>JABBOT010000080.1:38749476-39949476 GCA_016165875.1 Acanthopleura granulata | reverse complement strand
ACTTCTTAAAAACCGTGTTCTTTACGAAGACATCATTTTATATAAGCGTGGAAAGGCCGTAGCGCAGCAATCAAGCGCAGCGAGAAAGATCGCTAGCGTCAGTTCTGTTTTAATTTGAGTTCGCACCTTTTGGCCCAGATTAGATCCATAAGTGGGAAGAGTAGATTGGTTTCTACTCCAACTACATAAGAACGTAAGGATGGGTTAGGGGCTTTCTTACTGACTGTTCCATCAAAGTCAGGGCTGGCCGGGACAATTCCAGACCAGTGCCCGTTAAGAACGGGGTGCCTCAGGGCAGTGTTTTGTCCCAAGCTCTATTCAATACTGCTATCAATGACCTACACAATGTCTTGTCATCTACGCTTAAATGTACTCTATTTGCAGATGACAAAGCCATGTGGTGTATTTCGAGAAACCTTAAGATGTGTACCAAATATATCCAGCAGGGTTTAAATGATATTGCTGGGAGGAGCCGTAAATGGGGATTTAAGCTCTCGTCTGTAAAAACGGAAGCAGATACATTCACCAGGAGGACCATAAAAATATTTTGAGATTACCTTAGATAATTCTCAAGTCACACTTTCTTTTTCTTTCTGATTTCTCGGGGTATTACTTGCACGGCTTACTGGGTATAAGCATGTTGATTACACTGTACCGAAATGCAAGAAAGCCATCTATTTAATGAGGTGTGTCACGGGCGAGAATGGGGCGATGGCCGGCACTGCCTGCTGTTCTTGTGCCGTTCCCTCATCCGTTCAAGGCTAGATTACTGTTGTGAGGCGTACAACTCGGCCTGTGCCAGCCTTAAGTCTAAGATTGACGCCATTCAGTGTGCGGCGCTGTGGATTTGCACAGGTGGAATGCGGACGACGCCACTCAATACCATGCAGGTATTTTGCCAAGAATGACCCCTGCGCAGCCGTAGACCACGGTGCACTATCGCGTTCTCTTGTAGACTTAGGGCGGATAGGAACAACTCTGCCCGTGCTGTCCTCGCACCTTCCTACTATGATCGCTTGTATGTCTGACAGTCGGCCTAACGCAGCGTTACCATTCAAACAGAGATCCAATCAAATGCCGCTCTCATTCAACGTGCGGATTTAAACATACAGCCTCCCTCAGAACCAGACTTTCCACAATGGAACTTAGTTTCCACACACATCTCCACTGACCTTTATTCTAAGACTAACAAGTCTGATAACCCAGATATTTCCTTATTATGCGCTACAGACCATATCCATTCTAACTGGTCAGAGTACCTGTATGTTTATACTGACGCATCTAAGTGCCCTGACACCAATGTGGTGGGAGAGTCATTTTGTGTGCCAGAAATTAAATACAGCAATCCATTATGCTCTCTGACTCTCTAGCTGTGTTCACTGCCGAACTCGCTGCAATTATCTGTGCCCTCCAGATTTTGATGGAACTAAGGCCAATACGGGCTGTTATTTTTACCGACTCTCTTTCTTCTTCACGGGCTTTGTTGAATTTTTTATGGAACAAGTCCTCTACACTTATATTTGAAATATTCTACCTATGCACCACACTTGGTTGCCGTGGCGTCTCTATCGTTTAATTGAATGCCGGGTCGTATCGGTATTCCTGGTAATGAGGGGGCTGACCAGTTAGCTAAACAAGCTCTTATGTTGTCTTACATAACGCTCACTGTTATCTCCTATCTCCTATCCGGCCACCTGCTTGTCTATACTTGTCCAGATTTGGTCTCCACGATACAGGACTGTGAGAGGAATGTTTCTTGGGGGTAGTATCCCCGACCTTATGTTTAATTGTCTACGCCATACATGCAAATTATGCGCGTAGAACTACGACCCGTCGGCATCCGCCGTTTTAACGAGGTTACGATGTTTAGCCCTACGAAACGTCATAATAGGATATTCCAGTCTGTGGCTAGTTTCCTAACTTGATGCCATAGATTCTAGGCACCAACCAAATAGTTACCCCCATGTAGTGTAGTGAATAAGCCTTAGTAGAGTAAATCAATATATTAGTTATATAATTACACACATATGTTTCTTTTTTCTGGTTTTTGTTTCCTTTTTGTTGTTGTTGCTTTTTTGCTGATACTGATAAGTATCATTTACAGAGTGCAAACAACCTGAAATTCTGTCGCCCCGTTGGGTCAGGGACGGAAAACGCAATTATAAACCAATCCCTCTCCTCCCCCGCTCCCCCACCTTGTGGACGATGACGTTAGAATTTATACTCTTACCTTGTATCCATACACGCTCCAGAATGGGTAGACAACAGTTCAGGAGAGAACAAAACAATTCACTGAAACAGCAAGAGCTGGCGAACTGCCAGAAGTTATGAGAAAATAAGTTGTATTTCTTTCGAACTGTGACTGCCACGGATTTGTAACTGTTTTTGTTGTCACTCTGCGGTTACATACAGGCTCTTTGTGAGTTTTTCATTGTATGTGGTGCCTAATGATTGTTGGCCCCTTGTAAAGACTAGTGCATTAGGCATTTTGGTGTAGGCTTATATCTAGACACCTTTCTGATCAGACAAAGGACTGATGTCATAACAAACGTTTAAAGTCGTCTAAAAGGAAGCTGTGTTATGCTCTTCCCGGATAGCTCAGTGGGATATTGGAATGTTTCAGAGCCTTGTGTTCGCTTTACTGAACACCGAACGAAGGCGTATTACAAGTCGTCACCATTCACCACTCAAACCACCAACTCCCAAGTACGGATTCCTGAAAAATAAGCAACTGCCCAGACAAAAGCGTGACGTCACGGCAAACGTTTAAATGATCATAGATCGCCTCTGTATACAATTGTCAGGGCTTTACTTCTCGCTGGCAGCATCAGTACGTGAAGTATTATAGTATGAGCCTACAAAATGAGTACTTAAGCACGTATCTCCGGCTGTTGTGCATGAAATCCTCGTTGTCAAAACTGTCAACTGACTAAGTCGATTCTCTCTCTATTTTCATTTTAACCCCATTGCCGCAATCTTCTAAGTGTTCTATGTTTGAAATGGTAACCCTTTTATTTTCCTTTCTTTCATATTTTGAAAACTCACTCGCAGTATCTTCTATAGACTTCCATAAACTTACAACCAGTAAAATACTGAATAACACAATTCGGAACTCTTGACAGAAAAGAAAATTTATGCTTTTAACCAAAGTACCCGAGCACCTATAAAATCATCGATAAGTGAAAATCGCCCAAACTCACCACTGAATTTGAAATAAATGGTATAAATATCGATGGCAATATTACCTTGGCCAACTCACTGAACGAATTCTTTAGTATCATAGCTTCAAAAGTAGATTCCCAATCCCGGCAATAAACACATCTTTTTCAAGTTATCTTGAAGCACCAGATACACTTTTTCTGATAAAAACAAAATATGAGATGTACTGAAGTAGAAAGGTTTATTTCACTTCTCTGAACCACTGTTTCATAAGATTCTAGGGCTGAATATTGTAGACTCAGCTCTGGCATAAACAATGCTGAATAGTTTGTTATGACTAGAGTGACGAATTACCTTCAAGTCCAAAACATTAACAATGCAAGCCAGTAGAAATTTCAGGGAATTCATTCTACTTCATGGCAGCAATATAGGTAAAATATTCTTGTGTACGGTATAAAACACTAATCAAATAAATAAATAAGTAAATTCGTTGCAGCTAAGCTTAATTAGTAAATTCCAGAAAGAAAATAAGTACACCATTTGCTATATTTCTTGATTCGTCAAAAGCTTTTCATACTGCGAATCATAGCATTCTCTTCGACAGGTTATCTTACTATGGCTTCCGGATATTTTCAGTTTTCTGCTTACATACCTATCTCTCGAATATCGAATCTCGAATTTTTTCTTTACATAAGTGATATTTCATATGTGGTAAACCTTCACGATATCACTTTATTTGATAATGGCACAAATTCGCGTTTTTTTTCCACGACAGAAAAACATCGGGTAAATTAACACGGAAAAATTGCCTGATTTACCACAGTAGTGATCACAACGACATAAAAGATGATTCTAGGTTATTCTCTATCATAATTGGGATCAGTCATCATTACTGGGATTTTTGTTTCTCAGTTGCCAGTTCCCGGCAATGTTTAGTACATAAAATACCTTACACTGATTTTCAATCCCGGATATTACCCAATGGCTGACATAGCTTAGTCTACGACAACCAATTTTTACCGTACACTGTGTGTATAATGTTTGGATCCTTTGCACCCGTTGCGAAGCATAGCATGGTGGACACCATATCGAAGCACGACGCAGTTCATTGTCACCAAGTTCGAGCCACATAATCTATTGTTCGTGTCAGCTTTAACAGTAACGGAAAGAAAAAAAGGGAAAACACAGGTATCCCAAACTCTCCTGGATCTAAGATATTTCCTTCAGAGTCTTTTGTATTCTTTGTGATCCAAAATGTATTTCCGGAAATCTGTCAGCCATGAAGAATGATTGCGATAATTTTCAAAGGTCAAGATCTAGTCATAAGAACACATTAAATACCTTAAATACACTAAACACATAATACCTATGCATCTTTTGCTTGATCGTCATGGTTTACCTACAATTCGACCTGTATTTAATTCTATTTTAGGTGTACTTTTTAATATTCCACAAAACTCTCCTATTCCATAATAAATATTCCCCAACTTGATTGTACCGTATCCGTAGCTTACGTGAATGCTATCTACGCGCTGCGTTTATATTGATTTAACGCGACAAAAGAACATCACCATGTGTACCGTGTGTACATGTGCTAATCGTTTATCTGTAATATTGCCAGATAGATGAGTCACACACCGCTGACTGTGCTGACGTCATTCTCTTCGGTGTCAGAGACGACACCCTCGATTTACCATTCACCACTGGAACAATACCTAAAGGAAATGACTTGTCTAAGCTAAGGCCCGGGCTCACAAAACACCTGTGGCGTCACGACCTGGTGTGGTGCTGGTTGCCATGGTAGTTACGAGCACGTAACGCTACTATAGAGCTTCGCGATTCCTGCTCCTGGCCCTGTTAAACGCATAAGGTCAACCCTTAGAGATCTTGGCAACCTGCAGATGGTGATGGGTTTCCATCGAGCTCTGCCCACTTTCCTCCCACAATAATAATCCTGAGTACGGCTTAGAACACTAATCAAGCAAATAAATATATGAAGGCGGAGAGGTTCATGGTTGGAGGAAAATGGAGTCCTGAATTACACAAACACCTTTGTCAGGCAACCGACAAAAATCTTTGCCAATTAAAACAGGAGCATAAGTAGCGAAATCTTGATTCGAAAGTCTTCTTCACTGATAAACGGCACGCCAGCCGCAGCGAGGCAGCTCTGTGATATTGTGAGACAACGACTGATGTCGATTTCACCGGGCTTATACCAGGCTGTGAGTCATTACATTTCCTTATCGAAGGAAGGAAAAAAAAATAACATTCGTGTTCTGATGAATTCGCAGACATGTGTCAGTAGTAATGCCACAAAGGCAGTGTAAACAAAATGCACTTTCGCACTCACGGCAGTTACCACTGAGCTCTATGCTAGGCCTTCCAACCGGAATACTTACCATTGTGCCCACAAAATGGCTGGATGCACCAGGGCTTTCTGCTATCAAGGATCATCGAACCAGTATTATGTGAAAGGATTTGTTTGCTATCCTCTTAGTAAAATGAATGCGGAATAGAGATGGAAACAATGGCCGTAGAAAGGACACGTAACGGTTCAGAAGCAAATGTAAGTGGTGTCGAAATGGTTTCAGGCAATGATCACTGAATATGAAGACTCGTATGCTTCCAGTTCGTAACTGAACACAGACAAAACAAACATTACTGGATTGTCTTGCTTAAGTGTGAGTGTCATTTATTCTCAATCAGCGAGAACTAATCTACAAACAGCTATTGTGACACGGGCAAATAACAAACGACGTTTTATCAGTTGTGTTGCAAAAGGGTTCTCCCACACATCAAGTGTTTATCGGATTATGTGACAGTTGTTAGGATATCTGGTGAACTAATGGTTTAAAAGTTTATTTACGAATCCATTTGTTCATTCCATGGAGAAATATTATACTTACGAAAAATATACGGCATCCGTAAAGTATCGTCTACACAATGATTCTTTTTATTTGTTTGAGTGGTGTTGAGTGCAATTGTCCAGATTATGTCTCAGGAACTGGAACCTGGGCAAAAGAGTAGCAAATCAGAATCGAGTAGTAAATAGGTGTGCGCGTGGTTTCTGCGTCGTCAGCTTGACCTTCCTTGACGGCCGTCATTGTGTAAGAAGCATGCCATTCGGGCAGAAAATGTAGTTAAATGTGCCACGAAATTGTTAATAGAAAACTTAATTACTAATGAAGAAGAAGACGAAAATGTTTGTGAAATTGGTTAACTTTTATTAGTTTATTATAGCTTATTATTCACTTCCGTGGCATTTTCCCTTCATGAGCCATAGTTTCCCCTGTATCCAGTATAGTGTCGCGCGAAAACCTTGGCAGAAAAAAGCTTACAGTTTAATTGACTGACCTTGACATAGGTCAAAGAGAATATCAGCAAGTTTAGAAAATAAGTGTTGAAAACAACTGGCTTATTTCCAGGAAGATTATGCGCGACCCAGACAAATTTGATCATTTCCATCCCGTGATATGAGCTGTCAAGACGTCTAATTGGAAATGACTTTTTGTGTCAAACGTGAAATATTTAAGACATTTGTTATTCCTGATGTCACTAATCCCGAACATCCCTGACTTCACTTTTCCCTAACATCAATTAAATCTTGTCATACCTTACCCGTTACATATGTTTAGCCCTTATACACCTCATCCATGAACTCACCAATCCCTTATCCCTAACATCACTTATCCTTGACATCATTTGTCCCTAATATCTCTTTATCCCTGACATCATTCATCCCTGGTATCACTTATCCCTGACACATTTTATCGCTCTCATACCTCATCACTACGACAGACATTGCTTCAAGCATTTTTTCTTTTGCATGTTGTCTGACATACCATATATATATATCATTTATCCTTGACACCACTTATCCGTAACACACCTTATCCACATCCCAGACATTCCTTAATGTTCATAACTATCGTTCTTTTGTGTGTGTGACCGCCACTGTTTGATATATACATAATTTTGTGTACGGAAAATCATTTAGGGGAACGGGCCTACCATTATCGATTACAAAAGTCAAATTTTAAAAGTTCCAGAGCAATATGGCGGTGTCCATTTGCTTATTTTTGTACTGGCGGCATAAAAGATACCCTGAACAGTCATATCTTTACATGTAAGTCGTAACCCAAAACTTAATGCGTAAGTTTGTCGTCCACTTCAGGTAACACTTATAACATTTTAATAACAAACCCCTTATGCGTTTGCCCCGGAGTCTGCCCAGTTTCCTCCCACTATAATGCTGACCGCCGCCGTATAAGTGAAAATATTCTTGAGAACGTCGTAAAACAGGAATGAAATATATAAATAAATAAATAAATTACAAACCCGTCTTTGATGTTTTGCGCTTTAGCTAATGGAATACTAGTTTTTTTGTACTGACGTGTTAATCATTCCATTAGTGAAGCTAGCCTTGTTTGACATGTAAGACAAACGTAACATTTGGTTTAAACATGCTTTATTTAGATACGGAACAAAGTTAAGTTTTAAGCTTATATTTTTGCTCCGTTTTCATACAGAAATAACATTATAAGATGGTAGTTTTACATATTTGTTGAGAGTAGTAAAATTGTGATATGCAGGATTATGTACAGAGGAAGAGTAATAGATACATCTGAACAAAAATATGGGTTCTAACGGAGCGGCACGGAGAAGCATATCATTCAAAAGAATAATGGTACAGGTACAAACATAGGCACTAATTGAATATACAAGTATAGCACAAATTTGTATGTTTTACGTCTGTGTCGTTAATAATATTTAAGTAACAATAATTCAGTATTCATACGTGCACATGCATGTATCCAATCCATATGTATTATATTCGTATTCGTGCGTTCACACATATACGCATACATATAGATGTACATATATATACACATATATATATATTGATGAATTTACACAAATGTTCAGCAATGGATATATTTAAAAAGTACTTAAGTTCTCATCACCATACAGAAGTGGTACAGAAGTGATCTCTGTTTTATGACTCAACGTTCTTATGTTATTATACATTGTTCAACGATGTTCTTTGTACAACTGACAAGGAATTAGTTCTGCAGACTCGTCCAGATATCCGCATTTATATTTAGATCGGCCCGTCAAATGGTTATTAAAAAGATCGCCATTTAATCTACTAACACCATTTCTAAGCCGGGTTTATAATATATTACATAATCTGTTTCCTACAAAGTACCAGCGGGGTATTTTTCTATATTAAACATGTTATTTAACTTGGCTTTAAATGCTTAAGTCGACACCAGGGTCTTAATACTTTCTGGTAGGTTATTCCAATCATTGATGGTGGTAGGTAGAAACGTTTTCTTAAAATGCTCTGTTCTGCAATGAACAGAGGTTTATCTGGTTTGACAATCTTACATAGTACGGGTTACGATCTACTGTTCTGGGAGGAATATGATCTGATAAAGTACAAATACCAGGGTTGTGGATAATGCGATGTAGATAAACCAAACGATGTATGCATCTTCGTTTATGGAGAGGAAGAAATCCAGATTCCTGGTATAGCAAATTAGTGGAGGTACTAACTGTTAGCCCAGTAATTATTCGGATGCATTCCTTTTGAATTTTTTCCAGCCTGTTTATATTATACTCCGTGAGATTGTCCCATACTACATCTGCATATTCTAAACATGGTCTAATAAAGCTCGTGTACATTATAGACAACGATTTCTTGTTCAATATATATTTCAATCCTCTAAGAAGAGATCATTTTTATTCGCTGCTTGAACAAACGTAACATTTATACATAGCTCGGCTTGTGACGTACATCTATGTTATTTCAAAGGTCCTGTGTAATACTTGGGAATGTAATAATTGATACGAGGCGAGGAGGGCAAAGTTTTGAAGACATCCGGGTAGAGGGTACAGGTCATCCACCCGGGTGAGTTACCAGGTTCCAGGGTAAAGGCCCGACAGCCGGGGACTGAGACACAGGTGTGACCACAGCCCACTCGTGAACGGACCGGATGGACGGACAAGGACTTGCTGCAGTCTGGACCGGAAGCGTGTGACTGCAACCTGTAGTGACCGTCATCGTAAGTGTTTGCCACTACTGTAAAGATGGAAAGAAACAGAATTAAAAATCAATGATCCTCATTGCTGGCATTTTTCCGGTTAAATCATTTCTGTTTAGTTTAAGCAAGTTGTGAAGATTTGCTCCTCACATAAAGGAACTTTTAGCCCATAATGGGTCTCCGTGGCTCAGTCGGTTAGCGCGCTAACGCAGCGTATTAACCCAAAAGCTCGTGAGTTCAAGTCCGGCTCATGCTGGCTTCCTCTCTGGCTGTACCTGGGAAGGTTTGCCAGCATACTGCTGATGGTCTTAGGTTTCCCATGGGATCTGCCCGGTTTTCTCCCACCATAATGCTGGCCGCCGTGGTATAAGTAAAATATTCTTGATTACTTTATTATTATTAACAACACAGACGTAAAACATACAAATTTGTGCTATACTTGTATATTCAATTAGTACCTGTACCATTATTCTTTCGAATGATATCCTTCTCCTTGCTGCTCCGTTAGAACCCATAATTTTGTTCAGATGTATCTATTACTCTTCCTCTGTACATAATCCTGCATATCACAATTTTACTACTCTCAACAAATATGTAAAACTACCATCTTATAATGTTATTTCTGTATGAAAACGGAGTAAAAATATAAGATTAAAACTTAACTTTGTTCGGTATCTATATAAAGCATGTTTAAATAAAATACTCTTGAGTACGGCGTAAAACACCAATCAAATAAATAAATTTAATCAGCCATAAGTAAAAATAACCACACTCGTTACCAAGATTGCATTTCGTTAGTTACAAGTAACACCACAGGCTCTGCACATCGATGTGTCAGATATCTGCTCAGAAAATGCAGTTTAAATACGTTTTCGAATTCATAGTGGCATGCTGGACAATGTCCGGGAATAGATTGCAATGTTATTGTTTTTTTTTTGCAGAATTCCTGACAATGAAATCTGACACCGTGCACGGAGAGATCATATTGCTACCAGGGATAAATCAATTTCATTTAATGTATTAAGATTAAACTGGAAAGGGACAGAAAAGATTAAACGGCTGTTGAAGCTTTCTAAATATTTCGCGCTGAAATCAGAGAATCTGTGGGGTTTTTTTTTCCGTGTGTAACAAGTTGATTTTTATTAGTACATAAATAGTGAGTTTTCTGAACAGAAACAAAGGAGCAGATGTTACTGACAACTAAAAATAAATGTAGACCAGTGATGCCTATTAAATTGCCAATAACACCACTGCATTTTTTCTTATCTAATTCTACTTATGTTATGGTGCTAGGGGTTGCCTAGGTTACTATTGTTTATTCTTGTACATGAACAGGGAGCATAAAATCCTAACTGAGATATAAAACTGAAAAGATATATCGAATACATGTACCTTTTATATTTAGAAAAAATTTAACAAAAGTTTTTAAAATAAGTTTTTTTATTTCGTCGAGCCTTATATATTTAGAAGTAATGAGTGACAAGTCTCTTCCCAACCGAAAATGTTGCGTTATAGTATTGAGCAAGTAGAAATGACCGGTTTGCTGTAGCAAACTGCGATCCCTGTACATTTAAAACATACTGCGCTCAATTAAGAATAATGAGAAATTATGATGCTGATAACATTGACAGCAACAACAACACTACGTCACCCAGGTCTCACCGCTACATGTTAGCATCGTTGGTTTCCGAAAGCCATCGTTTGTTCGGCCTTAGTTTTCCTCAATGGATGGGATCCTTTTTTATATATGTACACATGAAGGTGATTATCTCCTTTGTAAACAAACCCCATAATCTATTTCCTGGAAACATGTAGGCCAATGATGAAAAAATACTGCCTTTTGTACAAGCCTTTTAATGAACACGTTGCATTTCGTTCCAGTCAAGCCAAGGTGACAAAGGGTGTGGTCAGTGTTACAAGTTTTACACTGTCATTAGCGCTAAGCACATCCCCAATAAACGTACCACACAGATGTCATTGTGGTCAATTTACTCGCCTAACCTGGTGGTTTCCTGCGCTAGGGCCTACACATTAATGAAAGAAGACCTATAACATACGGTACGTCAACATGGTAGGCAGAAGTGTCCTTATATTAATGAAGTGACCACTGTTCTGTTACCAGTTTGCCCTCAGAACTATGCACGATACGTTTACCACAGGGCCTGAAAATCTACTGCTCACAGGCGTATGCAGTAATCAAATTTTATGTGTAACTTTTTCTGGAACGCCAATCAGTTTTCACTGAGTTCCAGATCAAAAACTTGTCAAAGCTTTTCCCTGTATAAATATAAAGATATGAAAGGAGACTCGTGATTGTGATTTTGTTGTATTTTTCAATTATTTAGTATACGTGTATGTCAGTTTTTAGGTCAGAAATAAACCGCACAAATCTAGACAGTCTGCACTTTGCTCAGATGTCCCTGGCTTGTTTCTTATGGATTTTGGAACGTCTTGTCAAAGTGGCCTTAATTCATTCATCTGGAAGTCAAAGACGTCAGAATTACTCAACACTGTTTAAAAAATACCTGGCACCTATCAATGACGTCGCCATGTTTTTAGAAACAGATAAGCAATGAACATTTTCCAGACAACATTACCTTGGGCAATTGTAAAGATTTCTACGTAACATATGATAATAATTTCTTTAAGTAATTATCACAACGAAGACTTCCACATGTTCATACAACTAACAGGCGGTAACAGTGTTTTCGAAAGCTTACAGTCTTGTGGTAAAAGTGTCACCGGATGAACTGAATCCTCGAAAGATATTTACACAACCCACATAAACCTAACTAACGGGTTTATGCTGTATTGAAGTCGTTGTATGCGTTTTATGTATTTGATTGGTGATTAACGCTGCACGCAAGAATATTTTCCTGCTGCGACGGTTCTCAGGTGTACGTATGCAGGAAACCAAAAATCCTGGTGTAGGTGGTAAAGAAGAACCTTTGAAGCTGGATCCCATAACGCTGTTGTAAACACCAATAATACAAAACTACAAAAAACACTAAACATGTGCATCTTAATGGACCATGTACTCACACTGAACACTTTGGATACATACCCTGTATTCTACTTGAATGTTTTGGGCATAAATTTTGTATTCATACTGATTCTGTTCGGTGGAACATGTATTCATAGCGAGTGTATTCAGCATATACCTAGCTCTTCTCATTAGAGAAATCATGTGTAAGGAGACCTTATATACACGATCATGAGTATTAGAAAAGATAACAAACAGTCCGAGCAAAGTTCGAAAGATGACAAGCGCGGAAGAGAGCAGGCTCGCCATCAGAGAAAGGCTTTGTGTCAAAGTTACCTGTTTCACAGCGCGATCCCGTGAAATCCGACTCACATAAACAGGTAAATCCATTGACTTCGTCGGAACATTGCTGCTGGTGATGACAGGGATTTGGCTCACAGTCGTTTACATCTGAGGGTTTCAAATGAATTAGAAATCAGCCAGTTTATGCAAGACACAAATGACCTGGTGAGTTCAATTCGGCTTGTAAGCTGCCTACCCTAACATGGCTTTTGCTTACAATCATTTTTGTACCCATCCAAAGGAAAAGTGGAAAAAGTTGTTGGCGCTGGCCAATATTGTAAAAGGTGAATAAAACTGTTAATTTAAAAAAAATATTGTTCTGTAATATAAATTTGGCAATCCACTCATCATGTGACATAGATTATACATGCATACACACCAGTCTGACAATGGTGGCCGGTATATCCGCTGACACATGCGCATTTGTACTCAGGCCAGACCTCCTCCTTGCAGCTTCCTCCATGCTGGCACGGGGATAACTCACATGGGTGCGGACCTGAAGCATAAACATTTGCCACCGTCACAACACAGAGACAAAAGTTGTGATTAGTATTAGAAATAGACATTTTTCCTACACTGTAGGAAAATTCGCAGTGCTACATAATAAGTGAGTCTGGAGGTCAAACTCTTTTATCGCTAAAGGTAAGAAAAACCCTACTGTACCATGTGACCTGTTAAAGATGGAAACTATTTCTGATTACATTTACTATAACTTGGGCGTCAAAGAAAAGTTTCAAAAAATGTTACTTAGACTAGAACTACAGTAGGGAAAATTTAGGAGCTGGAAGTTTTGAATTTAAGAGGCTCCTAGTTGAAGGGGAGGGGTTTTGTACTGTCATAACATGGCAAGACAGGTGATCGGTAATTTAAAATCAAGAAAATTGCCTGACATTTTTGACAAATCACATGACACAGTTGAACTCTTTTTACCTTTTTACCAAAAGAGTTCAAACTCGAAAGTCCCATATTGGGTAAAACCAGTGTGTGGACAGGGAAATTTTGCATACGCCAGCTCTGACTTTTGGTGGGGTTCTTGCCAAAATAAGTGGTTCATGTCTCAATCTAACGTTGGATGAAAGGCACATGTCTGTACGTCACATGTGGGAAAGTTCGTCAGTAGCTTGTCAAAGGTCGGTGGCTTAACTCGGCAATCCCGATCCTCCCTACCGTCATCGTAGAAGTGAAATTTTCTTGAGTATAACAAGTCACATAATATAAACGTGGCACCCAGCATCAGACAAGTTCAAAGGGATATAGATGTAACAAAGATACGTCTACACATTAGGGAGAGCAAGGTCTTTGCATCTATTTATCTTCATCTTGCCTATTGAGGAAACCTCATCTGGTTTTAGGCTTATATCAGGAAAAGGACTGAGGCGCGGTAACAGATTACGACATTTTTCAAAAAAATCGACAGCATGGTCAGCAAGAAGATCATCGCAAACAACAACGTCAGGAAAAGTAATACCAAGAGCTCCACTCAATCATAGAGCTCTTTCGTTGCAGGTAAAATGTATGGCTCGAAATCTCTGCGAATATTCATGAGGTATAATGATGACTGATGAAGTCGTACCAAACTAATTTCTATACGTACATATGTTCCACAAAACAATTTTGGTTGATTGTAACTACCATATCTACCTATCTCTTTATCATCTGTTGTCATGGTAGTTACACTTTACTTAGTCAACTACTGTTTACAGAACAGGGGCCAGGTTTTTACATTATTATATATGTACACGTGTAAGTTTTGTGCATCATTTTACTATGTTCTGAAGATTACTCCTTTACTAACGCCAATGATTCCGGTGATGTATGCGTGAAGAGTGAATAATGGTTAATATCATTGATCAGAACGAGGCGGAACGACTTCTGCCAACACAACATATACTTTTGTAAGGGGGATACATGGTCAGAATAAGGTATGTCGAGAAAGTCAGCGCCGAGCCCTAAATTGAAAGCCACTTTTACACCACTTAGAGACTTTCTTCAGTTCAGAGCATTAGGCGTACTGTGTTGCATCTTTAGTTGGCTCGGCTATGGCTTCACGCCACAAGGTTTAGTTTTGCCTGGTTTTCTTCAATCTAAAACCCACCGCTGCATGGATGGTACCTTTTCTGGACAGTTGATGATATTCTGCATAAATGAGTCACAGTTCTTAATATTCAATATCTTTGATTACATGTTGATAAACAGTTTATCAGCTGTTATACTAATGGAGGAAACGATTTGCGGGCAAGATTTAGTCACGATTGAGAAGTTTAAATGCAAATTTCTAAATGCACTCAAACCACATTCGCGTACATGTATTGCAAAAAGCGTGAACGCGTGTACAGTATTAGCACATTCTGACGATTTTCACGACACGCTGAATTCTATACGTTGAGACTGTGGCGTATCTCTTCTCTAATGCTGCTTTAATTTGATCCCACACCCTAGTCTTCTAAAACTAATTTCAGATTTGTCCGTGAGTATATTCCAGGTCAACCAGTGAAAGGGCTGGATCACTACCATCGAGGTAGTATTTTATGGAAAGGAAATCTAAAATACCTTGCCTTTGTAACTCCATCCATCCCGATTCGCACAATCTCTTTCTGCAGCTTCCATGTACTCGCTCGTGTCCGTGCCTCTGTACAATACAAGGCAACACACCCGACCTTTGAACTCTCCCACTCCATCGTGGACCCCTGCACCGCCGATCTCCAGGTCACCCGAAGGCCAGGATTCCTGGGAGCTACTGTCACACACGACCTTTGCCATTGCATTGACACTGCTCCAAAGTTTTATGCTGCCCCCTTTAGCAACTATCACCTTTACCCATTTGTGATTCCGGATGGTGTTGGACAAAGAAACTTGTTTGGAACCACAGTAGGTATGTCCCATATGTAGAACCAATTCTCCATTTATTGCCGACAATACAAATACGGTGACCCCCGAATCGTCTCTGAAATGCAGTAATTCTCCTGTCTCTCGTTCGGCGTACAGGAACGCAAATATAGTGAAATCATTCGAAAACTCATTGAATATTGGAATGTTCACACTAGAAGTCTCGCTTAAAACAAATGAAGTGGTGCCCGACGAAAAGCCATGAGTAAAACTCGGTTCAATGAGCTTGGCGGTTTTCTCATCATTGAGAACTTCATATCCTCGGGTAAAGTTGCTGAATGGCCAAACGCGCAGAAGATGGTTGACGTCCGCAAAGGTGATCGTTACTAAAACTGAAGAAGGTTAGGAAACTTATGACACAATATCTCCACCCAAATTATCCAAGGCATAATCGTTAGAAAAACATATTTGACTGTGAGTTATACAAGTAACTTTTTCACCTAAAGATATCTTTATCATTCTACCATTCTAGAGTCAGTTAACATTGTTGTAACAAAATGACGGCTTTTAAACAAGCTAAGGCTCACCTAAATCTGTTGTTAAAATCAGACTGAGAAAAAGCCAGATGGATGCCATTGCGCGTATTGTGCTGTTGTTAACGAAGTGAAGGTAATGAGATGCGTTTAAGTACTTGGAACGCTGAGAAGATATATTGCTGAAGGGTACTTATAGATCTAAAACAATGCCTACATTCAGAGTCAGTGGATTCTTATATCAGTATCTTCAGGTATAGCAGTATTGTTTCCTTTCTTCTTTTGCCTCCTTTGTATTAATCATGAGAAAATCAAATAAATACTGGAAGTCTGCTATCACAAGGCTTCATGTTCTGACGACCGTCAATATTTCGTGGTCTTTGGTGGAAACCCGTTTCCCGACCAATGGAACCATATTTCGGAATGAAGTTCCGAATTTCGTTACGTGTTCGGGCGAATCGATGGCGCACAGGAACTGGTTCGTGAGACATATATTTCGCAAGACAGCCACATGTGTGACGAAAATACCCCAATGTGTAAACATTTCCGTTTACTTTAACTGTATAAGGTTGGCATTCTTGTCGCACGGCCACCTTCTGGCCACCTTAAACAAGGTATTTCTTTGATATTCATACGGACATAAAGTATTTCACAAATGACTCATGTAAGAGTGTTGGAGAGATCTCCTTATTAATTTGTTAACTGTATATTTGGCAAGTAAATACGCCCACTACACCATAACCACATATCCTCCATGAACAGGACTTGGCAGGGAAGCAAGCCATGAAATACAGTACATGGCCGATGTTTAGTGACTGGAATAAGACAATGATCTCATGATGGCAGCGGTCTTACCAATTATCGACAGTTTCATGATTTGTTTAACAAATGCATCCCAGTGAATATCGTGATATTTTTCGCATGCTTTACAAGCCCTTTGTGTTCTATACTCTGAGATTGCTTCGACAACGTAGATAGATGGATTCTAATTACTGTCATTTTTGAGTCTGCCTCCGTTCATACTGACAAACTTTCTTAACGTTGTACTGTGTTGAACGAAACCAATTTGTCTGCCAAGAAAAGTTCATTTTCCGAAGATACTCTCGTCAATTCGATGCTCCATGGAAGATCGTAAGTGTGTTTTCTCCAGCCGTGAAATGTAGACGTCACTTTGCGCGCTCACCGGGTTAGCAACTGTTAGCAGCCTGGGAGAAACACACGACCATCCGTAGGTTCCTGGCAGACCTCACAACTTACAACCGCTGTTTAGAAGGCTTGACAACACTCTAGATCTGTATTAAAGATTTTGTTTGAAGTAGATCGTGAATATTCGTTTTCTGCCTTCTGGAACAACGCTATTATATAAACGTACGAAGAATCCAACGTTCCTATATATACCATACACGAACAATACCGTATTGACACAGTATTCTGTACAGACCATTGTATCAAAAAAGCCTTAACTTGGTGCGCATGATTCTACTGACAATACCATGCGGCTGAATGTTTTACACATATAAAGGTTATAGGCCACAGTAACTTATGAATGAAGTAAGAGTAAGTAAGGCCATAATACACTGCTGTCCTCAGCGACCTACAATAAAGCGTAACCTCCAGAGAACTAATGCTATAAATGTGTGAAAACTAAAAATGAAATTATTAGTGGTACTATACAGTAATCGCAAATAGCTCGGGGTAATTTTCTACACAAAGATCAAGCATGTAGATAAGAACACCGAGAATTACCAAGTGATGGGTTGAGTTTTCAACATAAACCAGGAATTTAACGGCCACGACTGGTTTAATTTTCGCTAATATGATTGTCGTATACCTGGGTAAGTTCTACACTATCATTGTCCTTCTAGCTACCGTTCACCCTTGTTGTTCGTGGGGCCAAGGTTAGAATAAGCAGTCCACGACCCAATGATCACACCACTGACTTTCTTACAGTCTTAAGTTCTCTGAAGACCACTGGTACGGCACACGTGGGAATGTTGGTCAGTGACTTGACAAAAGTTGGTGATGTATTCCAGACACTCCTGCTTTCTCCACCATTAAAACTAACAGACCTCGTATAAGGTTAGAAAAAGTCTTCAGCATGGCGTTAAACAACAATGAATTCCGGCTGAAAGCATAGAGAGAAAGATTGTCATCTTCCATGATGACAAAACTCTTTTACTGATAGTGTCGAGAATAAGTCCACATTGAGAAGTTGCTTTGAGGAAAACCCACGGCCATCCGCAGGTTGCTGGCGAACTTTCCCACGTACGCCCGGAGAGGAAGCCAGCGTGATCTGCTCTGAATCTCTTTTTGATAACTTTGATTTTAAGCTGGTTTTTCTTTCTTCATCTTGCATGTAGCCGTTTTCCCCCTCCACAACACCAACCACACATGCACAGAAGGTGGCATACGTGGATGATAAAGAAAAGCATGTGGTAATTAGAATATTACAGACGTTATCGACAGCCACAGATTCAGCTCTGTTTTAGTTTTTGTGTGCAGTTTTCTGTGTTTTCCACTTCGAACAATAAGCTCTACCCCATGTGAAGTCGGATGTGTCACAATGGCGGGCATAAAAGGAATTTGTCAAGTGATAGGCCTGCAATGCTCTAACAAGACTTTGTGGGTTTGTTTGTCTCACAACTAGGAAATCACTGCCATACGGACTCTAAAGAGGCCTATCTAGCTTACTACCACTGGGTTATTTATTCCAAATTACTTAATGTGGAGGATCCAATGAAGCCCTGGAGTTGGAAAAAACTGAGAGAAAGCAAAACGTAAAAATGAAGAATTTATGGCAGACTAAAGTCATTTCTGAAACTAGATTTTCTCGTGTAATTAACACCAAAAGACCCATCACAGAACAGACACTTATTACTGCTTTTAATCTGCTGTATAAATTATACGTGAAGATTCTCAACTGTTGAGCCTTGATTTTCTTTTGTCTCCTTTCACTTCAAAGTTTTGCACGTTCAAATGCAAAAAACCTACCTGACGTATGTTTGTACTGCCATGAATTCTAATTGGCTACACATCAGTATATTTGGAGAAAGAAGACATCTTCTTTTCTGAAATTTTTATTTAATATTTTTTTTAGTATTTTTAACGATTTAACCAGGCTTTGTTATGTATAACCACGTAGTGTATATGAAGTCATTTTAACGGGCCTTTATAATACTTAGGGATGTAATATGTGATGTGGGGTTAGAAGCCTTGGGTCGGAACACGTCCGTGTAGAGGGTGCAGATCTTCCATCCGGGTGAGCTCCCGGGATAGACGGTAAAGGTCCGACAGCCTTAGACTGAGGCACAGGTCTGACCACAGCCCAATCGTGAACGGACCGGGTGTGTGGACAAGGACTTGCTGCGGGCCGGAACGGAAGCTTGTGACTCCAGTCTGAATTGACCCTCGTCGTAGGTTTTAACCACTTCTGCAATGAAACACAATGTTTGCTGTGCAAGTACATTAAGACTTTAACTGTACGAGTGTTTGTCCAAAAAAAAAAAAAAGAAACACTCTAATATTGAAAATTTAAAACTTTTCGAACAGTGATGAAGAACAACAGCGTTTTCAGTACTAAGAATCAATGTTTCCTACTGGCACAGCATAAGCCAGCATTTGGCTTTTGTCAGCATATATTTTCCTCACGTAAGTTTACCACAAAAAGACTTCACCACCCTTTAATGTGTCCATATTTTACATAGGATTTCCTGTCGGGATGAATAGTTGTAAATATATGTCCATGTACCTGTTTCACAGCGCAACCCGCAAATCCAGCTGACATTGGCAGCTCAACCCGTTGACTTTGTCCCAACCTGGCTGACCATGGTCAGAGATATTCGGCACGCAGTCATTTATATCTGGGCAGATTAAAAACCTTATCTCAAATTTTTGTCAGTTTATGTAAGTATGTAATAAGGAATGTTCAGTGGAGAGACAATTGGAAACTATGTAAAAGCATAATATTGTATATTAAAAGTATAATGGACAAGATAAGAAAAACTTCGGGCACATCCAAACGGAAATACACAACCTTCAGGTTAAACAGTAACCTAGCTATTTGTAGTAAGATCTAGTGTCAAACTCATTGTTCATAGCTCACTTTTACAATGTAGGATACATGACACTACACAGCTTACTTTTGTTATGTAGGATAGGCGACATTATAAAACTTACCTTTACATTGTAGGATGCGTGATATTACACAGTTCCCCTTTACAATGTAGGATACATGACATTGTGCAGCTTATTTTTAAAATGTAGGATACATTTTAACTCATCATAGAGTTATAGATCTACATATCATTTGAGGACACCACGTAAGACAATATCGACATAGTTATTCTTAATATTACGCTTCTGTTTTTCATTGTAAACAGTCAGTATGTAACGGGAGAAAAACGGGGCTTAAATCTTTCGCCCACAGGAAGAGACCCCCACCTCTGTGCCCACATCCGTCGTTGTTGTCCAGCCCGCTTCGTCAACGGTAATTACGTCTTTTCTTTCATAAATAGTGCTATACCAACTAAATACTTTGTCAGTAGGTACGTTTAGTTGATAAGGTTTTTTTTCAAACCGCATCTGTCAAGTTATATTGCGAAATAACCGTGTAATCCTTTTTCTGTTATAGTTTTGCAGTCTCGAATTTCCGAGAAAGAGAACTGTAAGGCCACTACTGTGTGCTTAATTCCCACAAAGTGGTCGATTCTATAACTTCTCTGACTTTGTGTTGTGTTGTAAACATTGCTAACTTACGAGCATAAAGGGTAAAGTCTACGAATTTAACATTTCTGTGTATTATGCGATGGTGTTTTCTATATCTGTTGTCTAACTAATTCTCGGAAATGGGAAGCGTTGACCTTACGAATGTTAGTTTACAATGCGGTGAAATATGTCATTGAAAACTCCGATTTCTGTGTAATGCAAAGCGTTCTAGTCAATTTAGATATTATTTGGTGATTGTAATTATCACTGAACGTCAGTTTTTGTTATTTCTGACACTGTGTTGGGTAATTTTAAACGTAGTTTGATTGGAATTTGTTATATCTGATCGTTTGAAATTGCGACTACATGTACATGTAATAACATAACGGCATTATGTGATCCAGCGTAGTAAGCAATTATTTTCACGGAGATTTGCTCGGCATTACACGAACACTAGTGTTAGTTGTTTTGATGTATGATTATATGAAGATATTAATTGTACGTTAATTTGATTGATTGACTATTATGTAGCCTAATATGTTTAACTTACAAATGCTGACTTGTTTCGATACATGGTAAATATGTATGCGGTTCTTAGTGTTACGCAAGATATGATATTTGTAGACTGTAAGCACTTCTCATGTGTACAGATTTTTCATAGTACTGTGCGTAATAGAGTTAATGGTTTGTGTAATTGATTGATTGTGCTATAGTTAATAATACATAGCCTGATGGCCCCACAGTATAATGTATTGATCAGTTGATCAGTTCATATTTCCATTTTTATGTGTAAAATTAATACTGATTGTGACGTAATGGCACATCTTTTGGTAAAGTGTGTTTATTACACCATACGTAGCTTGTGCTCAGTAACACAGTATAACTAAACATTGTTTTTGTTTGTATTTACAGCTGGTCGCTACCCGTTTTCATGTAATGTTATAATTCCCTCCTAATGAATCTCAGTCACAACTTGAGAAACCTACCAAAGTCATTTATTCCGGCTACACCTGGAATAAATACATTGGTATACAAAGAACACTATTATGAAACGCCGCGCCGAAGTCATGCTTGAATTTGAGACAGATTTATGTCAAAGAAATCTGAGAAAGTTTTGTGTCAAAATTTGACGATTTTTAACAATGGCGATTAATGGTGTGCTTAATCCCCTTGATAAGTGGGATAAATCCTCAACCACCCAACGCCATCACCACACGAAACATTTATAGTGAACGACCAAATTTACAACGCTTACCTTCGAAACGATGAATGTTTAAGTCTTACAACAAGGATACCAGTTATAACAACACTACAAAATGTACAAGATTGATATTTGATTTAAGACTGGATCAATGTTGGATCAAATCCAGTTAAGTCATTTACAAGTTTGAAAATTTGACGCTATAGGAGTTCTTTCCTTCAGCTGGCTGGTCCGCAGCATACACTAAAGAAGATTCTCGTGTAAATCACAAAGAGCGGTGGTTGCCTTCATGTAAAACCTGACTTCCGCTGCTCTTAAGCTTGACTTGCTTTCGTACCTGTGAAAGACCACTTCACAAAATGTCAAGCGATCAATACAGATAGGGCCATAACAACTCTTCCCATAGCATTGGGTTTTCTGGGCAGATATATTTGTAAGATGAAGATATAACATCAAGACAAACGGCCCAACTTAACAAAGCGTGTCATTAAAATGACGATTGATGTACAGCTGGGTCGTGTTCCCTCCAGAGGTGTATTACGCAAACTATCCCACATGCTTCAAAACGTAATAATCTGATTTCCCCTTGTATAATATTAAGCTCTCCACCTGACAGGCACCGAAAAAGAATGCATCAGAGCCTTATGAACTCCAGAAGTCAACCCAATGTGTGCTACAGCATTCGTATTAATCCAAAAACAGGAATATGTTTAATCTACGTTACCACCAATCAGAATAACATTGATCTGGGCTGCAATATTTATTTTTCCTCTTTGACCTGTGCTGTATGTCAACAATACTCTCTAAAGCACTTGATGCGACACTTTGCTGTAAGTAGTGATGTATTGTTCAGTTGGCGAAAAGTACGACTTGCAACCTTTGGCAAAAGTGAAGGCAAAAGTCCATGGACTACATGTTATTTTACGTTTTTCAGTAGTGCATTTACTTTGTGTTAATGCCATGATACTTAAAGGGAAAGATCCCGCCAAATGTGATTGTTATTGACAATGTGTGCCAACAGTGACTTTACGACGACTTTTCTCTGGCCATAAAGAAGAACTTGTCATGTGATATTAACTTTTCCAAATATAGGTACACATTACATGGTAATGGTTCACAGGAACTTTATTTATAGCTGAACATAAAGGTGTACAAAAAGCTTTGTGATGTAAATACCTAGGCGTCGAAACTGACACTATCAGTGTACAAATCATGTACCATTTCAGCGTGTATGGTGTCGTTAATCAAATATGTTTCTCAGCTGTTCTTTGATCACAACTGTTCAAGAATGTAACGTGGTGATCGTACTCAACACGATGAACAAAAGGCCCCTAGCCCCATGTTAAGCGGAGTTACAACGAGTTATAAATTATCCCAGAGGTTCTGGGCTCTCCTTCCGTATTTATTGACAAGAAAGGTGTACTCATTGTAAATTTTAAAAAAAAATGAAAGGTAGTGAGGCGTGAAGGTATTTGGTGGGATATCCTTCACACAGTTTCCGAAGTAATAACTTGTGACGTTGATTGAAATCACCACACAGGACACATAATGTAACAAATGTTACAAGGTGAGGAGGATCCTGTGGTATAAAACCTACTATACATAATCAAAACATCTGACTGCATTTAATTGGGTGAAAATACAGTCTGTGAAGATCTTTTCAGATACAGTTTTTATGGTCTTTTTACTCACCATAACTTCATTTTCGAGTTATCTCCCCATTAAGGTGTTATTTTACTCAGTGATTAGGCTACTTTTTGTTTCCGGAAAAAAATCGTAAAGTAATCAGAGAGACCAATGTTCCTTTTTCTGCCCCAAGAAGCGCGTTTGGGCACTATTCAAAACAAACCATATGCATGTACTTTCTGTACTTGATGTAGCCTGTATGGGTGTATGCAGGGTGCTTTGTCCTCTACAGGCCTGACATGGAAGGCCTGATTTACTCCAAGAAGCTCGTTTGGGCACTATTCAAAACAAACCATTTACATGCACTTCCTGCACTTGATGTAGCCTGTATGGAACGTTATCACATTTATATCGAATGTCTTCTTTTCTATATGTAGCATACTTATTTGGATACTATGCCTAATGTCTTGTTTTCCTTCATGTGGACCACACGCAAATGTCATGTCTGGATGCCATCCCTGATATTTCGTTTTCTATAACTGGACCTCAGGCATACGTCATATTTGGATTCTCTCCCCATTGTGTTGTTTTCAATATGTGAACATAAGGTACATGTCATATTTGGATACACACCCAATAAAAGTGTTATTAAATTAACACATATCTGTAACACTTTACTAACACGTTAATGTGTTATAATAAATGCTGACAATGTAGATCTACGTGGTACAGCATCAACTAAATGTAATTGTAAAAAGATATTAGACCTACACGAAAAACTAGAACTATGGTAAATCTATCCTGTGTCAAATATTAAATGTGGATTTTATTTCAAAATATACCTCTGCAAACAGATAAACACAATCGTCATTTACGCGTTGAAGTGTAAATAACCAGAATGACACACCAAATATAATATGTTAATAGTTCACTTGCTAATGAGTTAAATCATTAACATTGGTGTTGATATAATAACACACAGGTGTTAACACGTTAACGTATGTGTTCATTACAACAGAGAGAAATTTAGACCTCCGGTAAAATATGATACAGGGATAGATTTATATAATTGTTATTTAATTATTTCTTTAATACCGTTTTACATTTAATTGATATTTTATTGTGTAGGCCTACATTGTCAGCTTTTGTTTTAGGACATAAACACATTAACGTGTTAATAAAATAACACTTTCACTTGATATGTACTATCCCCAATGTTTTGTTTTCTATATATGTGGACCGCGCCTTTGGCATATTTAGATACTATCCCAATGTTTTCTTTTCTATGTGTAGAATAAATACACATTTCATATTTGGACACTCTCTCCATTGTTTTGTTTTTTATATATGAAACGAATGCACATGTCTTACTTGGATACTATCCATAATGTTTTGTTTCCTTTGTGTGGATCAAATATACCTGCCTCATTTGGATACTATCCCAAATGTTTGGCGTATTTAGACACTATGCCAATGTTTTTTTCTTGTATGTGGACAAAATTTATATGCTAAATTTGGACACTATCCGAAATGTTTTGTTTTCTATATGCGGACTGCTCGCCTTTGCCGTATTTGGAAACTATTTCAATGTTTTTTCTATATGTGGACCAAACGCACATATCACATTTTAATGTCCCAAATGTTTTGTTTTCTATCGGAAGAACGCAGGCACATATCATATTTGGATACTATCCCCAATGTTTTGTTTTCTATTTGTAGAACAAAGGAACGTGCCACATTTGGATACTATCCCCAGTGTTTTGTTTTCTATATTTGGCCTATGTACAGGCACGCGTTACTACCCAGTATACCTTCCTGTTCCCCAAGTGGGGCACACTATCATAGTTTGCCTCCTGTTCAGAGGTGTAATATTCTCACTTGTGTCTTCCGAGTTAAGGTGCTACTGTCATCCTTTATTACTCTGCCTAATATCTTGGTTATTTAATTGATTGCCCAGCAATGTTAGTCTAAAGCGCTAGAACAACTTGTGCCCACCTTCCGTCTTTATCCAGGGGTTTCAAACTATAATGTTCCAGGCTACATATGCCTATACCAGCAAAGGAAAGTCAGAATAACATTTTATCCAAACAATGAAACCAAAGAGCTCAACATGGATATAACAAACATTTTCTGAGCCAATAAAAAAAATTGTGTAGAAACCGGATTCTGACATTTGACATTTAAGGCCAGTTGGGTCAAGATGAGGATAAATAAGAGCAACTTTGAACTATTTACTGTTTTATTACCTTCTCGTTAAGATCTGAACATACCGCTGTGTGCTCCGTTGTTCTTTCTTGGATTACATCACACCCCTGTGTGCATTTGTGTTGAATGAGTAATTAGCTAGTATATAAACACTGTAGCGTCACAGCACAAAATGATATGTTTCTCTGCGACTTGGACCCTTTTGTGTACCCCCCCCCCCAGAGTTTCCCATTATAATCTTCTTACCCAATAAACAGGTAAACCACCTTGCGATTGTTTTTCGACCGTGAAAGACAGCAATGCCTCTTTATTTATTTATTATTTATTTACTTGTTAAATTTCGTTGTCTTACGTCATTGTGTAATCATCGGAAAGGATGTAGCCAAGTATATCCGCAGATACCAGAGTATCCCTATTTTTGATTTCTTATATTTTTTATTTTACGCTTACACCTCTTGTGGTTATATTACATATTTCATAGAAATAATAAAAAAGTGTCGTCTAATAGATTAATTGTTTGATATTTTTCAGTTTTAAACCCTGACACAGGTGTTATGGTTGGTTGAGATCTTAACATTCGTTGACGACATATTTTAATACTCCCCCCGTACTTGGGAAGATCTGCCAGCTACCTGCTGATGGTCGTGAGTTTTACCCCGTCTCCTCTCACCTTAATACGGGCCGCCGTCGTGTATATGAAGTATTCTTGAGTACCTTCCCACGTACGGCTGGAGAGGAATCTAGCATAAGATGCACTTGAACTCTAAGCAACTGCATCGGTGAGAGGCTCCTTGGTCATTGCGCTGCACAATCACCTTACCCCCGCCCTGACCATGGAGGTCCCATTTGACGTCTGAGGTTCAGTGTGTACACTGATGTACTAATTTGTTTGTAGTAATTTAATAATTTACAATAGCTTGTTCCCCAACCTATGACATGGGGTTAAGTCATGCTCATTTATTCATGCAAAACAGCTTGGTAAGGTTGTTCAAAATTATGCCTGGTCTTCTTTGTAGATTCCGTAGCATGAAGAACAGTGACAAATTCTATATTGACATACAAAAGCTTGGTAAGGTTGTTCAAAATTATGCCTGGTCTTCTTCGTAGATTCCGTAGCATGAAGAACAGTGACAAATTCTATATTGACATACAAAAGCTCTCTTCCTCTAAATCCACTTAACCTCACCCGTGCCTTGCCTGTTGTCCGATCATGTCCCAAACTAAAGCCATTCTTTACACAGCACAACCCACTTGACCGAAAAGGTTCACAACACGTGTCCTAGGTGTTCCAGGAGCGTGCCCTGACCAATTCGGGGTTCAATTCCGTGACAGGACAATTTTCACTATTCCATTGCTTTCGTTATTCGTGTTATCTTGATGTCGATGAATGGTCCCTGGTGATCATTTGTGTGGTTTTACATGCAGATGACTGAAAATCATGCAGCTTCTAGCAACATGAAATATGTTTCATGTGGGATTCGTCGTCAGTGAGTCGCCAAGAACAGTGCTTTACTGCTAGCCCAGTGGTTTCTATAAAAGTACAAAAGCAAAGAAACTCCGAAAAAAGAAGAAATGTAACGCATGGTTGACCTTCTCAATATTTCTTTATTTCTTTTATTTCAATATGCTTTTGTACTTTACTAAGCTAGTTGGTGGATCAACAAGACTCCAGTGGTTTCTTCCACTTTTGAAATTATAAAGCACTGCGTTTAACAACAATCAAACAAATCAGTGAAAACAGCGAAACGTATTACCTTATAAGAGATGAATAAAAGTGTGACATTTCCGAAATAGCCTTCGAAACGACCTTCTACACGATGATCTACAAGAAAGAAAGAAAAAATGTACAATGTACACGTTGTAAATGTAGCAGTGAGTAAGGTACGAGTGAGGGTCTCCGCCATGCTTGGCAACAGTGATGGATGAACACGTAGACTTGTATTGATAACCAGAATACATCTTGCCTCATCTGCACCCTCTACGTGTTTGTAATTTTCTGTTGAACTACAAGGAAAAAAACAACAAACAAAAGCATTTCCGAACATCAAAATACCCCTTTTTGTCCCACACTACACGACACGTTCAGTGTCAGCAGGTTTACATTCAACTCCTGATATCGATTATCAATAGAATGGATGGTCTAAGATTTGATGTGTGTTGCGCGGGCCGGTGTGTGCCAACGCTTTGAATCACACACTTAAGCCGAATTAAGCTAAGCCACAAATATTTGTAAGCAAATGAGAGCAATCTGGAGAATAAACAGCTGGAAATAGGTCAGAGGCAGATTACGTACGTAGACTAATTGTTTGTTCGGTACAGTGTCATACCAAAATGTAATGGAAAGAATAGTATCAATGTTTGTTATTGTGGGGCTGTGATATGGAAAGAAAAGTTTTAACGTATTCCATAAAGACATAAACAATGCTGGGAGTTGCCTCGTACCCCGTCACACCTAAGGGGACATTCGACTTTAAGTTTAGATTTATTTTTTCTCTGCCTGGTGTGAAAGAAAGAATTTATTCCGCCCCCTCTGTTCAGCTGTCCCGCTCTCCGACACACAGTAGACCAATGACAAAGGGATTTGTTATGTTTGTTAGCCATATTGTGTTAAATATCTCTGAAAAGATGAATCTAACACAACCACTGATTGGCTGGTTATGTCATATTACCGTAATTCTTCTAATCCTTTGAAGACGTTTAAAGCCTGTACCCTTGTGGAGACAGGGTTGGGGTGGGGTGGGGTGCTGTGGCAGGCCGTCTGTTTGCGTCAAACACTGGAGTTGGAAAATGGGGAAAAGGGGTCATCGTTTCCTTAATATTTAACGGTCATGCCAGATCAGATCTTAGAGCTTAGCTGCAACGTATGTTAGCTTGACACTCAAATCACACTTCACTTGTTGCGAGAGGCTTAGGCCTACTGCCAGAGCTGTAGGGGCCGGTTTATAATCATGTTTATTTTCTCCACATGACATTAAAATAAAGCCAAATTAAAATTAATTAAACTAAGATACGAATCAATTCTCTCATTTCGTAGTAAAGATGAGGGTGGTGTCACATGGTAGGGAGGCGTCAGTTCATTGAAGAACGTCCTTTTCTCAAGGAACATCAGAAAAGTGGGTCAACGTCGAACAATAGCACATCCCTCGTCTTTCTTTGTTATTTCTTCGATGTGTGGTTTTCTTTCTGACCAACTTGGGCAAGAAATCCTGTAGATTTTTCTGTTACCGTCATGAACATGTAGTCATCAATTTGTTGGACGGTCTCATGGTTAATATGTCAAATACACCGATTGTATGTAGTAACTCCTTTTATGAGTGTAGGTCGAAAAATGGCATTTATGGAATTTTGCCATTATCGCCACTGAATTCTTCACCGATCTAATAATTAGTTAAGATTAATGAGAACCAAAGAATGGGAACGTTATTGGTAATTATCTAAAATTCAGGTGTGTAATTTACAACTGTTTTTATTGACAGTGGACAGCTCTTGTTTAAATGAACGACATCAGATAGCGTGGCACGCAACTAACGATTAAGTGGTTCACAATGGCTGGGGTCGTGAAGGTTTTCCTCTGCATGTAGACATAGGGAAATTATCACACTAAATACAGACAAGATCTTACATGTTTATTTAATCGTTTTAAAGAGCACTGAACTGTCATATGAAACCTAAGCGAACATCTGTTCTTTCGGAAATGTACGAAAGCGCACCCTTGCTTTATGATCTATAGTGTAATGTGGTCCTATTTAGCCGTGCTACTACGGTGAAGCCGACTAAACGGAGCACTTGTACTAAAGGTCATTTGTCTGATAAGGCCAGCCATAACCTAAAATTTTCAGATTTCAACACTACAAGCTCTGTTTAAGGTCACAGCTGCCGTGAAATATACCAAAATTCCTTAGTCTCATGAAAATGGCAGAGCTCCTCTTGTGCACAATATTACTGATTGCAGGCATCTGTGACGGCCTGTTACTCCATGGCCAGGAGAAGGAGAAGCTCCCACAATACCACAGGTACGGACGTAGTCTTGTCCTGAACGGTGGTGCAGCCATAAACGTCAGTGTCACCAGAGAAATTCTGAATCTATCGGTAAGGAAATTATAACTGTGTTTTTCCCTTTGGTTTGACTTTTCATAGCTTACGATTTGCCCTGAGTAATATTTATTTTGTGAAAAGACACGCGTAATATTTTTACAAGTCAACCCTATCTTTTTTTTTTTTTTTGCGTAAGTGGACAGACAATTTTTCGCCGCCTGGCTACTTCAGTCTGTAATACAGGTTGTGACAGCCAGGTACCGAGATAGCGAGGAGGCGAGGGGACGAGGCTGCCAGGTAGAAGCGGCTAAGTCGTGAACATCCAGGCGGGAAGGCAGCGAGGTAGCGAAGGTACCAGGTCGTGGGATAGCCTGGCTTGCATATTTGAAAGGTGTTTATTCAAGCGTATTTTGAGGGCATTATTCCGTGTAGACTGACAAAATTATACTTTTCTGACTAATCCAACCAATGTAGTTTTGTCTTAAAAATGTGCATACATTGTACTTAAAATTGCTCTTTCAAATGGGAAAAGGTTGTGGAATTAGGATAGCAGGAAAACGAGGCGGCGAGGTTGCGAATTTTCCTCTGTTAGCTTCCATTGTTTCAAGTAATAAGATCATTGAACAACTTTCAAAACAAATGAGTGTAATATAAGCAAGTCGTACATAATTTTGGTACCTTCGAACCATGTGAAGCCCAGTTTGTTGACTTTAAATATAGTCACTTCAAAGCCATATGATTCAAATAATCATAGGCCTTGCAAACCGATCCTTCCTCGGATGTCAATAGTTTCAAGAAGACTCACACTAAACCCTTCTTTCTTGCCGTACCCGCATACTTAATTTCTCGTCCATTTGACAGGGTGGGGCTGGCGTGGCCAGGATCGGTGTAGTAACAGCTAGTACCGAGACCCCCAGGGAATCTTACCAGTACTACAAGGATCTGTTTCTGCATCATGGCGCGGCTGAGGTCAGCTGGATCAACATATCGGAGAGCAATAAAGAGCTGAACAAGGATCCGACCATGGTGAAGATGATCCTGAGCCAGACGGGCTTCATGTTCTCTGGTGGGGATCAGAGCAGAGTTATCAACAGGTACGAAAGGATCATTAAACCTTTGCTTCTGAATAAGAGATACAAACAGGTGAACCTTTGCAACATTAGCAACAGCTGCAACATCACTCAAAAGGTCGACCTTTGAAACATGACCCGAGAGAAATAATGATAATTTCGAGTGGCCTTACATTCAGGCCTCACGTTAAAGAATGAGATGTCAAACACTTAACCGACCGACCGAGAGATAGGGAGAACCGACTTGCCAAGCTGTTTGGGGGAAACATGGCTACATGTGGAAAAAGTGAAACGTGACAAGCTCTGATGATGTGATCAGAAAATGAATTTTGGTTTACTTTGTTTGTTGTTTCTTTTCAGTTACTTCTTAGCTGGTAGGGAGGCATCCCCGGCTCTGTTGGCCATACGGCAGAGATACCAGCAAGGTGCAGTGGTGGCGGGAACCAGTGCTGGGACGGCGTGCCAGTCGTCACGCGTGATGGTGGCAGGTAAATTTGAACATGTTTGAAAATACTGGCTAATTTTTCTGATAGTCTTACTGCATACAAAAATTGCCTTTCGTGAGTAAAACGCAGCAACATAAGCTCTACAGATGGATAAGCTGCAAATCCATATTATGACAAATAATGCAGTGGAATATAATGTTAAGCTCTTCTTTCTGACACAAAGAGCTCGTTGCCTCGAACAATTAATGGCGGTCATTTTTGTGGGTAGAAGAAACCGAGTGCCCAGAGTAAGTTGCCGAGCTGTGACGTGCACACATATATCGGCACACGATTTTGGTGAAAAGGAAGTGGTCTTCAAGGAGCGGTAGACTACGCAACCGGTCGCGCGAGCGTCCTCGACCGCTTATCGCCACGAAGGCTCCGCAAGTAGTGAGTGCGGAAGGGTCTGCTAATTCCCTGTCAAGGGCCAAAAAACTATAAGAATAAAGTCTGTCATCATGCAATCTTTCCATAAGATAGTCCTGATAATTTGTTTTTCGGGAAAGCTTATATAAGCACTAGGTTATCTTATCAAGAAAAGACACGGATAACATGTGAACCTCACTGAGAGAAAAGTTTGTGTCAAATAACCAAAGCATAATTAGACTATTTCAGATAAGCTAATTCAGCTCAGACAACTGAGTTATATGACCAGATCAGTGGAGTCATGAGAGGTTTATCATATTATATTGTGACTCTCTTGGATAGTGGGAAAACTCACAGAAGTATAGTCACTTGACTCAAGCACCTAGTCCTAGTACTCACTCTAGTAGTAGAAAGACTCCCTTACCTTACAGGGTAAAAAACTCACTTACTTGGTCCAAGGAATCATCCCACTGGTCAAACTCCTCCCGTTAAAGAACTCTTTCAGTGACATGACTCACTAGGACGATTACCAGAACTCCTGGGATGAGTCATTTCCGAAGAAAATTACTCGCTCAGACTCACTTTTTCTCCAGAATAGGTAACGTGACTGACCTCATTCAGTGAGTCGAAAACAAATGATTCACTCAGATGAGTCGTCATAACGCAAAAGTGACCCATTAGGTTTTCTCAGTGCGTATTAAGACACGGTGCAGTCGAGGTGAGGTCTCATTTTCGGCCTATATACGATAGGGAATCTGTACTCTTTCCTCCATCCTCAATGTTCTTGAAGCTTTAGGGACACTGACCGGACAACGGTGCTTATAGAGCCATTTGCGCAGTATTCCGGTCGTGTAAGACGTACGGGGTACCGTTCCCGCCAAAAATAATTCGGGTCTAAGCTGTGTTGTGTATTGTACATTCACACCTTTGCGATGGCGTTTTGTGGGCAAACTAACGAAGTTGTACCCCTGTATTAAAGAGAGCAATGGTTAGTTGCGCGAGAAAAAGTACCCTATTTTCTGTCACTACATGGTGTGCAAACCTGTACGTCAAACGCAAGAAATTCGTCAGTACCCTCCCAAATATCGAAGGTTTTTTCCGGGTATTCCGCCCATAAAAATGACCACCATCGCATAAGGGAGAATTGTTCATGTATGGATGGCGTTAAACGGCATTCAGATAAATGAATAAATCAGTTATTTCACCAAAGCCATGAAACATCAAAATTTTAATTGGAGGTTCATGTCATTCAAGACTTGAATCCTGTTTGTTTTCGTTCGGATTATCATTATTATTATTAGTCCCAGCAAATCTGTTCCGCGTTTCTTGAGAAAATGGCAAATCACGCAGTTGTGAAACTTCAGTATGTTTGTCATACTGACCTGAAGTTTTACACCTAAACTTTTAGAAACTTTTGCTCCGTGACTTGGCAGTCACATTGGATCTTTATGAAACTTTTTAAAAATCTTCTTCTTAAAAACGCCTGAACGGATTGTTCTCATACTTGGTATTTAGTATCTCCAAGGCCGTGCACTTCAAGTTTGAAAAGGGAAGTTTGATGGGTGGAAAATCTATTGGGTAAATATGTCATGTGACCAAAAAACTTTTCAAAATATTTTCTAAACCGTTCAGAATTTTACTGTCGAAAATTGTGTACCTGATGCAGTCTGGAATGCTGATTCCAAACATGCAAATTTTGGACAGACGGAAGTGACTTCATCAAAGCCGGAAGTGGGTGTATGTCCATAACGAATGACGCTAGAGACGCAGTCTTAAGGCCTAACATCTTCTCAAGGCATAGAGACAAATTTGACATAACCGGAAGTGACGTCAGCAAACCGGAAGTAGAACATACCAAAGAAAATCGCCATTTTTGCAAGTGTCAAAACTGAGAAACTTCTGCGGCTAAAATAGCAGGGCAGAACTGCGCGAAACTTGCGTAGATAGTACGTCCGGTAATTTTCTTTTCTGAGAAAAAGGTTGGATGTTCTCGGTCACGTTACTTACCTTCCATATTGGGTTGATAAGAAAACTTTTGAGAGGCATTTTCTTCCGAACGCCAAATGCAACTGACCTGAAATTTTGTACAGGTAACAACTATTACCTCTAAATTATTTGGACAGAAAAACAATGCAATGTGTGAGCAAGTAACCAGAACCGGAAGTAATGTCATGTGAAAGCAAAATGTTTGAATTTTGAGTTTTTCAGATAAACTACCTGAAGTAGTTTGGCTTAATGATCACGAAACTGATCTTATTTCTTTCTTACGATGCATACTTTTGTTACAAATTGCGAACAAAGTGTGAAAAAGTGCTGTAACTATGTGTGTTGAAAATCTGTGAGCTGTCTTAAAAATACAGGATGTACAGGGTTTCAAATGTTTACAAAAGGCCGATTTACTGTATTTGGCACTTTTTCATCTATATGCTATGTAATATATATACAATGAATTCGTGTTTAGGATGAATGTACTAATATCGTAAGTATGCTACCCGACGTATTTTGACGTTCAGATCACGAATCTTGCCTTATTTCTTTCCCGTGATGCCATGCTGTCTTCGCTAAATGCTATCAAAATGGCAAACAGTGCAACTTCCCCCATATTTGGAGGCCTTGTGACAGAAATACTTTACAGCCGTAAAGATGAAAATCACCAAGTACAAGTCACTACATATGTGCGATATGTGTGCCTAAATTCGTTATGCTGTATTAATAAATAGAGGATTTACAAAGATATTCTTCACAGGCCGATTTACTATAAATGGCATTTACATCTATATGCATGCTAAATTGTGTACATGCAATGCATCAATGGCTGCAAAAAAATGTACGCTTTTTAATGAGGTCATCCATGTGCTAAAGCATGACGACACCATTTAGTCAACACAAAGTGACGACCCATAGACCGGAAATACCACCTTGAACCCCGGCATTGCTACTGTAGCAGCTACATTTCATTATGTTATTTGTGTTCTTGGTGCAGATTTCACACTGCGAAGAACTCACAAGTAAACAGACTTTGTTACCACTATATACTGAAGGTTTATTCCGTGTTTACTAGGTGGCATGAGCTGGAATGCTTTGCGGTACGGCGCATTCCCCATCCCTGGTCACCACAAGGACGACTTGGTTTACGATCCTCACGGCGGACTCGGGTTTCTTGATGGATACGTATTGGATACACATTTTAGGTGTGTAACATTTAAGCTTGTAACGCTATTTAGCGTACTCATTCCTGCAGCGAAGCAAGAATTAACAAAGAGGGTCTGTATATCAGGGATTTTGTCTGAAATATAAAACCAATGGTCAAGACCAGCCTTTGCTTCACACGATTGAGAGATTGACGACTATTTAATGGTAGACTTTTAAAAATGTTTCTTTATTTAGATCCCTTCTGAAATTGAATCTGGAGCGTGTGTTAACTTTCTCACATTGCGAGACAGTGTTAACTATCTCAGTTATTTATTTGATTAGTGTTTTACGCCGTACTAAAGAAATTTCCACTTATACGACGGCGGTCATCATTATGGTGGAAGGAAACTAGGCAGAACCCTGGGGGAAAGCCACAACTCTCGGCAGGTTGTTTCCGTAGTTTCTCGTTTACGGCAGGAATCCAGCAGGAATTGTCTGATTTATGCTACTAGGTTTAGTAAAACCTGATAGATGTACTACTCCTGAACATTTGATATGAAGGATTCGTAATATACTTTATGATCGTGTCATAAAAATGAATGAATGAATGACTCAATAAATCAATCAATCGATCTTAGTGAAGAAAATCTTGATTTTGAGACATTTTTTAAAAATGTTTGACCATTGGGTTTTGTATTGGGTTTTTCTTGTGTCAGTCAAAGGGGTCGAGAGGGCCGACTTCTCCGCTTGTTGACTGATACACGACATGAACATCACGGGACGAGCCTGGGGTTCGGTGTGGACGAGAGTACAGCTCTGGTGATCACCCACGTGGGCACATCCGCCGCCAGGGGCAAGGTGAGGTAACACCAGAGAGCCGTCCAGACGTTTAATAAGCTGATGACATCTGTAATCTGAGACAAACAATACATACCTACCAAGTAATCAGTAAAGTAACATGCTTGCTCCCAGCGGAGGTCCATACATTGGCCCGTCCCAGACGTATCCTCTATATGGCTTCAGTCAGGCAGTACATTGTATATCCTGACATCATTTATTGACTCTGAACAAGAATGCATCGTCGTATAGTGTGATCGAAATAACGAAGTGACATTAAATGTCTAGTAATCAAACCAATGTACTTGTATTGAAGTTTCACTCACATTACTAGTGACAGTGGAGTTTATAGGCGGAGGAATTAGAGCACCAAGAAAAAAACCCAGCACCCACCACTGGGTAAATGACAAATCCTGTGTCCTGAAGTCCCAACCAAATCAGCAAGATCGAGATTCAGATCGTTGCTTAATAGTGAGTTACAAGCTAAGACAGGTCAGCGACGACCCCTAATTAGTTAAAACTGACACTTTTTAATTTGTTTTGAAAACGTTGTCAGTACTTTCTAATTCTTTTCTACTAGGGCTGGAATGTTGCGCAACGTTTGTTCCGTGAGAAACATTGCAAAATGCTTACTTCACTTTTTCAATATAGAAATTGACAGTACGAGTTTTATCCTACCACTGGATCTCGGTTCCCAACTCAACAAGAAAAATGCTCACAATTATCTCTCGGCATTTCTCCCTTAAACTGGACCTCAGAGATTTACTGTCTGTATGCCAGTCTCCCAGCAGGCTTTTTCAGGAATTACGATGTGGGGTTTCCTCCCTGGGGATTAATAACGAAACATCCTTTTGGATAAAGATGACTGATTGATTTTGGCAAAGCAAAATTCAATGATTTTACCGCTGAAACCTGTATCAAGCATGAGATCATACGAAACTTATAACTAACTTTATAATCTGTGTATTGCTTAGAAATAAAAAAATGAACCCTGATGAACCCTGAAAATGAAAGCATCGTATCGCCAATATGTTGGCTGAGGTCGTGTTCCATACTGTTACATTAAGTTCTATGAGATATTCGGACTTTTTCGTTCGAAAGTTTAAAAAAGGACTTTGTTCTCTTTTATCCAGGTTTTGGGCGATCATGGTGTTGTTCTCATGGACGTGACTCATGCCGTCGTGGATAAGACCACCCAATACTTCACGATTCGTGACGTCTCGGTGAATTACCTTACGGACGGGGACAGCATCAAGCTTAGTGACCACAGCCTGACCTTCTCTCCGGACAAAACGCCCTTGGCCGGTCGGGAATTCTATGACCACGCCTTGAAATCTACGGACATATTCGACGGAAATCGAGCTGACCGAAGGAAAAAGTCAGAATTTATCCGAGTAGCCACGAGTCTATTTGACGCCAAATATGACCGTACGTCACAAGGGACTACGTACGAGAAACGCCCGCAGTTCCTCGTCACGGTGTTCCGAAGCGGCACAGGCGCAGAGGCTTACATAAGAAGGGGGCACAGCTTCCAGGAGGATGTCATTTCGTACAAAAACATGCTGCTAAGCGTAGAAGAAAACAAGAAATAAAGGATTAAAGCACGAGATCACTTCACAATATTGCTTAGCGTCACATGCAGATGTTTCGGGTATTCTTCTGGTATTTGGCCCTTCAACGAACTGCCCGTTATACTATCCCGGAAATGTACATCAAACGTGGTAAATAAGCCGATGAGCTTGAGCAGTGTTGAAGATCTGCAAGAAATTCAAGATAAACACAAGAGGAGTTTTTCATGAAATGAAGAATTCCAGGTCAATGATACTTTTTTACATCGTCATGGCTAAGCGCAAATCTTTGCGTCTGAAAAATTCCAAAATAGATATCAAAACACAAGCAAAAAATTTAGTACTGCAGTTATGTTGTTGTCACAAACTATACATGTACCATACTTGTATATGTGATTTCCCTCGCTCAGTGTTCTGTTACAGTAATACAGTGTGTTCTGGCGTCACTCAGAAAGCATGATATTAAGCTAGACTGCACGGGTTAATTTTGTGAGGGTGTGGGCCTAGTGATGTCGTGTTCGGTTGTTAAACAGTTTAAAAGAAAAGACAACAAATGATAAAACCTTGTATAGTTCGGTCGATGTGTGGAAACAGACCTAAACAGCCACGGCCAGCCTACTTTGGCCGTTCTTGTTAAGTCTATAAATCAACATTGAATCTGACATTTTACGAGGCCAGTGCATGGATCAGCCAAATTGGAGACGTCGGAAAACACCATGTCATTTACGTCAGTCTCACTCTACGCTCTTCAGTCTATAGCAAAAAACATACAAAAAACTGAAAAAATAAAAAAAAAAATAAATAAAAAGCCGGATCTTTTGAAGCCATAATATGGCTGCCCTTTCGATTTTCTCCGTATCTTGCTCTCTGTGAACCGCAATATGTCGGCCGAATAGCGCCGCAAAGATAACGGTACGCCTTCCAGACTTTGTGTAGGTTACATTATCGATACATGAATACAATTGGTTGATTTTCATATAAGAATATGAGGTTTTCAGAAGCGCTCTTCTCTGAAACAAAGTACAGTAATGAAAATAGTAATGAAAATCGATAAACTCTTTTGTAAAGTGCTGGAAAAAGATATACATTGTATATACAAGTCACGCGTAGATGCAAGAACGGGTTTTCTGTATATATTTTCATTGAAATACACAGACATAAAAGTCAATACTTGTAATATACGGCATACTTAAGAGCGAAGGACGTCCGTTTTGTTGGACACAATGGTGCTCAAAATGTTTCAAGTTTCTCTTTATCGAGTTTCCTGAGAGCCAATCGACTGAGTAGTGTGGTGATATTGTCCGAAAAATAAAAGCGCATATATGGGATTGTCAAAGCTAAAACACAGAGACCGCATGCATGTGTTATTTCACGGAATGTCACGTTATAGATGAGATTTGCCAGTGTCTTATAGATCTGTTTCCTGTCCACCTCAACGTAGTCCGCATTATAGCACGTATGCATGGGCTTTGATTTATACAGTGCGTATGAAGAAATGCACTTGTCCTTAAATAGCGTGGGCGATACATGGTATTTTAAGGTGAAATTGACGCCCTCTCGAGTTTATATCATTGCCTGGAAGAGACATTTGTTTTTGACAATAAATGCAATGCTAACTACTTGTGGGCTCTCCAGGCCGCATTGACAATACGGATACATGAGGGAACAAATCCATGAGCAGCGTTATATAAAGTTTCGTTTTATTAAATTTTGTGGGCGCTAAAATGTAGATCAATAACGAACTGCATTGTGTGCCAGAAATACAAACAGAATGATCACGATATTTCGGGATCGAGCTCTTGCCCTTGCGTATTTATTTATTTATTTATTTGACCTGTGTTTGACAAAGTACTCAAGAATATTTCATTTATACGATGGCAGCCAGCATTATTTTCGATGGAAATCCCGCAGAGTGTAGTGATCCGCTTACGGCCATCTGCATATTGCTGGCAGGCACTCCCACGTATGGCCTGAGAGGATGTCAACCAGACCACATTGATCAGTTGCTCCTGTGTCAATGTCCTGCGCTAACACGTTAACCACCTCGTCCACAACAGCTTCTGTCATTTTTAAAACTATTTCAGGCCTAAGATATGTCTTCTACTGTTGACTATTGCTATTGCGATGACGTTTTCGGAGCAACTGAAGGCGCTTTACAGAGAACCCTTTTCAATTCAGCCTGCATTGCTCAGGGAAAGGTGGACCGACTGACTTACTTATAAATTGACATATTCATTACTTAACCATCTTATATTTCTGCAATTAACTATGATTTCGCCCAATCGATTCCAGTTCTATAAGTGTGTCAGACAAAACTGAATTTTAGGTCTTTCCTTCTCCCATTGTATGTACACTCCGTTGATGTCTAGGATATATTATTGTTTAGGTATGTAATACTTGGTCTTCTGCGAGGCCACAAGACTGCTATCCACATCTCCGTACAGCCTGCAGACGAGATCTGTGGATGAGAGTTTTTCTGTGGTGAAGGACAAGCATCTGGTTTTCCTCATACACTGACTGCCACAGAAGTAGACACTGGACACCATAACTGTTGCAATTGCAGCCAGCCTTGATGGCTTTGCGTCTGTCGCTTTTCGATGGAAATACCCCGTATGATAATACCCAGGGACATCTGAAACACAAGGTTTTGATAAAAGTTTATTTCTAAATTACGTCTCCTAGGAACAATATATCAGGCCCTGTAAGAACACATTGCAAAATAATGCGCTGTGTTAATGAAAAAAGCCTGATTTCCTAGCTTTTATCTGGGTATATTTCACTGATTTCACGATTTTCGGTCTTTCAAATCAAAATACATAAAAAAATCACATCACATTTTCCTTTCCAGTTAGTGTAGCGATATGAGCTTTTCTGTGTCAAAGGTCATCGCCAGTGACGGGTATGGAAGGTTCAGGGTATTGAATCAGTACCCTGTCAGCACCTCCGCTTTTCGCGGGTACAAATGCACTTCTGTGTATTTTAGGGTGTCAGTCCCTTTTCGCTGCCAGTCTGGTCTTTCTGGTGTAGCGGTGCATGCTTGGTATGGAAACAATGGATATTGTCCAAAACATTGGGCAAGTATGAGTTTTATTCATAAAGCTTTGAAATTTTTGGCAAGAGGGCAAAAAGTGTCATGTCGTGATAAGTCAGGTTCCTTTTTCAGCTTCTGGCATAGAAAGGTCCAGATTCTAACGATCGACCTATGTCAAGACTTTTACGACGGCTTTCTCCCTTGTTGGCGAGATATGCACCGATGCTCATTGGCCACGGCATGTCTGGGACTAAGTTGTAGCTTTAAACGTTTAACCTTTTGGCTTATGGAAGTATAGAGTAAAATGAACATTGCCATTACTCATTAACATGTGTCGTACCTTCCTCACAGTGACGTCCAGTAAATCCTCCTGAACAGATACAGAAGTATCCGTTGACCCCATCCTCGCACGTTCCTCCATTCAAACATGGAGCACTCAAGCAGTCATTAATATCTGTGTCAAAAAAACAAGAGGTACAATAGAACTGGAAAGAGCATAGACAATATTGTTCACACGGAAGTTAATTCTGATTGCACATGATTGTTGTTTGAGCGATATTTAGAAGTTGGGAAGGAAGTACACTGAACAAGTCTTTCTTATGGATGTACAACTTCTTGGTTTATTAACACGACGATTCGATGTATTTACTAACAGCGTTATGAAGTGAGTGGCGCCAGAAAATTAACGGTCTTAAATATAGCAACTATATATACAAATCTCAGCAAGTAGAACAAAGAAGATATATGATTAAAAAATACTCAGGGGATTAAGGGGTAACCTGAGTACTAGATTAATTGTTGATGGGGTCGGTTGTTCAGGATTAATAGATTAAAGACGAGCCTAAAAAGGGATCAAGGCATTTATATCCCTTCAGCTTATGATCTGTTAGTCCTCCAGACTGACCTGAAACCCCACCGAACCTAATCCAGTTATCATTGTAACATACCCAATTCCCTTATTTCACACTAGCACCACCTGAAAGCATTGCAAATACTGCGCCACCTCCGCCAGACAAGGCTGAGCTAACGATGTGGTCAGTTCGCCTCTGATTCGGATTTACCTGTCTCACAGCGATTTCCAGTATACCCTTCCGGGCAGCTGCAGCTGTATAAGTCGATCCCGTCTTGACATGTACCGTCATTCAGGCAAGGCTCGCTCATGCACTCGTCAATGTCTTCACAAGCAAAAGATTAATACCCGTAATTTAAGTTAACGATGGTGCATAATTTAATTTTTTTATATACTTTGTAGCTTTGATATTTTGATAATGAATATTTGTGGAGTTTTGTAGCGATAGCATTTCTTCAAATACCGAATGCCAATTAATTTTGATGACCTGGTGTCACATAAGATTAGGCCATACTAATCCCTGAAACCGCTGATAAAGACAACTTCAAGCGCACAGCAAAGTACACATCCAGCAAAGAACAAACAAATACTACAGGGGTATCTGTACAGTGTATAAAGACCTTCTATAATTCCGTATTACATACTTTTCTCTTTAATTGTTGCTTGATCTTAATTAGTTAGCATTTAATGCCGTAAGAAAGCTTTTTTCTTTTAGGTTTACTGCCTGATCACGTGATCTTGAAAACATAATCTTACAATCTGATGTATCTTTACTTGTGGCAAAAATCTTTTAGGCTATTTATAATCTTCTTACCTATTTGACAGTTACTTCCGGTGAATCCTGACGAGCATGTGCAGGTGTATCCGTTGATTACGTCAGCGCATGTGCCGCCATTTAGGCAGGAAACATTAACACAGTCGTCAATATCTTTATAAATAAAATGGAAATTTTAATTAAATGCATCCAAATCAACAACCAATTCCTTTGTTATATGTATCACTACTTTGCCTTCGTTCATGGAGATTGGGGGGAGTGGGTGGGTGGTTAAAGAGAGGCAAACGGCATATGGTATAAACCCATGACGTTGCACAACATGAACCTTCAAAAAGTAAATAAATTCACTGAGTGTTATTTCATTTGCATTTTTTGCCTTAGATCAGGATGTTTTAGAATATTCAGCTAAATGGTCCCTCTCCCTGCAGCAGACCAGTCCCTGGCCCTAATATTCCGCTAAATCGTCGTTCTCTCTGCTCCTAACCAGTCTCGGTACATTGAGCTAAATGGGACATTGAGCTAAACCTTGGAGATCAGCCCCTGGCCGGAACAATCAGCTAAATCGTCGTTCTCCCTGCTGCCGATCAGTCCCTAACTGAAATATTCAGTCATATCTTAATTTCCCTGCTGAAGAGCAGTCCGTGCCCAATACATTCAGCCAAGTTGTTGTTCTGCCTGATGCCGACAAATCCATGGCCTGTACATTCAGCTAACCTTTGTTCTCATTGATGTCGACCAGTCGCTGACCCTGAACATTCAGACAAATCGTCGTTCTCCCTGCTGCCGAGCAGTCCCTAGCCACAACACTGAGCTCAATTGTCGTTCAGGCAAATTCAGCTAAATCGTCGATCCTCCTGCTGCCGGCCAGTCCTTGGTCCGAACATTCAGCCGGATCGCCGATCCAGCTGCTGCATTATTAGAAAGATCTGGTCGCTGCGACCAAAACAACTTTGGTAGACAGGCTTTTTACCAAAGAAATGATTCTCAAATAGCATTGGTCAGTGGGTATATGGCCATCGACTAAAACCACTAGAGTCAAAAATCTTTGGGACCAGAGAAAAATAGGGTCGGCGGAAAAAACATGCATGGTCAACAGAAAAAAATGTAGTCGCGTCCCCCAGAAGTTTTGGTCACTGAGCAGGGTCAACAGAGAAACTTTGGTTGACAACTAGCGTTTTGTATTCTGGGTTTAAATGTCGGGTCTCGATATTGTTGCCACATAGGCAATACGGTCCAATTTTATACATACAGAACTGGTTAAAACTTTATTTTTTTAAGAAAATCTTGACGGAAACATGATCCACTTAATTAGTAAAGCTCAAAATTAGGTATATATACACAGCACAGACTTAATATGATACAGGCAAGATTTTATGGCAATGTTTTAAATAGTATGTACTGGTATTTTAAAATACAGTCAACAAGTACACATGCTGTAATCAATAACCCACATCATGTAAAATGCACTGTAATTCCCATGAAGATGCACCATTAGGATTGTAACTAGTGCCACATTTGCTCGTAATTCCACATCAAGTCGTCGGCATTTTCAAGAAAAAAGATACAAACGCGAACTCGTCGACTGTATCTTGACAAGGTAAGGGGGAATTGTACATTGTACAGTAAATACCAGTATAAACGTATGAATGAACATACGCAGTGAAGAGGATGTGTACCTCAGCCAATAAAATTACTGGTTGTAGGCCTCGTGACATCCCACACCTGTCTTCTGTTCCTCGCAGTATTTCTACCAAATTAAACTTTATTCTTCATCACCCAAAACATTGAGACTTTATCGAAGGAACGGATTTCCACATCGTTACATCGTGAGCTTGTTACTTGACCTGTTATAGCCAATATGAAAAGGCAGGATGATAACAGGAAACTAAACACAGAGTGTAACCTCAGGCTCAGGTCAACTTTGAAAGCCAGCTCTTACACAATTTTTTCATATTTAATTATTTTCTGGATTCTGATTAAGACCGGGTTTTGACGTCATAACTGGTTGTTATATTGTCAGATGAATTTTAGAAAACCAGCTTGCCTCTTGGATAGGTCTTTTTTTATATGTAAGGTGGAATATATTATCTCTGAATTTGTCTTTCCTTTTAGTTTTAATCAGCCAGCCAGTAGTATTATCATTCTCACTGTTAAGGCCAGTGTCACTTTAAGGCCATTCTGTCTGAGTGAAGTTAACTAAATTACGTCAGTTGGAAACAAAACAATTCAGTTTTACAGGATTACCTTCATGTTAAATTTAGTTTTAGTAATTGTATATTGGGAGTTTTTGCTGGACTTTTACGCCCCGTATATACAACAACCAAGAAAGTAACCAAGGTCATTGTTATTTTGTGAACGTCTTCCAATCTAGAAGAACAACTGATCGGAGGAGTAAAATTGTGAGCCCTTACAGAAATTAGGCCCTTGTCGTGGTGTTCAGACCAGCCTCAGGCAAAAAACACTACTGTTTGTTGGGTCCAAACACCTGTCGCCTGTGTATTTCATGTTACTGACTTATACCCAGTGCTTAGGATATCATCCTTCCCATGAAGAAATTTCAACCTAAAGTTCGAAATATAGTTCCAAAACTGAATTAAACATTTGACATGGACCAGGGTCAGATCAAAGATTTAAAGCTTTTCTTTTTTATCATTTGATTTTTTTTTAACTTTTCAAAAACCTATTCATTTCATTGTGGATGTTCTGTTTTCTATGGAATTCTGCACTGTGTATGACGTACCGGATTCTTCCCGTCTTTATGGGTAATAAACTGTGCATCGCCATTACTTGAGTCCATTACATCTTCCCTCTAGAACTGATATCCTTTAAATAATCAGTTACTAAGGTCAGTGCCACGTTATGTTAATGGAAATTTTTTGTCGTTTTGTCAGGGATAGGTTTGACATGTTTGATCCTTCACCTTTACGTTTCAAATAAGACATTTTGGGAAGGTAACAGATGAGACTTACTATAACGCCCCATGACTTGAGATGTCAGATCAACGAGTTTAATGTGACCAAAACCAGTTTATCACCCAATTTTTGGGTCGGACGCGCCTGAACAAAAAAATTGTTTGGTCACTAGCGATCATGTTTTTGGGGGTCGAATCGACCAGATCCTTCTAATATTGTAAACCGCTGTTCTCCTTGCTGTCGACCAGTCCCTGCACGATATATTAAGGTAAACTGTTGTTCTGCCTGAAGCCAACCAGTCCCTGGCCAGTGTATTCAGCTAGATCGTCTTTCTCATTGTTCCAAACCAGTCCCTTGGCTAGTACACTCAGCTCACTCGTTCTCCCCGCTACGGTTCAGTCCCTCCTCGGTATATTAAACAGCGGTTCTCGCTGCTGCCAAGCTGTTCCTGGTCGGATAATACAGCCAAATCGTCCTTCTTCCTGCTGCCGATCAGTCCCTCGCTGGTACATTCAGCTAAATCGTTTTTCTCCCTACTCTCAACCAGACGGTGGCCGGTGCACTCAGCAAAGTAATCATCTTCCCTGATCAGTCCATCCTCGATACATTCAGCTAAACCATAGTTCTAACTGTTGACGACTAGTCCCTGGCCGGAAAATTCAACTAAATCGTCGTTCTCCCCGTTGAAGATTAGTCCCCGGCCGTTATATTCAGCTAAACTGTTCTTCTCCCTGCTGCCGACCAGTCCCTGACCAAGACATTCAGCTAAATGGTTGTGCTGCCTGAAGCCGAACAGTCCCTGGTCCGTACTTCAACTAAATTGTCATTTTCTCTGCTGTCGGCTATTCTCAGGCGGATACATTCAGTTACATAGTCGTTCTCCCAGTTGACAATCAGTCCATGGCCTTTACATTCAGCTAAACCCTCATTTCCCCTGCTGCCGAATAGACCCTCTTCAATGCATTCTGTTAAATCTCACCGCTCCCCTTCACCTCCTGTCGACTGTGAATAAAGTGCGGCTTTGTAATAGGCCTATTTTACACAAACCATCCAACCGTCATGTAAGTTGATAGCATTTTTTGGCCAATGATATGGCTTGAATTCTTAATCTTCCGGGCCATTGCTCGAGTTCCCCGTTTTGAGTGCCTCGGTCCAAATCATTTGCTTTAGTTAAAGCAGGCACGAGAGTGGCGTCAACCCACTGACACAGTGGCTGTTTCCAAAAATTTCTAAGTCATCAATCATTTCGAAGAATCTGATAGGTGTAGATCGCGCGACTCTCATGATAATCCATCGAACCCAACAGTTTATTCCGTTCTTGACTCTGCATTTTTGCATGATTTAGCACTCTGGATTTATTCCTTATGAATAAGTTTCACAACTGTCCGCGTTATACCTGACTTGCCCATTTGAGACAACAACCTCATTTCAGATTCACTAACACAGTTACCACTATTTATTTGGTCTTTGACGACTCATGTGTTGATTTTATGGTTTGTGACTTACCCAATGTACTCATGGCGTCGTCGCTGTTGGTTCATTTATATCACAGTTGACTCAAGTATTCTGAGTCACCTGCTTTGTAAATTGTTACCCCTGTTGTCGTGGTTGACTCACCCGTTTCACAGTTGACACCCGTGAACCCGTCCAAACAAGTGCATGTGTACTCCATTGTCTTCTTGTCAGTACAGGTGCCCCCATTCTGGCACCGTGGATACATGCATCCGTATGGCCCTGATAAAGTTACAGTTATAATGAAATTAGATACACATGTGTTTATATATAACTAAGCATTTATATTTGAAGGTAAAGATCCCATAAAAATGAAGTCACGGCTAGTGCCACAATCTTTACAACTTATACCTGAAAACATCTTCGGCGAATTGTTTACATTTTTTTATCACCAATGAGTACATTAAATGCACTCAAATTCTTTTGATTGGGTTTTATGGGCCACATTGATAATGTGCTTCACCAGTGACGTAAGAAAACTTCTTGAAACCTTTATGTTTAGCTCAGAATAAAGTTCTTGTGAAGAGTACCGGTGCTCTATTAACGCTTTCCTGTGTATGAAAGAGGTATTATAGTATTAAATTTCTGCTTATCGCCAAAAAATACCGACGTTACGTCACTGGGGAATCATATTATCAATATGGTCCATAAAAACCAATCATAAACTCAAAACGTTTTACTGCATCTAATTTTGTTGTAATAAATCTAACAAATTCAATGAAGGTATTTTCAGACACAGTTCGAAAGGATCATTTCACTCACCAACTCACTTTGATTACATGTGACTTTTCACATAACGAAACTGAATGTATTTGTTAGATAATGACACAATCCTTAACTGATAATAGGGAAGTTTCTCAAGGTTACGTATACATTTATACGATACGAATGCGAATACGAAAATCGTTTGTGTTTTTCCACAAACACCCAGGGTTACATATAGATTTCATTTTAAATATACTTCCGCTCATCTTTAATGATTCAATCATAATGTTTAATTAGTATACTTTAAAACTAGCTGTTCAATTTCTAACGTGTACCGAAGGCGATTATCTGCTTTTGCACTCACAAGGTAGGGGCCAGGAAACAACAGATGTACAAATTACCACAGAGACGGCACAAAGTGAAAACATATCAGTATTCGTACGAGCACACGTGTACCGACGGTGAATAACCTCTCTGGTATCCCTCTAGTGTTATGATCTTGTGAAACGTAATTGTGTATCAGTCCTAACCAGTAAAACTGATGGCAAATGGTTTGTCATCGGCCATCATTTGTTGACATTCAGTCCTGTTTGAACTGAAATAAGGACATACCTTACATAATGAGGAAGCATATAAACAGACAATTCATAGAGTCTCAGAGCATCGATAAACCCATTGTTGACATATCTGTCGCTTCATAGCTAACGTAAGCGGTATGTTTCCGGATTTGACGTTACGAGTGTGCTGTCGTCATTTCACGAATTAATCTGCCAGCGCCATCTTTAACATGCTATTTGTGAACAATATAAAAAAAGCTAATTAAACATGATGACATCAATCTACTGACCTATGTTTTTGAGCGGAGTTGGATGACAGACATTGCCAAACGAACGATATTCTACAAGGAGTTTTCTACAAGAAGATGTCATGTTTAAATATAGGCAAATAGCCCTCAGGTTCCGCAAAACAGTGACGAATTTTTTGAACTGGGGTGTCATTCGACAGTTTCGTATGATGATATGATTTACTAGCGTAGTTCTGTTAAAGAATACAGTACCTGAAAATGGGAAGGGGAATTTAGTCTTGTAATCACAATCTAGTCGTAACCCAGCTAATTGAGAAGGCATCGCCCAGCCAGCATACACTCTCAAACACGTCACCCGTCCTTTCACACAGTCCTTGGGGTTAGACATCGAGCTGCCCACTCGTAAACTGCCTGGGGTCAGAGCATCGAGCAATGGTAGGTATAACTCAGCCGTGCTCATTAAAGAGAAGTCCTGTTTCCAAACTTCCACTTTTCCATTAGTTTTATCAATATTGATTGTGATCTGGAACCAGGATCTTTGTGGGAGTTGGGCATTGCTGGCTCTGAGTGTTGACTTTACCGTCCCGTCATTTTCGAAAGATCGCATGATTAAGTCGCCTGCTTCTACCCACATTCTAAACACCAGCCTGGACGCATTGTCTTTGTACTCGTAAAGTACGCCGGTTTCGGTAGACTCAAAATATACCAAGGCCGAGAATGAAAACTTAGAAGATTGGGGTTCTCCAAAGTCTATGTCAACAAAGGTACTTCCGGTCAAGTGGAATGAGGGGTACGGAATATCAACAGGTCCGTTGGCAAATGTTCGTCCGTGCATGGTTCCTCTGGCCTCGTCCTCCCGCACATCATACACAATGGAGTCATTTGACAGAGGAAACAGTTGATACGGTATGAGGAAATCAGGAGAGGTCGCTGTAACACGAAACGGCACTGAATGATAAATCTTTTCTGATGTTTTAGAGTCGAATTATCAAGTTTCCACATCGCTGTATTACTAGACATATGAAAGCCATCGAGAGGAATAAAAATACGTCTACCAGAATTACCATCGAGAACTCTTAGCGTTGATAATTAATTTGAAGGCTGTCTGAAAAAGAAACTGTTAATATTTTTAAGTGAAGAAAACACATGATGTAGGTGTGTGTTATGTGACAAGTCCGTTAGACACATTTGGACCATTAAACTTTTTACGTAAACATTGCAAGGTTTAAATCCTTCATTACTCTTTGGGGTAGATCACGGTATGGATATCATTATGCTCTGATACAGGTTGCAGTTGTAGGATATTCACTGATGCTCTTTTCTATTTTAAGTTATAGACAGCCGTACGAAAAATGTGAAAAGATGAACAGTACCACCAAATGCACTTACCGACACAAGGTAAAAACAGAAACACGGCGAAATATGTCCTTGCTAATGTTATATCCATCCTGTAAGCGTGAATATCATCCCCGAGAAATCATCTATCAATCCACGGTGAGAAATGAAACCGAACGTGAAGAATTAATTCCAACGAACGTGTGTTAGACCAAACGGGTCACACAGGGCAAAAGTTCGCATCAATAGTTGTGGAAGGATAATAGTTCCTAGTCACGATCAAGACTGACCAGCCTTCCTGCTTCCAACGATCCGCGCAGTGACTTCCGGTGAACCACATGACTCAAGCAATGTATCTATATAGCCTTTGTTCTGACGTGAGTTTGATGTATTTTATTTCACCACCAAGGAAATGTCCAGACATGCACGGGGAAAACCAGAAACAAGGGTCTCCACCTAATATATCGCACAGGTTTAATACCCAGAAATACAGCAGCCAAGTAATTGCTCCAAAACACATACACATTGGTTATTGTCCTTAAATTTGTGGAAAAAGATTCTGCAGCGGTTGGAATAAAACGAATCTGGTGTGTCCTATTTCATACAGCGGACGCATTTGTAACTAGCCATAATATTACAAGAGTCAAACGTATAAAACTGTGGTTTGCTCTCTTCTCAAGTGCAGAGACATTGGTTTGCAGCATGTTTTGTTTCGAAACTTAATTGTTAGTCAGCTTCCACACAGCTCACTAATTACATTGTGGCTACAAACGCGATCGCGTATCCCTCTGAAAGTGTGGTTGGTAAGCAAAGTGTGTTTGTCACGTGATACCTTGTCATATTAGACAGAGCATTGTGGCACGAATTTATTCAGTTATTTATTTCATGGGTGTTTTACTCCGAACTCAAGTATATTCCATTTATACGATAGCGGGCAGGTGGAAGGAAACCGAACAGAGCCCCGGGGGAAACCCACTACCATCTGCAGTTTACTTACAGACCTTCCCTGTACGGCTAGAGAGGAGGACAACATGAGCTGGCCTTTCACTCACAGCGGCTGCACTGGTAAGTGGTATATCGGTCATTATACTGCGCTAGCGCGCTAATCAACTAAGCCATGCGCCACGAATGAACAATCAATGATAAGTAAATACTATCAAAGAGAAAAATCTAGGTTGAATAACAGGCATCGGCATAGATACCAATCGTCAGCCATAACCGTCGAAACTGCTGAAAAGTCGTAGGTCCAAATCTCAAGCTACGCTCAAGACAAAACACCAAGGAACTAAGAAAGTTATTGAAGTAGGAAATTAGAACCAAGATGGGGTCGAAAGCTTCTGTAGCATGGCTGACCCTCCTGACTTTCAATGGATATCTACTCTTTCAAAGGAGTTATGGCGTCACTCTCTCAGCTGGCATCAGAACTAACTGCTGTGTTTAAAAAAGCCAGGATATGGAACATTACACAGTAAGAAAATGCTTTTACTTCCCATACCGGACTGCTAGTTCGTATAATAAAATGAGGGTACAGGAATATTTTTTTTGGGAGATACTGAGCCAAATACAGGATCTGCGCCATATCAACACAGCACCAATGAATTAATTGGAAGTCAGTTTTTATGCGCTTATTCACTGGAAAGAAGGGTTGTGGTGAATACCAGTTGGGGGAAAGACGAAAGTGGTAGAGTCATGATTGCTATCAAAAAATTGAGTAAGGGTAGACGAGACTGACATGTAGAAATCATTTCGGGGGAGGTACATGTACATTTGTCAGACAGATACATGTTTATTTGTTGTGCATGCATGCCTTCAGGCCAAATTGCGCGTTAGAGTGGTTTCTGTGATTCATCATCAAAAGCCGAATAACAAAGTGGAGCATCATATCTTTTGCTTGCGTAAGAATTTGAAATAGAAAATCATGCATGCCAAACCTATACTAACGAACTAGGGCTCGGGGCATTCAATCTGATTTCCAAAAAACTGCATACACGAAGCACCACACTTCGCACCTTAATAGTTACATGTAGGTAGCACACCGACATAACGTTCTTGATTCAAGCTTGTCCAATTTCTTTGTAACTATGAACACCTGGGAAAAGGCGATGTCTCTCAATAAATCCAGTTCACTCTCTTATGCCCTTCGCCCTTAAAAACTGTATAGTCACTGTGTGTTCTCAGAAGTTAGAACTGCATTCAAAACCTCAAAAGACTTCTACACAATAGAATTAGATAGTTTAGTGAGACTTTTAAAGTTTCCCGTCCTTTGTCACGACCAAATACAAGTTGTAATTTGTGGCAAATAATTGTAAAAAAGGCACCACGAATTATAGAAAACATTTTTTTTGCATATTCTTTAATCCTGTCAACATATTTTGAGAACTATCTTCACTTCACAATCTCAGAAACATAATGTTTGTTCCTCCGACCTTAACATTTCGCAATTCTTTTCTAAATGACATAAATGCGGACATATTTAAAAGAATAAACCACATTTTCAGAAACTACGCATCACCCAGAAGACAATTTCGTGTTGATTCCAAATATGGACTCCATTATTTTTTGGCATTCTTTTACAGTGATTTAAAAGGAGGAGCTCCGGTGGACCTTTTGCACAGTGACGTTGCAGATTTTTTTGCCTTTAAACATGCTGTAACGGTTATATTTCCACATTAAGTAGAGATACACGTGTTGTACTACATATATGTTCACGTAGAGCGTACACAGATAGCAATAGGGGATGTTTTGCATTTAAAAATAATCTGTGACGTCACTGTGCTTCAATATGGTGCAGAAAGCCCACAGTAGCATCTCAGTCTTTATTTTCGTTTTAATCACTGAAAAAAATAATAACGAAGACCATAACTGGAATCAGCAAGAAATTGCCTTTCTCGTGATATGTACTTTGTACACATATGATCTATTCGTTTAACTCTAAAAACACTTTAACATGTAAGGAAACACATTTCCTAACAGTGTTCTTTTTCAAGTACTCTTTTCTATCCCCATTCTTTCTTAGCACTATTTGTGTAGATATACTGTGTTTATCCTTAAATCCTGTACCATATTTCGTTTTCTTTTTCCTTTTTTCTCTTTCTTGAAAATGTGCTTTTATGTTTCTGTCTACTGTATTTGTTTATGAAGCAGAAGAAGATGCATTGTAAAAAGCATTATATAGGTCTATAATTGGATGTGTGCTTCTTGGCTTTTGACGTGAACAGATAAAAAGATAAATAACATGTCATAAATAACGGCCAAAGCTTTCCAATGATGACGGGAAGGCAGTGAATGTTCTGGACGTGCATTTTGAAAGTTTATAAGTTGCCGATAATCAAAATATGTATCTGCGTTGCAGTTTGATTGCAATTGTTCTTTTGCAAAATGCTAAGTGGAATTCTATCATACTTCGTGCTTTCCTACAACATACAACGTTGAACGTCGACGCGTCTAAATTCACACACATGCGAATCAAAACACAATGACGTCACTACTCGCGTCACAATACCCGACCAGGGGTGACGTCATTTCAATGTAAGGGTTCTAACAGGTTTTTATCCCAGTGTGCAGTCTACAGGTTTGCCTGGGAATGTCGAGAAAAATAGCAATGACTGCACAGATCCTCAAAATGACAGAAATCCGTCCTAATAGTATCATTTTTATGAACAGTTACACCCAAAATATAGCTTTAAATTGCATAAAATAATCTCATACAACATGTTACATCACATCTCTTGTCATGTACTGGTCTTCAAAAAGTACACTTTTTGCACTAAAATGTTCAAAATATTAATTAAACAGTGACTTTTTGGTCAATGCTGACACAATTTCGACTCTCGCACCATATTCTTGTCTGTCCAGTTTTCAAATGTACATTTATCAGCACACACAAAACATGATAATAGGGATAGGTCGATCCACTAGTTTTCCGTCAATTCTCCTACAAGGGAAGGCCAGCCTCTGCAACAACTACGAGCAACTGTTTATGCACCCTGTCAGGCATGCTCAGTTCCACAGCAGAGCCACCTCAGCAGTGTTTCAGCCATCTCAGCATAGGTTATTTTGAAGCCTAGCGCAGTACATCACAAATGCAGATATGAGCTATTGGGCCAAAAAACAGTGCATCTGTGTAATTAAAACTCACTAATTCAGTTTAATAAAATTTTAGACCGGGCCCAAAAGCTACGAAACTCTGTACCGCACCCACACTTGGCCTTCAAATTCATCAGCACAGGCGACTGTAAAGTTACGCGAATAAATAAATGGAGGGTTTCGGGCAGTAAAGTATAATTAACTAAATATCGTGCCAGTGAAATGTGAAAATGATAACAATATCCGAGCAATTATTTATAGTTTAAAACTATCATGATTTGGGGTATTTTTAAAAAGAAGTTTTAAAAATTGTGTTTAGCTGTAGGCTTTCAAAGACATTTCTTTTGCGTGGCGTCGTATACATGACGTCTTGTATGACGTCGTGTTTTCTTGCGTGACGTATAAATGTAACAATGTTTTTTACTTTTGAGGGAAGTTGGACTTTCCCAGAAGCTGTTGTAGGAAGCAGTTGTTGTAGGGCTTCCCGGTACTAAAATAAGAATGGTAAAAATTAAAAAAAAAAAAAACAACATAGGCTGAATGTGTAGATTAGGTCATTTACCTACCTTATAATGCAGAACTTATTTCACTCTTAGAATTTCATTATTTTACCATAGATTTGGGTTAAGCTTCGCAACATTTCCTCTTTCCCGGTAAACGTGCAAGCCAACTATCTTCGGAAAACAAATGAACAAAGTGCGGATCACCTGTGCTAGTCCCCACGTGTGGAAATCCCAAGTATGGAGATTTCTGCGAATTCGCGGGCTTTTTCACTCACTGAAGACCCTTGCGCTAAGCTCTCCCCACAAACGGGATCGACATCGGCCATCTTCAGCCGCTTACACCAAATAATGCAAACTTCAATTGACTGCTAACAACATGCGACAATGATCCGCGTGGAAAGAAAGACTTAAAAACAACCATTTGTGAGGTAATTAACCATTCCATAACGCCGCCAACGAGTGGAAATTGGGATAAACTTACACTTTCAAGCCAATAGAATGTGTCATAGCGTTGAACGGTGGCTCAATACTGTGACGTTGGAAGGGAATACAAAAGGCCGACTTCGTGGATATGCCAGGCACCTTACTTGTACCAGGTACAGGATTTCAGACAGACGTCTAGGTCACTGGACGCCCTAACGATAGCGTCCGTAAGGCCGAATGGAAACTTCCATTGTAAATTGAGATAAGAAGCACGTAATCGCACAAAGAGACGATGAGTGATACAAATTCAAAAATAACTTCTTAGAAAATGTAGCCAGTGGCGAAACACAAGCTCACAAAGTGCTACGTCCAGAAAAATGGAGTACACATTGACGCATGTCGAATGGCATGAAAGCCTAGCTCCAATAACCCCAGCAATATGCTCAAGTGGGCGCACAAGTGTAAATATGACTTCGCAACTTCTGTAACTTCGTCGCTCATATTTATAGACCAAAGTAAAGAAAATTCTGGATAGCTTAATCTTAAACATGTTTACAAATGGGGTACATCTTTCCAGAATGTACGCTCTATGTACAATAAAATGCAACTCATAAACACAAACCCTGACCTGATTAAAATACCCCAAAAGAAAAGAATATATATATATATATATATAATACAAGATTTTAAAGACAGAGTTCACGACAGTACACTGCCACACTGGCGCATTAACCGATTCGGTCCAGGAGGCTCCTAAATCATTGCTGTCCCCATGGATGATAACAGTATATGAAATTTCAGGCCGATCACTTTAGCATTTTATGAAGTGAAGACCTGCAAGGGTTACACAATCGGTGATATTAATAACAAAACAAAAAGGGAGAAACCGCGTGACAAAATTAAAAATGAATACACTTGGTGTGAACTCGAGATCGCCATGTTTGAATAACAATGGGACTAGTATGAAAGACCAGCATAGAGGCATAAGGCTTTGATCTTTTGCGTACTGTCTGCAACGAAGGATTTAAAAGAATATATTGTTCCAAGGTTGTCAGCCGATCTCACCGAAAACTGTTTCATGCAGTCTTGTACGAAGCTCCCATATACTGACAAGAAAGAATACATTGTTTGTACGGTGTTTCCGTATGATCTTTTGAAATTGCAGTGATTACTTTTATGCAGTCTTGCACGAAGGTCCCATGTTGTGCAGATGACACGATTTCTAACTGTTCACTTCCGTGGTTTTTCAAGAAACTATTTTGTGAAGCATTCTAAACTAGAGCTAGTTTCACTTCCTCCGCCAGAGAGAACCTCTCTGAGATACATATGAACCAATTTGTTCTGTCAGATTCCTTTGAGAGGTCAACAGGTAAGGTCACTCGATCACTTGCACATCATGTGCTTTATAATTATGTTACGATTGGATACGTTGTCATCAAACCACTGGGCGAGGCCGTGTTGAGAACAACTCGTGTAAATCAAATTCGTTTTCCTTCGTTGATATAATCGTTGAGTGTCGTTCAACGTGAAGTTTTAAGGGTACCTTGAACCCAAGATTGTGAAGTTCTTATTGGTAGCTTTCTAAAATGCAGACCAATTTTTTGTGGGGAACATCAAGCTCGTTACTGCGGTCGAGACCTCTCCAAGTCTCAGTATTTATATATGCATCGTTCTTTCTGGAAAGGAATGTACCGTGTTGAAAACATGTTTACAATTACAACGTCCAGAAACATCGATACATGAGAGTATGTAAGAGTGGCGAGTTTACAAATTGTATGTACATGCATACATATGTGGAAAATCCTGACGAAGACACCAGACGTGGTACCCCACCAAATATTAAAATGACACCGGACTGACCATTCCAGTGACCTTGCTCTAACTTCTCAGTGCTGGGCGCCAAGTGACGCAGCAACAATTATTACCCTGTGTGACTCTGTGGCTTGACCATGTACTTTAGATACACTTGGTTGGAATCAGTACGGAGAATTTATCCCCGTCCGCCATCATCCTAACGGCGACAACACCGGAGTAGCCTCTCCTGTAACAAACGAGTGTTTTCTGGGATCGTAATTTCGGAATGTTGGCTGAAAGAATGTGCAATGGACTTCGAGCAAAAAAGTCTGCTTGATCTGAGTTAAGCAAGCAGTGTAATTGTGGCAAATACTACAGTACAGGATCAAGCCACCGAGCCACGCAGGGGCTAGACCTGGGACTTACCTTGGATCTCCCGGACCTGAGACGGACGCTCTAACCACTATTGTGATTATTGTTTCGCTGTAGTTTCTGCACAATTCTGCCGATGGATTAAGCATTCGCTTGGCCACTACATTGTTTCCATGTGATTACTTTTAAACGTGATGGCAGTACAAGATTTTCAATTATTCTAGATAAGTGACGTCTAAGAAATTACCATAATGATCGCTCTGTTTTTATTACTGAAGTCTTCTTAAGGCGTGGCACTACGCGTGTAAGTTGCTGTTTATACGTATTAACATAGCAAGTTAGAAAAAAACCCAATTCACCGGAACTCAGATTTCAGCTGTCACGTGTGATGATTTGCCAAGTATCACACTATCGGGGCACTTCTTGTTTTACTCTCCATGCTGTCGCCTTTTACGTCATACAGGCCAACGTATGCTTGTACGTCATACTGGCCAACGTATGCCTTTACGTCATACAGTCCAACGTAGGCTTTTGCTTTTTGTGTCGCACATAGCAATTTTTCAGTCCTGTATGACGACGAGGAGTCCTTAGAATGTATGTATATTCTTTGTCTTCTTGTGGCAGGGTAAGCGCCAATGGAATATCATGCGGAATACAGTGGACATGATACCCCAGCCAGTCACGTAATACTGACAAAGGACCAACCAGTCCTGTTTCCTTGCTCTAACCTCTCAGTGCCATACAGGCGAATTTGAGAAGCACTAAAATACCAAGGGCGAAATTAACATTTAATAAATTACCGATAAATATCGACGCATTATGAGTAATTCTAAACCAACAAAGAAAAAGGGCTTGCTGTAAACATAACTGATACACCAAAGTATGGTATAAGGGGGGGGGGGCTTAGGTTGTTTTCTAGGCATTTACACGAACATGTGGAACATAAACATAACTGTGATGTCATCTCTTACGTGTGACCATTGGCCAACCATCAGCAGGTCCTAGCTACTATTTTGTTTTATATGTATGCTGTAATCTTCCCATCAGACTTCAGTTAAACATCTGTGCGATGGATGTACGTGATCACCATTCCAAAACGTAACTTAACCCCAAGAGACGAACAGTTGGCAAGCTTTGTTACAGGTGATATAGGCCCAAATACTTATCGCATATACGAGAACCAATGACAACGCGTTACTGAACACTTGTGAACGGTGCTGGAGCCGATTCTAACAATTTTAAAAGGCAAATTAAATACTTACTTTGACAATTAAAGTATGGAACACTCTACGTTCGCGGTATAAGACTACTACAGTTGTAACTTTTGGGACTGTATATTACGCATTATAGTAGAGTTTTTATTTTCCACTGATGTCAGATTTGAACAATCGACTCTTCGTATATCTCCGAAAGGTTCACTAACGTACCAGCTGTTTAATACAACGCGGAAATTTCACATGGATACAGCACAGATAATGTTTGTAAGGCGGAATACTGCCATAAACCATGCCCTGCCCAACAAAAACAAATTAACATTACAAACAAATAAGAATTACCCCGAAAAAATGTTTAGTAAAGCAAATTTTTTATTCACATCTGGGCATCGAAACAGACATTCGCTTGTCAGCTCTTAAACAAATGGGAGGTTCCGGCTCAGTAGTGGCAAGGCCAATTTTTAAAACGACTTCCAACACATGCCAAAGCAAAACTAAGAAAGTGTACAAGGTCATAACGTATATAAACTAAACATTTAGTGCGGATTCAAGAAGAGAGAAGCCATCAACAGCTTTTGGAGAACGGCAGTATTACACACAGTTTAGTCTTAGTTTTAGATTTTGCCAAGGAAATATAATTTACATGTACATTCGTTACTGGGGAAGCCTTTAAGAAATTGCGATTTCTATTCACCTGCCGAATCATTTAATTAAGGATTATAGGTAAGAACGATGTTATTGCACGTATATCTTTTGTTGTACTTGGTAATCATTAGCAGTGGTTAGCACCGTACAAAGTCCCCTAAGCTTACAGTGCATTAAAAGTTACATATAAAATTGAACAAAACACTGTATACAAATATACATGTGGACGGCGATGGCCCCGAGCCTTACAAAACTCCGTGTTGCTTTGTACAATATCAAGATGTAAATTTACGCACTTAATAGATACAAAATATTGCGTATCACTTGGTAAAGCCCACTCCATACGAAGTTTACTTGTCCTCGGCCATACATGATGCGCGTGTGTGTGTTTGTGAGATCACCGACAACGCTTGCGTGTTTAGAATACTTTACACCTTGTTGCTTCTTGAAAATATGTATCTAATCTGCTTTATGACTGCAACTGTTCAGACATTCAACGAGACCTTTTATATTCGCCCTGATACAAATACAACGGTAAAGCGGAACAAGACAATTGTGAAACAAGGTGTCAATGTGTATCAGGCCTTTTACTCACAGCGAGACATTTTATGAATGGTAAACTTAATAGTAAAACATAAACTATGACGACAAAGTTGTACGTTCAATAGCTGAAATACTGAACTAAAAGCATGTGTTTGTTTCAGGCTTTACCTTGGGTGAGAGTGTACTAGTGTTCCTCAGAGTTTCTATGAAATTGAAGCTGAACACACAGATAAAGAGAGACATCGTCAGATTTTTACACAGCACACTTAGCGTCACATAAGCTAACTAAAGTGATAACGTGCCCTACGTTCGCTTTTGTTCACATGGATCACAGACTTCTTTACCGGTATATTTCCGGTAACCGAACAAACACTGTCTGTAACTTTCCAGTAAGTTTGTTTGCGAAACGTAACACAGCAATCCAGTATACAACAAATATAACTCTAAATGATGTAAGTTGACATGTAACAGTTGTATAACAACAACAAATAGTCTAAATTCTGGGCCTCATAAAACACAGAAAATATTTACAATATGCAAGGGTACACAATTACCGGTAGATTTTGCCGCAATGTCGCACAGTCATTTTTGACAGTACTATACATGCTGAACGCACAACGTGACTTCTTCTGTATGCAGTACTCTTAGATTATGATTCAAACACGGCTATTGCGTGATAGATGAATCGAACCTGTTGTAATACGGTAAGGAGCGGTGGTTAGAGATTCATGATGTAGTACCTGGCCTCTGGGAAGCAGTCCGTTGCTACCCGTGTGCTTTTGTACAAGATACAGTTGGGCTGAGTTGTTGTCACGACAAAGGAAAGGCAGTACTCTGTTTTTCCGCACGTGACTCCACACTCTTTGTCGCCTTGCATGTAATAGGACCCCATCACTGTATCATCAGTGTTTGGCTTAAGTTGTATAAAGTTTTATAGAAAGAGCATAGCCTCTTTTTTGCCAGTATTTTGTGTTTCTTTAATCAAATTACCGCAGATATCAGCATTTACTTAAACATCCATGTCTCTGATTGAGACTCACGCCGTACTAACAAAATATTGCACTTACACGAAAAAATAAATAGGACATACTTAAAATTCAGCTCTGTGTACCTAGACGCGGCCTGTGCTACCTAGCTGTACTCAACAAATATTACACTTACTCGAAAAAATAAATAGGACATACTTAAAATTCAGCTCTGTAAAACAAGATGCAGCCTGCAATACCTAGCTGTACTCACCAAATACCTCCACTCATAAAACTGACCACTTACACGAAAAAATAAATAGGACATACTTAAAATTCACCTCCAACTAGACGCAGCCTGCGCTGCTTAGCTGTCTCATCAGCGACGAATCGGGTTCATGACGTTGAAGGTACCTAATGTTAGCTGATACATCTATTCAAGTAACGTCATTTGCCTCGTTATAAAATGCATAGAAATGCTTTATCTAACATGTTGTGGAATGAGATAGTTGCCCAATAGTAGAAGAAAATATAGCTTCCATAGTACAGCTTCCCAATACAGCTTCATTGTCACCGGGAGTTTTACAGCCATTTTGCCAAGTACCCCAGGCCTCATGGAGGCGTATTTTTATATAATGGCATACACCCCTTCTTACCATTTTGACACAGTTCACCGGTGAAGAATGGTGAGCAGTCACAGGTTAAGTTCTTAATGGCATCCTTGCAACGCCCTTCAATAAGACAAGGGTTGGTTTCACACTCGCTTATGTCTGTAAAACCCAAAATCCCAACAAAGGAAATGCGAGCAGTGAAGAGAATGTCAAAAAAAGATGGATTAAGTAATCGTATTTTGCAAATGTCTTTCGTCTAAATATTGCACGTAAATGTAATTATTGTTAATCGTTGTGTCAGAAACGCGCTTTGTGACTGGCAATTTCGATTCCTTTCTTTGTGATTGACTAAACCTGAGACACACGTGAGATTTTCCACCTGAATGATATCGTATGTTATGTATTGGACACTCATACGTTCGTCGAAGACCTTTTGTAGAAATGTTTGTTAGTAACTTGCCAATGGTCGGTGGTATTACCGGCCCCTCTCGCGTCCTCCACTTATAAAACTGGTAACCATCTTATAAGAAAAAGTAGATCTTTAAAACCATGAAATAAATAAATGCAATGTGTCAGGGCAACCATCTGCAAAACGTGTACACAATACTACCAAACAATTTAACATCAGATTTCTGACACAATCGCTCTGCGCCATTAATGCATCAGAATGAACTCTGATCACAAATCCTGCACAACCGCACATTATCAAAAATCCTGCACAACCATTCCTCATCACAAATCCTGCACAACCATTCCTCATCACAAATCCTGCACAACCATTCCTCATCACAAATCCTGCATAACCACTCCTTACCACAAATCCTGCACAACCAGCCCTTACCACAATTCCTGCAGAACCACAACTCACCACAATCCTATGCCACCACCCCTGATCAATTCTGTAAATTTGGCACAAGATTCCAGCACAACATTCCGCACCATATTCGACAGAATGCAGCTCGTGCAGCTGCGAATATGGAACTGAAAGTTTATGTTGCAACATTGTGCCAACGTTACTTTGTAAAACAACATAGGTACATATTGTACCTGAGTGTTACATGAACAATGGCATGCTATATAGGTAGTTAACTGTTCATCCAAAGAGACACAAATCTCATTCTTTCTGAAAAACTACAATGTTGCAAACATAAGATATATTTTCACATTTCGAGCGAGGTTAGTGTCCAAAATACCTTCTTGAAATGGGTGTTCTTTAAACTACAACCGGCATTAGAGGAACATTTCTATTGTCAATTAACATACACTCCAATACACTCATGTAAATATGTACCTATAACCATCTGAATGTTGTTTTAGCTACATCGCAACACAACATTCAGTTCCATATTCGCAACGGCACGAGCTGCATTCAGTCGAATATACTGTTGAATGTTGCGTTGCAATCTTGTGCAAACGTTACTGAGCTCCCCTGATCACATATCGAGCACACCCACAAGTGACCACAAATCCTGCAAAACTTCCCATGATCTCGAATCCAGCATAACCAGACCTGATGACAAATTCAGCACACAAGATGACAAATCCAACATAAACCACCCCTGTTCACAGAACCTGTACAACCACCCCGATCACAAATCCAGGGGAACCACCACGAACCAAAGTTCCTGTGCAACTACCACTGATAGCAAATCCAGTACAATCACTCCTGGTCACAAGTCCTGTACAACCACTTACAATTACAAACTCTTTTCAACCATCTATGATCACAAATCCAGCATAGGCACCCGTGATCGGAAATCCAATTCAACCGCAACTTATCGCAAATCCAACACAACCGCAAATGACCACAAATCTAACAAAATCACTCCTGATCACTAGTTCAACGCAACTACCCCTGATCACAAATCCAACACAGCAACACCTGACCCAGCAGACCCTGCCTCGTTAGAGTCATTGTCAGACAAACCTCCTGTGCCTATGCAGTCAAAGTTTGGCTCGAACACGCCACTTGAATGGTCAAGTTCCCCGCAGTCGCAGCAATTCAGCGTGAAACCCGTCTGTTTTAACCAAAGTTATAATATAAAATGACTTTGTGTTAATTCTAGGTATATTTTCACTCCATAGTACATTTGGTGGTCGCGTGGGGATATTCATCTGCATGAAATTACCTGGCAATTAACCTGTTAGGTACAAGGTTCAAGTCAGATCTGACGTCATGGTTCTGAGGTTTGGGTTCCCCTTGACATTGGTTTCCTGCACCCAAAGAGCTGAACGACGTAAATCATTATACAAAATCAAAATATCTTACCTTCTTCGCAATTCTTTCCGGAGTACCCCGGAACACATTCACAAGTGTAATCATCTTTGCGGTTCGAGTCGGAACATGTTCCACCATGTTGGCAAGGAAATGACATACAAGGATATGGACCTGCACCGATATCCAAAGATACAATGTTATGGGGTAAAAGAATCATGAAGGACATAAATCATAGCTGAATAAGGAATGGGACAACGATAGTTAACTTAAATACCGTCAATAAACTCACTTTTAGGTGGATTGAAATAGAAGTATGACAAAACGCTTCGTACGGTTTAGGAATTATGGTTGAACAAGATATATTTTTGATTAAGCACCATTTCACATTTACTAATGAAAAAAAGCACACCGTACATCATGCAGGTGACTGATCTAAAGAAACAAGAACTGGTCGTGTTTTCAAAAAGAAACATTTTTAAAACATTTTTTAATTGATTAAATGCATCTATATACATTTGTTTATTTGGTTAGTGTTTTACGCCCGTGGTAGAAGGAAAGTGAACAGATCCTAATGGAAGCCCACAATCATCCGTATGTTGCTGACAGACCTCGAGTACTTGCTAAGGTAAAAACTTAAGCGTGTATTAATATGCGTACGACCGGAGAGGAAGCCAGCCAAAGGTGGACTTAAACTCACAGCCACCACACTGGTGAGATCTCCTGTCATGGCGCTACGTTAGCTGACACTGACCCTGCCCCCCCACCCCGTAAATACATATATACAAATAGAGATATATCCACAAGGTATCCATAGCTTTAATACATGAACGACCATGAACTGTGTGGAATTTGTATTGCAACCAGAACATTTAATAAAGACAATCAGCATTTCTGAGAATACACGTATATATGATAAACCGGTGTCAGTACATACTAGTACAAAGATTTTTTTCCTTGCCGTTATGAACATTCTCACCTTGATACGCTCCCGTGGTGTGACAGTCATTGTCTACCTCCTCTTTCTTACTCCCACAAACAGTCCTATAAAGCCGGACACATTTTAATATACCGTGGACAGCTTTCCCGGGATCCGCATTAAAGTTTCCGCCGATGCGGAGAACGCCTTTACCGACCACTCTGTTCTCTCCAACACTTATCTCGCGTACTTTGTGATCATATTTATATATCCTGACTTTATCTTTGGTTATCTCCAGCGCTACTCTCTGGTCAGATCCAGTGGAAAATTTGCTTTCAGCTTTATTTTCACATTTATCCAATTTTAATCTAATGCGAAGCTGGATGAACCCCTTGTTTAACTCGGCCTGAAACAAATTTTGTTCCTTTTCATCCATGTAGCTGAAAATCACACCGGACTCTACCTTTGTGAATTTGATGGAAACTACAACGGTCGTTTCATCTTCTCTCTCGCGGCTCAGGGGTATATCAGCGAAACCGGTTCCATTCAGCTTATAGCCAGTGCTATCCAGATACTCCTTGATTGGCCTGCCCGCCAGTTTTGCAGTATCTTTGTTTTGGATGACGTCATAGCCGAGTGTACGTATATTAAGTGGCCACACAGAAACCGGATATTCCCGCCCGGCATGCGCTATGGATATCACTGTAATGCAGAAAGCACATCTAAAGCGACCAAAAAATAAGACTTTGAACACTGATAAATTTTGTACTTGTTTGTTTGTTCGTTCATTTGATCGGTGTTTAAGAACGTCACTTTTGACATAATTTTGGTCACATCACCACAGCCTCTCCTGGTAGTCATGCAGTCCGACTTGAAGCTGACAAGTTTATAGTGCTGACTCAGTGGAAGGTAGTGCTGAAGTCTTCATTTTGTGTACTCGAAGAAAAAACAAAAAACATTGAGGTGCCCGTGACGTCATGAAATACGTCGGTCGAGGAAAAGCATGGACCAATAAAACCTTCTGTTGAATGTAACACGATTATTATGATCATTATTTGCTTTGAACCTGCATTTCACTTTTTGTAACAGGAAGAAATGACAGAAACGGTACACGTATTTAACTTTTATTTTGTATATGCATCTTGTGGTTATTAGGTTTGCGATTCGATAAACTGCGCTCATGTATACTTTCTAACATCTTTGTGGGCCGTTTGGGTATAATTACATTTGAGAACGGCACGTCTTCCGCCAACACGTGGAAAGGTTTTGCCTCTGTTCTAAGTCCTCTAATTTTTAGGACTGATATTGACACTGCTGAAAGCAAAACATTGCATTTCTGTCCCAGTTTCTTGGGAAAAGATATGCATATGATCTCCATTAGATCGATTAACTGTGTGAGAAAAAGGAAATAAATTTGCTGCAGTTCCTGTTACATTTACATGTAAACTGGCTAAAAGAGTGGACCAGGTGTCCTAAAATATGAAGAATTTGTGAAGCTTGCCAAATATCTAAGGTTTATCCCAGGAAATCCGGTTTATTTATTTATTTATTCATTTATTTATTTGATTGGTGTTTAACGCCGTACAACGTACCGAATATTTCACTTATACGAAGGCGGGCAGCATTATAGTCAGAGGAAGCCGGATATAGCCCAGTTGAAACCCACGACCATCCGCAGGTTGATGGCAAACATTCCCACTTATCAATCCGGTTTAATTCACCCACAGAACTAATTGCCATCGTACAAATGAAAAACTCTTGAGAAAGGCGCTAAACAATGAAAAAAGTAAAGAAATAACTACATGAGAGCGCTCAGACATTGCCACCAAAATTATGCACAGATATAATACTTTATAATTTACGTGGCATCAGTGTAAACTTGCAGATCGTTTTAGACTTTACTACCGCTGCAAGATGACTGCATGAGTATTCCCATCTATAATCTGAGGACTTTTAAACCAATGGGTACCAGTCACAGCTAAGCTATTAAAGTATAGTGCAATCAAATTATTATTTACTTTTATGAACCCAAGGATTTGTTTCACTCATATGGTTATGAGCAACCGCATATTTTTGGTGACGTCTGGAATGCCCGAAGTTAACCGCCAATCTTTGACAAGTTATTGAAAAACTGTCCAATTTCTTGTTGTTTATTGTCATGCTCCTGGATGTTTAGAAATCAAAGTTTCCCTTACGGCAAATATGATTTTCGACTTCTTATTTAAAGTATTTCCGTTAGAGATCATGTGTTATATACTTACGCATAGCTGTCCAGCCAACGAGTGTCGACCCAGCTTGATGGGGGTGGCGGTACAACATTGAGATGCTTAAGCACAGAGTACGTGAAGAACAGCTGAATTGGAACTCAGTCACTTTCTCCGAAACACAGTTTGGTGACGCAATGCCATAGACAACTGCCCACCAGTGCTTATCAACGGGGCATTGTTTCTGGAAACATAGCGCTGGAGTAAATACCTAACAAAGGAAGACGAGATTGAAAGAAAGGACGTTTGTAGCAATGTTAAAAGAAATCTATTTTGATAGGGTTATATACAAAAGAGCAAATAAACCCCACACATCCATTAATCTCAGCCGTAACGACTGTTTCTCTTGCCGCCAATGTTCCCTAGGGACTTACCGATCGGCGCGTGACAATTTCCTGTGAGCCCAAAGTAATCCAATTAAAAGGGCAAATAGTAAATCCTCGTCTCTTTGTTATCTCCAGATGAACCACTGTTGCTTTTCCTTCTCATTAAGAGCGAGCACGGTATTCGCAACTTAGTACGACTTTGATTAATCTGAAAAAAAAAATGCTCATGTTTATACGGTCGATACGATTCCTGTGAGAGCTGATGTTAATAGTGTATCCAGCAAAGGTTTATTTGACTTTTGCCGTCCCCAAGAAATTTTCACGTATATGAAATTTGTCAGGTTTATGTAAGAAGAGAAGCTGAGAGCCTGGAGTAAGCCACAGGCTCTCTCAAAATACACGACAAACCCCGTAAATAAATCCGCAGAAAAAGCCACAATATCTGGCTTTGAAAGCGCGGGATCACTCGTCGGTGGACTGGTGTAGCCGAAGAGAAGCATCTCAGCCAGTCTCAATCATCTCAGAAAGGTTTATGCACAACATCTAAATACATCTGAAACAGTCCACGCTGGGTGCATTCATACTAAGAATCTGGTCCCCATGACCCAACGATGTGATGCTCGCGGCATTCGTATTTTAGGAAATCTAGCAACTGTCACATGAATTAGGTGCACGTCTCTTTTACTATAAAGCTCACCCGGGTTCCAGTGACTCAACTGTTATGTTCGCGACATATGTACAATGAACATCTACAAACGCTAACTGTAGATATGCTCGTAGCATTGGTACTAATGCTCTCCTCGGGGTTCTCCTGACTCAGCCTTATTTAATATGTTTACAAAGGTTTGCAAATCTGTACGGCTGTATGTCATTAGTTCTTTTCGCATCAACCATTCTTTAAAACCTTTGGGCTTAAATCAAATAAATACATTTAGGTAATACTGTGTGAAAAGGTGAACGAACAGATTTTTTAGCAGATTCGAGAATGTCCGTTGAGCAAAACAGTGGTACATATCGCGTTAAATTTGATTCCTGTTTCTCTTCCGAATGTCACAAGTTATTAATGACGTTTCTCTTTGCTCCGGGAAAGGATGTTCATAAACTCGTATTTTTTTGCTGACGTGTGGGCCATGCATGTAGACCTTTAACTGAAATCGCCTAAAATCCACGGTGGTTAGCATTTCCTCCGTACATGTAAGCTGAAATACGTGTCTTCAGGGAGAAATGCACACATTAGTTATTGGCCTCCTTGTGTTTGGATTGAAAGCAACTGTCATAAAAAAAATCCCATGGCCAGATGAAACAATGTCCTCAGTAACGATTCCTAGCCACGTGCGCTGACATCATTCAATTCAACATCCTACAGTGTGTGCATAATAGTTAATGCCCCCGACTTTTTCTTCCGCCTGTGACAATTGCCACAAGAGTGACAATATCAGCATACTGAGATGGAATTATCTGCTGTAGTGATACTGAAAGATGACGACAACAACGCAGTTCCTGATACCACATAACGAATCGAAAACACCTTTAACACTCAAGGAGTTTACAAAACATTCACATTATCTTACAGTTCACATTTAAAAACTTTAAGAGTGGTTTATGCTGAAAATACTTTTTAGATCACAACAAAAATTAGGGTGAATAAAAAGCCAGAAAATATTAACTGAAATGTTTTACAAAACATCGGAAAAGAAGGAGAAGAAAGCATATGAGCCCAAAGACATTTTGACGACATTATTGGTTGGTTTTGTATTTAGAGTGAGAAATATTATATTTTCCATATCCATATTTGGTAGAGCACAATGCGGAAGAGTTTACATTTTAGAGCAACAAAGACTAGATAAAGTAAACATTATTTTTATTCTCTTGTTACTCTCTGTTTTCAGCTTATACAGATGTATTATAAATGGAATAAATGGAGCAATCACATCGCAACGTTAAAAAGAACATTCTTTCTCGCCGCTGTATTTTACTTGTCCGCTACAAGTAAGTGTGTAATAATAAACTTCCCAGGTAAAGCATGTTGAAGCAAATTCATTTTCGTTTACTTTTTCCCCAAATGTCTTTTTACTTTTGCATAACTTTCACACATAATCATATGTGTCTATAATATTATTCATGTCATTTTACTAACCTCAGCGTTAATGAATTCGATAGAACACCTGTAATATCCCACTACTTTGATCTGGTGTTTCCTAAGGTGGAGTGTTGTGACGCGAGTAATAAAGGAAGTATCTTTATCTACATGCGTCTCTTATTATACACGTTGGCATTCATCGTTGTAGGAAGTAAGGACATCTGAGGAGTGACAGGTTATCTTCATAGATATTTGTTTACCAACGCGTGTTTTCACATATTTACTTGTACGCTCTCATACTGAAGGTGCCTGATTTTGCTTCAGTTACATGCACCTTTGCTGTGATATCTATTGTTACCTCAGTCTAGTACCTCATATTTTCTCCCTCGGCAAACTTTTTGAAAACATGAAGGCAAAGCTGTCAGAGTAGAGGCAGATGCTGCCAATGTGTGCTGACCTTAAGGGAAACACAGAAGCTGTGTCGTTGACAGATGGCGCCACAGTAGGCAGGGCACTTGGCTGTCGAGCTAACAAACTCACAGTCAAAAGAGTCATCGCAGTCCGGAGATCTGTCAAAGGAGGTTCTCTTAACCTTGGTTTAACCTTTCAGATCAGAGTCCACTTATTCAAAAGTGTATTATCAGTTACAACTAGCTTTTATGGTTTATGGACCAATGCCCCGTAAGTTTTGTTACGCGACAAAATGCAATGCTATCATTTAAGCGCACAGTGTATCGAAGGTTACGCTTTAAATCAACAGAAAATAAAAAAATGATGGCCATGTACTACAAAGTTTAGAAATAAAGATATACCACTTTATATTTATAATATAGAAACACAAAAATACTAACTTGAAGAATGTGGAACGATTTGTGTTAGAGATAATTAGGTTTAAGCCCAATTCTAGATCAAATACGTCTCACAGGTATCCATCTCGGTTTCGAGAAAAGGCAACAAGTAATTTAACCTTAGTTATTGCACGGGATACGCCGTACTTGAAAACCCAGAAACAAGTCGTACCCTGCGCGTCTGTGGCTGACAAGGAGAAAAAGGTTCCAATGACATCAGCTGCTGTCTCAGGTTACAGAAATTACTTGAAACTAACTGGTTAAAATTGAAAGCAAAATCAAAAGGTCTTTTTAAGATTGATACACAGAGGTTTTAATTCTTTATTATTTTCTTTCTTGCAATTATATCTCAACGAGGGTTCTGATATAGGCTATTTACACAGAGTAAATATGCAATCCATAATGTTGGACATGGTCATTTGCTTGGACAAAGCATTTTCTCTCAGTTTCAGCATCCGCGTTTGTGATTCCTCTCAAATGCCATTTATCAGCCAAGTCCGAGACAATGCTGTTAATAAAGCAATGGGTCTGTCTGGAAACTAAAAACACACGCTCAACCCGGACTGCATCAATATGTAACCAATACGGACGAAGGAGTGCGTACTGAGTTATTAAGCTATTTTCTCAAAGCGAAACATTTCCTATTGTGCATGTACCGCGTTTACAAGTCATTGTAAACTCATCTTAGCTATATTAACTGGATTTCAGTTCAAAGGGACAGGTGACGTTTAAAATGTATTCAGCTCACCAGATAGCAAGACGAGGTTAAAGCCGGAATGGAGTAGTCGGGACACATGCAAACTGTGTGTTTTCGCCTACAGTATTACCTTATGGAGTTGGCCAAATTGCCCAACTTGCATCTGGCGAGATACATTCGTGCAGATATGCCACCAGTTATGCGTATATATGTATATAGGTTAAGGACACATTCATCACGCTTACATTATTCTGTATATATGAAGGGAATCAAATCTAACCAAATCTACGCTGTGTACAGACACCTGTTGTGGCTGCTTCCATACATGTTATAGGCAACCTTTTCCGTCAAACGTAGATATCGATATAATAGCCTGCCCCTGAGTTGTTCCCCCTTTATCAGTACTGTACGATACCTAGACAAAGGAAAACAGTAGCCTATGGGTGGAACTGGAAACAATTGAAATGGTCGGATAATAGAACGATTTCATTTCTTAAATTATACCGCAGTGAGTTGTAAAACAAATAGAATATATGAACACGTTGTGAATTTATGTTGGTCTAAGATTACTAGAATTTTGTGACAAACATAACAGTTCACACCCTAAATTAAGGAACTGAAAAGCTGTCTTCTAGCAGCAGTAACATGAAGTTAGGGTTTGTGATTTATGAGACTTAGCAGGCGATCTGAACTTCAAATTATCTTCAATGAATTCTCTGGCACAAAGATCACGAGGTTAGACTTAAATCAGACTCTGTCTTAACCTACGTTATTATTCCTGACCTTCGATTAGAACTTAAAAACCTTATTGCCTCGGTGACGTAGTGGTTAGAACGTCCAAATCGGGGTCAGGAGATTCGGGATCAATCCTGAGTCGGGTTATTCCAGTGACTTTAAAAATGGTATTTGTTGCTACCTCGCTTGACGCTCAGTACCGAGAAGTCAAAACAAGGAAACAGGAATGTAAATTGTGACTGGGTGGGTGTCTTGTCTCATGCATTCGGCATGATGTTCCAGTGGCGGCTGCACTTTGGCGGTACGGACTCGCCCTGCCACAAGAAGACTGTTCATTTTAAGGACATCTCGTTGTGATGTAGCTTAAAAATTGTTGAATACGACGTAAAACCCAAGTAAATATACACACATGCATGCATACAGCTTTTTTTCATGAAAGTCTGAGATAGTGGCTAGTAATAAATTTGAAAGTTCATATCGCTCAGGAATTATCTTGTGCATTTAAAAGTTCATCCGTACCTGAGGACTGTTGCACACTCCTACAAGCACACCTGGCAAAACATATTATTTGAGCTGTCATTTTTTTTTGCCCTCATTTTTTTCGAAAGAGTTGCCTGTGGGCGATGAAAGATAATCACACAGCAAATAATGTTGAACATGAATGCTGACGGATTGGAGCTCCAGTAACAGTACTACTACATGCTACAACTGGGACAAGGAGGACTTGATGCCTCGTGTAAGTATGGTTTTAAACAGACAGTGATGTTCACTAGCGTACATCATGTCGTGGCGGGAGATGTATGTATACACTATCAAATGACCAACGCCCAACGTGTTTAATGGGTTGTTAAACTTCAAACAAGCTTGTTAATCAATATACACATATATTGAAGTAACTTGTTTAAGTGGCATTTAGAAGTTGGGATGGAAGTACACTAGAACATGTCTTTCTCACGGATATACAACTTCTCGGTTTATTATTACGACGTTTTGATGTAGATAACGATGTTAGTATCTACATCGAAACGTCGTGATAATAAACCAAGAAGTTGTATATCCATAAGAAAGACATGTTCTAGTGTATATTGAAGTATTAAACATAAGTGTTTAAAACAAGTGTGCAGGCCTATCCTGTAATCGTGCTATAATATCCAAGTGTTTAATATCTGATGCATACTGGGGTTTATCAGTTAAAGATCTAAATCTGCAGTTTATCTACTTGTTCATACGTGTCCTATTGTCGGGAACGTTTTACGGAAGGAATTTGCGATTTGGGGCTTCAAGCGAAGAGCAAATAGTGGTACACTGTATTTCGAGGATTGAATCGAAGTTCAGATATATCACATCCGTAGAAATGTTATACCACAATCAAAAAACACTTGCTGATTGAAATATTAAATTTGAACAGAAATCCTTGAAGAAACTGCTCTTTTATTGTCAGCTCTTACAGTTAACGGATAAAATTCAAATGTAAATACACTTATGTCTAACACATTGATAATGTATATGAGAGAACATGGTCTGTCAGACCTCTTTTGCCCTAGGAGATTTGACAGTTACCTGACCAGGGGTGACAGTTCCATCTAAACCATGTGTTTGACCAACAACCCTTGAGAAATTAAGGTTACTATAATAAGTCGGGACCTCAGCTAGCACTAGTACCAAACGCGCGTGGAATTTCAAGGGCAACATCCCGAAGTACATCTCCAAGTATTTACGATGAGTCCAAACCTTGCATAGATAAAAACCATGTATCGATTTTGCCGTTTTCAATTTAAAAACAAAATTTCCGCACAGCAGCTATATATCGCCCTACCATTTGTGCTTAAAATCAGATCTATTATCTCAATAATTAGCTAACAACGGCTGTTGGTAGATGGTGGTTTTTACTTTTTGGGGAGAAAAAATAAAATCTAAGATTAAAAAGATTATGTCATTGTTAGAAAATGTATGCCAAACTCCAACAGCTGTCTCATGTTTGTTATTCTATCCTTTGTTACAAATAAGTGAATACAACGACCCAGTTTAAGTTTACTTGGCCATGATCAATCCATTGATGTTACGCGTGATTTTTTGACTTCTATGATGACGGTCTTTTTATGGGTGGAGAAACCCGGGGTGTACAAAGGAAACCACCCGCCTTCGCCAGGCATCAGAGGAAACCACCCGCCTTCGCCAGGCACCTGATATACTTCACGACTTATAACGGTGGCAGCCGAGGTAGCAAAACTGTGTGTACATCTTTGCGTCCCACTTTGAATCACGTTCTTGTGAACCGTACTCCTGTAATGTGTGTCTGTGTATGAAAAAGGTAATATGACTTCAAAGTTCTGCTTTGAGGCCAGAGAAAAGTTGGCCCAAGGTCACTGTTGACATACAGTATCAAAATTGTCCTGATAACCCACCATACAATCGAAACATTCGACCTCATTGAATTTGGTGAATAAAAAATCTTCAAAAATCAGTAAATTTATTGCTGAACAAAAACTGTTTACTCACCAAATCTTCATTGTTGTGAGATCTTTTCTTTTAAACGATGAGAAGCTCTGATAGATACGTTACATAAGTTTAAGTTAAAACGAGCACGACCACTTTTATCCTGACATGATTGGTAAATCATCTTTTAACGTAGAATACTTTCGAAATCTTTGCACACGCCATGATCATGTGACTTTACGGTGCATGAAACGCGTACCAAAAAGTAACTCGCGCCTGATTGGTTAAAATCAATAATTCGTATAACTAAGCAGATAACATGGCGACGTTTTCGGGTTTCTCGATATGGGTATATTTAACTTACACTGAACTGCCATATATACAATGTCACCAAAGTAAATAGGTCAGCTTTTTAAACTCTGTGCACGATACGGTATCGACACATATGTACATGAATATTTCTTATTTTGTTTTCAATTGATTGCGTGCTGTATACATGTTTTGTTGTTGTTATTGTTTGCCAGCCAGCCACCTTTATTTCAGATCTTGTAGGCAAAAACAGTGTCGGTGTCAGCTGCCTATTGTCAAACTTCTTCACTTGCCAGAAGCTATCAGATTGTCTGGAATTCCTGAGGTTTCCATACCCGAAATCTAACCACAGCTTGTTTATACAGTAGAGTGCTAGCGTTCCAAGCAACGTTTCTTTCGCTCCATGCCGTGATCTGAAGAATTCGTCCCATTCGTCTCCAGAAATATCTCTGACGTAAGCCATTGGATAAAAACATAACGAAAAAAATAAAAACGAAGGAAAGTCAGAGAAAAAAGCAGTGATTGTGTTACAGTGGGCACATACGACATTACCGGTAAATACTGACAGCAGTCGTAGCTTCTGTACCACCATGCCTTAAGCAGAATTACGGTCATTTTTTCCAAAAATGCAGTGATAGTTTCTGAAATTTTCAGACATCACTGTTCTTGAATTATTCCAAATGTTGTGTCGTCATCACGTTTAACAAACAATTACATGAAAACAATACAAAAGGCCAGGCCTCGGGCACAATCCTGATTTGTGTGGGTATAAAATGCAAAAGTGAACAACACAGAAATTAAAACCAGATCAGCAACGACAGTGTCACGGATGACAAATGGCCACACGCGTAACCCGCTCACTCGGCTTACTGTCAGCTTACATAAGTTACGTTTTTATTTTAAACTCCTCGTCTATAATTAGCGAAGGCCACAGCACTGAGAGTAAAATCAGAGCAGCGCGTGAAATCCGACCTCTTGTCAAGGTAATATAGATGTCCTCTAAAAGTTACATAGCTGTTACATATCTGGCCCTAGCTAGATACAATGCAGTGTAGTGCCACGCTGTGCTGTAAACATCCCCCGTATACACCTGTTTGCAGGCACCGTTTGGCACTAACACGTTCAAAATTTATCTGTTCTAGTATTATTCAGCGCTCTTCTGTGTCCCCCACTACCTCTCAGAGCTTTATACGGCAGTGTTAGATTCATCCTACTAGGTTTTGTATCTGCAAGCCTCGAAAATACCCTCAGTATACCGTCTTCCTATCGGGACTTAAAGCACGCATTATATTGCCAAATGGCCTCTAATGTTGCCAGACGGCCTCCGTGGATTCGTGGTTAGAGCATTCTCTTGTTAGTCTGGAGATCTGGGATCAAACCCGAGTTGGGTCACGTGAAAAACTTTAAACATGATACTTGTTGCTGCCTCGCATGTTTTTCAGTACTGAGAGGCCAGAGCAAGAAAGCATTGGTGGTCGGCCCAGTGTCAGTATAATGTGATTGGATGACGTGCCATGTCAGCATGTCAGGGGTGTTAGTTTGGAGGCATGGACTCACCCTGCCAAAAGAGGCCACAATATAAATATTCTTAGGAACCCTTATCGTTACATGACTGAAAAATCGTTTGGTACGTTAAACACAAGCATACATACATACATACTAATGTTGCCAGTTATGTAATGTGTCTTTTCTAGTACCTCATATTTTAAACATTTCATAAAACACATGTATATAAGTAAGACTGAGATAGAAACCTTCTATCGTAACATTGCAGGTTCATAAAAAATAATTCAGTTAACTAGTTCATTATGATTTCCTCTCACGCTAAGGCTGGTCGCAGTCGTATCGGTGAAATAGGAGAAGTGTGTAAAACACTAATCAGATAAATAAATAATTCAAATAGCTACAGAGAAGCAGTATGTCATTTTTTACATAATAAGTGTCCTACCAGGGTTAACAGTTCGAAGGTATTAAACCTTATGCACAATGGATCGCGGACAATATAGGGGTAGAGCAGGATTTTCAAGGGATAGGATATGGGGGATTGTTAGCTTGAGATAAGCTTTGTTCATCAGTTGCGGAGCAGAACTTGAACTTAGCTCATCCTCATCCAAGGCTTGTAACTGCTTATGTCCCATCCCAGCATGCGTTATATGTTTGATTACACCGATGATACCGAACCATATTGTTTGGTCACGATTTGTTGTGTCAGATAAAATGAAGACAGAAATCAGACAAAGCGGTATAAATACGGCAGGATGAAAGCTAGACCTCGTAGGCTATATGGCCGAACGGGCGCGTATTACTGCTTTGTGAGAGGGAGTTGCTTCGATTGAGCCGGTAATTCTAACACACTGAAGCATTTTCACAGGGCAACATACTGAGCAAACAAATCAAGAATCATGCTGGGCTCTAGTAACATTTGCACGCAATAAGATGAAGTTCCGCTATCTTTCTAAGCTTCCGAATACTGCGTACACTTCCATCCTTTCTCAGGATTCTTCAGCTGCTTTAATCGATGGCCTTCCAAGTGACCTAACCGATCAACACTTAGCTGATAGCTTTGAATGTATTCTTAAAAGCCGTTCACCTATATTATTTGATTTTCCTGATTCTCAATATTTGAATTCCATTCATATTGCTGATACCTTTACGTATGTATGTATATATATATATATATATATATAGTTTAGAATATATAGAATATATATATATACATATATATATATATATATATATATATATATATATATATATATATATATATATATATATATATATATATATATATATATATATATATATTCTGTTATATAGATTTCTTGTGGGAGCCTTTGATAAGAAAAGTGGTACACAGAGTTGAGAATGCAAAGTGGTCGGGAATAGTCCTTTTATGTTGTAATGATTTCCATGCGACTTTACAACGTATTTCTCACACCGTCGTGAAATGCTGTATTGGATGATTTGAAAAGGCAATACCGCAGAAATGTCATAGCATGTTTATAAAGAATTACAGAATTAAGCAAAAGCATACAGTGAACCTTGTAGTTCACAGCCATTTCGTTATAAAGGTGTGTAAATGCATACAGCGAGGTTAAAAGTTTGTTTGATAAAATCAGTTCATGATTAACGTTGACTTGTGTTATTTTTTCCCCTCTAACAACCGGTAACAGGAGACTGTAGGCGAAAGATGTTCGTAGATGAACTTCAGTGTCAGCCTGGAGCTCTCCGTGTTTTTTCACTCCACTTCGTATTCGCCATCACACATCTAATATAAATTTTCCTTTTTTTAATGAAGGGTTCATGACCTCCACTTGAACTGTGCTTTATTTTCAAGTAGCCCTTGTGATTGAATTGGCCTAGCTTATAAACTTATCATAGCTTATTCCTGGAGATGTCGGTAGGATACAGCCAATAGATAACGACTTCAATTCTAGATGGGCCTGCAAAAACACTCTACGCCAGTTTTGTTCGACAAATTCTAATCTTTGTTGGAATTGTCTGTGTCCTTCCAACTCTTTGACTGGCCTCTCGGTAACAAGGATTTTTTTCCATGAGTACAAAGTGCGAGCATCCTGCATGTAGGCCTGTACTTGTACTACATGTAGTTAGCTGCAACACTTAACACGGAGAGTCCATAAATATTCTCTGACACAGAAACGAGTAACATCTAGGTCACGGTCACCTACCCGATATCAAGTTCATACTTGCCTGTCCCTGTTTGAGAGCTATCAGTAAATCTCTTATGGGACTATTAACCTGTGGTCAACTTTTCATCTACATAAAGCTGATCCCTTTTCGACAGAAGACCTCATTTAGGTCCAGATAGATTCTAAATCTAATTTCAACAATGGGGTAAGTTGCTTACAATTTTCCAGGATTTCCACATTTCCATAACCGATATTTATTTTTTCACTTATTTACTTACGAGACTTCGGTGAATATTATGGAGTTAAGAACCTAGGCATCGAAATCGACATTTGTTTACCAGCCGTCCACCAAAATGGGTGTTCCGTGCCAATAATCACAAGATCAGTTTTCAAGAACGACGAATAACACAAACCACGAAAGAAGTAAAATAATATATAAATACAGAAATTGGGACGGATTTTTCAAGAGTTTTTAATGATGACGAAAAGACGCAATAGATGTTCTAGGCGGAACAATAAAATCCGTATGCAAATCGTGTGCCATTTTAGTACATATGGTGTCGATAATCCACTATAATCACACATAACACGATGAACATAATGGTCATAGCCTCGGGTTAAGAGGAATTAGACACTATTATAAGACAGAGCCTCAGAGATTCTAAACACTCCGTCCGTGTTTACTGACAGGATAGGCGTGCTCATCGTAAAGTTTAACAAACTTAGAATGAAGGCGTTTTATGGAATATCCTAGACACATTAGTTGTCGAAGTAATAACTGGAGGCCCTGATTAAAATCATCACACAGCACACAGGATCTAACAAATGCTACAAGGCGAGATGTGTATACGCCATATGCAGGACCATTCAATATATTGCTATCCCAGCAGGGATAATCCCCAATGTAAAAGTCGTAACTATCACAGTTGTCATCTTTGTACAGGTACAAGTCCACATAAGATGTACCGTCTGAAGAATCTGTAATTTCCTTTAAATCTAGCAAAGGTGGATATATATATCTTTCACAGGCTTTGCTATATACGGGTTGCTTACAGCTAGCAAATCATCAATATACCGATGTGCCTTGTATAAACCATTGGGATTTCGCAAGGTACCTGACAAACCACATGACACACTCCCGAATGGGTAATAGCGGGATTTAGTGCGGGCTTTGCAGATATATATACACACACACACACACACACACACACAACGCAGAGCATTCCTGACAGGCTTGTGGATAGTCAAAACTGAGAACCAGATGAGTTTAAGCGTCACGTCCGACATTCGTATTCCATGAAGGGGCGGTTGTAGTCTCAAGACGCATTTCAAAAACAACGTGACACACTACTTCCCCAAAAGAATTCGTAAGAAATGATATATAAATAGTAGATAAAGGTGATAGCCTGTATGACAGAAGCAGCAATCAGTTTTCTGTGTTGCATTGAAGACAGCTGATATCCTAGGCATGTTGTCCAATAGGGGAGCTTATAATTCAAATTCTCAAATCGCTGAAGGTAAGAGAAGTCCTAATGTACAAGGTGATCTGTCAGAAATGCTAGGCATATATTTTTACAACATTTATTATAGCGTGAGAGTATAATAAATGTTTCACAAGAAGTTATTTGGAATAGACGATGTCGATGTCGTATACGAAATGTCAAATATGACAGTCTTACATTCTAACTGTTTATTGGCTGCAAATTTCATCATACTTTTTCATCATATGAAATGAAATTTTGCACAGTTTCCACTCGAAGACTTATTCATACTCGTGAAATGAAGTGAAATTTTACACAGTTTTACGGGGAGACTTTGTATTTGTTTGCAATATCTTCCATGAATTAATAAGAATTGCATATATTTTTTTGTATTGGACGAGATTGTATAAGACACGCAAATGTGTTCATACAGTAACCATGGGATGAAGAACCTGTGGCTTAGCCCTGGTTGAACTAGCTCAGATAATACCCTAGTATGTACTGTGATTGACGTCTATTTACTGATATGCTATCACGTAGAGCGGCAGTCTGCAGTATTATAAATGGGACACTTCTGTGGCATTTTACAACCAAGAGCTTGTCTTGCATAATTAAGGGCAGCGGGTCAAAGTTTAAGGGTTAATGTCACGTCTGTGAGGTATCATGTATTTCACTATCCCCTACACTGAGTCACCTCCTTTATAGATATCATATATCCTGCCAATCCAGCACTTCATTTAAACTTCTTTAATACGGTTTGGTTTACGATGTGTCCTGTGCATACTTACATATGTACGAGAGTTACAAAATTGATTTTTTGTAACAATATGAAAGAGTTATAGCCCTGTTTATTTTTGTGGGGTGATAAATAGTAGTTCCCTTGTTTACTGTTCTGTGATGTGGTAATCGTACGTTCCTGCCACTTAATACTGGCAGCCGAACATTAACCAGCGTCCGCTGGCAGGAAACCTGTGCCGATAGCAAATGCTACAAGTGTATCTAAAGAGGAAGGAAGCCTGGCTTCAAACGCTCAAAAGTTGAAATGATTTTGTAGTCTTGTCGGGTTCCTCATGTTCAATTTGTTTTTACTGCTTGTTCTTCGATCTTATTTATTGGCTTCTTTGGTTTTCTTCTGTATTTGGTAATTTCCCATGATGGGATCGACAGCACATTTCATGGGCCGACAGTTTGCCTCTAGGGTCGGGTAGGTTCTCTGCGTTTCCAAAAGGTGACCAATTGGTTGTCTGTCAGTTGTAAGATTTAATACCTTGGCAACACGACACCGGTCAGTTCAGTTCAACTTTCATGTATATTTTTCTAATTTTTCGAAAAAATTAGAAACTATGCTGAAGCCCATCAGTTTCACGTGCCATAAAGATGAATATGTATGTATGTATATATATTTTATCCTAGCCTTCAAACCGACATTCATATACCAGCCATCAACCAAATAGGTGTTCCGTTACATGAATGGTAACCCTTGTATGAATTGGAACTGAAGAAGGCTTTGTTGCCACTATCATTAATGTAGCGCTTTTATTAAACACAGAATTAATTAATGACGAAATTCTATGAATTAAGTCTGTGTGTCGTATAGTAGTATAGGGAGTGGAGAAATCCCAAGTAGAAATGTCCTAATAAGCATCTAGTTCTTCCGTGACACGTTTCGAGTTCTTAAGAATCCACACACAATTGACGCCTGAACTTTTGGTGATTGCACAACAGTGCTTGTTCCAAATGATTGTGTTTCCTTCAATACCTTCATTAAGAGGTTAGATACAAGTTTTGGGGTACAGCTTCTTGACCCCGCAATAAGGCGAGTTTTATATGGAGCCTTAGCCATTTGGGGAATCCAGTAGAGTTGTGGAATATCGGTATGACGGGTAGGTACAGATATTCGCCTTTCTTTAAGAAAATCCTGATGGTTTTTAAATTTCTTCAGAGTATATATCGTAAGAGAGTACGTCGATGAAGAGGAAGTTTGCCGTAGCTGTGATCAACTCCTCAACACGAACCTGACAGTAATAATTCTTACAGACAAATGTAATATCCTTAACAGCTTTGTCCGTGTCGTGTGTAAAACGTTTGCTGGTACTATAACATATTTTCTCTGAAAGTCAGCAAGTTCCATTTGTATTGCAAGGTCATTCAGAACTTGCTTGGCTGCTGGAAGAGCATTAGCATTAATACATTGGATTGTATAAACAACCTTTCTCTTTACAAGCTCAAACCAAGTGTCAAGCACTCAAAAACCTACTTTCTCCAGTTTCGATCATTTGGCAACAAAATTTTCAAGCGCAGTTTTTTGGTTAGCTCTGATATTTATGCTTCTCTGCTCCCTGTACTTCGGACACCTCACAAACAGAATGCGAAGAACATCATTTGCTACAAAGTGATGGTACCAGTCTAGACGTCCTTACATAGACGGTATATAAAATTAGACGATTCACAGTCACATCTGTTACTACCTGAATTGTATTTATACATCTCAAAACCTTTAACTGTTTTCGTTTAAAGATTTCGAAGCGATTGGTTTGTTATCTTGGTAGAATATGCAAGGTGATTCTTTTATGTTAAAATAATTCGGCATAGCATTGCCAACCTCTGGATGATTTAAGGATATAATTATACTGTGACGTTTTTCGTCGCTCAGCGAAGAGACACCCATGCACCAAAAGCTTACTGGATCATTTTGGAACACACAGCATTTAGCAGGGAGAGATAACGGAGCTGTTGTCGCTGTTGGTGATCGCTCATCCTGGAGTGCATCTTCCAAATGTGCATGCGTCACAGCAGCTCATCATACCAATTTTAGCTACGAACAGACATGTGAAAAAAAAAACAGACTAACACTGGATAAGGAATGAGCACCATATTGTAATGCGGATAAAACGGTTAGCAAAAATAGCAAGGCAGAAAATAGAAACTGCAGTCACGCAACCACATACGCTGACTTGTAGTGCAATGTCAAACTTCCCGTGGGCGAATGTAGCGTGATCTCTTAACCCACGCGTGTCTGAAAGCGCCTTAATTAGGGTATTCGATGTGTGGACGTGGTTACTGAGGCCCATTTCTTTTAACTCTTTGCCTATATTCAGCTCTGTGTAAAATCACTCAAACATACTACCAAAATTGCATTTAGTGAGTAACATGTCTTTTCTTCAAGCCTTGACACGTTCATTGCGTACTTTTCGTCATCGTTGAAAAGTGTTGGCTGCTTCTCTTTGCATAAATCCGTCCAATTTTAAATACTTTCTTGGTTCTGCGGTGGTTTGTCATATTTGTCGTCTTTTATTTCACTGATCTTGGGATTATTGACCCAAAACGTCCATTTTGGTTGATGGCTGGTATACGAATGTCGGTTTCGACAGCTAGGTACGTAACATGTTAAGCTGTACACATGGATATGTTGGGCGTCACTACTCTCTAAAAACTGCTGTATCCGAGTGGTACATATTATTGTGACAAAAATCCACATCCACATGATTTTTGTGTACCAGCAGTACACAATGTGTGTAATTTGTGTAATAATCCACAACGACGTGTGTATCGGCGATGCACAATTTGTGTATCAAGCATTTTGGATGCATAAATTTGTAGACAGTTCTTTTTCAGAGAATAGTACCAAGGGAACTGCAATAAGACTGCTTTTTCTAATTCATAACGTTAAACTGTATAAGATGGGGGACCCCGGAACCGAGGGGCTACCGTGCTAGAGTTACAGTTACCAGAATTCTCTCACTAATGCGGTCGCTATGAGTTCAGGTCAAGCTCAGGTTGAGGGTGTCTCCAATTGAAAGGTTTGCCATCGTCATAGGTTCCCCTCTGGCGCTGCCCGGTTTCGCCTAACCATAATACTAGCCGCCATCAAATAAATTAAATATTTTTGAGTATGGCAAAGAAATCCAATCAAATTAATAAATAAATCAATCAATGATTCCGCATAATTGTGACCAGTATTCAGCATCAACTTTTGAGGCGTTAAAAATCTGAAGGCATCTACATATGTACTGGTGGATTACGTGTAACTTCATTGTCTCTGGTGACGTCACAATTTTGTCGAACACATTGTGCGCTCCTGTCGTAAAACAAACTACAACTGTGTAACCATGTATACGTACTTACTAAAAAGCTATAGGGTTGTACATTACCGTTTATGTGCACTTCAGCCAGACTGATGTGCCTGTGATGCGAAAGCGCCTGTTCGAAATTCGGCTGTTTTGTTAAACATACCTTATCCATTTACATATATAAAATCGTACCCATGAAACTGACCGCCATCGTATAAGTGAAAAATTCTAAACCGATGTGTTAAATAACGACCATAAAGACATGTTTCACAAATATCCCCATGATCTGGTATATTCTCTGTAATCCACTGAATGATATAGACGGTTACTCTATCGGTTGGTGTTATCATTGTCTACAGGTTGTGTATACCCTTCGATATCTAATAGATACAGGTCGAAAACATTTCACCGACAAGATTATTGTACAATTATTTTTCAAACCATGCAATATTCACTCTTAGAAGTCTGTACTGTAAATAAGTAGGCCTAAGTAACATTGATGGTATTTGGTAGATTTCGCGTGTTGAGCAATCCTTCCTTGCTTTATTATTGCCCTTAAATATGCTGATTCTGATATCCAGGGACTACTGGCGCCCATCCCAGTCTGTGTTAGAGTCAGGTGTGTTGGGGCTGAGTCTGGAAGATGTGGCTCTGGAGACACGCCCCATCCTGGCGCGATCTGACAAGCCAATCACAGGGGCGATGAAAACCCAGCCTCTGGTCCCGCCCATCTACCACGCCTCCACCTATGTCCTCAAAAATGTGCAGGAGTACTGTGACGTCATCACTCAGGTAAGACAAACGTCCTGACTGTATTTGCCATCCCTCATGCAATACAAATGTGTCATAGAAGACCATGCATGCGTCATAAACGAGTTGTACTTAATGTTTACTTGTAGATGTATACATGAATTTAACAAATAAATAGCAAATTAGTAACTAGCATTTGCGACACCTCAAAACTGATCTCTTGGCCGGAGTAAGATTCACAGCATTGCCGCAACAAAGCATTGGTTGCTTTGCAGTCGTAACAAAGCAACATGGCGAGACTTCCATAAGAATATAATTCATAAAAGTTACAGTTCGACCTCCCGATTCCATGAAATTATGACATTCTCTTTATGTCTAGGGTGGTCACATCTATTCTCGTTTGGGTAACTTTACATCGGACTCGGCGGAATGTGCCATTAACGCCATTGAGGGTGGAGCAGGCACCTTACTGTTTTCCAGTGGGATGGCGGCTGTGTCCACTGCAGTCTTGGGGTGTGTCAGTGCCGGAGACCACGTGGTAAGATTCCGTGACGAAAAAGCCTAAAAATATTAACTGCACATTTTTAGTATGACCCGGGCAATCGCCCCAGCTTTCCTCCATCAAATGGTCTTTGGCCAAGAAGAGTATAGAAGAAATCGGTGCCTAAAGCCCCCTACTTCAATTGTTGCATAACGCCAGGCTGCAGAATTGTTGATTATACGTAGTGGTCAGTTCCATACGCTTAAGATACCGGGGTGCCCGACGTAAACCATTGACATTTGGCAAGTTACTGACAAATTTTCCCTCGTGGCGTACAGATATGAACAACATATAGGTGGAAGCCACTGCAAATCGCGTAAAAGGTCACGAAAGAATCACCACCCACTTTCTTCCACCAAGGCCTCACAGGCTTCTCAAATTCTCTGTCCAACTTGAACCGGGTTTGAACCCAAATCTTGCGTGTCCTTTCTCTTGGCGAGCGTCTCTAACAGTTAGACTACGGTGTGTTCTATTTAAGTAAATTCTCGAATCTCTTGTCACTGATATAGTCTAAAACTACTTGTCGTAACTGTCACTGCTCCACCACAAAACAATTTTTCCTTAAACAATGCCTGAAACACACTGCTTCTGGTAAGCATGGCAATACTCCCAAAAATGTTCGTGTGGATAATGGGAGCTAGAGAGAGACAGAGAACCAGAGGAAGGAGATAGAAGGAAAAGAGAGCTCATGGGGAACTTATACACTATATATTTCTTATTTATTCTCATAGTTGCAGTTTACTTTTTCATGTTCAGCGGTATTTGCTTTCATAAATCGGTTGTAGCAAACAAGTGATGCATGTTTATGTTGCATTTCATATGTTCGTTTTCAGTTATATTTGTTTCTCTGTGGCGACTGAAACAGCGAGTGATGCGCCTTCACACGACATTTTAAATATTCATCCTCAGTTATTTTTGTTTCCATGTAGCGGTTGAATTTAGCAAGTGATGCGTGTTTATGTTGTATTTTCATTATTTGCCTTCAGTTACATTTGTATTCATATATCGGCTGAAGTGAACGAATGATACATGATACGTTCATGTTAACTACTCGCCTTCAATTAAATATTTTTTTTTTGTTTGTTAATTATTTATTCACCATAAAGTTAGATGAAGGAAGCAAGGCTTGATCAACTAAGTACAAATATGGCCGGAATAAAACCCAATGGACTTGCGTTATCCCAATGGACAACATTAGAATAATGGTAAATATCATAATGCGCCTTCCTGTTTATATAGGTCGCACCGTCGCCGTTGTATAGTGGCACATTTGAGCTGTTTAAGAGTATCCTACCCAGATACAACATCGAGATAAGTTACGTGGAGTCTGGTTCGTCTGTAGAGGAGTACAAGAAACTGGTGAAGTCAAACACCACGGTGAGTGCCTACTACAACACTTCTGCACAGGCTGCTTAAACAGATACTGAGACACAAGCTTCGGTATCAGCCGGAAATACCCTCAAAGCGAAAAATGGCTAAGACAGTTCAATGGGGCTCATGTAAAACTGCTTCCAGCTTTTTGAACATTGCTTAACATTCGATTCTCCAAACGATGGATTACTTCCGCAATCACAAATAAACTTTACCTGAACATATTTGTTTAGAGATCTCATTATAAGTGACCTGTTGCTTATAACACGAAAATCAGTCTGTTATATCTTTGTTGTACAACCGTGATGTGTGTAAGGAGTTTCATTTGTTGCCAATCGGACCATCTTCCCGTATGAAGCTGACAATATCCATTAGCCGTGTTCAGATTAAAAGATTAGTAGAATTGTTCACTTATTTATTTAACACTACCTAGGTTTTAGAAACTGAACCTGTTAAACACATGTGAACAACTGATGACGATATCAGGTTGTGTTCCAGTTACTGTACACAGAGACTCCATGTAACCCAGACCTGAGCTTAACAGACATTAAGGCTTTCGCGGAGCTCGGCAAGTCCTTAGGAATAACCACCTTTGTTGACGGTACATTCGCTTCTCCCTATCTTCAGAGGGCATTGCAGTTTGGGGTGGACATATCAATGCACAGCTGGTAAGTTCTCTTTGAGGTATACCGTGCAACTCTGATAAAGTGTAATACGAACCACCTATACTTTTAGAACACGCATTACACAATTCCTACCGTATGAACTATTTGCCCATTTCACTCTCGGCTACTCAGAATTTTATAGAGCACACCTGTCTAAATCGATATTATTTGAAATATTCCAGATTTAGAAATGATTTTCACGTACGCTAAAATATATACGCGTAATTTGTGTATCGAAAGAAAACTCTTGTAGACAGTATTAAACAGAACGATGGCGCCTTTAGTCTACTTTGACACACTGCTCATTGCATGTGGATCCAGCACAAAATATATTGGGGGTCACTCGGATTTGATTGCGGGCTGCTTGACCATGAGGACAGAAGAACTGTGGAAGAAGCTACGCCACTTCCAAATGCTGATGGGTTGTGTACTGGTATGTATGTATGTATGTATGTGTCTAGCCCTCTGCCTCGGTTAATTTTATAGATTGTTATACCTGGTCTTCATGCACAAAGCCTCAATTCTGACGTATAAACGAAACTGGATTTAGTCTATTTTTGTTCTGTTTGTCTATTTTTATTGCATACCGTCAAATTCCTCTAAGAGTGGGAGACTCTGACAGGCTGCACAAAGGCGCTCAAATCCCAATAAACCGCATTGTTTCCAGCTGTGACGCTGTAGTGTTTGTGTGCACAAATACGCCTAGCCTTGTGACGTAGTACAGGAAAGAAGAAAGGGGTGCGCAGTTTTTGACTCTTTTGTTAACGGCAACAAGGAGTTTTACGAGTTCCCCATTCCTCACAGACGCAGAAAGTGCCTAATAGCTGAACGCAGACATGTAGTGCCAATAATCCAGCAGTAACTGGCAGATTACTCAGGATTGTTTCTCAGTGTATTCCAGGTTTTCTTTCCAATGAATTCTTTGTCAGAGTCCCCATGATGCGAGCCTCCTGCTGAGAGGAGTCCGGACTCTGGGAATAAGGATGGAGAAACATAGCGCCAACGCTTTGAAGATTGCAGAGTTCTTGGAAAAACATCCAAAGGTACTCAGAATCAAGTGAAGTGAAATAAGTGGCCCTGTCCGGAAGTGAACGATCAGGAGGAAATTAAAGCCAATTCTATCGCAGGATTATACATTCTGAGCTTAACAGACATTAAGGCTTTCGCCTTTGTGCACACAGTAAAAAGTAAACTGTATTTAGGCCCAAGGAAACGAACATTTCTCCCTTCATTTTAGAGTCGATACTCAGCTCATTTGCAATTTGCAATACGCTATCCCACTCAGATCACTTTCATAATCTCTCCAGCATCAGAGCTTTAACTGTAGCTGTGGATGGCCATTAAAAGAGAATCCATATATAACTTACGGAAATCTTCTACAAAACTAATTTCTTTGACATCGTTACTTTGTGCGAAACGCTCCTTTCCACCAGAAGAAAAATAAGTATTGAAATCTGCCAGATGACTTCATAAAGAGACTCAAGCCTGACGTCATAGCCATACTGATGTCGTCATGTCGTTACTAAATGCACATGAATTTTTTCGCATGCGTACGAATGCTGTATAGTCAATGTTAGCAAAGAAGTGTTCTTTCCTTCTGGTCAGGAATACCGAGAAGGCTTTGAACACTGTACGATTTGTATGGTGACGCTTAGTGCAGCACTCGTGGATGCCATTTGTGAAGATATGACGTAGTAATGTATATCATGAGTCCTTATTTTTTATCAACTCTTGTCGAAATAACCAAAATCTTTTTGTTCGTGAGTATAATGCTTTTCAATTACGTTTCTGTAATTTTCTATAACTCTCCATGAAAGTCGTAATCGTCATTATCGGATAAAAACCGCATAGTTATGGAAATTCACAATGCTGGTAGCCTGACGAACTGTTTTCCGTCTCCGCAATGATTTAAGATGTCGAATTCATTTTACATATCTTAAAATGCTGCCAATCTCTTCCGTTTTTGCTGTGATAATCATGTAGTAGTTTACCTGTGTGATTTGATCATCGAAGATTGAACGCTTGATGTACCCTGGTCTGCTCTCTCACCCACAACACGAGCTGGCGAAGTCACAGATGAAGGGTGGATTCGGAGGAATGATATCCTTTGACGTGAAGGGAGGCACAAGTGCTGGCATCACTTTCGTCGAGGTAACATATCCCCCCACCCCGCCCTCCTGTCCCACGCAGTCTACTTTTTGTCATAAAACATCTATGCGGCATATATTATCATAAACTGTACAATATAATCATGTCTGACTTTGTTAGATCCTGGCTGGCTTATAGGTGTAAGGCATTACATTCCCTGAATGCCACAAAGCGGACGTGTGTTCGAACCGGATATCTCGTACACTCGTACATTGGTCCACTCTTGTCTGGCTGCATTCTTGAAAATGAGATGCTTTGTCTTTAAATATCTGTAATAACTTTCATTCCAACATTTTGGCAATGATGGAGGAGGGAAAGCATTTAAGGTAATACATTCTATAAACACTTTCTAAAGTCATAGAAATTTTGTACTTTACAAGAGTTTAAGAAAATGTTGTAAAATATTTCTTGTGTAAAATTACATACATGTTTGCCATAAGAATTGTTAAAAATCATGAAATCTAATATTATATTACAGTTAGCATGACAAGAAAGTCATCTTCAGGCTAACTATAATAGCTGTAGTTTCAAATGGACACTGTGCTGAGTCTAATTAGTACGAGTGAAATATGCTAAGTTTGGTGAGTCAAGTATTACAATAAATACCCGTGCGTTACACCTTTTGCAGAGTTTACGCGTAATCAATCTGGCCGTGTCCCTGGGAGGAGTGCAGTCCCTGATAGAGCACACGGCTTCAATGACACATGGGCCATTATTTATCTCTGACGACGATCGCCGTGCCCAGAGGATTGGAGATGGGCACATTCGGTTTAGGTATGCTTCACTTCTCTTGTCGTTGACGCAATGTCTTCTCGGATTAATTACTGTAAGAATTGAACTGACCGATTCCACAAAGCCATATCTGACTAAAGTCAAAATTTCAAGGATCGCTACAATAATGTTGATTTGAAATATTGGAACGTTTATCATGTGAGGGCCTTGATGGGGTAGTCAAAATTTTAATTTCCGTGAATCCTATATGAAGTTATGACTTTAAGTCAGAAATGTTCTTTCTTATATCGGCCTGTTATTGATTGATAGTGGACAAAAATGTGTGTATATTCTCATTAGCTTTGTGGTTTTCTCTGGAAAGTTCATCGCAGGCAATTTCTGAGCGTACCTAACCATATCGGGGCCTCTACGCCAGGTTAGTCAAGACAAAGTAGAGACGATGTAAAATACATAGATAACAAGGTGTAATAAAGACAACATTGTACTCTCTCAGTATAAAATACTGCACTTTAATCATATTCTGCTCAGCTGGCAGGGTAATGCATTTTACTATTTGAGACTTTATATATTTAAATAGATGTAATTGTCTTTATTTGATAGACCAGTCAATATCTTTCACTTAAAACTAGAAGACTGCATGAATGACACCACAACAGGGTGAGCCGTGGATGTGTTTGCCGATATGACTGTTAGTTTTCTTTTGTTTTCCAGTGTGGGTATAGAGAACGCAGATGACCTAATCCGTGATTTAAGCCAGGCTCTGGATAAGGTATCTGTCTGAAGAGTCATCATGGCGTCTCAGTCCTCCATTTCAAATTGTAAAAGTGACGCATGAGCACTTACCATTTTGCTACAAAGGTTTCGTCTAAAATAATCTCAGGGAAATTACCTCAAAGCAGGTACCAGAAAATTGAATCATTTGTCTCAAGTGCCAGTTTTTGCTAATTACTTCTTATAAGGTCATATGTATATAAATGGCTATTGTCATGTAAGATTTCATTAAACTTTCCGAAACAGATATATTGGTAAGTGGTTAGCTACTACTTACTCACCAGCAAGCATTCTTTTTCCCCGAACAAAGGATAACTGTGTGCAAATTACGCTCACTTAAGTAAACATAACACCGTAACCATAATAGTTTGCGTTTATGGGATGTATGAAGCATAGTATAAGCTCTACCATGTTCAGTCATTAACAAGACCAGATCATTTTAGACAATAGTATTAGCAGTACGAAATACAAGTCAGTTGGTGATTTGCTCTTAGCTTGTTTCAACACGGACAATAAATCCTTTGACACATATATACGTTTCATAGCCAAGCCCGAACAACTTTTAGGCTATTTAATAATTTTGGCGCAGCTTACAGCACTGTAATCAACAGTGTATAATCTTTGGATTAAACAGCAGTAACCCATATTGAATGAAATCTGGTGGACTTCTCTGTCGATAGTTTCACGGACACGAATTTATTCGAAGGGTGATTAACTTTGTTCTCAATGTATGAAAGCGGACAAGTTAATAGTGGAAACGGAGTAAACCATGAGGGTATACGATAGCCCTTTGACAGGTAGCGGGCTGACCAGTTAACATAAAGGTGTAGATTTGTCAGAGAGCTGGATTCGATCTCTCGACTTCAGTCATGAAGGGCAAGGGTGTCTCTAGCAAAGAGCATTTATATCCTTTTGCCAGCAAGAACTTCTTAAATTATCAATTTATTTATTTTCTTGAATTTTCCAGTTATGCGTGACCTAAGGAGTTAGTGTGCCAGCGTGGCGTAATAACCAGAGAGGGGCCTTCGTGGCTCGATTGGTTGGCGCCCTAGAGCAGTGTTATGACCCAGAAGCCCCCCCCCCCCAGCAATGGGATCGCGGCGAGTTAAAGTTCAGCTCATGCTGGCTTCCTCTCCTCCCGTATGTGGAAAGGTCTGCCGTCAACCCGCAGATGGTCGTGGATTCCCCCCGGGGGTCTCTGCCCGCAGTACGGCGTAAAACACCAAACAAATACATGAATAAATAATAACCGTAGACCCCCCCCCCCCAACACCATCTCCTGAGTATGAATACTGCTACTGAGGGAGATTCTCAACTTCACTTCCATAAATGGTCATGTTTTCTCCTTATCATGAACCATGTCAAAAATGAATGAATGAATGGTTATGTCTTATAGTTCAGCCATATCGTTTCTATCATGTCATAAATATACAGGACCAATCAAAGAACAATTTCTACCTACCATTACAATGCTAGAAATTAATATTTTACAAAAAACTAGAAAAGCTACACGACACGTGTACGCAATCTGTATGTAAGACAACAAACTTCGTTCACTATGCGCAAGCGCAAACATCTTTCTCTGGGTTCCCGTGACGTAAACATGAAAAAAAAATCTTCTCCTTACATTTGTTTAAAGTTTCCACAGCTTGCACAGCTTTTATCCGCAGGCACTGAAAGTAAGACTGTGAGAATATGGTACTGCCCTCCTATAAAGCAGAGGTCTCTGTTTGTCGACGAGTAATGACTACATTTTACAGTTCGCAAATCTGGCGCACAAAAAGGGTGAAAGCTGCCAATAAAAACAAGTGAACTATATTAGTTGTATTGATCTTCTACATGCAGGTTAACCGTTAACTGTGGAAATGAGATCGTCCGCTCTCCGCCTAGAAAAAGAAGTCAATGGTCTATTAAGCGATTCCACCACAAAGGAAGATGTTACCTAGGAGAACCTTTGGCTAGTTCACATCTGTCATTTATAGCAATCTGCTTAGATTGTCATAAAAACACTTCAACTCTTCCCGGCCCTCTGTAGAAGGCCATCGATTCAGCCTTCTTCATCTAATTACACAACAACCGATACAGGTAGAGGTTTTTGTGTCTAACAGGAAATGCGGACAGGCTGTTAGGTTCTGGTACAATGGCTCCCTGCAGAGCCGGCTCGCACTCTGAATGAAGTGTGCATTCAACATGTATTACCATGGGATGCTTACAATTAGCTTTATCTAAATATAAAACTCTGCACCCGTTAATTTTTTGGTAAATCTTTAATTTTAAATGTAAAGCCTTCAATTCTTGATGTATACAGAAAAGAAACACAAAACTACAAATAGTTCACCTAAAATGTGATTGTTTTAATGTCAACTGTAGAGTCACTTGGCGCAAAATAAGTTTGTAAACGAATTATGTAAGTAAAATCAATGTTATAGGTAAATATCTGTCAAGTTTTGAAATGTTGCCGCACAACTTGAAAAAAGATTTGTTCACTATGAAAGTAGTCTAATCCCAGTTCTGAATATAATGTTAAAAGCAAAAAGGAACCTCAGAAAAGCCCGATAAAGGCGGTCAGGGGACGTTTTCGCCCACGGCTAAAACTGACAGAACGTAACTGACAGCAGAGAGAAAACTGAGAAGGGGGTGATTTTGGTAAACGCCACACGATATTCGGTGAGATTTTAGACGTGTATATTTGTATTCAGTATAAAAAAGTTTAATTATCTGATATGTTTAAATTATACATTTATTTAAAAAAGAAAAGAAACATAATATAGAGGTGAAATAGCCAGACTCGAAACCGCGATCTCCATGTCCGAACAAATAATTAGTCTGTATGATTATACTCGCTAACCGCAATAATGCAGCCGAAAAATATAACTGTGGATTTATTTTTCCAACGTTAGTGTGCTCGTAAAACAAAAGACAAAGTTATTGTTGTTACCATGAAGGCAGTCAGATTCTCACAAGATCTTTTGTACGAAGGTTAGAAGTACTGAGACAAAAGTCCTACGCAAATAGTTTTGAGTCATAACTTCCTTTATCTCTAAATCTTGACTTCAAAGAGTTGATGCAAAACTGCATCAACGTGACCGAAATGAACGTTGACTCCACATCGATAACGATACCAAAATTAACACTTCTCTTAGTAACACACATACACTTATATATTATACGTTTTGAAAATGTAAAAGTGAAAAGGTGTAGGAAAATATTATTTTCCAGACAGATTTAATTTGTCATAGGTGGGCTGATTCCTCAACTGATTGCCTCACCTTCATTGCCTTATATTTATCTGACTTGTTTAATGTGACACTCGATAAATTTTCGCTTGTATACAAGTTTGAAGCTCTATAAAATAACTGATTCTTATTTAGCGTCGTAAAACTCAACATTTCTCTTATTTCATGACAATTACATTAATATGTAGACCTAGAAACTGGAATGCACAAGAAAAAACCACCTAGCTTGGCAAGTTACTGACAAACCGGCTTAACCTCGTAAAGGAACACGAGAGTTCGCTAAACCTACATGCACAACGAAGAGTGCGAGAATTGTCGTTACTTACTGAGCCAACGGTAGTCTTTAAACACACCACATTATCAATTTCAAAACACCTCCGCTTCACGCAAAATGAGTCGCCAGTTTCCTGGGAATAGTGAGAACCTACCCACAAGATAATAATTTAGTCTGCAGATTGTTGTCTGCCAATTCAGTATAAATTCCATTAGAGTAAAGGGAAGTGGGAACGCACGTTTCAAAGTCTAGTGAACTATACCGACATCTGGGGCTCACATGCACAGAACCGGCATGAGATAACTGTAACACATACTCGTGTATTGATATATTCATTTGTTGTTGCACGCTACAGGAACGCTAACGCTCATCCGATATTTTAATATCTTGGGAGTTAAAGTAAGATTTATGGATTTTATTAAACACAGTAAAATTGATCTATTTATATATTTGATTGATGCTTTACGTCATACGAATATCTCACTTATACGACGTCGGGGCCTACGTGGCTCCGTCGGTTAGGGCGCTATCGCAGCACAATGACCCAAAGCTTCCAAACAATGCGGTCGCTGTGAGTTCAAGTCCGGCTCATGCTGGCTTCCTCCCCGGCCCTCAACCTCCGGTTGGTCGTGGGTTTCCTCCCACCAAAATGCTGATCACCGTCGTATAAGTGAAATATTCTTGAGTACTGCGTAAAACACCAATCAAATAAATAAATAAAAATAAATATACGACGGCGGCCAGCATTATGATGAGAGGAAACCCACGACCATCCGAAGGTTGCTGGCAAACCTTCCCACGTTCGGCCGGAGTTGGACTTGAGGTCACAGCCAACGCATTGGTGAGAGGCCCTTGGGTCATTATGTGGCGCTGGCGCGCTAACTCCCTCCCCACAATAAATGATTTTGGGATTGACAGCTTTACAACATCGGATTATTATTTCCACCCTCAGCAAATTTATCAGCGATCTGATGATGGTTATTAGCGATAAAAGTTTCAACACAGCTGCAGTTTCTCCATGATCTTGATTTGTAATTAATGATTTAACAACCCCCTCCCATGCACCCACATATACACAGGCACCAAATGTTCTATTTTTCTTGTCACTTTCACTCCGTTCCGTGGTGACGCTATACAAGTGTTACTGTGAAAGGAAAAAATAATATGATGAAAAACAATCCAGCAGAAGTAGCAGACTCTGTCGCGTTATCTCGAGAGTCAACTGACTCGCTGATAGGATCAAAGTCTTTTCCTTCAAATTGGCAGAACACATCAACTATCCCTGGCCCAGACACTGATCGCAGCGATAGTCCCTTCAGCCTCCCCACAAGCACGGATAAACGTACACACACTCCTCTTAACTACCATGTATATTTTTGCTGCTGTATATGACTGCAATTAAGGATGACACTGACGCAAGCATGAACGAGGAACTGGTCATACTAAAGTGTGCTCAAGATCCGCAATTAAATGAACACTTCTAGTAATACACACTAAAGCGAAAAAAGAAAGAGGAAAAAAAAACGCGGAGAATTCTATGGTGTCTAAATCAAATGGAAAAGGTTCGGTTTTAAACGCTAGGCACTAGTGGACTCATCGCCTCAATGGTGTCTTAGTTTCAAGGTTGATACATCACCTTAGTGATAAAATAAATACTGACAGCAAAGATAAAATACAATTTTAATACAGCACATAAAACGTCTTTTACCATTAGACTGTGGTTATCTAGCATGGTTGGCATGCGTTCAAAGAGATAAAACGTCACTTCTGGAGTAACATGTTATCTTAAAGGCAAATGAAGTTAATATGGCATGTCCAGCATCACAAAAACGATTTCAAAACTCCAGAAATAAGAGATGTTCTTTTTGTTCCAAGACAATATTATTCAAACGGGTCAATTCTAAGAGAGATAAGCAGACGAGCCCTTAAAACTAAGATAGCGCTAGCACTATAACATTATTGTGCAACACCACGGCACATGAAGTCGCCATTGCATCCAATCAGTGTCTTACGGAAAAGTTCCCATCTCACTTAACGGCAAAAGCTGACAGCACTTAAGCTGATTCCAGTAACCAACGGTGGTTGTGCAATTGGTCTGATAAAGGACAGGATGCTTCCAAGTTGATTTCACTTCACATTGTGCTTCGGCAGAAGCCTCCCTGCGTATGATTTATGTGGGGAACACATCGATAATAAAACATCTTCACTGGAGGAAACATCGTTCCGATATCGATCCACATTAACATCATGGCTTTCATGTACATATCTCAGACAATATCTAAAGATGTTTAGTGGACCAGCACACAACACTCTGTGGCATTTTATGGTATCTTTCGTTTATACTTGACAAGGTAGGTTATATGCAAGCCCACTGGTGGTGGTGAAGGTTGGGTCTACTGACGAATAGAGAAACTGTCGTAATGTAGCCAAGACGGCGTGATTTTGTAAGTGAAGTAAAATGTAAGCGAAACACGTTGGCCTAAGCTCCTCAGGTAGTTAAACGTGTCGATTCATACTGGAATAATAATAAAACTTTCCACCACTCCGTTACATCGTCACAGCGTCTCAAAATAAGAAGCTTCAAGGGGTGCAATTTGATGTGCCGTTATGTATTGTGTGTGGGTACTTCTTGCCTGAACTCAAGGACTAGACGTGTCAGTATATAGTTTCCATTTTTCTAACGATTCTCCTTTGTTTGTCTGACACCTCTGTCTGTCTGTTCTCTGTCGTTCTCTGAAATTTTGTACACAGCTTGATTCTTGCCCAATCACGAATCTATTCAATTTGGGTTCTAAATTCTACCGAGATTATTGAACCAATTCCCAATGTAACAATTTAAATCCCAGTTGTACAATTTTAATGACAAAGCAATCGTTAAGTTTCAGAAATGATTGAAGTTCAGGCATTGGGTTTCCTTCAACGCCGCGGAATACAATTCCAATGCTTCTCCACTGAGCCGTCGAGCCAGCAAAAGTTTGAACATAACATCTGTTACACTTGCGAAATTTCCTAGCTAATTCTCTTAAACCAGTTACAGTTCAATTTTCTGCTACCGAAAACATCATTAAATCTAGGCATTTTAACAGACATTCGTACATGTATACCATTTGTTGATAACAAAGGGTGGGTGGTTCATTAACCGGAAGACTATTTTACAAAACCTAAATGTGAATATAAATGGCTGATGTTCATGTCTAACTATGTGAGATTCACATTTCCACTGAAACCTGAATCTATCATACATGCTTCATAGCAAAAGCAGATTACTTGGAAAATAGTGCTAAAATATATGAATCTTATGTATATAATTTCACAAATATAATGACACAACATACCGCGAGAGGATCTGCGCACTTGTAGGCAGTTGTTCAACTATTTCACTGTAAAATCCCATTCCGAGCAAAGCAATAGCAATAATAACTGCCAACTTTAACGCCCTCTTTTTTCAAACAAGATCAAAATAACCTGTTGCTTGAAAATGGTCAAACTGACAGACAAACACGTGTAAAATATGAAGCTCAAATGAACTTCAAAGACAGTCAAATTGCTTTCTTCAACCTAAACGGTAAGTGATGCCGTCCTTCTTTGAACGCTAGAGCTAACATTGGAATGTGTTGATGCTGCGCCTTAATGGTGCCACTGTTTCCTTTCTCTGATTTGTTCTCTATTTTGACGAAAAGTTCTGCTGACATCAAGTTATAACTACATGTGTGTTTTGAAATAATGTAAATAATGTTTACATATTTCGAGATGAAAACGTCCTGAAATTGTCCTTAAAATTTTTGTGATAAAATGTGAGATTTATTGCATTGACTGTGAGAGAGTGACTTTTAATGTAAAAACATGAGATTTGTGAGATTTATGATAAAAACGTGAGATTTGACAGGTATGTTTCCCGAGGGAGTTCGATTCCAGCTTGTGATTTCAGTGTTCACGGGATATAGTAAGCTTTCACCAAAAGCAGCTGAAGAGGTAGGCTGGAACGAAGGTTAGAATTTCATTCTGATCTGATGTACCCATCTGATATAAGCGGTAATTTTCCGGACAGACCGGGGTTTCAGACATTCGATGTACTCACTTCACCCGGAAGTTCTAATGGGTTTGAATGGTCAACGAAAGCTAATAAAAGGTACCAGTGATGTTTTTGTGTGGCTGTGATTCATTATGTTAGTAATCTTCACCCCAAGCTCTTTTAAAGGGAGTTGGACCGCTCACTCTTAGTCAACTGTTTCCCACTTGAATACCGTATAACGCGACCCTTGTCAGTTGTTTCCCATTTAGCGGGCCTGAAGCTGTATATGGCAACCCAGGTATGTACACAAACAGTTTTTCTGCTCTGGATGGTCTTTTTTTTTTTATAAAAGGCAAGATGGTTTGTCCATCCCTGTCACTCCGAGTGGTATGTCCACTTGAAGTTCTTTAGTCATTATGAAATCAACGTTACGTGTCTCGCTAGCAGGATATGTAGTTTCTCATCGTAGGGAAATAATGGCAAAATAATGGATGGGCCTCATTGGACATCAAGAGCAGTATCAACTGATTGGTGAAAAACACCCAGAAGGTTTCCGGTTCCAGCCCGGAATAAATCATGTGGTATTGTATTTATTTCATAAAACCTCTTCTTAGTTGTGATTGATGTACACAGCAGCCTCATTCAGTCATTATTTTATCGCATGTGACCATTAGCTGGCTGCATTAGACGACAATTTGTGCCGTACCGACTGATGCATATTTCACAAAATGTCTGACGATGCCGGCCTGATGAGCTTGTCATATGTCTTCATTTTGTCTCCGGCCTGCCTGATTACCAGTGATACAATCTGTGATCACACGAGACTGGATTACAACGACAGCGTCCGTATGTCCAACCAACTTTCATGATCTCCAGGAACTCAGTGCACAAACATCGAGGTTTGGTGTGTTCTTACCGTTTTTTTGTGTTTATGGTGCGTTGTTCTTTAGAAAGCCCACCTTCAGAAGAAACTGCTACCAACTACTCAGAGAAAAAATTTTTCATTGCCTGTAACCTCTCGGCATCAACCTACGTTCCCACGGAGAGTCTCACCGCAATAAGATATACCACAAACACAGTAGGATGCATAACATATTTTGGCTTCTTTACGCAGTTCGCAAAGGATAAATTTCAGATGCAAGGTTTATCTATTCTTTTGGACTTTTTTGCTTTTTATCAAGAGCTCAAGTTATTACTGTTCGTGCAGGGGAAGTCAGTAATGTTGAATTACTTTCATATTTACAGTAGGTCGGCATAAAGTCATCCATGAAACTTGAATTAATTCCCAAAGAACCAGAGGTGTTTTAAAAATATTTCCACAACACTAATCGACAGAATAAATGACCTCTGCCTAGCCATTTATTTGGTGATGACATTTTACCATCTAGCATGACGTCCCTTTACCGCGTTGCTCTCCAGCACGAACGACGTCATGAACGTCGCACGTTTCAAAGCTTACGTGCAAGTGTAGGCCTGCATAATAGGGCAACAACACTTTGGTAGAGAGATAGAGAACTAAAACCTGAATCCATCTCATGCGACTTTGCTCTGCTCGGCTTTGAACCGTCCGATCCATATCTAATACACGACCACTTGTGTACATCAATGAACCCCGCCCCCCCAAACAAATTCTGATGAAAGTTATGAATTCTAGTGCTCAATCCTGCCCTCGGGATGACGGTTTTGGATAAAAAGGTGATATTACAAGAGAAAAGTCAGCCAGTGCGGCTTCAACTCGAGTCGCTGACGAGATAAGATAGCCCTTTACTCAAAGGATTGTGACATTCTTGTAAAGCTACTCCTCCAAGTTTTTCACTTTCATTCCGAGTACTCAGTAGCAAGCATCATTAGCTTTATGTGGTCATTCTCGTCTCTGTAGAGGCAATAAGCTGTTGATCAGCCTTAGAGAAATGAATGACAGTGTCCAGTTTTACACCCAGGCCCTGATGAACACACAAAGACCAGGTGTGAATGTATTTCCCTTTACTGTCTTCCGCTCCGGTATACCTGGTCTCTGATGAATGACCATCTCCCTTTGGTAGCACAAATCCACAAATAAATACAGATGTTACCCGGAAATGGAAATGAGGCCAGCGCTAATTGTCGGCCTTCGGCTGATTGTGTCAAGAAGACAAGCTGATGTGCAACCTCCTGGCAACAGTTAGTTCGGGTAAAAACTATTGTCAATTTGGCGTTACTCAGGTCAGAATGGCAGACAAATGAACAAAAGAGGGTGATGTAAACCAATAAGAGAAGCCAGTAAACACGTTCTCATGTCACAGGTTGATTGGATAGCAGGACCGGGTGATAGATGAGTTCTGTGTCACGTGGTAGTTGACGGGGAGAGAGCGGTATGCTCGGTAACTTTAATGCCTCACCTGAAGTTTGACCCATAATCCAACATGTTTTGCGTCTGCGTTAAAATGGTGTTTTTTTTTATCGTACAATAACAACAATCAAAACACCGCCTCCTTTTTATGTTTTAACATCTCTACTCAACAGAGCCGCAAGCAATCTGTTATTACTAATTACTGATTGTTTATGCTTAAACCGTTTCTGTTTCCGTGTTTGGAATAATGCAAGATGAATTCTTTATAGTTTACTGTAAAAGGGTACTGGAGATCTCAGAGTAAGCCCCTGGCTTTGCATAGACGATCAACAGACAAACCTTCTGACCTAAAGCAATCACTCTGTTATCGTCAGTTTACAAGGAACTCTTGGCGTCATATGTCGGACAGTGTCTGTTGATAATGGGACACCAAGGTTTACGGGTAGAAGACCAGGTTCATTTCTAAATTACTCCAGACTGTTGATAAACCTCAGGACGTGTGTGAAGTGACAATGGCAAGTACAGGAGGACATGAGGCGGAAACCAATGTAAGGGTAAGGACTGTCACATCCCCTTGAGGATTGGGGTATTTCACAGCTATAAACACAATGGCATTATCCGGTAACTAGGCGCTCATGGCTCGTAAAAATTTGTACCTTATCCTAATGCCCTCGGGATATATCTCCAGTGGGAAGTGGTAAAGAGATTAAAGATGCTTCCCTTTTTAATCACTTTCGCACACGACAGGCATGTCCATTCCTAAGCCATGGGCAAGGAATTTGTAGAATCAATGCTCCCAGTGCTTGTGTGATGAAGACAACGAGCCATCCACAACCCGTATTTGGCCATTCAAGCAGACTAACGTTGTTGAAGAGCAACTGTCTTCTGCCTATACGTCTCACCTGGAAACGCTCTTGAGCAACTGGTTTACATGCAATTCATTTTTATTTATAAATATAAAACTGCTGATTTACTTATTTATTTCCACGAATTGTTCAGTTATGAGATACGGATTTTATCGCTGTAGGAAACCATAAAGACTAAGGTAAATCGCCACCGTTGGTGATGAAGCTCCTGACCTAAATACGCAGTCATGCCAATTTTTAATCTTACTTCCCGACTCAGAGAGACATTGGCGTATACTGGCTTTACCGATGAGATCACTTGGGTGCGCATGAGAATTCCGACAAATGTTTTTTCAAACGGATTATGAAATTAGACCGCTCCTTTCCTCAGCGTGAAATGCGAGCTCATGCACCAAAAGGCCTAAAAGGAAAGGCAAAGTACTGGTTGATGTGGAGTAGGTGTACTGTGATTTAATTGAATTGGGTGTTGCGTCTGGTTTTTCGATGTTTCATTGTGGCAATACATACAAGCAGCAAACTGTATTTTATACAGACATAACGCGACACAGGAAGCATCCAGACCATGCCAACAATGCTTTATACCTTGACTGAAATATCAAAGATAACGTTTTAAAAAAGTGTTCCTTCCACCTACATCAGGTTTACTTCAAAATCTGTAGGTATTGAAATTGTACACAAATGTATAGTAGAACCGCTAGTTTTACTTTTTTTTTCTCTTTGTGAAACTGTTGTTTTCGGTGTATGAGCATCATATTATTGCATACAGGGCCACACATAGTACACAAACTGGACACGGAGAGCGCGGCAGGTATGCACACTAATGTCACAAATTCGCCGGTCCCTGATTATTTGGATTCAGAAATTGCAGTCCATCTTTCCCTGAATGGCTTCAGAGGAGCAAGGATTCACTTCATTTCTGACGGCCATCACGCAAGTGAAATATAATCTTGAAAACATACAAATTGCTACATATAGGTTGTTATTCACTCATATCATGAAGACATAGAAGTGTGGACAGAAATCCCGCCAATCACTGGGGATTCCTATAATCTTTTGTTTTTACAGTTCGAGAGATTAATACGCTCGTGGGGCTATTGGCGCAGTCTAACTCTCAATTGCATTTTACCAATGTGGCGTGTATATAAATACATCACGGGTAGGCAAGTTGCTCAGTGCAGGCCAGAGGTAGGTGGTTTAGAAGTAAAATAAACTTTGATCACGATGAAATAAGTGAATACTACACACACAATCGCTTATAGAAGATTCAACCTAATTCAGAGAATTTGTAGAGTTTCGTTTTATCGTAAAAACAAGATTTAGTTTTCAATTAAACGCAAAGCCCTAATGGCGTCGCCCCCCAGGGATGGGTTCTGTCGGTTCTCTCTGTTTCCATCAGAAGGTCCAACGTTGCTATTTGAGAAAACGTACTGTGTAATATTGTGTAAAAGTATTCATCACCAGTTGAGCACATTATTGTTTTTATTAATCTCACTGGTCAACAAACCACAAATACAGTTAGTCTACCCAATGTCCTATATATGTGGTACATGTAGGCCTATGTGTAACAGTTACTTTTGGAGTTTACTTTGGCAGCGTCTATTCCCAACGACCTAATTATACGTTTCAAATTTCGGGAAGTTCTGTTTGCAGGTATTTGTCATGGTTTAATGTACTCTGTCTGTGCCTTTCTCACTGCTCTCAGTCCAGTGAATAAGACAAAAGACAGATACAAAATTGGCATGGACTGCTCCACAGCCTGTATGATTACCGCGGCTTACGGTGTTATCGGGATGCCCGCACCTGCTCATTTGGGATAAAGTGCAGCTGCTTGGAAATTGACAATTTTGTGTAATTAAATGGTTGCCTAGGTTTTGCAGCTATCTATCGATGAACGTCTCCTTCCAAAGTACAAGCCACCTCCCCCTCCCCCGTCACTACATATACCTCACCCAGCCCCTAAAGATATGCTTTAGTTGTCATTTTGTCTTTCCAGTTGTGCAGACAATGCGAAACGAATTGAGGTCCAGAGAAACCCTATTTCTACATGGCTACCTCGGCCGTTCTATTGCAAGGCGAAGTAAGGGGACAGCAGTAGGGAGAGGTTCTTTGTCGGTTGTATTTCTTCAAATAAAAACAATAGCTTCATCCGCAACTGTCACTAGTAGTGATATACTGTATTTGAGTACTTAGCGGAAAGAAAATACTTAAAGAAAAATTTGATTTTAGTTTAACTTCCTTGAGAATAGTGCCGAGAAAAAGTGCATTATATGACATTGAAATACGGCAGATAGCCATGAGTGGAATAACTGCGGTTGTTCACGGCTAAATTGGTTCTAGTCTCTGGCTGGTTCATAAGGATATTGACAGTCTCGTCAATGAGGAAGTGGCAATGCTTTTACCACGGACAACAGCCAGTTTATAGATGTGAGGATATCATTACAGCCAATGTCATTATCTGGTTTGTATTTTCTTTTTTTCACAACTTTCATTGTATCTTTCCACATCAGAGCAAAACTGTTACACGTGTCGTTCTCTTGGACTATGGGCCGTATGTTCATCGTGTTGAGTATAAGATCGCCATGTGGGACATGTAAACAGTTCCAATGAAACATCGACTCAGACACATATTTCATCAATGACACCATATATACTAAAATCGTACACCTTTTTGTGCACTGATTTTATTCAACCGCCTTCTCGTCATCGATGAAAACTAATTACTGATTCTCTTTGCATGAATCCGTCCTATTGTTCTATTTTATTTACTTTTGTATTCTTAGGTGTTTTGTATTATTTCTTGTTTTGTAAACTGATCTGGATATTATTGACTCGGAGAGCCCATTTTGGTGGATGGATGGTACACTATTATCGGCTTTAAACCTTGGTTCTGTTTGGCAAAATCGCGGAGACTAATGATCAATAGTCCTAGTGTATAAATGTAGCCAAATTACTTTGTAGACGAAAAGCCTAAGGTTAAACGCTACCTTAGATTTCACCACGAGTAACCTGTAAGGATAGAGCTTGAACGTGATGTCGCGGACAGACAGCATTTACACTGCTGGTAACTTGCCCCCAAAAATATGTTAAGGGAATTAATGTGGATGTACTAATAAGCTCACTGTAAACCATCCATTGTTTCCGGATTTTGACGAACAAAGCAAGAAAAAAAAAACACAGTAAGAGTTGATATGAGGTTTAGGGACATAGTAATCTAACTTTACATAATTCGTAGTCATTCTGCACCATCCTTAGATTATTGGTTAGGAGTGCGGATCTGGATAATACAAGTACAAATTTACTTATCAGTAAGAGATAAATAGCCGTAGAGATTTTGAAATAAATGACCTGACCTGATTGATTGTTGTGCTTCACATTCCAGCAAAAAAGAGGGAATGCTTTTAAACTGGCTCATTATCTCGGCCGCTAAATAATGATTGCCTGGATACACGTTAACAATGTCTCCAACGTAGAGCTCAGTTTTGACAAACAACATATATCCCTGATCATGCCATAAAGTGTACCAACCAGGTTAAAGTACAGAGACTTTTGTCGGCATAAAACCTTTTACTTTTTCGACGACTTTACTCATATTCAATATTGTTAAAGACGACGGCACCTCTCCTGTATAGCGCCCCGTAGAACTTTCTGTCTATTTTACTTCATGTCAGACGTAGATGTAAATGACAAACAGAGACAAACTGTTTCAAAACGATCCGTTTGGTCACATTAACTCTTGTAATGCTGGCCCTATTCCAGCCGGTTGGAATCGCATATTAAGTTACTGCGTGTCTAAAAAAGCAAAATGTCTTGTTGGCCAGTTCAAGTTTTAGAATCCTTTTATTCTAGTTTTCCACTTTTTCAAACTTGTTCTTTTAAAGCCCCCCGCCCCTACCCCACTCCCTCTGCTCTCCGAGTCGTAAAGTGCGAAACACTTTTAGCCTTATGGGCTCTGACGTATTCCTTGGCCCCGCTGAGTTATCTTGGCTTGTAGAAAACAAAAATATATATATCTCTAAAAATTCTCACAAGAAAATCGCAAAGCGCTTGCCTGCCGGAGTGTGCCAAATATGCGTGACGTAATTGTGGAGTTTTGAAGGGCGATATATTAGTCTGTATATCGACTGAAAATACGTCTCCTCAAAATGACTCAAAAATGGACATAATTTATCGTGCATATTCAGTTCAAAATGGCCACTTGTCATGGCGATCATCCATTTTCGCGGCCATAACGGGTGCGCTGTCAAGGCGATAGATAAGCGTGCACAGATTAGCAAGTTTTAAGAAGAAAATTCTATCGATCTGGACAAAATATAGTTTGTAGAAAGCCTAGTGTGTTTTAATCTTTAAATTACGTCGACTCCTTGTTTCAGATTCCGCTGCGACTTTCTGTACCAACTTTGGACAGTTCACCTTTAATGCCATCTGCAAGCTAAAGGGCTTGATTCATTGTAAAATTCAAAAAAAATAATAAAAAGAAAATTGAAAGCTACGTTAACTAACAAAAATGACTAACCCAGCTAACCAAAAAGTTGGTGGAGAGCTTCATGCCTTAGAGATATGCTAATGACCAGATAAACTGTGTTGCTCTGCAGTATTCCAGTCATCATCTAGTCAAATCTTCCGAATGACTATTGGATGTTATGTTGCAATGTTGAGTCAGTTTCACAAATCAACATTTATAACTGCATATCTGATGTACGTCCACTTGGGTACATCAATGAAGAACCTCAAGCCTTTAAACTAGTTCTGATGAAAGGTATGAAACTTGATGTCCAATCCAGCCCTGTCGACATGGTTTTTGGAAAAAATGGTAATATGGTATTGTGTGTTACAAGAGCAACATAGTCAGATCGGCTTGAACGCCAGTCGTGGACGAAAAAAGATAGCCCTTTACTAAAAGGATTGTGACATTCTTATTAAGCGACTCCTCCAAGTTTTCGACCTTCATTCCATGTACGTAGTAGCAAGTATTATTAGCCTTTATTTGGCTATTCTTGTTTCTGTAGAGTCAATAAACTGTTGATCAGCCTTAGTGAAATGAAAGGCGGTGTCCAGTTTTACGCACCAAGCCGTGAAGGCCTATAAAGAAGTGCCACTGCATGCAGGCTACTGTATGATGTATAGGTTAGGTGTGAATGTATTTCCCTTTACTGTCTTCCACTCTGGTGTAGCCGGGCTCTGATGACTGACTATCTCCCCTTGGTAGCACAAATCCGCCAATAAAGACAGATGTTACCCGGAAATGGAAATGAGGCTAACGCTAATTGTCGGCCTTCGGTTGATTGTATCAAAAAGACAAGCTGGTGTGCGATACTGGCAACCTCCTGGCAACGCTCAGCTCGGGATAAAAACTGTAGTCAATTAGGCATTACTCAGGTCGGAATAGCACACAATCACCAGAGGAAGGTGATTGCTAGCCAGTAAGAGAAGCCAGTAAACACGTTCTAATGTCACTGGTTGATTGAATAACAGGACCGGGTGATAGATGAGCTTTGTATCAGATAAGAAACGGGTTAGGAGTCGCCACCCGTCTTTCAAGATAACGGTGAGATTTGGTTGCTTGGTATCTCAACTCCAATGCCTTCTCTGAAGTTTGAACCAAAGTCTAACATGTTTTGCGTCTGCATTTAAATTGTAAAATTTTTCATCGTACATAACAACAATCTACAAGCGGCATCCTGTTCTTACACTTGCCTTTCTACTCAACAGAGCCGCAAGCAATGTTTCATAAAAAATCATTGACTTTACCAAGGCGGTTATTTCTGATTTTATGTTTGGTTTTTGTTTAATTATAATAATTTAATAATAATAGTCTAGGAGGCGACTGGAGCTCTCAGAGTAAACTACTGGCCTTGCATGGGCCGTCAGCACACAAAGCTCCTGATGTAAAGCTGTAGCTCTGTTATCGGGATTTGGAAACCAGCTTTTGGCTTCATGGGTCGCCAGATGTTTTACTGATCAGGGGGCACAAACGGTTTACGGATAGGGGCCCATGGTCATTTATAAATTACTCTAAACCACGGAAAAACGGCAGAACCTGTGTAAAATAACAAGGACAATTACAGGAGAACTGAGGCGGAAACCAGTTGTCTGCTGATGACTGCCACTTCCCTATATGTTAAATCATAATCACCATTGGATAGACCTCTATGAAGGTGAGGGTCAATGATCTAGAGGTTAGAGATACTTCCCTTTTTAATCGCTAGGACACATAAATGGCATTTCCATTCCCCAGCCATGGGCAGGAATTGTGTAGAGCCAATGCTACCACTTCTTGTGTGGCCATGGTGAAAACAAGCCGTCCACGACGCTTGTTTGGCCATTTACGCAGATTAACGTTTTTGAAGACCACCTGTCTCCACCAATATCGCGGTTATACAGCACATGTGTCAGTACGTCACACCTGAGAACGGTCTTCGGTAACTTACCAAAAGATTTACATAGGAACCCTTTTTACTTATAATTTTATAAATTTATAAATTTATTGACTTATTTATACTCAGGAACTGTTCAGTTATACGATATGGATGTCCCTTTTATCTCTGTAGGAAACGGTAGTGACTTTTGTAAATCGCCACCCTTGCTGATAAAGCTCCTAACACGCAGACATTATTCCGCGAGTTTGAGTCGCGCCAGTAATCTGACTGGTCAGGAACCAGTATATCTGCAGCGAGAACAGGCCGACCGGGCCATCGATCTACATTTCATCATACTGACTTCTCGTAGGAGAAGCGCGTGGAGGGGAAAGCACAGACTCAGTTAACTTTGTTATTCCGATATACGTGTGAACCAGACTGGGCAATCTGTTTCGCTTGGGTGACTTTTGGATGAACAACATTTGGAAAAATGCCTATCTTTTCTTAAAACAAGCTGTCATTATGAATGACCATCCCGAAACTTTCTTGAAACTATTTTACTGATTCATTTCTGTATTTAATTTATTATAGCTGACGTTTCGTACCATAAACTACTTGTCTTGTTAATATGATGGGTAATGGAGTCCGTACAATGTCGGGAGAATCACAACACCTGGTCAGGGACCTGATAATCACCATCTGAATGGGTGAGAGCTGCCACGGTCGGAGAATTAGAACACCTGGTCAGGTGCCCGATGAGCAGCAGGACGGGAACAACATAAGAGTGGGTAAGACATGCTACGGACTGGAGAATCCCAATACCTGGCCAGGTGAATGATAAACATCTGAGTGAGTGAGATCTGGATTGGATGACACAAACGTTAATTCGAACAATAAAAACCCCTTGACCATTCTTCTCCACATGAACCAGCAGAATAACTCCTTTGTCTGTGCTGCTTTCTGAATCACCCAGTGCCATTTCTTCCAGGAATTTTACTCACAGATTTGTTCTACACAGACCAACTGATTGCGTAACTTGTTCTTAAAAATTTGAAGAAACAATTTTTGCACTTGGCTAGTAACTGTAAATGATGGAACCGTAACAATTCTGACAATGTGAAATTTGTTGACCAATCTACTCCCAGCAACCGTTACAAAACAACCTGTATGACTGCCTTAATTAGGGTGATACTTCCCCCTCCACCTCCAGTCATGAACGACATGCCTTCACAAACATTTCCTTTCTTTGAATTGCTTAACGCACACTCCCAATCAATTAATTCTATAACCATTCTCACAATACGTAATTTGTCAACCATTCTACCCCTAGCAATCGTTACGTTAGAGCCTGCACAACTGCTCCCAGCAGCCGTCACAAAACAACTTGCGTGACTGCCTTAACTAGGGTGATATTCCCCCCTCCACCTCCAGTCATGGACGACATGCCTTCACAAACATTTTCTGTCTTTGAATTCCTTAACGCACACTCCATTTCAATTAATTCTATAACCATTCCCACAATACGTAATTTTTTCAACTATTCTACCCCCAGCAATCGTTACGATAGAGTCTGCACAACTGTTTCAACTAGGCTGGCATTTCCTCAGGCTTGGTAGTAGTAGACATTTCTTATTTTAACGTTTTTATTTCCTTTAAAGCAAGCTCCTTTTCGACTGTCTGAAACGGACAAGAATTTTGCCTCAAGTCCTCTGTCAGAGTGGCGTTGGCGTATGTTGGATTTGCCGATGAGATCCATTGCGTGTCCATGAGAATTAGGACAAATATCCTTTGAAACGCGTCATAGAATTAGACCGCACGTTGTTTTAATGTGAAATGCGAGTCCGTGCAATAAGAGTCTCATCATGGTCTGTTGAACAACCTTTGAATTTTACTGACTTCTCTGCATTTCTGGTGTTCCATTGGGACAATATATACATACACCAAATGATCTGCTACATAGACAGTACCTCGAGGAAGCATCCAGATTATGCAAAAACACTTTATACCTTGACTGAAATATCAACAATAGTATTTTAAAAAAGGTCTTTCTTCCACTCACATCACGTGTTCTTCAAATTGACGTCATCCATCGAAGTGCTATATTTGCCTTCTGAACTGAACTTCTCCAACAATGAGTCTGTAGATATTGAAATTGTGTACAAATGTGTGTTAGAACCGCTATTTTTAAGTCTTTTTTTTATTTTTCTCTTTGCATGTGGCACTGTTACTTTCGGTGAGAGCCCACATCACTGCATACACAACCACACATATTACACAAGCACTGACGAGTATGTACAATGCTGCCAGAAATTGGCCTGTTCCTCATGTTACATACAGGTTTTTTCCCTATAAATTTCACCAGGGTACAGAAGCAAACCAGGCTATCACAGGGAATTCTCAGATTCTTCCGTTTTTACTGTTCGATCTGTGACTACACCATTATGGCTCTCTGCCCAGTCTGACTTCACTTCTATTCCACCAATGTGGTGTGCATGTCTGTATGTCACACGTGCGAAAGTTCCTCAGTACTTGTCAAATGTAGCTGCCTTATGACGCGCACTCAGGTTTTCTCCACCCATAAAACTGGCCAATACCCTTTAAGGGAAAAACCGAGGTAAATCGATGAAGTAAGTAAATACTACATACAAAAAACCTTCACACATAGAAGGTTCAACCTAATTAAAGAGATATCTGGGGAGAATTGGAAGAATTTGTTTTCCATCTGACGAACAAGATGCAGCTTGGCGATAACGCGAACCTCTAACGGCGTGGGCCACCATAGATGGATTCCTCTGTTTGCATCAAAAATCCAAACCTTCAATTTGGCAAATCGTCTATATAAAGAGTATTTATCATAAGTAAAGCCTATTAATGTTTTTATTAATCTGACTGATCAACGAACCAAAAATATAAACTGGTGTAACCAAAATACTACATATAGGTTGTTCTTCACGAATATCATCATGACAGAGAAGGGTGGACAGAAATCCAGCCAATCACTTGGAATTCCCATAATATTTTGCTTTTACAGTTCGAGAGACAGATACGCTCGTGGGGCTATCTGCACAGTCTAACTCTCACATGTATTCCTCCAATGTGTTGTGTATATCTGTACATCACGGGTGGAGAAGTCGCTTAATACGGGCTTGAAGTGGGTGGCTTAATCCGCGCAGTCCCATGTTCTCAGCGGACCAATACGTTAGAAGTAAAATAACTCTTGATCACGATGAAATAAGTAAATACTACATACACAATCGCATACAGAAGATTCAACCTAATTCCACGAACATCTTCAGAGAATTTGTATAGTTTCGTTTTATCGTACAAGCAAGATTCAGTTTTCAAGTAAAAGCGAAGCTCTAATGGCGTCGACCGTCAGGAATGCATTCTGTCGGTTCTCTTTGTTTCTATCAAAGGTGCAAAACTGCCATTTGAGAAAACGTTCTGTGTAATATGGTGTAAAAGTATTCATGACCAGTTACCATTATTGTGTTTATTAATCTCATTGGCCAACAAACAACAAATATAGATAACAAACTAGTTTGTCCTATGTCGTATGTATATGGTATATGTATGTGTAACGTCTACTTCTGGAGTTTACTTTGGGATCGTCTATTCCCAACAACCTAATTACACGTTTCAAATTTCGTTAAGTTTTGTATGGAAATAATTGTCATCGTTTAACGTACTTTAGATGTGCCTTTCCCACTACTCTCAATCCAGTGTTACTGAATTGGGACAAAATTGGCATGGACTGCTCCACAGCCTGTATGATTACCGCGGGTTACAGTGTTATCGGGATGCCAGCACCTGCTCATTTGGGATAAAGTGCAGCTGCTTGGAAATTGACAATTTGGTGTAATTAAATGGTTTAGTTGGGTTTGTAGCTAACTAGCGATGAACGTCTTGTACAAGAAAACAAACCTTGTCCTCTCGCCACACACAACTCACCCAATCCCCAAGATATGCTTTGGTAGTAAATTTCTGGTTCGAGTCTCGCAGCTAATGCAAAATGCATAGAAATCTAGAGAGAGCCTATTTCTTCGACGCTATGCAGACCTTTCTGTCACAAGGCGAAGCTACGGGACAGCGGTAGCAAGGCGTGATATGTTGAGTCAGATCTGTAGCAGGCCCCGAAAACCTTTACTTTGTGGAACTGTCACTGGTAGAATGTATTTGAGTGTTTATCTAACTTATGTTGGACCCCATATTCTTAAATTCAAACGATCTGTAAATCAATCAAGGGAGCCATGGCGCCAGAGGTAATTAAAAAACCTACCTTTGGCAAGTTATTGAGAATTTCCAGCTTATGAAGTCCAGATTTGTACACCTAACTAGAGGAACGCAAATGACTATCAACGAACGATAGCCTGCGCCAACGGTCACACGTGACAGGTTCTTAGCTCCAATGACGCGTAAAAACGCATCTTTCCACTGGGATCGATCCTATGTCTGACATAAGCTAAGACCTAAATATAATATCTCTCCTTTAATGAGAACGACGAGTTTTAATCTACTGACAAATACTTTACATTTCGGACCTTTATATAGGTGAAATTTTAGGGTTTGTATCATTAGAAGGAATTCGTAAGTGAGCCAGACTTCTTAGATAGCAATTGCCCTGTTTTTAAAACCGCTTGCCACATTTGTACACAAAACACTATCTGGTTCAGTTCTTGTGTAATTAGAATCAATAACCTCCTAGGGAATAATGGCGGGAGTAAGTATATTGTATGACATTGTAATAAAGCTAGGCCTTGTGTATAATAATTGTCGTTTTTCACGGCTAATTATGCTGTAATCTCTGGCTGGTGTAATAAGGGTATTGAGTGTCTCATCAATGAGAAAGTGTCGATCCTTTTACCGACACCAGCCAGCCTTTTACCACAGACACCAGCCAGCCTTTTACCACAGACACCAGCCAGCCTTTTACCACAGACACCAGCCAGCCTATATGTGGCAGCAGATGATTGCAGCTTATATCAGTGTCCAGTTTTGTTTTGTTCAGGACTTTATGTTGTATATGTTGTATATTTTCGCTATGGGACACTCGTAAAGCTGCTTCCCGCCTTTAGTAAAGGGGTCCAAGGCCGTCAGTTCCTTTGGTTTTTTTTTGGATTACGTCACACTTCTAGGTGCATGTGTGCTCAGAAATCACTTAGGTTGTGCACAAACACGGCAGCGTCATCGCAAGAAAACGATGTGTTTATTTGCAGTTTGGACCCTTGTGTGTAACCCGTGCGAATTTCCCACAGCGCAAACCAGTTAAACGGCAACATGTCGATCTCTGCTTTTCCAAAATGCACAGGTCATTTATCAGTATTTCCAGTGTATATATATATATATATATACTATAAATCTCACCAAATTGCTTAATAAAATAAATAACAAATGTTTAAATGCTGTCTTAGGTCTTATCACGAGAAACCTGTGAGGGTAAATCTGATGAACGAACAGAAAACATTTACACCGTTTGCTGCCTGTTCATAAGAAAATATATGTTGGACGCATTATTTAGGAAGAAGTAGGAACCTCTGGTGCGACTAAACACAACAAAATTGGATATCAGATTTAAGGACATTTTAATGGAAAATTAAGCAATTCGTATTCATTCTGTCCCATTGGGAGAACATTTCCTTGGTGCAGCAATCTTTCATGTATAATGCAAGCACAAATTTAGTTATCGTTTGTGAGAAAAAAGAAATAAACAGTTGTAGAAATTTCAAAATAAATGCCCTGACACAGATGGGTAGTTGTGCTAGAACTATCCTCTTTATTCAAATCACATACAAAAAGCACATATCTATCAAGTTTTCACATCCCAGAATATGATTGGCTTACTGTCGATGGCGATGGCTGCATATTCCAGGATCAAGAAGCAAAGTTTGCTCCGTGTTTTTAATTAACCCATTATCTCACTGCCAAATAATGTTAGAATAGATACAGGTCAACAATGTCCTCAGCGTGGACGAGTCTCGTAGTGCTCAGTTGTGACAAACAAGATATATTTGTCACCACACTGTAAACTTTTAGGCAAATTTAACGTACACAAACTCGGTGGGTCAAAAATCTTTTACTTTTTCCGGCGTCTTTCCAACAGAATTACTCTCACCAAAACAGCACATATGAGCTTGGCACAAAGAGATACCCCGTTTAGCGAGATACCCCACAAATTCTTCCATAATATGGAGTTCGGGTAATTCCCCAACATTTGGAGAGTTATTGACTAACTTTTCCCCGTGTGGCGAACAGACTAGTGAGAAAGTCTCTCAGAATTTATCTATCTACGAAAGGCACCTGGAGGCAAAACCCTTTCAAACAATGATCAAAAGGCCAGTTAAATATCCTTGTCATCACTGGTCATGCTTTACGTAACCGTACCATGTAAGTCTACCTTTTGCAAGATCCTCAGAAGGCTTTGGGTTTTTATATATACCCCAACGGTATTATCATTTCCCTCAAAGAACGTTTACTACAGCGCTCTGCAACATCATCAACGTTTACGTATTCCGCAATTAAATTTATTCTGGAGGATTTGTACAGCAAACACAAAGCCTTTCTCGAAGAAAGACACGTATCCCTTCTGATCGTACTGTTATGTCACAATTTACATGGATCGACAAGTTTGCACATACGAAGCTTTGTTTACTGCGGGTTCAAGAAGTTGTACTACCAAATTATCATTTTTCCTCCTGGCCAGAGCCCATTTTCACAACTAAATAAGTTTTTCGTAACCTTTTCTGATAAATCACGTCGCCTTGTGGCGTTATAACCTATAAGGCCGTTTACGGGAAAATTTACGAAAAATGTGTCTGACAAAGTTTTGTGAAAGTGGCCCAAGGTCCCAACCTCCAGATCTCAGGATCACAGAGCTGTCTAGACGTATAATACGTAACAGGGCATCTGTGCTGTATTGCTCAGGTGGTAAAACAAATCTATCAACCTTCGTTAGATGTGAAGGACGCAACCGATAGTCCTGACTGTAGTCAATACTTGGACTTATATCTGTATAAATATGACATACGTCTCCTTTGACGTAGTCTATATGATAAAAGGGATGCTTTCCAGTTTGAAATTGTGTATTATTGTTCAGACAGAAACTTACCAGAGGACCCACCACATAATGCATACATATCTCTCTGTGAAGCATTTTTTTTACAACCTATGTAAAAGGTGATGAGTTCAGCCTACGTCACAAGTCGGTGGATGATACAAAACTGGTATGTCGAGGATCCTCCATCAGCTGCCTTCACTCCACATTCCTATACACAGCTGTCTGGTTTCATCATGTTCTCCTTATGATATGGCTGAAATATCGCCGACGTGGCGATAAGCCATAATCATTCGTTTATTCTAAAGTTTCCAACATTTTATTAGGAGTAAAACACAGTTTTTTTCCGTTCAGGACCTCTGGCGAGTCGGTGTAATAACTGTATTTGTTACACTCAAAGCATCAAAGAGCGACTGAGATACCTACATGTATATGTGTATTTCGCCTGGAAATTATTCACGGGCCAAGAGTTTTCATTTTAAATTGAATTTCATACCTAGAAAACCTTCCCGCCATCAATGAAAATTGCTTCTCTCTTACATATTTCCAGGTTTTAATTACTGTGTATATATATATGTATATATATATATATCATTTATTGCACGTTCCGTTGGGAACGTACTGAAGGTTGTATTAGACATGTGTCTTGGGATTATCGATTTCGAACGCTCTTTCATGGTCTACGTGCGGTATACGCAGGTTATATTAACACACCTAAACGTACAACAGGAGGATTCGTGATGAGCCGATTGGTTCAAGTTACGTACTTTCTGGGCATGTAAACCCGTCATAGTGCATGACTTGTTTTCTGTTATATAGACGAAACATAATATACCGTTGAGTTTTCAGTGATGAATGGCCCTCAAAGTGTCTTCGCGTCTTTATTCCGTGTACATACTTGGGATGGAGTGATATGAGTTGACACACATTGAGTAAATATCAGACACAAGATGCACAATGCAGTACAAGGTGCTTTAATGCAGATATTTCTTTTTGATAAGATTTTTTTTATTTATGCAACTTTCTGCATCATCTTGAGTGACTAGATTAAGGGACAGTATAAATTGTGCTTGTGAGGCAATTGAATTTAATTGGGATAAAATTAGGATGATTTGGACACCGGAGTCAAAGAATTGTCCCCAACCGTGTTTAAATGGCTTTCTTAAAACGTTATGTTAAAGGGAAGCAAAGGGAGCCGTCTGCAGCTACCGTAGCTAGTCTGACAAGAGGACTGGCATCCAACAGTGACTGCTTAGAGAGACACCTTATCCAGATCCTGGCTTAAGTCTTGGATCAGAACATCTGCATTCTCAATACCCACACTGGAATACATAGTAAATGTACGAGTTAGATTACTTGGCACTCACATGTCGTAATTTGATTTATCTGTTATATTTGTGTTTCACGCCTTAAAGGCGTTCTTTTCCACTATTTATGGGATAAGTTGGCAGACAGTGGTAGGTGGATGTCAACCTAACCTAAAACTTTAGCTAACATATAGATAGCTGTATGACCTCATTTATCAGGGCTCTTTCGTCAGCAAAGAGAGAAATGTCTGAAACATTTAATCTTACAGTACAGAACCGTCAACATTTAGGGATGATCTAGTGCAAGAGCCAAAGATAAATCTGAACAAAAATTGAGCTTGATGGCTCTGCCTTTGTTGAGTATGATTATATCTGTACGTTGATGCCTTTTAAGTTGTTGGCCATGGGAAGCTGAGCTTCACGGCGTTTGTTATCAGACAAAAGTTTAGGTTTAACTAAAACTGATAATCAAGACACATATTACCTCAACCAAAGTAATCTCGGCACGCTTGCCACCCTTTACATCAAAAGATATCATTCCACCAAATAGCCCTTCATCTGTGACTTGACCAGCTCGTGTTGAGGGTGAGAGATATGTCACGCGTTGTATCTAATAAAAATAATAAGGTAAACTATTAGCTTATGGTAGTTACAAATAATGCAACAAACAGCATTTTGAGAACAAAACTCTGAGGTATGCTCAGAGTAAAATGATGCTGAAAAGTGACGTGTTTATACTCCATAAACACGATGGTTTAATGATGCTGGACTTTGGGAATTTGAATTTGGATACTGTTTTATTGGTTGATGACCTGAGTTTTGATTTAAATACTTCACTTAGTATTGGACAGGGAAGTGGCGGTTCCTGTGTCCAGTAGTTCGCAGAGGGCTGAATTTGTGTTGTGATTATGTGGTCCACATAGCTGGAGAGGCCTTTCCATGATCTATTAAACACTCGTTGAAGACCACTCGTTTTCCACTCTTAATGTTTACTTATCTGGAAAGTTTGTCAGTATCTTGCCAGAGGTCAATAGTTTATCTCGGGCACCCCTGCTTCTTTCACTAATAAGACTGAGCACTACTGTATAAATGAAAGCATTTTTTATTATGGTGTTAAACAACATTGTAATGAGTAAATATATAAATATTAGGTGCATGATGGCCATTGGAAATGACGAAAGGCTTAAGGTAGGTTTCGCTATATAGCAATTCATTTGTCAACATTTTGAAATCACGCCTTTCGTCCAGATGGCGTGCCTTTTAATTCGCTTCATTTGATTCACAATATCTGTGGATGTTTTTCCAAGTACTCTGCAATCTTCATGGCGTTGGCACTGTGTTTTTCCATCCTCATTCCCAGAGTCCTGATTTATCTCAATAAAAGACTCGAATCATGGGGAGTCTGTCCAGTAAAATGATGTGAAACATAACACACTGACAAACAGAATACACTGACAATGTGAACGCAGGTTCAATGAGTAAAGATGAAAATCTCCAAATTTCTAATGACATTACCATTACACAGAAAACACCGAGGAAATGCTGTTAAATGCGACCCTGAGTTTCCTGCCAGTTAGCGCTGGTCACCAATGAATACACTGAAAAACAGAATACACTGAGTAAAAACAACGCAACGTCAAACGGGATACTTCGAGAAACGATCTTTAGTAATCTGCCAATTGCTGTTGAGACAGAGCAGAACACTTTTAAAAACAGATAAAATTGAGAGAACTTATAAACTCGACAAACCGGATACACTGAATCCTTAGTAATCTGCCAATTTCTGCTGAAAAAGGGGGACATACATGTGTACATGTATCGACAAACCACATAAAAACGAAATGAGCATCAACAGGATGACCACTGCAAGTTATTTCTGAAAATATATTTACTTATTGTTTTCTTAGACGTTTCTAGTGAATTAAATTTAATCAGTGTGCAATTCCTTCTTCACAAGCCCTGAGGAGAAGTAGTTGCAGAATGCGCTCAGCTTAGTATTTGACTTCACTAGTTTCTTGTACTCGTCAACAGAAGACCCAGCCTCCACGTAACTTATCTCCACATTGAACCTCGGAAAGATACTCTTAAAAAGCTCAAATGTTCCACTGTACAACGGCGTCGAGGCAATCTGAACATGGGAAAACTCATCAATAACTTCAATCTGAAAACAGACACATGCAAATTCCAAATAAAAACCTACTAAGACAACAATAATTTAAACAACAATTTTCCCCATCGATGTAAGTTTTACTCGCTTCCTCTTACTGCCTCTGCCACTCTTTACTCTATGTTACAATCAATGAACGTGTCAAAAATAATCACTACATTTGGACCTAAAGTAACGTACAAGTTTCCTTTAAAAATTACAGAAATTAATAATGACTTTAAAGTGTTTATTGTAAACAATTGTAGGCAAGACATCAACACTGTCTACAAGATATTTTGGACCATACAGAATGGTTTTATCCAGACATTAAGAGGTGTCGTAGACAACACTTTGCAGTATTGGACAACCATTTAGCAACGATATGAGCATTATGACATCAGCGGCCTTGTACAGAATGCTCACAACACAAAGCTCTTAAATCGGTCATGTATATCCATGGCCATTGTCCAAATCTTTTGATTCCACCGGCTCTGGTTAGAAGAAGACCGTTGAGTCGCTCTCTGGGTCCGTGTGAGAAAGACATATTGTTGCCTTATTGTTATCTGAGTTTTTATATATTTCCCCAAATTTCGTCATTTTATTACAAGAGGTTTAAGTTGTAGCTTAAGGCGATGTGTCCCTAGTCTCTGTCCAAACTTTTATCAAATCGATCTGTTTTCTCACTTACCGGGAATTGTTTTTTGTGCGATTAATGTGTTACAATGACATCAGAGAACATTGATTCAAAAGCACAAAAGTAAGTTATTGTCTCGAAGTTTTGGGTTTTTTCACCCTGGAACCTTACCACGTGGTCTCCGGCATTGACACACCCCATGACTGCAGTGGACACGGCCGCCATCCCACTGGAAAACAGCAAGGTGCCTGCTCCACCCTCCACGGCCTTAATGGCACAAGCTGCCGTGTCCGATGTAAAGTTACCCATGAGAGAGTAAATATGACCGCCCTAAATATAAAGATAATACAGCGTTAACAATGAAGTATTAACAATGTTGCCTATCTTTTTACTGAAATTTTGACATGATTCTGAAGACTAAGCATCTTTCATTTACTGAACGACATTGCGGTGTTTAGAATGTTTGGAGATTCGTGCGTTAGCTCTAAAAATTTATTCCCTTGGTACATGTACAAATGGGTCAAGCACCGACTGGGTTGGACACGACCAGTGTCGTTGCCGAAGCTCTATAAATACATTGGTATTGGGACGGACAGCGTCGTGATTTTGTAATTTTGGAAGATAAGTGTAATTTATTCATTTATTGATTTGATTGGTGTTTTAGGCCGTACTTAAGAATACTTCAATTTTGCGACGGCGCCCAGCATTATAGTGGGACCAAACCGGGCAGAGCCCGCGAGAAACCCACCACCATCCGGAGCTTCCTGGCAAACCTCCCCACGTACGACCGGAGATGACGCTAGAATGAGCTGGAAAAATTCCCAGCGACAGCATTGGTAAGAGGATTCTGGGTCAACCATTAACGATTGTTGTATGACGTTCACCTTTCAGGTTTTGAGGAATAACCTGGGAAAACTGATGAAGTAGGCCTCTTTACATGAATACTCCCTAATTTCTGTCTTTATACACTTTCCAGGATCTTTTGGTGGTCACGGATGGTCAGTTCCAAGGCAATGATATAAATGTTGTCTGTTTTTACCAGCATATCGGTCACTATTTACAATGCAGGCTATAGGTACTTTTAAATTAAAAAATAAACCACTCTTTCATAGAACTGAATTGACTTACCCCATTGTTTCAAATGAGTTTTACAGTGCCGCCTACTGAAGAGAGATTCGGTTAGAGTCGATAGCTGAGACGCTAAAAGCTTAGATGTAGCAAAACCATGATTATAAATGGAACACATTACCAAAGGATTTAACTATAATTCGGATGCAGGTACAAACCAATCCGGAGAGCTGAAAAAGTGCTGAATACAGCTTAAATGTATGTTGTTACGGCGGTAGAGATTCCGGATACAGATGGTCAGTTCTGTCAAAGATAACACTGTTTGCGACGCGCCTCATGTAAACAGTCTGATAAAGATAATAAGTCTTATCATTCGCTATCGCAAATTTATGCATGAATCAAATATCTTTGTCCATGCTTATATAACAGGACAGTGCAGGGTGACAAGAAAATTGCACTTACATATGAACAAGACAGAGTTTGTCATTTCCGTAAGACCTCTAGTATATTCCTGCACAAGTAAGGCTGTTTGTATAGCGGTAATTACAAAATCATCCGTTGTACAAACACCACAGATAGCTATAATTCCAGTGATTGCTTTCAAAAAAGTTTATGAAAGCGGTCCGTACAAAATTCCGATGTGTGGATGTAAAATTCGACTGTCATTAAAAAGTTCACATGCTCGGTCGTAATACTTGTTAAAAAAAAACAGTCAGTAAGAGAGACGGTAACTCTCAGGCTTTGGCAATCAGTCCATAAGATTTTACTATCTATTCTCAATAGAAGACTCCATGTATGTTACTTTAAGTGTGCACGACTATATGTCATATTCACAAGGCAGATAGTACCCTCTCCCGAATAAATGAACACGGCCCAGATATACCACCGAATGGAACGTCTCCATTTATTTCTTCATTTGTTTATTTGATTGGTGCCGTACTCAAGAATATTTCACGTATACGACGGAGGCCAGAGAGGAAGCCAACATGAGCTGGACTTGAACTCAACGCGACCGCATTGGTGGGAGGCTTCTGGGTCATTACGCTGCGCTGGAGTGCTAGCCAAGCGAGCGGAACATCTCGATGACAAAAAGGAAAAAAGAATACTTTTCACTGTATAACGCATAATACATATTCATCAGAGTCTGGACGATACTTTAGGCTCAATCCAGGCAGAATTCGCTCTTCAGCAAGTTTTGTGGAAGAAAAAAAGTCTATTTCACATTGCAGCCATTTTTTCAATATTATTCAGGTTTTATTTTCTCCTAATAAATTTCCTCGTCACATCCTACAGATATTTCTGCCGTAATTTCTTACTTATAGGCTTTCTTAGCTCATTAGTGATAATTGTTTAACCTGGTTTTGGAAATTCGTCTTGCGGTTATTGATCCACAACGTACGTTGTGGTTAACGGCTGGCACACGCGTGTCCCATTCGACGCCTCTTTCAGATCTGAAGATCTTTTAGATGACATGGCCCGCCAGCAAGCTGGTCGTGATCGTAGGTTTCCTCCGGGCTCTGCACGGCGGCATTTTTGAGTGCGGCGTGAAACACCGATCAAATAAATTTAGAAGACAGTGTGAGAGTTGATTAATGAGACTGCAGAATGTTGGCAAATACACCAAAAAAGTGTGTCGTCAATAAGCGATGTTACATGCACCAGAGTAGAACATAAACTGATCAAATAAAACTAAAAAACATGTCTAACAGCACGACCGTATCCTTAAGTCATAGAATGACTCCCAACCTGTCCTTATCCGAGGAAACCAAAAGCCCTAGTAACGAAGAGATCACAGAAAGGAGTTATGGGTGATCCTGATAACCAGTACGGATGTAAATACTCATGGTTAGATTAAAAGCATTCAGTTATCCTTCCATAACTAGTCTACTGGGAAACACTACCGTGAGTACCTCTTTGGTAAACGCGGGGCGTTTTCTACTGGATCAAAAACACTGGTCTCGGGGGAAACGGCGAGGAATCGCCACAGAAGATTATAGTGCTTAAGATCAGTCACAGAATAGACGTTTGGTCCACGGAAGATGTCAGGGAGACCTTTTGCTCGCATGAAGACAACTACGGAGGCCTGCAAAGCAACGCCCTGCCCCTCTAAGGGAAGACGCCTAACTAAGAAAAGTAGGATATTATGGTCAACTGCAAAGAGTGGAACCGGTACAATTACTCATAACGTCTGCTAGTTTTATTTCAACTCGGCGCTGTCCCATTGACCTCAAGATAATTGTGGACATAAGCCGCAAGTTATATATATGAAATGTTTCAGGACATAAAGTAAACATTACCTATTAGCCGCCACAAGATAATTTCCATATTTCAATGAACATGGCCATTATTTTCATCCCTCTCAGCGCACCTCATCTGGAAGCCTTCTAACGTCAACTGCTTCATTGGCCTAATGGTTAGAAAGCCTGTCTCGAGGTCGGGAGATCCATGATTAATATCGAGTCGTGTCATATTAAAGATATCAAAATGGTACGTGTTGCTGCCAAGCTTGCCGCTCAGTACCAAGATGTTTGAGCAAGAAAACAGGGATTGCCGGCCGGACGTCAGCATAATGTGATTAGATTGGGTGTCATGTGTGGTGTCTTCAGGATGATGTTCCAATGGCTGCATCGCACTGGGTTCGCCTTGCCACCAGAAGTCACAGAATATATATGCAGAATTCTATTGAATCCTTAACTGCAAAACTGAGTATGATCTAAACACCACCCATATATACATACACACGATAGCGCACTACAGCCGCAAAGTGGCGGCATTGAAAAATTGGTTATCTTTTAGATTTACAACTAAATGTCCTTTTTTGGCTCATAAAAGACTGCAAAGAGAGTTAAACCACTTTGCTCCAATTTTTGCTCTTGATGGAAAATGAGGCGCTGCGGGAGAGGTGTAATCAAGATCGGCTCATGCTGGCTTCATGTGGGATCGTAGATGAGGTCAGCCAGCAAGCTGCGGATGGTCGTTTGTTTCTCCCGGGCTCAGCCAGGTGTCCTCCCATCATAACGGCTGTCACCTTACAATTACAACAGATTTGAATGATTATTATCTCGGCTATTGATGTGCAATTTATTGAATGAGTGTGTAATTTGATCGATTTTTCAATGATTATTGATTGTAAGCTAGAATCAGCAATGTGGTCATCCAGGGCAGTAATTTTTTCTTAGTAATGAAAACGACTTAATTTCCATTAATCCGCTACATTTTGATGCTGTAGTGAGCAATATTTCGCAATACAATAAACTACAGCTTAAAGACATTCCTACATAGAAACTGTCCAAATCTGCTCCTTGTGTCGCTAACGCGGTCAACATGTATGGAAACTTCGTTGGGTTCTTGTTTTGAAGGTCATCGTAAGCCGACAGAATCCTGATATTTCCGGTCCTGAGACTCTCGTTGGCATCGTAAGTTTAATTTCGGGCGTGAGCTGTCACAATTAGGGACCCATGCGCATTATCCATTTCTTGTTTATAGTTATGTAGTACAGACGCAGTGGCGTGATATGGCTATCATCAGAGTGGCTAAATTCAGGAGAGGCCGAGAGGGATGAAGGTAAATAAAATTAGACGGATGATATGGCTACATTTGTGAGCGAGTTGTTGTCCTTGAATAGGACTTAAATTACATCGGTTGTAGTCTTTGTGTTTGTAAGTTTCGTTATTTATCATTACGAAGATGCCTAAATTTGGAGCATTATTTTGAGTTCTTTTCTCCACAAATCGCCAGAAAAGAAGTGCAATTTGTTTACACTCGTGATCCGAGTAATGGGCACACATCACTCGGACCCTTTAAACTGTCTCAGGCTTTTACTGTGGGCGTTTTAAAAGGAGAAGGGAAAATTAGACTCATCTCTTTGTCGGAACAGTACAAAAATAGCCTTTTGGACAGTAATAGCTGATGTGTAAGTGATCTGGTATCAGTGTTACGAGATGAGGAATTTGGTTTGCGTCTCACCACGAAGCTGTGTGACTCAGAATATCAATAAATTTTTTGCAATTATTTTGCTATGGACAACAGTGGAAATTCACAGATGCTTCTTTTGTATCAAAACACATCATTGGAAAACAACTAATACATTTCCATATTTTACAGTCCTTGTTTTTGGCATGGGTGGGAATAGGCATTGTTATCACACGGCTTCGTCGTGTAGGTAAGAGAAAAGGAGCAAGTCCTTGCATCCAGAATTATAGCCAATAAATTGAAGCGTTTTTTACCGCTCAACTAACTGTGTATTCAGAAAGGCATGATGTACTCTATACAGTTAAGTACGTTCCCTGCTTGAACTATATAGTATTTTTCTGTTTCTTCTGCCTTGTTACAGCTAATTTGGTTATTACGTAAGCGATGTGCTGTAGAGGTACAATAGCGCCTCGAAATTCTTCACAGTCAAAGGTTTGCAAAGGTATGAACACCAATCAAACATTTATCTGTATTAATTAGGTTACAGCGAAACTAACTGTACGTATTTCGATTGTAACCCTCACTGCCGGTACTTGTGTTCATGAAATTATGTCATTCTTGTAGGTGAATCCATTTTCCTTGAAAAGGATTTACTGCACATTTCTGTCTGGCACAGCGAAAATATTGTGAATATATATAATACAGTGAACGGTACAGCGAATGAGCGACGTTCTCAAAGGAAACTGACATTTTTTGAGGTAGACGCTAACTAATGGACTTTTGCGTATGATGGGAGATTCAATAAATCTTAACGTCTGTGGGTCAGTAAAATCCGTATAACAGCGCGAGTGCGGCTTCACTCGGAACATACGGGATTTTCCTGTGCGACGGCAAATCGAAAGCTGCCAACTGTACGTGTAGTGAGTGAGTATTCCGTACTTGACAAACAGACTTAAAGGTATAAAACCGGCTGCTTTGGGCTTGCGCTTGATGTATTCTGTCAGTTTATTCATGACTTCAAGCGCACCGTTAAGCCACGTGACTCACGCCAGATAATACGACTTTCAGGCGATTGTTTTCAGCATAGTTTTCTCTCAGCCACAATCCAAAGCATAACACTGATAAGTAACTGCAAAAGGAACAGATATATCTTTGATTTGATAAATTTGTAAGAATATATTTCTTTCCTGAACATTGTTAACGTGGCTGCCTGACAAGTACATGGCGTTCAGTCAATTTGAAATCATCCTTTGACATATCACTTAGCGGTACAAGAAATTATAATAATAATTATCTTAAAGTAATTTCTCTTTCTATTTGGCGTAAAATTTTCCAGAATGGTGCGTTACACTATACTTATGAGTTAGTCAATCTTATTTTGTTCCTTCCTCAAACCTTCCAACAGTCGTTATTATTTGGACAAATTTGAATATGAAGTTTGGAAATGTTACGAGGCACATGTCGTGATTACATGTGTCCGGGTTAGGAACCGCGTAAGTTTTAGGCCCACACAAGGTGATTAAATTCACGGTCGGGTTTAAGTTCGTTTGGCGTGACTGATTGTCCAGATGGGACAGCGCTACATCATGGCCCAAGCTGAAATTCCCACACATGTGTCAAAAATGGTTCTCGCCGTTGGTCCCCATTAATGTTACCCAAAGGAGGAAAGAGAGCACCTCCAGACGATACATTAAGTGAGATAACGCAGGCTTCAAAATTTACGACCGGTAATTTAGAAACAAAAGATTTACTTGTTCACTGCTATATAAGCGAATCCCCCAGTTTCAAAAGAAAAGAGAAGCAGAAGTCTTTTGGCCACTCATACGCTACGTTACTGTGCTTCCTGATACCCCCGATCTAAGACTATAACTTCTCTCCTTTGGAGATACCCTATGCTTTCGGACTTTACCAAATTGAACTGGGATTGACTTGTTTTGGCTGGCGGTCGCTCTCTCTCCACCTTGAACCAGGGACAGCGGCACATAGTAAGTATAAGTAGTAAGTATATATTAAAGAACTCCTTTCTTGTTATTTAACCCCTTGTCGTTGTAGTCACTTTGTCCACAGGTTTATCTATAAAACTATATAGTTTTATAAAGGTTACGGGTATAGTTAGTGGCAACCTCAGCGCACAGTTTCCACTCTGCACGTTGTGTTACCTAGTTGTGTCTGACAAGACTATATAGGCTCCATCGTGAGGGTTTCCCTAAGACGCTTCCACTCAAAACGCTTCCTCTACAAACTCTGCGCTCGGATCAAGTAGCCACACGAACCCTTACCCCGTATCAATTGGTAGCAGAGCGTGGTTTGTTTCAAAGTGACACATCGACAAATCTCTGGTATACAGTTCTAAGGTAAGTGTTTTTAATTTTTGTAACTTAGAGAAAAATGGCCCAAAGCAACAGAAACCAGGGTATTCAGGGAGTTCCATTAGGATATAGTCTTAGATCCGGGGGATCACCAACATCGACTGAAATTACTTCTGATTCGGCTGCCAATTCCAACCCAGATATCGAACAAATCCTACAGCCAATTTCTACCGTTCTTACCAGTTTGGCACATCAAAATTCAGAAACGGCTAGGATACTATCATCTATTACAGGCTCTAATTCTAGAGGGCATACTTCGCCGGGGCCAAATGGTGTACCAGCCCCAAAATCATTCACAGGTAAACCTGATGACGATTTTCAAGCCTTTCTAGATCATTTCATAACCTATGCCGATGTTTTAGGCTGGTCAGCCGCCCAAAGATCGAACATTTTTAAAATGTATTTAAGCGGACCTGCGCAATCTTTTTACTCTGGATTATCGGATTCAGTTAAACAAAATTTCGGACAATTGGTAGATTCGTTCACAAACCGTTTCGACGGTCCCGAAATGCGTTGGGCGAGAGACAGTGCGCTCTATGCTAGGCAACAGAGGATGAACGAGCCGCTAGAGGAATTTATAACAGATATTACACATCTCTGTAAAAGAGCTAGGAAATCGGATGTTGAGACCTTGTCATTCTTTATGCAGGGACTTAACCCTTTTCTAAGGTCCCATGTAATTTTTCAAAACCGCAAAATTTAGAAGATGCGCTAAACAAAGCCAGATTGGCTGAGAGTGCGTATCCAAGCGCCGTCAGCATTGCCGCCTTAAGTTCGCAAGCTGCGAAGCAGCAACCAATCACAAAGTCTCAGCCTGATAGCCACACCTCCTCAAATTCAAAAGATTTCGACCGTTTTCGAGCCGTCGACGGCACTCCTATTTGTAGATCATGCCAGCGACTAGGCCACATGGCGAAGGACTGCCCCGAGAAAACAAAAACTAAACAATTCTGTAATTATTGTAAAACTCCTGGCCATGTAATCAACGATTGTCGAAAAAGAAAGAGAATTCAAATACGAGATGACACACTGTGACATGATACAAAACAACCTGGAAATTCACCTACCTAGAATTAGCTACCACGCAAATATACTTGAACCTATAGACCATGGATTCCAAGATACAGTTTGGAATACCACATTCCGTGCGATTTGTGGGGTTTCAGAATCTCCATCGATAACATGACGCTGCAAAGGACTTACATAGCGAGTTAGTACAACGAATCACAACAATAAGGATCCCGGGAATGAACACATGGAGTTAATTCAATTCACACGTCAACCTTCTTCATAGGGACGGACTGGATGTACCTATTTAGGAGAATGTATAGGTTACCTCGGTATGGAGAGTACGGTATACCCCGCACTCTCCCATATTCTAATACCGACATGTGTAAATAGTACCCCTAGTTGGGTTTGACGACTACGCGATCCGACCAGGTCCATTATAACAAACAGAAGGATGTAAAACACAGTGATCAGCATCTGAAAGTAGACAGTTATTTATCATTAGCATGAAAATTATCAACAAGAGACTGATCCAAAATGTGTGACTCAGGTTCCCAGGTATTGTGTTTGGGACCATATCCTGCCCACCTGATCTTATAATAGTTAACTCCTTTTACCTTCTTGTGACGTAAAATCTTTTCCACTGTCCGTATGTCATCGGTTACATCGGTGCTACCCTCTGGTGATGATTGTATATTTGGGTTCGGATTTGCTGTAGGACAGTCCTCGATGTCGATACCAGAACCTATTTGTCTAGTATCTGGATGCAAACAAGGCTTGAGGCGATTAGAGTGAATAAGGGTACCCAGCATCCTACCGTTAATCCGTCTTAGACGATATGTGCAATTACTGGGCATAGAATGCACAATGAAGGGTCCTTCCCATGGATGGGACAGCTTTTTACTAAGTCCTTTCCGGACTTTTGGGTTATGTAACCACACTAAATCACCAATCTTGTAGGGTGGAGGCCTAGCGTTTCTGTCATAGTTCTTTTTCATACGATCTCTAGAAATTGACAAGTTAGCTCGTGCCAGTGTTTGGGCTACTTGTAAGTTAGCTTTAATCTCATCCAAGCATTCACTGAATGATAGTGGGTTACCGTCTTTACTATGTAAAGTAACATCTATCGGTAGGTTAGCCTCACGGCCATACAACAAATGAAAGGGGGTGAGACCTGTACTTTCAAGGGCAGGGGACGTTCTGTAAGCGAACAAAATGGATGGTATGTAGGTATCCCAATCGTCCTGTGAGTCGTTTGTAAACATTGAAATACCAGTTACCAGGGTTCCGTTGAACTTTTCCTACCTGAAGTCCACTATCCTCCCAGTTATAGTGAACTTCCTCTAGTTTAAAGGCACGTTACTCGAATTGTTAGGTTGCGAGGATTGTCGTCTGGCATTGTTTCTCTTTCCTCGTAACAGAACCAATGTATACGTAAAATACACAGTACAGCGTTGTGTTGGATACCTGAGTGTCGGGTAGGTCTAAAAGATTTCATTTACCGGAGACACGCCATATGGATTTGCTGACACCCAACTGAGCCAGAAGAGATCATATATAGTATGCTTGCCATGAACATGAGTTACACGATCTGAGCAGAAGCAAAACAGAAGCCTAAAGAAATAAAATAATCAATGCATTCCGCTGTGTGTGGAAATTGTCCTCATCACTTGTCACTGTGCTCATCATACTTCTCCCTATTAAAACGTAAGATTACTCTAATACAAATGTGTTTCAAATGAGGAGGAGGGCCACATGAAGGGCCAACACTCTCACAACATAAAGTAAAAAAGAAGGGACATCCTGACGATGAGAATGTAAGGTTTATGGCAACTGCATGCACTGAAATGTGCGACAAATCAATCGTTTATATATAACTACTCTAAACTACCCTAAGGTCCCACACCCTCAGCGCCTCTCTCACAAGGAAAATCCATATACACATGAATACATCACAGACTCACTATTCCCTCGAAACTAGTAAGTTACGTCAACATAATTGGGTTTGCTGGGTAGGCCCTTTAGTTTACATATTTATATATAAACGAACACAAAGAAATGGAGTCCTGTGGGGATTCAGGAGCCCTGTAGGCGAGCGTTAGCGACATATTTCCTGATATTTCTGTACTTGCGGTCAGACAAATTCGTTTTATTAGCTTAATCTGGATAAAACATCGGGATGTCATTCAGATATTTCTGAGTTGAATAGCATCATCAGGACCTCTTGCTATATGTTTCAGAGCTGTACTGAATACAGTTTAATTCGACACTAAGAACTGTATGAGTATCATCTGGAAGAGAACGGTACCATTCGGGCGTGATTTGCACCGTTCTCATGTCTAATTACCGTAACATATGGTGCTTATATGAAGAGTTGAAAAGAGCGGCTTAGATACTTATATTTGCATTTGACCTTGGAATTATCAATGGACTACGGCTTTAAAATTTGTATTCGATGTAAGTCCAAGAATATCTCCCTCGCATCTCTGAAAACTGATAACTGCCTTGCCCATGTTACCAGCTTTATTTGTTATTCACATAGCATTTCTCTCAGTGGTGTTTTAAGTTGTTAGTCTTGCTATTATCGACTTGGAACGCTCCTCCATGGTAAATAAGTAGTAATTGTTCCAAGCTGCTTTAAACTTATATCACTCATATAGAATGTATCCCATTTCCAGATCAAATGATCAACTCAGATTAGACTCCACGCAGATTTCAGCATGTTTTCCTGACAGGATCAAATCCGGATCTGACACTTGTCACGTTTTTGCATCATTTAATCGGCCATGCTGATTTATACAGATTCGGTTTGTGCATATATACTTATTTCACTGACATACCTTCAACAATTCAACTTTCTTGCTTTCCTTTATCAGTACTAGGATTCCAAAAATTTATCATAATCTTCCTTTAGCAAAGAGAAAATGGATAGATTCATATAATATGTGTAGATACTGGTAGGCGTAGCGAAGAGCCCAGAATTATCCAGCCACTTTTAATACATGTATTAAAATTAATACAATTGCATCTGTTCTCTATGCAAGTTTTCTGTCTTTTTTTTTCTTAGGACACAAACTGGGGATTTTTCCTCATAAGAAGTCTGTTATAGCAGTTTATTGAAGACAGGAGAGCCAAGGGTTGATCTTACCAACGGATGATTAAACGGTCTATGCCATTAAAACTTACCACATGAGTACTACATGAAAACGCCCTGTCACGAGAGAGGTAGGAATTCCACTGATATTTCTAAATGACGCTGTCATTGCAAACAGCCCCAGGAGAGAATTTATGTGCTGACATTGGCGGAAAGCCTTCTCGTCCCAGAAACAGCAGTGTTTTTACCCCGATGTTTTGACTGGTCAATCCGACATGCAAAAACTTGCCAAAAATAAAAAAAACAGCTGCGACATGCTTTTAAAATATTTGGGCGTGTTCTATAAGTCCATCGGTTAAAAAAGAATTTCGTTTTTTAAATTGAGACATGTCGATTTCCATTTACGACAAATACCTGCCAAATTTTATGCCACTTTTTTCTTTGTGATATTTGTTAGTGTGACTTCTTTGTTATAGTGAAACTCTACCTTAGTATAGTCCAAGCGCGGGGAGAACAGCGGGTATAATTTGAACGTGAAATGTGAAACTTTCAAATGATACAACCAAGAGGAATGCTAGTATCTCTGGTCACGAAACGAAGTGACATGCGAATATCTCTGGTGACAAAACCAAGTGGCACGCTAGGATATTACATCATGAATGTAAGGTATGTCCACAAATATGAATATTCAGACGAAATGGCATTTGAAGTACCTCGTACAGAATAGTGGGTTCTATGTACATCCAGGCAAAGTGTCATACGACAAGTAAAAGACCTGAGATGTGAGTATATCACATCACATCAAAAAAGATGTGTGTACAAGACACTTAGACACTTAGACGGCATGCATCATGCGAGTTTCCTATGTGAGGAGTGCGAATTATGTGCGAACCATAAATTTTTAATTATTATGGTCCAACAACAAACTGTTAATGATGTATGTATTTATTCATTTATTTATTTATTTTTTATTTATCTATTTATTTATTTCATTGGCGTTTTACGCCGTACTCAAAAATACTTCACTTATACGACGGCGGTCAGCATTATGGTGGGAAAAAACGGGGCAGAGCCCGGGGGAAACCCACGAGCATGCGCAAATTGCTTCCTACGTACGACCGGACGGGAAGCCAGCATGAGCTGGACTTAACCTGACAACGACCGCATTGGTGGGAGGCTTCTGGGCACTGCGTTATGGCGCTGACTAACTGAGCCACGGAGACACGCCGTGGATGATATATAGCATTACATAAAACACATGATTCTAGATGGTTTGACTGAACATGGTTTACACATTGAATGTATTCATAAAGAAATAGGCAGAATCCAAGTCCTTTCACACACATAATTTAGGTGCTTAACGTGGAGAGGAGACGCCTGCGCATTTCAACAATGCACCACACAAACAGAATAGAAATCCCCGGCAATAATTAGAACAACAAATCCGGAGCAACTCTTCGTCGCGCCTAAAAAGCGATGAGTACGAACGTCCGGGAGAAGAATGGCCACATTTAGCTGGGCAAAAGTTCAGACAAAATGCGGCAGGACTTTTTCTAGAACTTGCAGTCTTCGAATGTAACTCTGGATACGTGAGATCAATGGCTTCTCTGTGAGCCCGACAAACACATACATTCAGAAATATTAGTACAAGATGTATGACTGAAGGATTAACAGAGCACAGGAAGCATAAAGTCCGACCTCGAGGATCGAATGAAAGAACGGGATTATCTTAGGTATTGATTATGTTTGCACTACTGCAAGGTCACGTGTGTTTAGGAACTATAGCAAATAAGGTCATTTCGTCAACACATAAATACCTAATCACAAAACTAATTACGGCTTGCTCGTGAAAAAATGAGGATTGATTGATTAGCGGGACCAAGTATTCTCCAGCCAGCTGCATGGCGCCATCGATCGTGTAAAGCCGACTAAGGTTTCTGGGATATCGTACACCACGATTCGTTTTCATCACGGATGTTTTTGCGGCGAAGTCATATCATTCCAAAGAGGGTGGACAATTTCATGCTACAATCAGTGAATGCTTTTCGCTGCTCATCCTATTTTAAATAGTTTTGTAAACAAGTTTGAATTTTTAAACTCCCTACTCTTAGTGTTATCCATAGTGTTCATTCTTTTGCAGAAAAGCATTGTTATCTTCTGTAAGAGGACAGACTTGTGCTGAAATCAATACAAAAATAAAAGAGAGTAAAACTAGATGAGAGGTTACAATGTTATAGTTGACCGATGGTCACAGGTAACCGGTGGAATCCAGCCTCTTGTCAGCGTACCTCGGTTTACGTTTCAGTTTGGTTATTGATTATTATTTAATTATTAAAAGTAATCATGTAAATACTTCAAACTCAACAAATTACACGTCCTCAAACGTCATCGCTCAAGCAGAATCAAGTAAAAAAATGCAGTGATGTTAGTTTCAATTTATTTGATTGATTTATTTATTTATTTATTTGATTGCTGTTTTAAGTCGCACTCAGGAATGTTTCACTAACACGATGGTGGGCGGAAACCGGGCAGAGCCCGGAGAAAACCCACCACCATCCGCAGGCCTTCCCACGTCCGACCCGAGAGGAAGCCAGTGTCAACTGGGCAACGACCTCATTGGTGAGAGACACCTTTGTTATTATACTGCACTAGCGCGCTAACTCCCTCGGCCACGTAGGCCCCCACTATTTGTTTGATGTCATTCTGTTGGAATTACTGACAAGGCTGCGGTACATAGCATCATATCAATAAACAACCACATGCAAAGGCTGTGTACGGACCAAGCTTCGATGATGCCTAGTCCACCTACAGAATCCTGCTTTGTGAAGCAATAAAATAAAAAGGACTGGAGAGTAAGAGAGGAAGAGAATTGTCGACAGTTGCCAAACGGTCTCATGTGGCCGGTGAAGTCAGTGGCTTAGAAGTCCGACCAGGAGAAACGCCATTGACACACGACATCGGGGCATTCCTTGCCCTGCAGAAGTGGCTGTTGTAGGTCACATGTCACATTGTAATGGGTTTGAGATGTCACCCTTCCCCATTACTATACACTGGGGGTGGGGGGGAGGGCACATCATTGGTTATTTTATTACCACATGTGTATGAACAAGATGTCCCTGTTGGACATATTTGGTTAATGAACTCCGAATTGGAAGTGAAAGCTGTTTCTGTATGTAAGTTTGAATTACATGAAAACTGCAATATGTCTGTTAACAGTCTGCTCAAACATACCTGTGATAGGGGCACTAATGAGCATAGTACCCATCCACTTCTATGCATTTCTCATTTTTGACTTGGTGTAATACCTGAACTTTCATTTTTTGATGTAAATCGCTATCTAGTTTTCCGCGCATCTGTAGGAGTTTGTACCCAACGCCTGTGTATTCCTCGCAGTTTTCCACGACTCTTAAATCATGGAGGTTATCTGTCCCAATAAAATATCTAAACATCTGGCTACGTACAATCCGAGTGAAGCACATTGAAATGTGCAGAGCAATTTCTCCGAACTATACAAAATTAACCTTTCTGAAGATAACATCTGGCACAAGGGTGCATCAAGGTTCGATCCTTGATTTACACTCTTTGATTGACAGAGCATCCTAACCACACACACCCTAGACAATATACAAGGATGTAAACCACAAAACTGTATTCTTCTGAAAGACATAAGCTTGTTGGTTGACTTCATATATCATTACGATAATCCAGTGAGTCGAACTCGTCTGACAATCGACAATCGACAATTTACGACAAGAACTGCGCTAGACAGTGGAAAATTAACACTTGTGAAACTGTGAGGATTCATTAACGGGACAAGAAAAATCCCAGACTACTAGAGATAGATTTTGCGTCAGAGGAGTTCGTAGTCGAGGAGAGGCAAACGGCGGTCCATTACATTGACTGATTACAATTATTCCACTTTCCAAACTCGGAAGACATCAAATTTACCAACTTTAATTTACCACCTCATACAGACTTAATTCATAAAATTGCATCATTAATTTTTTTCGTTGTTTAATAAAACCGATAACCGCTATATTCATGTCAGTGGTAAGAAAGTCTTCTTCAATTCAACTGCATACAAGGTTTACTATTCATGGGATGTTTCTTTCTTTATTGAGTTACTTGAATTTTTCATAGCAATATCTATGTGAAATTTTGGGAAACCCTAAATCTACAGTATATGGGTATTCCGATGAGTACAAATTGTGACCCACTTTTGGCAGACCTGTACCTGTTCTGGTACGAATACGACTCTCATCTATAATTCTGTCTATTTCCTCTTAACCCGGACGAGAGGCCCTATGTTCATTCTGTTGAGTGTGATCCCCACGTCGATAATATTAAAACAGTTGCAATCAAAGCGCAACAGAGATGCATATTAGATTATGGACACCATATATTCTTAAAAGGTTCACGGTTTTGAAATCTGATTTTATTCATCCGCCAAAAACATTCACTACGTCTTTTCGTCATCAATGAAAACTACTGACTTCTTCTCTTTAACTGAATCGGTTCTATTTTTATATTTTACATATTTTCTTACTTCTTTGGTGGTTTGTGTTATTTGTTGTTTTTGGAAACTGGTCTTGCCATTATTGACAAAGAACGCCCATTTTGGTTGACGGCTGATAAACCAATTATCGGTTTCGACGCCTAGGTTCAATATCTCTGAAGGTGTAAAATCTGTCATCCATAATGACATGCACCCACTGTTGTTTCGGACTTTGTTCTTTCCAGCGGTCACATTTCAACGGATTTGTGTGACCGCTAGCCAATTAACACACTTTCGTCGCTGCTTTGTTTGTTATCTCTATGCCGTAGTGTTTAGCATTGTATTTCTTCAGAATCCGGAATTTTGCTCATGGACTAAGCATCCTCGAGACCTGGTCCCTGTGCATTTTTTTTATATGATGATATCACAGTATTTTGACCCATTCTATACCATTGATGTCTAATGCATTGTATGGTTTTAAATGAGGCTTTGTTTTGGGCTTATTCTCTATTCTGTAGCCTTTATTTTCCACATATGGAATACCTCCCGCTTCATATTTATCCTTTTTAACGTCAACATTATGGATGAGGTGCGTATCACACTTTCTCAGCTAGTGCATGGTCTCCATCCTGGATCAGTCCAGGTACTCTTGACATAATTCAGAAGAAGTCTTGGATTCATTTCATTCGACAGAGGGATACCTTGATCACACAATGAAGAGGTTGTATTTTATTTATCCCGATGTTTTTTGGATGAAACTGCAGACTTCAGTCTCCATCAGATATTAGTTATTTTCATACTTGGCCGTCGATGGCACTGACACAGGAGGCGGGGGTTCAGTCCCAGATTTAGACAGTGATTTGTGCCGATTATCTTGTGTTGCCATTAATCCGGGCGCGTTGGTGGCGATTAGTATGGCTCATTGGAGACCTCTTACCTTCCACAGTTATGGTATAGATACTGAGCTCGAACTGCGTGTTAACATTTGAGTATCATGCTTTTTAAAGCTGGTCATTTACTTGTCAAAAGCGGATAATTTACCACTTATATTCCGTTCATTTCCCCTCTTGACACTGGCCAGCTTCGTTTAACATGAAACATTGCGGAGAATACGGCGCACACAACTAATTACTGTGTCAGCCTCCACCTACACCACACAATATCAGCATTTCACTGGAGAGAAAAGAGGGCGCGGTTTCCACCCAACATGACTTAGAAACGAAACAAAGGAGATTCACAGGTCACCGTTTACGTACGTGGATACATGTGCGTATGTAGTATCTGTTATTCTCACGAATATTAACTTAATCCTTGGTCAACTTAAGAATACTTATTTTGTGAACAGTGTGGCGTTATATATGTGAATTGTCAGATGCATTGTGAAAATGACCCACAATACACAGAGACAACACAGCCTCTTTACACTGTCGAGTGTTCATTGGACCCGGCAGAAGTGATCTCTTCTCTGGCGAGTCACTGATCAGTGTTACCTCTAATATCTCCAGTGTCTCGTGACAAAGTGAGACTTAACAGTGTGTCATGGTTGTGAATGGTAGTGCCGTCCACTGTTTATATCTAGTCTTCATATTTCCTGCGGTTTTCTTCTAATGTAATTGAAGTTCAAGCTGCAAACTCTGCGTTTAACCTACTGCAATGTTCAAAATTCGTAGCATCGATTTTTCATTTCGATGATCGGTTGTTCGCCTGTCTGTTTGTTTATCCACTATATGTTAACATACACGAATTTTCCATTTTTCATTTTCTTCATCCAGCATATGTTCACATCTCTTTCAAAATCCTACTGGTTACTGTTACATATTTCGTAGTATTGATTTTCAGTTTTCATTGGCCATTGCCCATTACATAAACACAGTTTTCTAATCGACTCCGTGATAAGTTTCTTCCAACCAGAAGAGTTACTATTTCATCCGATTGGTTTTAATTAATATAATTATTCATAAGCTATGCTGCTAGAGGTGTGTATGTCGCCATTATTTGAACATTTACATGAAGAGTTAGAAGCAAAATTGTCAAAAAGTCGGATTTCACTGGTTACGTGTGAATATTTGCCAATTGTCACACTTCCAGCACGTCTCTGGCTTTGGTCATCATGTTGTAGTCTTATACCAGTGATAGAAATATTGTAAAGGAATCTAATCGATATTAGGCACGTATTCCTAGTATTATTGGATATTTCATTGTCTACTGTGTCCAGCGTTAACCTTTAGCCATAAAATATATAGCCTACAATGTGATTTTGTCCTAAACCTCAGAAAGATTAACGGGGGCCCTGTTATACAACACATGAAAATGTAACCGGCCTTAGTAAAACAAATAAAGAAATAATCAAGTAAACTGATATGATGAGAATAAAACTCTAGTTTTAAGTAATTGAAGTATACTGTGCATCCTTTAATCTGTTGGAAACCCGATCATGGACTGGACTTTCATGATCTTTGGTATAACGCGACCAGAGTTGATCCCTGATCTCCCGACCCCGAGGCGGGCGTTCTAACCGATCGGCCACCGAGGCGGTCGAAAGCGTATTGAAGAAGTCGATAAAGTCATTTGGTTAAGCTACAGTATATTTACTTTCTCGTTCTCCTCATGGCCGTAATAAAAGCCAACCAGCTTCCTGCGTGCATGAGAATTTTCCATAGATCTCCATCCGGATCCAATTTAACCTGCCGTCAGCTTGGAGATTACTGGAGTACATTGATTTTTCTCTTCCTCTTTTTCTAAACGCGATTCATTGGTTATTTCGTCGTCATATGACTGAAACTTACTCACTCTGAGCATTTACTCATTGGTTATTTGTTGTTGAGGAATTTATCAGCATCTATCTATCTATATATTATAAGTGTTTTACGCAAATGAGAGTTTAACAAACAACTTAAAATTTCCACTTGCACTGTAGTATACAAAATAATTTGCTTGTTTCTTCTTCATTTTTGTGGACATATCGTTTATCTTCTGGTTAAGGTCAGAGCTGCCTCCGTTACACGCTATACACGTAGCCTGTTCGCATAATGACATAACGTGAAACTGTATACATCGCGAATTTTCTGCTTTGAAATCATTGGCGTAGTGACAATGTACATCCATGTATCCACTTTTGATATCGGTAAAACTCATTTTGTTAGTAATTTGGTTACGGCAGCCTGCCTTTCACACGATATTCAGGTTCAATCCCGGTCCTGGACAGGCGATTTGTACACTCCTCGGCTATCACTGTACGTGTGATCTTCGTCAAAATAAGCGGTCGACGACGCTCGTCTGTCCCTTTCTGGCCTAATCGTCTTTAAAGACTTGTCTTCCACCAGTGCCGTTTGCATTTCTCTGTGGCACACATGTGGAAAAGTCGGGCAGTAACTTGCCTAAAGTCGGTGGTTTATCCCGGGCACTCGGGTTTCCTGCACTTATAAAAAAGTTACTACTATGGTATAAGTCAAATGTTCTTAAATATCGCTCTTAGTAACAATCAAATAAATAAGTAAGCTTAAGGTAATTTGTCTACTTGAAGAGGAAAGCATGCTCTCAGACAGGATGGGATATAGACTTCCATTTTCATTTAAGCGCATGGCGATTAATTAATTAATCAGTCAGCGCTTTTCACATAGGCATTAATATAAGTATTATACAGTGTATAAGAATACTGTCTGACAAAATAAAATGTTGATTGCCTGTAAGTTTATTTCATCGTGCCATTTTGTCTAAGCTTTTCCTCAGTGATGTCACACATTCCTTTTAGTTGCTAAACAGTCTTTGAATGTCATATTTGCCACGTTAAATACACATACAGGTGTAGTACTGCATGTATATCCATGTAGAACGTAAAGATAACAAAAACAGATGCAGTTTGGCAGCTATAAAAGGAATGTGTTCCGTCACTGATCTTCAGCTTGGTCAATATGATCGGTAAACTGCAATCAAAATATTTGACTGCGTTTATTTTCTATGGAAAAAATCTAAAGACATCAGTGAAGATATTTTCAGATACAGATTCTTATGCTTTGTTCACTCGCCACAACTTCGTTTATGAGTGGTGTTTCACTTAAACAGAAACAGCAGAAACTTTTACATCCGAACTCCAGTGTGGTCCAAAACAATCCTTATATCTTCTCCCATGCATCTTGGTCAGTAGGGAATACTGGTTAATGTACGGCTTTTTTGTAACTAAAACCAGTTCACAGAGGTTATCATAACATGCCCACGCGTCAACACGTAGGTATCCACTCATAAAACCTGATTAATGTTAACCCGAGCAGATTAGGAGACTGGCTGATTACCTTGGACCATACACATGTATCGTATTCGATCGGCTGACGTCATCGATCGTGCCCGATGGATACCAGGGATACCATGTACCAATTCTCCCCATTGTGCCACAGGACGTCGCATCAGCCGACAGCATTGTTAACAGGATAGGGAGTTTCCTGCCACAATCACTGCATCTGCTTAATTCCTTCCGGCGTGGTTAAGTAAACAACTTTAGACTTTATTTCTCCGTATATTTGTGTATCCAGGAAGGACCGTCTTTGTCCATCTGTAATTCAGCAGTATCTCTGGGTGCTTCTAGTCAGTTGGCGCTGAAAGTCTCTGTTCATATGGGGCAATACTTCGATGTAAGATTGTTGTTTCCACACGGGGGAATCCCAGCTGGGCTGTTTGAAGACAAACTGAAGACAAATGTCAGGAAAGATTATCATCGGTGGCTTAATTCGCTGCTGACGGGAAAAATGGTGGGAAAATTTTTTCTATGACCTTCCGCTCGAACACCTAAACCCACGGACAAAATTACAGGTAGATGTATTAAAACAAGCGTGTCCTCTTAATTAGATAACCAGATTATTTGCGATTAATCAATACGGCAGGAGTATATTACCGACGGGCAGCCGAAACTGTACGTGACCTAAACAACAACGGCACACTCAATTTCTTTTGACTTCACCACATATCCTGGGCTCATTAATGGGAGATTAGCTGTATCTGGAAGTTCCTCATAATCCTAATATACAAGACAACCTTATTTCTGTTATTATTTTTTCTGCACAGGATTATAATATTTCGTCCTGAAACCTTGTGGTGTATATAAACTCAATGTACTCCCCGAGTGTTTACAGATGCAACATACGGGCACAGCTATATGCATGTCACTTTCTGCGAAAAGAAAACGACACCGTGTAGATGTTTTGGCCACGAATATCTCCATACATTATTTACATATACAAGTAGAGTTTGGTAAGACGAATATTGAATTATAAATATAAAACGCCCTCTCGCGGATATAGCACACCATATACATATACTGACTACGCAAGTCCAGATGCATTGTACATATATATTTTTTTTGAGGCCGGGAATGTATCGGACTACTCTTTTTCAAAGACTTTTTTTAGCTGATCAGCCACTTTCGTATGATCAGATTGTTTTGCTGCAGCTGTAAATATCTCATCGCTTTTTACCGTGCCCAAGACAACCCCTGTCTGGATGGAAATCCGTTAATCATTCAGACTCAAACATCTTTGATTCAATGCGTTTGCCATCATGAGTGGCTTGTCGCCGTCCCTGACAGCGTGCAGCACACTAGACCTGTGCAACAGCGTGCAACACCCGTTACCCAATTATACCTTGATAAAACTTGAATGCCAATAGGTTTTATGATCAAAATATCAATCATAGCAAAAGTTCAGAAGCCAATCTCTTCGCCCTTTTGCAGCCAACGAACGCCGGTTGTATGGGAACTTCAAAATATGAAAAGACCACACAGTCAAAAAAAGAGAAGCGATGACAGTATGCTACATGTCAAATTATTATATATAATCGATCAAATCTCTCGTCAGTTTACCTCAGTTATATTAAGGTTTTATTCTAACTGTTCACGTAAATTTTCAAACAGTAGCAACTTACTACAAGCCCCAAACGGAACAATCGCTCTCAAGATCGAATTTGTCTGAAGCAAGACCTCAAAAGTAAGAACAGCCAATGAACAGAGAACAGAACACTGTTCCCAAGATAAAGCCCACCTGGTGCCAATTCCATGTGCCAGAACCGAGCCAGAACAGTGTGGCAACAGCTTAAAATGGATATTGCCTTGGAACTCAATCTGTCGGCAATATAAAATGAAGACGAATAACTTATTATGAATTGTCTTTATCTTGTCTACAATTTTCTACATACATCTTTATAATAAAAACCAAGTGCAGGGCATTGTTCTAGTAGTTGTTTTATTCGTAACAATCATGTCTGTTAAGATGGTCAACAATTACAAAGATTTATACTCGGCTTCAAAGGTTCACAGACCCGGCGCTGATTAGCTGGTAGAAGAGGTAGTTCCTAGTTTAAATCCGTCAACTTTGCTGTCGCTGAATTTGTTTATTTATTTAATTGGTGTTTTACGCCGTAATCAAGAATATTTTACTTAAAAGATACCGGCGAGTATTATGGTGGAATGAAACCGGGCAGAGGCCAGGAGAAGCATTTGATCATGCAGGTTGCCGGCGGATCCTCCAACGTACGACCGGAGAGGAAGCCAGCGTGATGTGGGCTTGAACTCACAACGATCGCGTTGGTGAAAGGCACCTGGGCGCTTGAATATTGGTACAGGAGCCTAAATTCTGCCTAAACTAAGCTTAGCACTAACTTGCATATCTCTCCTACCAGCCAACCAACACCGATTCCTTAACATCTGCACGGCATGAATTGAGCATATCGACTATCGTATCATCTTAAGTCTTAATTTTAGGCACTCAAGTATTAACATTTTTGTCCACAGCTATATGTACTTATATATAAATATAATGCAGGTATTCCAATATCTAAAACTGAAAATCCTACACTTAAGAGCTGCATGCTTTGTTCAATAAATATTGTCGTTTACACTTTATCATAAACATGTACATTTTACTGACCATCAATCATGTTCCCGTCACCGCTAGGCACCTCAGGTTTAGCTTAACTCTTACCCCCGTACCCTGTCAGAAATCGTCTTCGTTAGCCAAGTCGAGTTATTCAGACAAAGGAAAAACGCCACGGGGTCTTAGGTAAGTTAAACGTCGATGCTGATAGCGGTACAAAGGAAATCGAAATTGAAAAGTGAAATATGGTGTATCAGGTTATCAACTACAGTAACAGGTTATTAGAAACATTTGTGCGCTGGTTGCTGGTGCCTTTTGGTCTATTCCTAAAAAGTCTAGATTCTGGAAGATGACCGTTGCCGATATCGTACTGGGTGAATTGGTTATGACTTGATTTATTTAGTATTTCAATATGCGAATCCTACAAAAGAATGCGTGAGAAACATTGTGACACTGCTATTGAATATGTCTGACAATTCATGTGGATGGCAGTGGAGTACAAAACAGATGGACTTCTGTGGATGACAGTGCTACATAAAACACATAAACGTTTGTGGACGTCAGTGTTGTACAAAACAGATGAACGTTATTGGATGACAGTCTTGTGCAAAACAGATGAACGCTTGTCGATGACAATGCTGTGCAAAACACATGAACGTATGTGGGTGACAGTGCTGTACAAAACAGACAAAAGTATGTGGATGACAGTGATATGCAAAACAGATGGACGTTTGTGGATGACAATGTTGGACAACACAAATGGACACACATGAGTTTCCGAATTAATTGCAAAAACACCGAAATGTAACGATACACCTACATGCTCGTCAGCGCGTTTCCACCCATTTAAACATATTGTATTGCAGAGTACACCATTCCCATGTAGTTGCTGTATAACACGATGCCATAAACAGCAGTGTTTATTTATATATACGTCGTTTTTGAAGACACGTGGTTCTTGTCTGTGCTTTGGTCACCCCGTGATCGCTGAGCCCGCAAGTCCACGTTGATAGCGAATCCGTCTCCCGTAGAGTGAATAAATAGTCTTAACGATGTGATCTTTTTCTTTGAACCTTCGCATTTGATTTGGCCTGTGAAATGTTTCTTGATTTCCGATACGTGTTCCGAAGCTTTGTCGCCATTAATGCTGTCGTCCGCTGCGCGAACTGAAGCGTACAGACCGGAAAAGTCATTCCGGAACTTGCGAGTGGCAGACGTTGTGCATGGGGTGTATATCTCTTCGTCTTCCATGAGTGGCTTCGGGTTTTCTGGATTAACCATTCTAGCTTTCTGGTAATGTGTTGGAGGTGAGAATGTTCTAGAGGTTTTGAAGATGCTGCTTGATGTATCGGAATCCCTGAGAACACATGTAGGCAGCCTGCACCTACAAGTGTGGCCCATTCTCCGTAACTCGGCACGAAACTTACGAGAAACGAAGTTGTAAAGGATTGGGTTAAGGGCGTGATTCAAATAAAACGCAATGCGAGCGAAGTAAAGAATTGACAAGTACGCTTCCAAACCAAGAGCAGATAGAACTTCTCTGGATTCAAATATCAACCACAGACTGATTACACGGTAAGGCAGGTGACAGACAAAGAACACGGTCACAATGGAGGCCACTATGTTGATTCCTTGGCGTCGTTGTCTCATTTTCTCTCTAAAACTCTCATCGAAGGCGTCCCCTGTATCCCCTCGGTGAGGGATGAGCACGCGCCCTACCCTACAATACAGGGCCAGTAGAATCAGCAGGGGCAGGAAGAAAAACACAGCTGGTATTGCAACCAGGTATGCCTTCTGCCACGAGTACTTCATAGGATGACGACAAACTTTGATCGGCGTGCCATCGAGCCAGACCGAGTCTCTGTAAACGGGAAAGAAGGCAAACGGCAGAGAAACAAAACCGCAGAGTATCCAAATGACCAGGACGATCTTTACAACTCGGCACATGGCCTCGTTACTCCTGTGTAAAGGCTGACAGATGGCCTTGTAGCGCTCGACGCAGATACACAGGATGGTGTAAACAGATGCCCCAGCAACAACATTCTCCAGGTAGGGAACGAGTTTGCCTGAAACGAGATATCAATAAAAACAAGTGAGACAATAGCTCGTGTGCTCCACGAATTGGAAAAGCGATGTTTAACATCGATCATTGCAAAACATCTGCTAACACACAACCAAACGTACCACTGTCCGCTTTAAAAGAAAAGATATGACTAGGCCAAATGAATAAATGTATCGATAAAAATCCCATTTATAGTTTAAAAAAAAACCTCACTTTTTATTTTATGTAGGATAACCGAGATCGCAGGTCAGGGTAAGCAAAAACGTCTACGTACGGAAAATCGAACAGGAGTCCATGCTCTCAGTTTTAACCAATCACGGACGAGATATTTCTTATAGCCCAGAAGGCATCAACTTCCGCTGTGACGTCAGCCGTTCCTTGTTCACCATATTACCATGTATAAGTAGTGTGGAATTAGACGTTCACTCCTTATTACGAGACAATTCTGATATACCTTAAAGCAATTTCCAACGAGAAGGTGGTAGTGGAATATGTCTGTGCTTATTCCTCAAAGTCTCAGCCATTAGGCCACATTGCATCGCCTTCAATTGTAATGATAAAAGGGACGGTTATTCGCACACAAGGATTGCCTCGTCTCTAACACGAAGAACGTAGGGTACGGATGACGCGACATCATGTTTCCAGTTTCTCTAAAATGGCGGATCCCATGGCCTCGAGAGAATTTCAGATTAAAATGCGATTTATAGAGTTACCAAACAAGTTATAAAAAATGCCTACTCCGGTTTAGGTCTGTATGGTCCCCTTTTCTGGTTGAAGTAACTTTGGTTATACTTTTTGTTGTCTTTTCTTTCAGCTGCAATTGCTCTTGTTGAAACCCAAACTAATTGCAACTGATGGCGGTAACATGCCTCTTACGGTTGAAAAAGGTGAGCGAGATGCTGGAGATCCTGAATGGTCTTTCTGCATATCGTCCAAGAGGTATATTGTTTTCGTTGCACTCAACTTTCGATCAAAGGTATTTGTTTGAGTATTCGTGGGAAACTGGTTTCTAAGCGAAAAACTTGCAACACCCGTTAGTTCTATAATTACTAAAGATTAACATAACTAAGGTAATATTGCAGCCATAGCCCAGCTACCCTCTTCAAGGCATCCTTAGCCAAAAAAGGTCAACTGCTATCAACCGAGTCTGGACCACTGGTTGCCCTGGCAAACACTCTTTGAATGTTTTGTTTTCAGCCTTATGCCAGTCATGTAGGCCGTCAGCCTGGGGGTCTTGGTCCTAAACTATGACAAAATGTGAACGTCAGGAGCTATTACTGTTTGCATAACGTAAGAACGTTTGGGACAAAGGCGAATTTGATGGAATATTAATTATTTATCATTGCCACCATGATTTCCAAGATAATACCAAAATCAATTTGCCAGCAACGATTTCTTCCTGAGCCTCGGTAATGTGGGGTTGCTTAAGGCTAATAGCTATTTATTCATTTATTTATTATTTTACGCCGTACTCCAGAATATTTCACTTATGTGTTTCAAGAATATGATGGCTGCCATCATTATGGTGGGAGGAAACCGGACAAACCCCTAGGAGAACCCCAGGCCGTCCACAGGTTGCCGGCAGACTTTCCCACGTACGATCGGAGAGGAAGCCAGCATCAGCTTGAACTCACAGCGACCCGATTGGTGAGATGTACCTCGGTCATTACTTCTGACTGGCGCTCTAACCTTCTCGGCCACGGAGGCCCACGAACTAAGGTGTCATAAATATACCGCCTGTTAAATTAAGCACAAGCTTTACAAAGATTATTTTTTAGCAATTTCTGCGTCTAGACTTACATTCATATGAAACCAGTATACCTCCCCAAAAAAGGAGGGCTGTTAGCACCTGCCAGAATTTTTATTCACAGTTGGTAAATAGTATGACCGAATTTCAGGTAGATATTTTTAATGCTTACTTCCAGCTAATCAATGCCCAACGAAACGTCTCATGAAGGATCGCCTAGCATTTATGAATAATAGAATAACGACGTTTTTGCTGTTCGTGTTAATGTCACGGTAACCCGTTTTAGCGACCATAAGGTAAGGTAATTTGTAGTAGTGATATTTGAGTTGACTTTACTAAAAATCATCTCCCCAAAAGTATGGAACTGGCAGACGAATTCAAACTGGAGCTGAATACTTGGTACTGGTACACTCTGTGCGGATCGTCTATGAAAGCATACGGTTTAATTAATATACACTGCGCGGGCATAGTTCTGCCATGCTTTTCGTCTCAAAATCAGTATTTTACCTGATGAAATACATTTACTTGTATAAGCTATGTATTATTAATAAAAGGATCCGCTGTTTAGCCTAGGGGTAACAGTTTATTGTTTCTGAAGACTTCAGATAGAACTGGAATCGATTTGAGTGGTCATAATTCCTGAAAGCTTTGTCATACTTTGAAGGTGGTTAGTTGTCTTTTAATGACATACTCGATCGTAATAGTAATTAACTGCGTTCTGTAACTGGGTCATATATGCACTCATTGCTCTCTGCTTATTATTAGAGGTCGCCAATTTGTAACCACCTTCCAAAACGATTTTCCTGTCTTTCTAATACTCAGTAGCCACCTTGCTGCTTATTCTTCAGACAACACTACATCGCCATACCGTGTAGGCCACAAAACGAATGCTTACGTAAAACACAAACAGTTGTTTTGGCTCCAATAATGAGATGTGTACAGTTTTTCACAACATATTCACGTAATTCGCCTTAAACGGATTGTCACATGTGTGTTGTTGAAAACACAGAAAGATCAATAGCTGGGATATCCCAGTACCAGTGCATATTATGAAATTGGTAATATCATTAAGCCAGACGTTATTTAAACAGTCGTGAACCTTAGAGTCTTTAAGTACAATAATATACTGCTGAGGAAAACATAATGTTTGATATTTTACTAAACATGATACACAGTAAATTTCGATGTTTAATTTATAAACACTTTTGTTCATCAGGTATTAAACACCTGGAGATGATAGTATTATGGTATAGGCCTATATACATGTTTTACACACTTATGTTTAATACTTAAATATATGTTTATATTTATTAAACACTCTTATTTGAAGTTTAATCACTCAGTGGTAATTTTACAGTGTACTAAAATAAGTACTAGTATGTAGCTGCTATAATACAATTGGATAGTATTTGATCATATGTAAAATTGTGGAATAAATAAAGTATAAGTATTTGCACGTAAAGTTTGCAACCACTCCTAGCCGGTTGTATGGTTATAAGTAGACATTGTTATTTGTCTACTGGTTGTTTACGATTCCAAAGGTTAAACATGTTGCACGTTTGCGTTGAAATGTTGACAATGGTGATGGTAGAGGTATAACCCCGAACACCTTTTCAGTCTTGTTTACGTGATTGATCATTCAAGAAAATTTCATTTACACGATGGCGGCCACCATTATGCTTGAACAAAACCAGGGTGAGCCAGGGGAAGTCTACGACCATCCCCAAGTCTCTGGCGGACCTTCGCACGTAATTTTCAACCGAATTTACCTGGTTGAAAGAGCCTGGTTGAAAGCCGTTCAAATTCTTTGCACTTTGCCTTCCATATTTAGAAAAGGATGCAAACTATACAGGAGACAAATTGATGGAAATTTCTTTCCAATTTATTCTATTAACTTTATTCATTTTCTCCTGGTGTGTTTCAGCACAGTGTTAGCATCCACTGGCATGACAGCATGTAGGATGCACTGGTATGAAGTACTCATTTCTTTCATTTCCTCCTGTATCTGCCATTGTTGATATCAACTAGCACCCCGCCTTCTAAACATCAGTGTTTACAGATAACACCTCTCTGTCGCGTGCTTTATAACGTCATGGCATTCTATCAGACGCTTTATAAAATAGGCCTGTTTAAAAATGACCTGAAATACATAATATTATAATGGCGTGTCTGCCATTCAAAGTGGCTGAAATGTTTCACGTTTTAGCCAAAGGAGCATGATATGTCAAATATACACACAAAATACAAATAAATTATATTAAAATTCCTAGGTTTTAAAAGCATTTGTGGAGGGGAAAATCGTAGAAATAGTGCTTTTTAACATTGTGTATACACGCCTCCTCTCTCTTCGCCTTGGGAATCGATAAACGTAGCTTGTTGCAATGTGAGAGGCTTACTACTGACAAGACCTATACATACACCATGGTCATTCAATGCTAACACAAATAACCTACAGGAATTGTACTTACATAATGTCTCCCCAAAGTACCAAACGTCCTGCGAGTACACATCCACCCAAGCGGACGGCATGCACACAATGATAACCAACATATCGGCAATGCACAGACTGATGAGGAAGTAATTCACAGAGGTTCGTAAAGTTCGACCCCTGAGCACCACGGCTGTGACCAACAGGTTACCGGCCACTCCGAATAAGAAGATCAGCGAGAAGACTACGGACAAGAGAACAACTAGGTACAGCGGCGGCTCCGGCACCGACACTCCCTGATGCTGACTAAAATTGGCCGTGGCCTCCGTCCATGTTTGGGTGAAATTCAGAGGACTAGTCGACATGGTTCCCTAAAAGACATGTGTGGCAGTGTTCACGGCGGCTTGGTACCGTGATGACCCGCGCTCTGTCTCTGCAGCAGTCAGCAATTGGGACAGATGCTAGAGGAGCCAATCAATAAAACATGTAGTCTTCCACAGCGTATACTTCAACTTTATATATACTCATAGAAATACACACAATGGAAGCAAACTTGACAACGCCCCTTTTCTACCCTTCAGCTAGTATTTTCCGTCACCGGATTTGTTTCATTGGTGAGTCCAATAAGGTGAGTTCACGCAGCAGACCGCATGTACAAAAACACGATTGACGTTCAGCATACAACTGACTGGCATCAATACGTCCTCAACAGTTCACAGGTAACAGGTGTGCCGTCTGCAACCCCACGGCAAAGAAACGTACCCAGCACGCAGGTCAGCAGAGTCTGGCATCAGCCTCTCGGAATTATATCAGTATATATCCTGATGTTCGATGATCGGACCACAGAACCACAGGATGGCAATACAACGTATTTAACTCACAGAGAGCTAAAAAGACAATGAGTTAAACCAATAAGCGACAACAGTGCGGCTTTGTATGCCATCCATCTTAGACTCAGTGTTCTCTACGCCCTCGTAATTAGAATGGCTTTATCACACCCTGGATTAAAAAGGATAGCACAAAATTTTACATCAAGTTTAAGTGGACGAAACAGTGCTGGTGACTGGAAATACGGCAAGGCTAACAAAACCAGTGTTACGAGGAAGACAGTTTCTGAAAAGATCACTTTCTTTCAATCTTTTCTCTTGCCCATCTCCTTTAATTTCTCCTGGAAAAGGGATGGCTGAGAAAGAATCACCAGCCCGGGAACACGCGGAATTCTGAATTCCTCCCAAAATAACACGACACATCTTGACATAGAAATGCATATTTGGTCTGAACAGTATAAACACACTCTGGCCAGAAGGAAAGCTCTAGATTACCCTTCACCGTTGCCATTAATAATAATTCCCACTCACAAGCAACGGTATCGTTTCAGTGAACACATGATTTCCACACGCCACAGCAGAAAGAGGCGAGCTTTTCCAAAACACAAAGTACTACTGACCTTTCATCAAATGTAAATGTATCGTCAGTTTATTGGATAGCAACCATTTGAGTTGGTAGACTTAGCTCCTGCAAGAGAGTGCATCATAAGCGTGAACAACTAAACAAGTGGTGTACACTCATACTCAACGCTACATGTCTTCCTTTTACACAAGTCGGCTGTTTGTACCATAAAGGAGACATGCATTGGATGGCATCATGAATGTGAGTTTTTGTGGGATAACACTGTTCAGACAGATACGAGGTTCCAGAGTACAAAACTGACATATCTACTGGAGGGCCAGTACGGCATCATTGATCCGTCAGTTGTGATTCTAGTTAGGTTAAAATCAGAAACAGAGCCAACTGATTTAGTTGTGCCTGTTTCACCATCTGCAGGAGGTAGTCTGACATAATTAATTATTGATAAATCACCATTAATTGACCTTGGCAGCATTTACCCAGTGAACAGACGTTTTATTGCGACGATCGCTATAAAGTATACGTAATTGGACTATATGCTAGATGAAATAAACAATGAGACTGCCTTTCGTAAAACAGCCGTCAGTAGCAACCTGCTATTTGTTGCATGCATTTCATGACAGCCAGATATCAACATTTCAGACTCTTGAATTTCAGGTTAATCCTAGATAACCCGGATGTATACAGTACGGTTTCATAACTAGACGCAGAGTGCATTAATATTAGTTCTTGTATTTTAAAAAATATGTTTAATAAGCGAACAGGTTGCTCATGTAGATTATTGCAAATAAACAAGAACAGACTTTATTATTATTATTGATAAGGGCTGTTGAAAATGAAGAAAAACATATTGTGCATAAAGAATGACAAGGGAGATTGTCAAATACCGGTGGGATATATTGACTGTACTGTTGGTAGTGTGGCCATGTATAGGACAAGATATACTGTCGCTGAAGTTTGGTGACTTAATATGCTGTTGACAAAGAAAGGACAGGCCTTGCTAACAGGCCTTGCTGACTAGTGGCACACCACATTCTGGTCACAACGCACATGTTGTTGAAAAAGTTTAGCATTACGAATTGGGTCGTGGTTATAAATCATTTTGTGCATGTAATTGATTCCTGTACAGTGTCCGTTCTTGATTTACAAAGCCTTCGCCATCTTACACAGGAGTCGCGTTTTCCTGTTTTATCCATTTCATGTCCTCAGAACCAAGAAAGCAATACAAGAGACTTTACAATATAGAGCAGCGATGAGGGTGTGATAGTTGGCAAAAGATCACACGTAACAAGATTCATGGTTAGTATTTAAAATTCTGAAAGTTTACAACAAACTTTTTTTTTTACTTAACTGATGTTTTATGCCGTACTCAAAAATATTGCATTAATATGTGTGGCCTCCATCATCATGGTGTGAGGCAACCGGACAGGGCTGACAGACCTTCCCACGTATGGTGAGAGGCTCTTGGGTCAATGTAATGCACTAGAACGATAAGTTTTTGGCCACTGATTTCCCCCCTCCTCGTTTACAATGGCATGTATTACTACCTGTCAGAAGCGTTATATGTACTACAATGGTCAAACGTTCTGCACAAATACTTACACAGCCCTAAGGCTTTACGTCCCCATTCAGTTCCATGTACAGTGGCTTGAAACAAAGAGGTTTGCCGTAAACCTCACTTCGAACCTTAAGGGATACAATCGTAGCGTGCGGCCTTTAACGTCGTCAAGCATTGATTGAATGGTAGAAGTAAATTCGTGCATATTTTCCCTAACAACAAGTATTCTTGAGTTTTGTTTGTTTGTGGATAAAAATGTATGCTAGAATCAAATGTATGTTAGAATCAAATGTATGCTAGAATAAAATTCTTGGCACATTACTCGAAATAATCGCCGATATGCTACAGGCCTACCCACTGGAAAAAGTCTATATCTCATTGTCAGTTCCCACACTGAAACGCAGCTCGAAAACTAAAATGGCGTTTCAAGTCGATAATCACAAGACGCATTTTAGACCAAAAGATCGGTACTCAACGCTCACTTCATATTTATCAGCAGGGGTCTTATACTCCCTGTAGAATTTAAGAAACTCCTATCCTTGGCACAGTTTTTAACCAATGATTTGACCAGTAAAGTTTCCACGGGATCTAACAATGCTATAAGGAGAGACTTGTATATGACCTGTGCAGCAGCCTCTGAACTGTTACTATAAAAACAGTATGACTAATTTACCGTTTAAAAGTTGAAGAAATAATTCTGCGATAAAGAGATAGATGGTGTAACTCTTTTAAAACCACTTTGTCACTTTATTATTTGTTCAGACGTGGTGCATGCCAATGTATAGCAGCCCAGAAATTTTTGAAACAGACGAAATGCTGATATATTTTATACAAGTCCTCATAATGTCAGTATGGTAGTATCATTCACGCAGTGTTCTGTCACTCTTCGTTTTTTTTTCTTAAAACTTTGGACAAAGTGGCAATAATTGTCCACGAGTAAGATGTGGCGTAGATCCTGGACATTTTACTTTTTTGGAGTACGGTGTCACAAAATGTGTACAGAAAGAAACAAAGTCACAAAATTACCTCATTTCCCTGGAGTAGCGCTTCAGCCTTGTAATGGCATTTTTCATTGAACTGTTCCTACAAATGGTTACTGTGTCTACGGTTAAATACACAGAATAGCAACAATGACATGCAGACAAAAGACTTTTCCTGAGAGAAATTAATTTAGGCCATAAATAAAAAAAACTGGTATTCATAAAAAATGTCCCTTCATTTCTTGATGACACAGAGAATGTTGTCTCCCTTTCCCGTCCAACGGTCAAAGCTTTGCAAATGAATTTCATTTCTTCCTTAGCTGTAACAGTATCAGACAAACAGGCGGGTCAGATGTAGATGGAGAATGGCTGACAGAAACCATACAAATACTAAGCTATTAATGAGAACACACAGCAATCCAGCCATATTGCGTTCTTCTTCTTTCTCACTTGATCGGCGTTAATGCGGGCATAACCAATGTAAGTAGGGATTTTTTTACTAATTTATTTATCAGTTCATCACGTCCGTAGAATTGATGCTATGAGCCTTAGGGCCCAGATGGTGTGGTACTGCCTCTCTAAACACAGGTTAACGTGAGTTGGGAGATCGCTTGCTCTGGACAAGCTGTAATTAAGCACGTTTGTGAATGGATACAAATTCCATGGAAAAGGACCAGCTTTCTGTACCAATAAAAAACGTTTAGAAAGATTTATTGTTTACAAACTGAGAATGTCATGCGAATTAAAAGCCATCTTTCTGTACAGAAAGGCCTAGAAAGTGTTACATTCTTCACAAACTTCAATATTTGTTTATCACCGCCTATTTCTCTTGATTCATAAGAGAAGGTCGTAATTTGATTTCATTTCATTTGGTTTCTGAGGTGGATTTATAAATATAGACCACGTAATAACAGTTTTGTTTTAATTTTTCTGATAGCCGTCAGCATTTTGAACGTTTGAGTTTCTCTAAAATATCCTCGATCACTGAAGACTGATAAATGAGCCGCTCAATTTTTCTCCTCCAATCGCCCGCCATTATTGTTCAGCGCTGATGAGCTTCCAACGATAATCAAAGCCAGTCTCAGAGATGAATGTGTCGTTTTAGCCCGTTATCATGAACATCGGCTTTGGGGGCGGATAACAACTCTGGCGGAAACATTTATCACCATTTACGTGAAATGGCCCTGCGCATTCGACAACTAGGAAACAGGGAAAAGGCTTTATGGCATTGAACCGGTGCATGTCGATTATTAGAGAGATCTGGCCATCAATCATTGCGGAAAGAAGGCTTATTAATTACCTTAATAAAGGATGAGTGTTTCCACGAAGCTTAATTAGGATGAAAAGCATGTTTAGTGTTGCTGGCTAACACTGAGGTCAGGTGTTCCCACCTCCGCGTTGACCGCCTGACCTTCTGAATAGCAGATAACAGTTTCACTTCCTATGAAAGAAGTCGCAAGAGGCTGCTGTACATAGTTTTTACATTGTAATTACTCTGGCTGTTTTTCTTCAAAACATACCCATAAATTACCGAAGTAAAATTACAATGAAATATGTATTTGTAGCCTAATTCTGCTTAATCTTTGGTGCTACGGGAGTGTAAGTTGTTACTGTTTAAACATTTACATGGACAATTAGAATAAATTCCTTACCGAGGTCAGTGACAAGAGGTTGTATTTCATAGGTTATGTGTGACCAATTGCCAGTTAACACATCGCTGCTCTGCTTTTACTCTCTGTGGTGCTCTTTTTTATATTCATGCAATTCAAGGTCGGTTTCATCAGTTACTCGTGAACTTTTGCTATCTGTCACGCTGTCGGCGATGCGCTTGTTTCACTTTCCATGCTGTAGTCGTCTATACTGTTATAATAAACCACTGGCCTTTGGTGACTGACGAACTGTATGTTTGTATGTGGACTGTCAGAGAGGGCATATTACAGAATTTTACATTGACATGTATAACTTGGTGGTCAGTATTATGTGTCGAAGAAACCGAAGTGCAAGGTGCGAACCACCGATCTTTGGGTAGTTTCTAACAGACTTCTCCACGTAAATATGCACGATAAACTTGTGTATGACAATAAGTCTTCAACGAACGTTGTACCGTGTAATGAACCTCAAACCCCTCACTGAGCTTTTAGTATCACCAAGGCCCTTTTCAGACAGAATCAGTTATGATGTACAGTCTTCTCACTCTTGCACAGAACGAACTAATGTCAGACTGGTACACCGGGTGCCCCTTTGTGAATGATGAAGAACCTACACTAATAGATTGTCGTCTGGGTTCCTTCCTATCGTCAGCAGACAGATGGGCTCTATCCGCTGTGTCCGTGTATAGGCATAAAAACACTTATTCCATTTTGTATCCAAGATTCAGACAGAGGTTTTCATAAACTGTTCCCTTATTATGCCTTGCTGAACTTTTATACCAGTGTGTGTAACTTTGGACAGGTCAGGTATGCAGTGTGCGTATTTTTTCTGAATGCACCGACTTTGGCCATACTCTATATCTAGCTGTTTGTTATCACACAAGGGCCTATGAAGCTGTTTCCGTCACACCGATTCCAATTCATCAATGCCATGATTATGGGGCAAATCTGTTTATTCCTTTTATTTATTTATTTGATTGCGGGTGAACGTAAGCGTGGAAACAGACTTTCGTATGACCATCAACCACAACGGAGGCACCTGTCAATAATACCAAGACTATTGTACAAACCGATGTCCAGCATAGTCCAGTGAAGAACTAAGGACGTGAATCAGGTTAGAAATTAAATCTGATTCGTTCAAAGATAAGCATTCAACAGTTTTCAATCATGACAGAAAATTGGTCACAATTATGACGCAGAGTTACAAGAGAATTGTACCCATGGGAATCCTTAAGAAACAGAATTAAAAAGTTTCATGAAATATCCTTGACACACTTTGTGCCTTTGTATTAATGTAACTGGTGATTTTGAAATCGTCACATATCACATACATGTAGCAGGGAAAAGCAAATGCTACAAGCGAGATATGTACACTCCATATCAAAGGCCCTTCAGTATACCGGTATTTAATGTAATTGAAGATATTCCACAAAATCAAAAGTGAAACTATCCCTTTTCTCGTAACGTCGACATCATAGTTGTGGTCTTTGTGCAAATGCAGGTATACGTAGCAAGTACCATCAGGACAGTCTGTGTTTTTTGGCTAATCCAGTGGAGGTGGTCATGTATCTTTCACAGCCTTTGTTATTTACTGGCTGTAAATATATCTAGGGGATCATAAATACACTGTCTAGTGAATGAAAAGATCATGTCTCATAAAGATTACTCTTTAACACTTCTATACATAGTCGTGTTCACGCGATAATCGGTGCAGACATGCCCAAGGGGGTCACAACTTTTACCCATTGGAATACCTATACATTGTTGAGAAATGCCGATTATTGACCCGGATCGCCAATTTTGCTTTACCGCTGGTATGCGAATGTCCGTTTCGACGCCGATGTTACTAATGAGAAATTCAAGTACCTCAATGGACAACAAAACATTTGATTAATCTTAATCCCTGTATGCAATGGAACTGAATAAGGATTTGTTGCCGGTAACTAGTTTTATAAAATTACAAAACAATGAAAGACGAAAGTTTATCAATTCCATTTCTCTGACGAATAGTAATATAGACATCAGAAAAATCCTTGTGGAGATGCTTTTATAAGTCATTTTCCTTCAACCTATAATTAAAACACAAACCATACCCTACAATCGTTATATATTCACAGCTAATTTGGACACCATGTGTGGTTGGTGGTCACGGTAACACTATACAGGATTGTATGAACATACACACATGGCCGAAATAGATACGGACTGAGAAAACGTGGACCAGATTTCATCGCAACAAACGTTCCGATTAGTGAAGAAGCAATTCGTACAAGGCCAGTGTTCTCTTATAAAAGTTTATTAAATGTGATGTGAACGCAGCAATTTGAATTGTAATTCTGGTTAATTAAGGCCTTACCTCAAATTAGCTCAATATTGTCCTATTCTAACTTTTCATGTAAATGTGTAGAAAGTAGCAACTTTGAGATCCCCTACCGTGCATGTTAACAGGGCCTGTAAAGGGAAGGCACTGTGAGAAGACTGGAAACATTTGAGTCCAAAGCGCTAAGCAATTAAAAATTGCCTCTCTCCTTTTCACTATATTTTCATGTTTCACCACAGTTGTTGCCTTTTGAAGTCTTCTAAGATCGGAAAAGTACCAGAACTTTCAGGTCGAATGGTATGACGAGATCTACACGAAGACAGCTAGCAATTATCTGGCTGCTGTTTCTTAACAGGCGATATGCCAGTAGCTTATGACATGCTCTGGTATTATTCTATGGGCTCCGTCTGTATCCACTAATCATAAATTCGCAACATCTGACTTTCAGAGGTTTCACTGTTTGAACGGGGCAAAGGATTCTCTAATAACATGATGAATTCATTGGATAGCGGTACATACATGTACGTATCGATTGTAATAAATACAGTTCCTTTCTTATTTGACTGGTGTTTTACGCAGGACTTAGGAATATTTCAGTTACATGACAGAGCCAGGGAGAAACCCACAAACATCCACCGGTCGGTAGTTAGAAGCTAATTTGGAGACAGAGTATTGGGCTACCTTCGAAGGCCAAAACAGTACAATACACTGTACCCAAAACTAACATCTGTGAGGCCATTATTTTCCGCCACTATGTTGGAATGAGACTTAGGACAATAGGCTTACTTGATTACAGTGAGTGCCACTGTCTGTGAGAGACACGTGGACGTGGTTTACAACATGCCAGAAACACGTGACTCCGCGCCCGTATGGCAGCCCATCAGTGTCTAGTCAGAACGAAAATTGGACGGATAATTGGGACGTTGTCTCTCCCAAAAATTAAGCCCAGACTCCGATAGGGCTCACCTGACAGACTACGTAATTAACCCACACAATCTCTGTCAAATCTTTGTCAAAGTAAATTAGTGAAGCCATAGCCGTACAGAGCACTTGTGTGGTCTCAGATTATGATGGGGAACCCATTTTCACGAGCATGCATAAACAGATGTAGGGGTATACTGATGTCCACGAATCTGCATGGGGTGTGATGTATACAACGTGTTTGTGATTTGAGATTGCGCGAAAGACTCCCTGATAGATAAAATTTCTGATTACATAAAATTCCACTTGGGGAAAATTCATAAGAAAACTTAAAGCAGCAGATCACACCACTGGAATAGTTCCAAAGTATACATTTCATAAAGCATTTCTGTGTAATCATTATTTTTCACTCATATATAGAAATATAGAAAGAGTGGAATTACTAGTCAATCTAAAATGTCCACGTGGATTGGCACATGTACGAACATTCCCAGCAGAAATACTGGGCACATTTCTCACGTTCCCCACCTGGTAAGTGATACAGTGGAAAGATGGACAGCAGAGTTGAGAAGTTCTCTTTGCGAGGAAATCAACAAGACAGTCGAGTTCGAAAAACACCGTTAAATTTTACCTGACCAACTCTTGTTGTCTTGACATTGTTTTCTAAACCTTCACCTTTCTTTGTACGTGTCAGCGAATTAGAGGTAAATGAAAAGTATTGTAGATGACGAAAAGCACTGAATTTTTAGAGTAATTTATTGATTGATAATAGGAATGAAACAGATGTATCTCACAATGTTTTATTATCAACAAACAATAACACCGATAACTTGTCTGTAACGAAACGTCGGAATTGGAAGACTAGCACAACGTGTTAATCAAGCCCCGTTTAGTTTTTAATTACTATCAAACCTGTTGTAATTGTTTGTATTTCAGTTTACAATTTTTAAATTATGTTTTACGCGTAACTCTTTTTTGCCAGCGTTTGCACACAAACTATGAAATTAAACATACCAGAAATTAATACAAAAACTGAGATTGAAACACTGGCGAACAACTTCTGCGTTGTTGCCAAAGGACAAACTTGTCGTTTTCTTTATTTTCCTATCAGAAAGCTTTGCTGTTCATCTCTCTCTACCCATTGTTAATTAAACCTACAACGCAGACATAGGTTAAAATTTACTGACTGATCGTAATTGCACAACCCACCTGAGCCTTTCACCGACGCGTTTTCAGGACATGTATCCCAGTGCATTTTCTGCTGCACCTGTGTTCAGATGTTCTCTTGGGTAGCGATATGGTGGAGATGACAGGTGGGGCGGACGTAGATAGACAGCAGGCTGTTACAGATCAGACAACGAAATAGTCCACAACAGAATACAAAAGTCATGTGTTTCCATAACCTCTGTTACCATCTTTTGTAATACATACGGTATGCGGCTCGTTCTGCTATGCTTATAATGTTTCGGAACAAAATATGTTCATTCTGACAGCATACTGTCAAAGTCTTGTGTTTTAGGAGACGGCATATTGAATGGCCACAAAGACCATCTGTATGCAGCCAGATTTGTAATCCTCTGATATAAGACACAGCCTTAATGTAATCTGGTCCTCCAGATCCAGTTAACACGGCTAGTACTACATTAGAAAATTCCAGTGATCTTAAACACTCTAAATTTGAGACTTTGTAGTTGAATGAAAGCTTGGAAATTTCCCAAGGTAGCGCAATCAAAAACTGCGATACTATTAGCTATACAGACGAATGCAAAGCTATGTCAATAACATTTTCACCCTCGAATAACCCTAAGAGTGGACGTCATAGAGATCTTCGGCCTCAGTGTTTTACGCATTTCACAACATAAAATTACTCTCTTTAAACAGGTGTGGCTTACTGTAGCATAATTATTAACATAATGCACAGCAAAATAACGATTAATATTAGCAAAAGAGTGGGTTTGTTCTCTACGTAAAGGTACATTCCTCTAACATGTTAATAATTGTTTCAAATCTAGCTTTCTGAATTAGACCTTGCATGCTGCGGATACAATGTCTAACTGAGGTCTGTTTGAAAAACCAGAGTTATTTTCCTATTCAGAATCTAGACGTTGCCAAGCCTTTAAAATCTGTTTGTTCATCATTCAAAAATGATTGAGGAAAAAAGTCGCTGCGACATGCGATTACTTCGGTTGATAATTGCTGATTGTGGAAATACGGATTTTAAGGGCTAGGCCGCGTCTACCCTTGGTTTTTCAAATGGACCTCTGTTAAACGTTGTATCCGCAGCATACAACCTCTAATTCATTAGGCTATTTCAAATGAATAGTAATCCTTGGCTGGATTGTTCTCAAGTTGTTCTCAAGTTGGCTGGATTGTTCTCAAGTTGGCTGGATTGTTCTGAAGTATTGCACCGGCGATGATGACATTAAGCAGAATTGTAGGTATTTTCTAAATTCGCTTTATCTACAGACATGTGGTTCATGCCTCGTGTTCATGCAGTGAATGTTATATAATGTAAACTAAACCCTGCATCTTTATTCTACCTTAGAGCAGTAGCTACAACAACATTTCATGTCGCAATGCACGTAATTAAGTGTTGCAGAAGATATAGTCAATGCACGAAAACCTTTTTGCACAAATATTATTTTAAAGACATTTTCAACATTTCTGTTGTGGAGAAACGTTGAACTTCTGTCGATTTTGTAAGAACATTCGAACGATTTGGAACATCCTTTCATGGTCTACGACTGTTATACAAATGTCATATGTGGTCCTTATGTTAGATAAATACCACACTGATTGAGACAAATACGGACACAAGTGAACAGCACTGCTGCGCCAGACACCACCGTGACGAACCGCTACTCTGATGCTAAGAGCCACGTTATCAGATAGAGACGAGCCCGAGTAGATGGTTTATATGGCTGCTAGGCTGTGAGTTTGTCTATCGTGACGGAACGTTGACCAAGCTTGATACATGCAATTGGTAATTGCCATCACTAGTAGCATCTGTGCATACTATGGTGCTAAAGGTATCATCTACTCTCAGCCAAAATGTACATCTCAGTTGCATCTACTTTTTTCTATTGATCTTGAAAGATGTGGTATTAACGTGTTTAAAGCTTAGCTAATTCGGTGTGTAATGAGGACAGACTTGCGAATACCAGAGGCTGCAAATGAAGACAATCTGGAGATACGTTGTTATGCACTTAGACTAGAAATGACGATGACAGTCATATAAAGTGTTGTGATTTTGTTGGGACTTTTACATCAGCAATGATAGGAAACTCGCTCTCTATATACATTATCCATGCCTATATCGGGCTGCTGAGCATTGCCTGCTGCACAGAACAAACTCTTTTGCAATACCATGCTGTTGTTATATTGAAAACGCATGTTTCGAGATATATGTATAAACAAACATGACGTGAAATATTGACATCGTTTTTTATGCTTTTAAGCCTCATTGAACAGATATTCATTGCGTTTGCTTACGTAGATGCAATTGATTTGTATGTTTTGCAGCGTACTGCGTCACCTGTATAAAAATTGTTCTGAGTCAACTTGGCCAAGATTGACGCAATCGATCCGACAAGGTTAAGACAGGGAACTGAAGCTTGAAACGTTAATATGTAAATAGATGTAAAATAGTCCTTACTCAGCCGCCAGTATCAAAATGACGACAAGTCTGACGTGTTTTTCAATGAATAAATCAGTGTATTTAGACATGAAGTAAAATGTTAACCCTTCAACGCCATAGCATATGGATGAGATAAATTAGGGCCTGTTTACGCCCTCCATGTCATCATGCAGATGATGTTTAGATTGGACATAATGGAGTGCAGCACCTTATAGTACGCCATAATATAAGCTGAATTATGGATCAGAAAAACATAATGGCTGCATGCTGTCACATTTGTGAAAGCCTTGTCTTTCTAGACTATTGTCTCTGAATTCTTTTTAATCGTTTGCCCATCAAGTCCTGAATTTAACGTTCATATCTAACCTAGTGCATCAGATGCCTATTAGTCCGAGTATGGCTTATCAGTTTACCAGCTTTGGTACCGAATCGACCATTGTGTAACGCCGTGTCTGCCACCATTGATAGGTATTCTACGCCATACTCCAGTGTGTTTAACTTATTCCATAGTGTTCAGCAAAGGGAGAAGAAAACCCACATATTTGGCCAGGTACATGATAAAGACCATAACCGAGCCAGCCAGAGCTGGGTTGGAAGGGTCGCCTTGCCTGGTCAAGGTTTATTCCTCTTCCAGGAGAATTCAAACACGGCCCTGTCATCGATCGAGTGCGCATGAACAGATATTCACAAAAATCGTACATCCGAAATCGGAGTGGCATTACCAGCTTATTTTCACCATCTGAACATATGTACAACGATTTGTGACAGCAGGGTTGGTACTGGCTAGGATAATTGGACAACCGCAGGATAGGTTAGCACCTGTCCATTGTCGAGGGCGAGTGTAACTAGTTCAACTGAAGGTCTCGTCCAAAAGAAATTTTGCCTTTTTAAAGGCAGTCATTTCTGTGTAAAGAAAATCTGACACTTTGGCGAGACATTTAATTGGGCTGACCTTTGCCTCTGTGTATTTCGATCTATGAGACCATGTGAGCTCTCCATCGCACTTGGACTCATACATTTGTCTACAACTCCTACAGTCACACGTATTAAGATTAAACAACAGAGCCCACATTTATCAATCGTCTAAAAACGTACGTCAGACATTAAATCACGGGTACGATGGCAAAATTTTGTTCAAGGATGTTAAACTTTGAGCGCGGTCTTTTTAAATAGACTTTGTGTCATCGGAGGGAAAGTTCGCAAGGTTCTTGCCAAAGGTTGGTGATTTGCCTTACGGCACCATTTATAAATGGTCTTCTATAAAGTAATAAGTCAACAAACCCTAGGTATAGAACATTCTAACACAATCAAGCGGAAAAACGAAACATGATTTATGAAGAATATTTATAAATATTTTCCTCAAATAACGCTGGGTATAATACAGATGCTAGGATCATTGGTGCTATAAACACATGGCGCTGTGTGTTTCATCTGCTGTTTCTGGGCTTACTCCGGGTATTTCACTATTGTCAACAAGACTGTTGTAGTATTGTACCTAATTCTTCTCCATGCATGTCTGTTTATTAAAGTTCGATATTCACGGGATCTGTAGGCTCCGCATACCGGTCGTCACTCCAGTCATTACGTGTGTGCCGTTCAATGGTGAAGTCGTATGACTATCGGCGACTGGGGCCAACTCCGTACGACCAGACAAATTGAGGTGTGTAACTTCTTAAGCTCCCCTGTATGTCGAGCTTGACTTACCAGCACCGTGCCGACAATCATGACTTCAGACTTAAGAACCTCCAATGGTAGTGAATCAACTCAGTTAACATCCACATTTCCAATTTTATTGAATTTCGAAATCGTTGGAACCCTTGTACTACATCCTTAAAGTAACTTTTTATTTCCAGGTGCCATGCGGTGATTAAACAGGTAACAATTGTTCTGCGCTTCAATACAGAAAATTGGGGATTATACAAGGGTATTCGATTGTCTCCGTCAGTTCTTGGAGACATACTTCAGTCCTCTTTCTGCTCAGAGACGAGACCATCTATCAGAGGTAGGAGAGTACCTCAGTCATCGCTATGCTCAAAGCCGAGCCTTTCAACCAGTACTTGGAGAAGTACTTTAATCCATCCAATGCCCAAAGCTGAGCCTTACAGTCAATAGTCGGAGAAATACTTCAGTCCAGTCAATGCCCCGAGTCTCACAGTCAATGGCTGTATGTCCAAAGCCGTTTATTTCAGTTACAAATGAGAGAAACCCATGCACTCAGAGCCGAAATTCCAACCATCAAATACTAGATTGATCTGTAAAATAGAAGGGCAAAACCCGAGAAGCACATGTGTTGGTGAATGGCCTTGTCACCCTGGGCGGTTTTACAACCCCATGGCGTGAAATGTTGCATTAAACAATGACAAGAGTCATCATTAATAATCAAGGAGGCCTTTTCATAAATAACAAAAGACCAAGGGCTGCCAAACAACGGTTAATAGCACAATAAACTTCACATCACTTGAATCACAATTATAATAGCCCCTATTTGGTCAGTACCAAATCAGCTATGCACAGCTGTTTTTTTATCTGTCGTTCTTAGCCTTCGTTTTTATTAACTATGTAGCTACGGTATGTTGTCAACAACACATAACAACAGATTGTTATGATCAGACTGTAGCCCTCATATCACAATCAAGGTGGCAGTTTGATGCAAACAAAAAGTGCAAGATAACGACTCGCTGAAATTTAATACCTTAATAATCACTGAGCAGCAGACTGTCAGTAGTCAGGACTTGAGGACATATCCGAATGTACGCATGCGCTACCCAGACCTGTCTCTCATTTCCACTTATCTTAATCAAAACAGAGAAAAAAGCATCATTAATCTGCCGCGTTTATCTGCCTCACATTATTTTAGTTCAACCGCAAAACCTTACTTTGAAGTTACCTCAATCGGAAGCTACCTTTTACCTTTTGGGATTCGTTTTGAGCAAGACAAGAAAATAAACTTCAGAGTGGCTTCCGTCAATAGACTTTCATACTATTCATCAGAGTACTCATATATCTCTTTTCGTCAATTTCGAATGACATTTGATAGTTAGAAAATGCTATAGTTCGTTCACCTGTGTGATTTGTTTTTGGAATACCTTCCAGGAGTTTAGCACATATAATGTAAATAAATATTATGAGGTGTCAATGTTTAAAATTTGTCTGTGCAGCATTTCTGTCTGGGGCCGATTGTAAAACATTTCATAATCCCTAGACTTGTATCTTTACTTAAAAACCTTTTCACGTGTATGATGTTAACTGACGGAATACGAAAACAAACTCTTAATTTACATTTCAAATCAAAAGTGAGCTTTATGACAACAGCGTGTAAATGAAGCTTGATTTCCTGAAGCAGCTGCTGAAGGGTAGACGTTGTTACTGTGCTCCATAAAGCAGATTGTCATGCCATGCTTTTGTGAGAGGAGGACCGTACCTGAACTCTACACAGCACCTTAATATGAGGGTGTGATGTACTCAATCACTAACGAAATCTTACATATATACATAATAATAATAATAATTATATTATTATTATTATTATTATTATTATTATTATTATTATTATTATTATTATTATTATTATTTAGTATTATTATGAGTAATGGGCAATTATTATTATTATTATTATTAAAAATTTTGTTTCTTCAAAAGTTAGTCGTACATCTAGCATTATTTAGGGTTACTTGCAAAAAGTATGTGAGTAATGGCCAATCAAAGGGTAAGAACATTTTTTGGGGACACCCTCTATGTATGTATGTACGTGCGGGTGCGCGGGCCTACATGCATGTATGTATGTAGTTCACTGTGTAGTAACAGAGCATCAATGCATCATCCACTAAGTATTTACAAATATGATCATAACCATTATATTTTGTATACATTGCCAGCTGTGACTAAATTTTCAATTCGATCCCCCTGAAAAAGACAAACATATACTAGAGAAATTTCAAGCTCCCATCCACAGAAAAGGCCATAGGTTATGGGAGGATGGGAGTATAGAAATACACAACACAGCCATCATGGAACGTTTGTTCACTTGTATCTGTAATCACCCACACATACATCTGTCAAAACCACGAAGATTTATGAATAGAAACATCATCTGGCCAAAACATTTTATAATACAATGTCTTTGTTGACTTCCGCCTGCTTGACAATCATTGGAGTCCTTTCTCTTCTATACATTGATGAATTTTATACGTGACAAACGCACTTCGTCGTGTTCAACAGTTATTAAATTCCTGATTGGTGAGGCTAACTTACGACCCACAGAACAACGCGGCCGTTTGTCTAGAAAAATGCGCTTTACAGTGTTCTCTGTGTTTTAGCCTCTCGTCTAGTCAGTTGCAAAGTATTTTGCCGATGCCGGTTCACTTGTGAGAGGTTTAAACACATCCCTTTAAATAGTGAATATCTATCAAAAGAAAAGATTCTATTTTTCCATTTACCAGCTAAACACTTATTTTGTGTGTCTCTCCCAAGAAGCGTGCGTAGGGCTGTAGAGATTATTCAGCTGTAGAGAAATTAAATCGTTTAGTGTTGGATTTATAAATGTCAAAGCAGTCATACCAGTGACTTGATATGATTATTCATACCGTTTTCATTTTTTGCGAATGATGGCACTGAGGAAGATGGCCTCATTAAAAAAGTGAGTGCCTCCAAACCATGAGACGAACAAGGTATCACATTAGACACGACCTTGGTATAGATTCTCCCTCTCGTATTGCTCGTAGTGAGGGAGGTTACGCAGGATTGGGTGGGGGTTCGGTTGATTAGTGTTGTAGAGCAGCATGACTCAGGAGTCCCTCGTGGGTTCACGTCCAGCTCATGCTGTTTTCCTCTTCGGCCGTACGTTTCCTCCGTGCTCTGTCCGGTTTCCGCCCATCATGATACTGGCCGTACAAGTGAAATAATCTTGAGTATGGCGTAAAACACCAATCAAACAAATAAATCAGTATTGCTGGAGGGGTAAAAACAGTAAGCGGTAAAAACGCCCAATGGTTAGCTTTATCACCGTCTTCTGGTCACCGAAAACGTGGGAAAGCTGGTCACTAACTTACCAAAGCTGGATGTTTTACCCCTTCAAGGCGTTCTCGTTTCAAGCACTTATAACACAGACCGACACTGAGAATTTCATGGTTTACCCTTCACATCTAACTCAGTATTCACGGTTTTGAAATTTAAAGCGACACATTTTTCTATTCATCAACTACATTGTTTGAGTTAATTCATAACTACAGCTTAACAAAATAAGAAGCAATTCATAAAGATGTCAAGATGGCAAAGTGATTGCTTTGCTAGGCCTTTTGTGGGTATTAAAGTAGTTAGGTTTTTTAAAGTGAAATTGCACATTTCCGTGCGTGAATTAACTTAGAAAACTGGATTTTATTGAATAAAAATTGAAAAGATGGATATGACAGTTGGCTGACAACAACTGAAGGGGTAAAATATCTAGCTGCAGCCACAAAGGTCCTAGTCTGCCATGAATGCCTAGTCTGCTCTCTTAATGAGCTTCGTTTATCCGAGAAAATGGCCTTCAAAATGACATAACAACACAGATAGATGAATAATGCGCAATATAATCTCTACACACTTGCAGACATCTAAAGTTACCGTGAATTCTGCTCACTGATGATATTCACATGGCTACGATGTGGAAATAAACACATAATTAAGGATGGCAAGAGAAGGTCAGCCAAATGTCGGGAAGGCTAATATAAAAGCAGTATTAGCTAAAGTAACCCTGACATCTCACGCCACTTGGTCTACGGACCTATTTGGCACAGTACAGGATTTGTAAACAGTTGCGTGTTTCTGGATGGTACCTTCCATCAATAACTTTATTCTAGTCAGAGAACCGCCCAAGAACCGGTAGTTCATATTCACGTTAGGTACCTATAAACAATTGCGTGGCATGCATGAATACAAATAGTCTTCATTTCACGGAATAAAACTGAGAAATCTAAGAGGAAAACATAAATATCGCTGATGGAAAGAACTCAATCAAAACATTTTGCTTTTTGAATTTCTTTTACACCGGAAAAGCTTTATACTGCAAATCTGTTTTTAGAGATATGCACCGTAATTGTTTCCTCAATTTTGCGGGATTTGTGAGGAAAAAATGAAAAACAACTTCAGCAATCTGAAATTTCATCGTCAGTGACAAGACGGTGCATTCATATGTTTTACTCAGCATTTTATGGGCATGACGGTTTATTCATAAGTTTTACTCGTCATTTTGTGGAAAGACAGTGTCAAGGCGATGTATTCATAAGTTTTACTCGGCATTATGCGGGAGAACAATGATAAGACAGCCTATTCATAAGTTCTAGTCAGTGTGTAGACAGTGACAAAACGGTGTATTCATAAATTGTTCTCGGCATTTTATGGGAAGACAGTGACAAGAGGGATTATTCGTAAGTTCTACTCAGCATTTTGCGGGAGAACAGAGACAAAGAGATATATTCATATGTTTCACTCGGCATTTGGTAGGAAGACAGTGACAAAGAGGTATATTCATAAGTTTTACTCGGCAGTTTGTGGGAAGTCAGTGACAAGACGGTGTATTCGTGAGTTCTATTCGGCAGTTTGCAGGAGGACAGTGACCAGATGATGTATTCATAAGTTATACTCGACACTTTGCGGGAAGACAGTGACAAGGAGGTATATTCATCAGTTTTACTCGGCATTTTGTGGGAAGACAGTGAAAAAGAGGTATATTCACAAGTTAGACTCGGCATTTTGTGGGAAGACAGTGACAAGGAGGTATATTTATAAGTTCTACTCGGCATTTTGCGGAAGAACAGTGACAAGACGGTGTATTCACAAGTTGTACTCGTTATTTTGCTGATTGTGATTTAGGTACAATGAACTTTATCACGTTTGAGCTATCAAGGGGTTTCTATTTTCCGCAAAAGGCCATATATGGAGCGCCTTCATTAGCAGAGAATGCCTGAAGTACACTTTAATCACCTGGCAATTAAAGGCCGCTGATACTATCATTTGCTATATTCCTCTGATGTCTTAAGTTCATGTGGAAAACTCCATGCTTTGACAACGTTTCTTACAACAGGATTATTATTGATCAAAATAAGACTTAAATGACGCTTAATGCTACTCATTTCTGACAAACCCTTGAAGCGTGAGAATAAGTCCAGATGGTTATGATTTCATTTGGAACGTAATGGATGAATTTAAATGTCAGGCTCAATTAGATGCATTTAAAATTTGACCCAATGAGTGCATTGACGAATTTGACGTGAAGTTTAGCTTTCAAAACGCAAAATATCAAATTAAAATTGCAAAGAATTGGCCAGAAATTACTTGTCCAAGAAACACTGCATTTTCATTCACACAGTGAAATAGAGACTTTCCTGTTGGTTAAATTGGAGTGACTCTCTTGTCCTTGAAACCTATACAGTTATTTGCAAATTATCCAGTGATGCATCTGGTGTTAATATCTATTGAACGAAGCCGTGACATACTTTAGAAGTTCATATCAAATTCCACCATAGAGCGCTTGGATAATAAACCTGTAAAAGTCGACGCAACAACAAACAAGAATTTCAAACATGCACACCAAGAACAAGAAGAATACTCTCCCCAACAACGACAACACGTACGTCCATTCTTTCAAAGATTATACGCATCATTTTTCGCCCTCCTATGGGTGCTAGACTTACGAGGACATCCATTTTTTCTCCGAATTATCTACAAGGGTTGATTTACAACTGTCCAGTAAATATTACATATGGAGGCTATCAGCAATTTGATTCGTAAAATCAGACACACATCTACCATACATCTTTGCAATATTCTAAAGGTTAAAAGTCGTTTATTCGTCAATAGCTTTGGTTAGTTACTTCGTTTTATTTGTTATCTGTTTTAGCCGTAGAAAGGGTTCACTGGGCTCCACAGGTAAAATAGTGTGAGGGTTTCCTTAGGATGTAACGCGTTTGTCCTGATGTAACATTTTTGTACCATCAATATTCCGCTTATGCCTCGTGTCTGCTTGTAGCATGCCCTACATACTGCATCCCAGTGGATGGCATTTGAAACTGGCGAGGAAGCGCTAGTTAGCCAAAGAGATGTTTATCCATAATATAAGCATGCTGTCAAGTGTATCTACATAGATGATGTACTGGTTCATCGGACCAATGGTGGACTAACTTGACTGGGTCAACTCGCACATCAAGATCGACAATCTGGTTATCGCATAGAAATGATTGATTAGGTTACATCATTTTGGCTCCTGGTTAGTGTGCGCTTCTAATAGAGGACATATATCCTAGCCAAGGGAAGCGACAATTTAATTATGCTTTATTGTAGCCACAAGGATACTATGTATCTTCTTATCCTGCTATTTTTTAGTACAACGGTAACAATATCTCTGGTATATTATTTTTCTTTCATTTGTTCTGTAAACTGACTTATGGTAGGAATGAGCAGACTTCACATCTGATGGTGAGAAGCCGGGTATTTACGTAATACACGCTGCCTACTTTATACATACATGTAATCGATTGGCAGGAAAGGAGGCAGCTGTGTTACAATCATGAGATTTATCCCATGAGCTTTGGGATGCCAAAGATTAGTCGTTCCTTTCTTCTCCGTCCTTAACAATGAAGCTTTCTGGCTTTGAAATGAAAAGATATTTACATGTACGGGCTACGTGAACGCTAAATTAGGGATGCGAGGTGGTAAGGCGGAATTTGGTCCAAAGATGATGCATCAAATCGGTCCAAAAATAAAATTTTCCTACATTTCTTACTTTTTCAATTTAAAAAAAATATAACACATTAGGGCATACGCTTGTGTTGAGCCTCAGAGCACAATTTACACAGGACATTTATCTCCACACTTGTATTAAACCTTTGTGCAAAAGTTGTTATAGTGGCACGACTTCTTTCATGGCTAAAGTCGTTTATCATATGGTATTTTCCTTAATTTTCCAACTTAAGCTGTCACCTTTGATTCCTGTATGTAGACTGCATGCATAGTCATGTGGTCACCTTTTGTCTTACTACGTAGCTTTGCCTCTATCGGCCTATACACTTGTTTTGTGAATTTTCTGTTTATGACAGTCATGAAGTTTGCATTAATCCAGATGTCTTGATGACGAACGCATGCACTGAAAAGCCCTGACGGTTTCATTCTACTGTTAACAAACGAGAGAAGTTCGCCTATTCTTCAGCGTGATACGAGCAGGAGCAGAAGACCCAAGTTTCAGCTGTCGTTGCTCATAAGTCATTGCATTCCAGTACTGCTGGATTTGTTATCTGTCGGGTGGGCTGAAGATAAGACGAAGACCCACAGAAATAGCCATTAATCCCGGTCTACATTAAACATAACCTTGACCTCAATGGTACAGCACATATGTTTAATTCTTATCCATTCTTTAGGCTTAAAGGTGGCTAAGGTATCGGTTCATGTCCTTGTCTCAACACTCAGACTGAATACCGGTGAAAGGCACACGAGGTAAGGCTTCAGTTCTGGCCTTGGACAGGGAATTTGCAGGCCCCGCCACCTTTTTTCCCCTCTTCCACCCGACCCTTTCTCAATCTTCATGAGTTTTTGGTAACAATAGGCGATCACCGACGGTCGCATGCTTTAGGTCCGTTGACGGAAAATTGTCTCTCATCGCACAGACCTGTACTTTTCACGAGGCCAAGTTCGTCTATCACAAATAAAAAAAGGAACAAAACTACTCCCACATATACCCACTGTGGATCGTTTGCTTGTTTCTTTTGTTTTATTTGTTTACATGTGATTTAGTGTCGTCATACTGAACCGCGTTAATGCTTATATGCTTGTAATATTAAATGAAGCCTCACTGAAATACTATGCTAAAGACTCTAAACATGGCGCTCCATGTCAGTCACAGTATGCCACGCTTATCTTCTAATCGGCCAAGCCAGGTAGCTACAAAATCTTACCCGAGTGAACTGAATCCCTCTTCTACAAAAATGAAACCATGAGGTGGAACCGATTACAGCATTTCAGGTTGACTTATGAGCAGGCATGCCGTATCATTGCCAAGTAAGGTGACGATAAATTACTGCTTTATCTGTTTATTTATTTATTGATTGTTTTAACACCATACTCAAACATTTTATAGGTGGCATTTTATCAACAACTAACGCACCTTGAAGCGGTTGACAGCTGATGTATGTAGCAATGGCTGCGAAATACCAGATGGCCATGATCATTTTGACGTGACCTCACAACTCAGAAAATTTCATCAGAGCATTAAGATTAAAAACAATTTTTAAGACTAGTGGGAGTATTATTATACTTATAAATACCACGACTTGGGTTGATATTTAATAAGAATTAACCGTTTATATATACACACAGTTGGTTCGATCTATCGCCCAATACACTTGTGCAAAGAGCTGCTGTATCACTTGATATGCCTATACTGAGATTTCATTGCGTTGATATCATCCCTCTAGATATATCCTGAATAAGACCATGGAGCTCCTAGTGAAGGTCCGGTTAATTTCGGTACAGTATGGCTTGATTATTGTGGACGGTAAACTTGACGATACTTGATAGACAACCCCCGAGCTGTGGAAGAAGATAGCCAACATACTGGTGATAAAGTGCGCAAATTGTATGCAGTAGCCGTAGGATGACGATTTATCGGCAATCGCTGTAATTCAGGACGACTCTCCCAGATGCCCGCAGATGCTGGGACATCTCTATGTACTTAACATTGCCTCCCCACGGGATTTGGTTTCTCCCCGCCTCAGTACTACATACCATATATGTATACTTACACGGTTTTAAGCCCTGCGTACATTTTACCCACTACAGATCCAACACGAAACAAGGTCGTTCACCTCCTATGGTGTCAGCGTTGAAGCAAATTCGACAAACACACATATTCAACATGAATGATCATGAGATCCAGGTAGGGCAATACGGTGAAGATAAGACCGATCGTTTCGTACGAGAACAGTAAATAAACATAACATCCATTAACAAAATGCAAAAAGTGTTAAGTCAGATCAACACCGATTTATTGATTTATTTCATTATTGTTTACTAAAGGCCATATTCAAGAATTATTCGCGAATATAACGGCGGTCAGTTTGGGGGTGGAGGAAAAGGTTTCCTCACATTTCACACAGATGTCACTAAATGAGAAATTCAACTACCTCAATAAACAACGAAACATTCTAGGAATGGTAACCCCTGTATGTTGTGGAACTGATGAAGGCTTTTATGCCACTGACATTAATGTAACGGTGACTGGTTTTATTAAACGCCCAAACAATCAATAATGACATTCTATCAATGAAATCTGTGTGAGGTAAAGCAATATAGAGAGTAGCTCTTGTAAGACCATTAATTAGTGCTAATTATCAGTATAATCGAGTACACCGATCAAATGTATAGCCTTTCTTTAGTTTCAACTCCTGTACAAAAGCGACTGTACATCACGCGTGTTAATTCCGCTTCTTCGATGTAGAGAGAATTAAATATGTTTGGTAATTATCACTTCAAAACATTCATTTAAATAGGTTCAGACATTAGCAGCTCGAGCACACAGCCTGTTTTTCTCCGATGTACGGTACAAAACAACCATCTCAAAATACTACTTAATTACACCCAAAGCACCCTATAGCGGAAGAAGTGCGAATTGGTTCTATTTGGTCAGCAAAATTTCAAGCAGAACATACCAACTGTTGAGTAGTTTTTAAGTAGCTGGTCCAGATTACACATAAAAACAGGGAATGAGGGAGACGAAATTAGCACAAAAAAACCGATAGCACGACCTCGAACTGTTTCTCTGCTGGCAAAGTGGTTTATCTATCAACTGACCAAGGCAAAACTGACCGAGAGACCCATAAATACAGAAAGCGAATGGTGACCTGGCTAGTTCTTACAGTGTTGAAGTTTTCTTAACAATCAGCCTGCTGGTGGGTGAGAGATTTGTGGCCTGAATTATATTTGAAGGCCATTAGATTTATAAATAAAGAAGACATTTCATATCGACTGATAATCAAACTATGATCATGAGTTGTTTCTCCACTGTTACATTATACAGGACATTATCTTATCTCATTTAAGCCTGGTTCAATCTGAAGACAAATGCTAATACTCAATCTTTCTTTAATAACATTCAAACAAGTACATAAGAATCGATGAATAATTCCAAAAGTCCTATCACAGCAATTTTTATCTAGCAAGAGTCTATGTTTTGTTTGGTCTGTTTTCTGCTTCCTGCCGCTGGTGGCTGTGTATTCGTGTCAAGTTAAAAGCATTCCCTGCCATACATGCTCCTCTGACTGCATAATATTTTAACCGTACATATAACAATTCAGTTTGAAGGTGAACTTTTATAGCTTTTATAGCGTTTTGTCTCCGTGCCTGCTGGTCGGTCCATTTTATGACATCCTGGATGATGTTTCTTTAAACATACACCTGAATGCAAGGCTACACCGACCTTTTGCGAGATAACTATCCCAGAGGCCTTTGGTGGTCACTGAAAACCTCAAATCAGCCGGCGCCTTATCGGATGCTATGCATGAGTACAATGATATATATGAGGTCTGGCCGGCGTAGCACAGAACACCCTGAGGAAAACCTCACAGATCTTAGTGTTTACAGACAAAATATACATGGCATTTCTTGTCCCAAATCTATGTGAAACGCCTTCTAGAGACGTGACCAATGCGTCTGTCACCACATTAATCATAGGTCAAGTCCACCGAGACATTCCTCACAAACCAATGGTCTCTCCAAGGGGTCAGTCAGTCAGACGTGGATATATATTACCTTAGTGAAGTAGAAGAAACTTTCTTCGAAATGCCCTAGGGAAGAGGGATCGACTCGGGTAGCCATAACTGTGTGTTGACACGACATGTGCAGAATTATAGGCACTTGTCCGTAATATATGGTCTACGAGATTATAAGTTTACGCAGTTTTGTCGCTTTAGTTGTTCAAATGTTGCAGGTTTTTTCGTAAAAGCCATGATTATGCTCTTCACTAATAAGTATTTTCGAGTAATGGCCAAGTTACTTGATAACATTCCTTTATCATCTGTCCTTGCTTAATAAATGAAACTACATCATTTCTACTTAAAATTTGCAAAACACAATGCTGTTTTTACTTTTTGCATGGCTCTTGGGGAGAGTAAATCGCCATTATATAAGTTTTGATCTAGCAAAGCGAAATGACCCAGGTGCCTCTCACCTTGGATTAAGATAGACGATTATCGTGTTATTTACAGGTGTGGTGGAAAATCTTCTGAGTGTGCCTTAACAAATGACGTCATCATCACATGACGCTGATGGCTAAGTATCATCAAATCCTGATCAACTCTCCCATCTCTCCGAAGGCAGACACCACAAATCCTCCCCCAACCTCCTTAATATAATCATAAGTTTCATAAAATTCCCTGACAGATAGAAACAAAATGAAACTAGAGCCTATAGGTACTGAAATGTATTCTATGATGAATGCTCGGGTTTCTTGGTTGTAGATAATTCTGTTGCATGGTCTTTGTTTATGAACAAGACACCAAAGTAAATCTATCATAATTTCACACTTTTATCCATCAACTGTCTATGAGGTTTGAGAATCGCTTCATGCAGAGAGAAAATACTAATTAGTAATAAACATGCGAATTGCTGCCTGCAGGTTGAGGATTTCACCCGTACTGGCCTAAGCGACAACAACTCTTGAGCTCTGTGTGTCATGTTCATGGGAACCAACATGACAAACAAGAAACACAAAATCAGTTTCATGAAAGAAAGTTATGAAAAACATTTTTTTTCTTGTAAGATAATGTCTGTGTATAAATCACGGCAATACCATTTCACCTCAGATGACCCAAATAAACCTCATAAAAATCATGTAATAAGATATGATGAGCGTCATAAATTTTCTCTTGGCGTGTCCCACATACTTTTGAAATAACTTCGACAACGAAATGTGATATATTATACAGTGTCCAATTTTCGTTATTACCGACTTGCCACTTTGAAACCTGAACCAAAACTTACTTTTAGATCTGTACCTTCGTTCTAATTCCTTGAAAAATGATTTAAGTCTCTTGACATAACCACTTGCACTTGATACTGCCGGCCTAGTAAAGGCCGGTCTTAGCTCCAGTCGGTTGATCTGAGATCGCGCCTGGGTATTTTGGCAAAACCGCAATATAAAGCACTGATCCAAATCCGCTACTGTTCAACTGCTATTGATCTTCCATATTCAGCGCTGTACGTGGAAAGGTCTGCCAGCAACTTGCAGATGGTCGTGGGTTTTCTCCCGGGTTCTGCACAGTTTCCTCCCACCACAATGCTGGCCGCTGTCGTATGAAATTAAGTGAAATATTCTTGAGTACGGCGTAAAACACCAATAAAATAAATAAATAAATCTATATTCAGCGAGTGAAGCAATATTTATTGAGTACGGCACACAAGCGGGCTTCCATGATGAATGGTTTGCCAAGATCGAGGCAGAGTATCAAACAGGCATGAAGCAGGCCGGCGAAGATCGAAACCAGCACGACAACAAAAGGAAAGTGATGACACCTCTAACATTGTGAAAACGATCAAAACGACGCTTAATTTTTTTATTTATATATATACTGATAAAGATGTGTCCACTGAATCATTTACCTTTCACACACTGACAGCCCTGACACTGTAGCCCGAATGACCCTTACAAAAAAATTTATTTTTTAATGTTAAATTTATTTTTCTGAATTGTAACTTCACATCTCCTCCTTGTGATACCTTCTGAAAAGAACATTTAGCAAAACTGGACGCCAGAAAGGTTAAATCTGTGCGTTCTTTTAGAACTATTTTTATTGGTTGTACTTTGGTCAAGAACTTCCGAGAGTTTAGAAATTGTCATGACTATACAATGCATTGCTATGTTCGCTTAGAATACATAAAAAGAGTGTCCCGGTAATATTTCATGACTGATGCAATCATGATTTAGGCCTGCAGTTTTATTATAGTGATATCTCTATAATTTTCTCTACAATTTGGACCTGAACTACACATAAACTATGCATGTTCTTCGTTATTTGATGATAAATTCTATCTATATGATTACGGTGTTTAATTCCAGGAAATGGCTTAGATATTTGGCGTCTATCTCACTCCCAGCTCTCACAATGCTGTCGCTGTGAGTTCAAGTCATGTTGGCTTTCTCTCTCGTCGTATGTCTCTCTGGTCGTTAGTCTGCTAGTAACCTGTTGATGATCGTGGGATCCCCAAGGCTCTGTCTGGTTTCCTCCCACCACAATGTTTATCACCGTCGTAAATGTGAATATTCTTTCGGCGTGAAACACCAATCAAATAAATACGTAAATAAGTATTTACATGAATTTCTATAGTATAAGTACATGTGTAAATTGAAAGGAGGCCAGATTTTAAACATTTGCCAGGTATCGCATGCAAAGTTTTCTCCGAGTTTATTCTCCATACTATACTCTTTGAAAAAGGTTCTACCCATTTCCAGCTTGGTTTTCATGAAGTTGCGAATGTCAGATTTGAAACTTATTATTCTAGCGAAAAGCCTACTAGAAAGATCCGTCGGAAATCTGCGTGCAAAAACTGAACATGGCACCGCTACAAACGTGTATTTTACTTTAGCATCCAGAAATAGCTGTCAGTTTCCCGGTAAAGATGAAGCGGTAATTTTATAATTGTCTGCAGGCATCCTCCTTTGCAGATACACCCAGCAAAAAGAACATCAAAGGCGATTCCGTGACGTGTTTGATCGAGTGAAATTTATATGACATTTAAATTGCGAACGTTAAACCCACTTCACAGATATTGGGGTTACCCACTTTCCCCGGCTTAGCAGACATTTCTTTTGATGTTAGGAACATCTTTTAGATGGACGAGAAAATGTTATCCCATACTCTTGAACCAGTAACTGTGTGCTGATTATTGCACCAGCCCAGCGTAAGAACTGAACGGTTCTCCGTAGCGTTGTATTACATGATTAACGGAATTTGTTGACAGCTTTGTCCTACCACTGAAATAATCCATGTCGCTGAAAGGTCACTATCTCTCATCTTCATTTGACTGCGTCTGACGTTTTATTTACAGCTACGCTTACTGCTTTGATTCTATAGTCACAAATGACCTATTCACTCGACTGCATAGCGCATGAAGATTATAGCAAATACTGAAATATTACTTTCTTTAAAGAGACATAGTCGCCCGAAATTTTGATTTTGAAACAAATTCTGATTGCGATGTGTTAACGAACTTTTGAAGTTCGTCCATACACTAAATCAGACACGTTGAAATTCAAAATATTTATTGAGTAATCTGTACGAGCCAGGGGAAGTCCTGCCGTTATTCGAGTTCAACACATAGAGACCGGGCCATTTTCCCTGATTATTGCTCAACCGAAAGGGCTTCAGTTGTTCGGGATCAGTCAATACTGGCAACACGAACTCGGATAGTTTGGAATTTTGTTATACATAGAAACACATAGAGTACAGCAACTTCAACAGCATTGAGAAAAGGTTATCAGTAATCTTCTCATTAAACTATGAATCAGAAAGGTGTGTCTCTTCGACGTTTAACATCGCTACAACAACAACAACATTTGCACCCGCCTATCGAGCAGTAGTTTTGCGACAATTGGCCACCACTTGCAACTGTAGACAACTTGCTTGTCAACCTGCTGAACTCTCTTTTACGATTATGTTTGGGCCGATCCGTTATGAGAGAGACGTAGGTCTTTCTTCTATGTATGTCATCAGCCACATTTGTTTACACATACATATGCAGATTACCAAGCGTTGTACGCATGATCCATTTCCACTGAATTCACAGTCCCTCATTTAACTATTCTGGCAGAATTTTTAGTTTTCAGTTATTTTCTTATTTTTTAACATTCACTGAGCGTACAATGCTGGTAGTGGGATTAATGAAACACTTGTAACTTTTACTTGTTGAGAAAAATACATAATACTCATGCCATTCTCTAATAACGCAAAAATGCCTACTGTTTGGGCAACCACATCCCTTTAGGTTAGGACAGCAGTTTTCAGGCGAAACAACAACAGAGCGCTGTGAAAATAAACAGTAAAATCTGTTACCAGAAACATATCTCACTCTCTGTGTTAATGAGGACATAAGACAGAAACTGTAACTGTTAACCTGTCATCATAAACTTGATAGGAGACTAGGCTACTTTCTGGAACTTTCCACGCATTGAGTCTTCAAAGTTGGTCCTTTATGTCTTCTATTGTTTCACTGTACAACACATTTGACTGGCATGTGTGATAAATCACTTGCGAACATGTTCACACAGGTATATAAGTGGATAATGATGATGATCGGTTAAGTTGCTGGTTAAAAAACTGCCGCGTTTGTGCAAGGCAGTGAATGGGAGGATACAAAATCGTCTCAGTATACGCAATGCCTGGCTTAATTTGGCAAAGATTTATAAAATCCCGGCTGCAAGCATTTCACAGCAGTCAAAAACATCATGGTCTGTTCTGTATTTAAGGATGAAAATATAACTGAGTGAGTGAATAATGTCCAAGATGAGCCGCATAACTCTTTACCAAGGTTATATCGAGTAATACAATTTAGGCTAATGATCATAGCAGCAGGGTTGGCGGGGGGGGGGGGGATTGATTTTTTTATTGGGAGACGCCCCGCCACTCAGGGATCCTCCCAGCCCATGTTCCGACTAATTTCTGCTATACATCAAGCCATATACCAGCTACATAAATAGTTATAATTAAATAATTGTTGAAGTAGGCCGGACCCTGTTCGCGTTCGTGAAAAAATAGTAATTATTTACGTAGGCCGGGGCTCGTCCGCGATCAAAAATAAACATAAGCCCCTGAAGGGAGGGCCCACAATGAGAGGAACAAACACTTGTGCTTGGCTGTTGCTGGGAAGGACAGAATTGTGCGGGAGAAGTTGTCTGTGGGAGTACTGCAAGGTCCCCAATGCCCGACTAGTAAAGGGTAGTCGAGTCACCCTCCCCTATCAGGGATGTGGAGTAGGGGTAAAAACAAGCATGGCTCGGTGTGATTGCTGTGGCGGTGCCCGTCTGCGCCTTCAGACTTGGCGTGGAAGAGCAGAAAGCACGACTAGCAGAGTTTGCACGACTAACGGAGATAGAAATTTCTATAAGACAGAGTACGAGTCTGGGTATATTCTCGATGAACCTATTCCGGAATACGCTGACAACCGTTGAGGCCACAACGGCCATTCATCGACATAGATCCCTCGCCAGGTGCAGTCCCCGGATGAAGACTGGGTTGAGATTCTGAACGATGCCAAAGATGAGTTTGAAATTGATGGCGCCGCTGCGGTCTTCTCCACGTGGCGGGTGGAAGCGGAGGACCCACACGACATCGGCGATACTGAAATCGATGATGCTAGAGCCGGCCGACTGGCCTTGGATGCCCGCAAGACAGATGTGACGGCGGCTCAGCTTCTCACCGCACTTCCTGGGGGGGGAGGGGGGACGAGTTCTTACTCCGAATCAAGTTCCTGCATGCGCGGAACGAAGGCGACTGGGTTGTTGAAGACAAGTTTGACCCAGTCGCGGCTGAGAGGAAAAAGGGGCAGAGCGTCATCGAGATCACGAGAGATACCAAAGCAGGCACTCTGACAGGAATCGACAGCGTGCTCTATCATAACGCCTACCCTATCACCTGCGGTTGTGTATGGGATCTATCCCGTCAGAGACCCAGACCCTCTCAACTTAGCCAAACTGGAGACCTTAACTGTGTGGCTCAAAGAATTGTGGAGCACTTCGAGGGTGCCTTGAGGGGTCAGGGCCTCACTCCTGCAAGGCGCCAGAAAATTCAAGAGTGGAAGGAGATGGCGCATGAAACGGGCGCCACGGTCGATGATGTGGCTGAACTGGAAAGGTCCTTACAAGGGCAATCGCCCTGCGGGACATTGCCGGCGAGGACACCTACAACAGTGGGAATTACAAGGGTTGGCATAGACCAGTAAAGCTCATTTGCCACAACGGTCACGCCTGGTCCAAAGACCTCCATTTCCCCCAAAAGAGAGAGGTCTATATCTGTAAGAGCGACGTCTGGCAGGCCATCCGACAAGCCACCCAGGGCGAGACCTTAGCTGTCTGTCTACTGGGTGGGCAAGACAGGAAACTCTGTGTCGACCAGCTCGTGCCACAGGGCGTCCGCACCTACAGGGCACAGGGGCCCACGAGAGGTTCCAAGCAAACTACACCAAGTTAGGTAACCCCGAACTCGCCGAGAGGCGAGAATCACGAGGCCAGCATCATGGCGAAAGAAAAGAACGACTGGAAACCAATCCCGGCCAGTCTGCTCGACGACATCCAAAAGGCCGCGACAAGCATGACCATGGCGGGCTCTGGAATACTATGGACTACGACACGAGGGACGTCGTCAGCATCGACATAAAGGCCAGCTACGAGGCCTCCTTTCCGGGAGAATGCGAAGATAAACCTTACTTTGAATGTTTCGGACACACAACACACCGCATGACTCGTGTAGCCATCAATGGTCCCCTCCCCCAAAAACTCGGCACACGTTTCGCGGAGATCCAGGAGTGGGAGCTCCCAGACATCCTGTCATCCTCGCGTAGTTTGGGAGGCATTTCGCAGAGAATGGATGGGCCCAAACGCTGTTCCTTGCCTTCTTGAAAGAGTTCGGCCTCCTGAAGTCCAGGAGGGTACGTGAAGCAATCATCACCTCTAAGAAACAGACCAAGGTGTGGCTCCCTGAAGACCGTAATCAGGGGTCAGCATCATCCGCAAATTCACACAGGGCAGCAAAACTGACGGAAAACGGCTGACCAGGAGGCTAGTGATAGACCAGGGTGAACTGGAACTCGCCAAAGGAGCACCCTGGTCGGGACACCAATGAAATGTCCCCCCGGTTGCATTCTCACATACTACGATGGCTCTCAGGCCCAGTACACTCAAGGGCATCTATGTTGGCCTATGTCCACATCAACCTCCTCTCTATTCTTTCGAGGTTCGAGCCCGAGGAAGCTGTCCGGGTGGCAAGCGATTCCACCTGTGTCAACAAAGCACCACTGCACAAACTCGAAGGAATTGAGGTGTATGTGGCCCCAAGGCCTGCAGCTCCACCGAAGTCGGTTGTGTCTATTGTCACAAGAATAACGCGTCTTCCTCCAGTTTCGCCAGACAAGTGGTGCGACACGGGAGAAAGGCTATATATGTTCATGGAACATGCAGCCTACCACGCCAAGCCCGAATACCGAAGACATGCCAGTTTCTTCTGCACCACGTCACGATGACCCTCTGACCAGACACCAATTGAGCTATATCAACGGCGGTGGGGGGAGCGGCGACACTACGCGAGCAATTGAGCTTTTCCGGGCTAAAACCCCCCTGTCCTTCACCCCGACCCACAGTATGGCCAAAAAGACGCGTGCCATAGGGGTCAAGACCCAAGCCTATCACAGCTTCTTCCGTTGGAGTGGACCCCGGAAAGAGTGGCCCAGAAGTTCATCCCCTCCGCGTGATTATCTGGGACGAGGTATGCACCGTGCCCCGGTCTATTCTTGAGACCTTCCTGGAGACCTTGGTTCTAACACAGGGGGGGTTCAGGTTATTTTCTTCAGCCACCGCTTGTCGTAGGTAAGATGCCACAGGACTGGCTACGTTAAGCTGGAGACTACCATGAAGAGGTCGAAAAAGACCACAGAGCACAGAGGAGGTGTCTCCTCCGGTGGGTTATTTGGTGCTGCGAAGGAACATTCGGGTCCTCCGATATGCCGTGGTAATGAAAGACCTCATAGGAATCACTACTAATCGCATGTTCAACTAAGGGGTCTCCCCCCACGTCGCACGCAAGCTCCGGTGGATTCTAGGGCGGGAATGCGGAGTAAAATTGTAGTACATCCTGCCCTATAGTTTTCCTCATGGCCGCGCCCAGTCTTGCCTTGTAACGGGCGTAGAGCTTCTCGACCTCGTCGTCCTCCAACGAGTCAATTTGTCCACTGTCCATGCCTGCCCAAGATACTGTTTGGCCTGGCCCCCCGCTGCCTTTGACGGTGCAGAGGAGTGAGATTGGCAGCACGCGCTTCTGCCTGCTCCTCCAATGGCTCCTTCTGTTTCTTTTGTTCAGCCCAGGACGTTGAAGCTGCGTCTTCGATATTCTCCTGGCGAATAGTTTGAGTCACAGACCGCGTCCAACGCACGACATCGACCACTATCCTCCAAGCCCTAATATATTCGCATGCAGCCCATGTTATTACACAAAAGGTGATTGTTTGCAGGGAAAATTGCAAGAGCCAGCTGATGTACAACCGGCTGATCAGTCTTCAATAGAAGCTTGGCATGCTTTGTTCGGGCCCGCTGCTGCCGCACTCCGGCCCGGTCTTCCGGGGGGATCACAACATTTTTTCTGAGGCATTCTTCAAACGAGTCCATATCTTTTCAGTAGAAGATGGCCACCCTGTGCGTCCGTCAATGCTGAGTTATATTTCTGGGTGAGTACCCAGACGCTTTGCTCCGCGTGCCGGTCTTAGAAGGCCAGCTCAGAGAGCATGTCTTTCTTTTTGGTCAACGCCCTTGTGGCCGATCTTTCGTTAATGATATATGGGGTTGGCGTGCCTTGGAATAGCTGGTATAAGGCACGGAGGTAATCAAGTAGCTTTTCACCTGGGTATACGACATAGACCTCTGGGTCGCTCCACACCCAGTGACACTCTTGATACACCCGATTGTACCGTACAGTGGGACAGGACAACAATGTGTTGACACATGCCGCGATAGGGACCCTCCAGGAGGTTCAGTGTCATGACCGTTCTCCTACACCCCGTCATTCCGCAGATAATCGCCGAGTGTGGGCCGCTGGGCCCTGGGCCCGCACCATTAGAACAGCGCTGAAACGAATCGTCCATCCTGGATGATGAGCTGGGCGTCCATGATCAGGGAAAGGTAGATGTTCAAAGCGGCCGCCTCTTCTGCTGTTTTCGTCATCTGAATGGTCACCCCCTCACTGGCGTTCTCCACGTGCCACCCGCTGTCGTCCGTGGAGGGTAGGTCCAGCCACAGGGCGTACTTAGTGGTTAAGAATGGACAGGTTCGCCAGCGCTAGGTCTTTTGTGGCCATGGCCACCTCCCGATGGCCGTTGCAACCGGCTGCAAAGAACTTCTTTGCCTCATCCCACTGCTGGTAGGCGCGCAGGCCTTGGCTGTACACCTGGTTGGGCACCCCTTTGATTGTCACGTCCACGTTGGTTATTTTGGGGTTGTCGAAAGCTTCGGTGTTCCGCTGGAATGCCGCCCTTGGATATTCATATAACATCATAATTCCTTTCATGCTACGGGCGCGTACGTTGAGGTTGGTGTTCCACAAGGTATCGTTCTTGTCACAGTTGATTTTCAGGTGCCGGAGCAGGCTGTCGTACAGCATTGCCAGGCAATGCCAAGGTATTGGTTGCGGATCATCAGGCGAGCTCGGGCTGGGTGACCATGTCATACCTGAGGCTGATGTTATCGATGGTTTAACTGGCATTTGTGTCCCCTGTGGCCCGGATTACGCGGCTGTAGTCGTTGAAAGTTAGATGGCATTCGAATGTGTCCTCAGGGCCGTCTGGTAGAATAGCATGTGGCTCTCCAGCAACTCGAAGTCAAGAGAGATGTAGTATCGGTTGGCATTGGCCACTCCAACGGCTTCATATTCGGCTACAGTCTCGTTCTTATTCTCAGCCACGACCCGGATTCGGGTGAGACTCTTGTTGGGGCTTGTGCCGATGCCCTGGTACTGGGCATTTTCTCTCTCCTGGGCCGATTTCCAGAGGTGCATGTAGCAGTGGTAGACGTCGCTGTGGATTGACAGTGTCTCATTGCCGCTTATCCTTATTATAATCATCTTTACCACAGCACGGCCGAGGTTCTGGATCACTGTTCGGTAGACATCAGTCGAGTTCAGGGAGATTGCAAAAGCAATTCTCGCGGTCACTGGGACAATGACGTCATGGGTACCAAGATTGGGGAACCGAACCAGAAGTTGCTGGTTCTCGTCGATCGTCCTGAGGTTGTTCGTCAAGACTACCGACTGGCGCATACCCTTCAACCCAATGGCAGTTCTCAGACGGCGGTAAGGATTAGCCTTTCGTCCGTATACGTTTGAAGTCATGGTTATTGAAAGCTGGGCCGCAATGTTCAATAGCCAACATGGCAGACTTTGATTTCGAAAACCCAACGTTGGACCATGACGATGTAGAAGACGATGAATAAAACGTTCTCATAGACGCCACACATGATGCTGGCACTGGGACTCATGTTATCGTTGTACCAGAAGCTTATCCAGTCAGCGGTAGATGACTACTGCAACGCCATAGTAGAGAGGGGTCTCACCCCCTCAACTGGCCGAGACCCAAGTAAGTTTGAGGTCGTCGACAGGCGTTTGCACATCCCGATCTCATGATCATCAACTCTCGGACAGGAGAGTCACTCGCACTCTCAAATATAGGCGGCCAGGCGGGAGTTGGGGGGGGGGGGAGCTGCCATCAGAGAAGATCTCGGGTTCACCGAATGGACCAGGGGGATCCCAAGAGGGAGCTGGCGGGTCGGGCTGTTGCAGCCTTCCAGACCGCCGATAGGACGCTGGGAGAGGCATTTGCTGACATCGACAGTGTCGAGATTCAGGACCTAAGGGCAGTTGCGAAGAAGGCCGAAAATGCAGTCGAGATTATGGAGAAAAGCCTCATGGATAGCGCCATCGAGGAGATCCTTGCTACGATCACTAACCCCCAAATCAAACTCCGCGAGATCCGAGGCATGGACCGAGTCCTGCAGACTATTCCAGGCCAACATATCAACAACCTCGCTAAGCTCTCAACCCTCGACGAAGACATCTCTCGGCAAAAGCGTAAACTGGATGAGACAGAAGCTACAGGTGTTGATGAATTCACTAGGCGCCATATTGCTCAACGGCTGGCTGACCTTCAGGATGTGAGGGCGGTCCGATATGAGCCCGTTTCGGCCACCAGATATAAGCTCCGCTCTCAGATCAACCGCATCCGGGATACAATCAACTGCATCCTTCATGAGGACACAACTCTTGCCGAATGCATAACCACCCTGTTCCGCGAGCAAGGCATCACAATCGCGTCGATGCTCACCGATCGGAATGGCGATATCGGCATTGGTGTTTGCGCTCACCGGGTGCTCTGCAGTGCCAGCGCCTTTTCCAACACCACCTCCTGAGAGAACCAACAAGGGCGGTCGGAAGGAGTGGGAAAAAAAGCACCTGCGGGCCCCGGGCAGGTTTCTATCTAACCTCGCCGGTAAAGCCGCAGCGGCTCTCCCAGATATTTTACGGAGAATCGTCTCTTGGCTCCTCAGCGCATTAGACAAGGTCGTGAACTGGGTTGCCGAAATTACTTGGGCTCTGGTTGACACCACAGGCGGAATCATTGACGCGGCCGTTCCGCCACATCTAGCCTGACCAGATTAGTGCAAGCCCGAGGGCGACGCTAAGTATTACTAACGCCAGTTTCTCTTCATCATGCTCTCTCAGTCAAACTGGAATCATCGGTGAATTCTTCTCTGGCGCTGCGGGTTCGGGTCTGGGTATTACTGGAGTCGGCACGGGTACTGCAGCTGACTGCGGCTTTATAATGCTTGTCTCCTCAGTCGAAGGGGCGCCAACCATCGAGTTTACGTCTCCATTATCCACGCGTTTCTGGTCTGCTGTGGCTGTGACGATCTCGTTGTTATAGCCACTGATTTTTCCGATTCGTAGGTTGCAGACCCACGCCAAACCCATAATCCACCTTGGAGCGGGCGTACCTCAGGACGTTCTGGTACCAAACTTGCCCCGCTCTAGCTGTCGGGACTGTTGTCGCTATGTAGTACACATGCTGGATTCAGTTCGCTTTAGTAAATTTCTGTCTCTTGTGTGATACAGGATATAGAGCTTTACTGTAAGCTTTATTTATCTAAGTATGCCAATATAAGGCGACTATCACTTGGTGGCCTTGCCACTGTACATTATGAATGTGGACGACCCCCTTTTCTTATACTACTTGCCAAGAAAATATCCCTGATGAAAAAAGGAGAGAAAAAAATTTCCTACACCTGGGATCGAACTTACCTGAGTGCCGAGCAATAGAAAAAGCCTGGTTTGTTAGCCCTTTTCCACAGTAGTTACCCCGTGGGGTGGTAATCCGGGTTTACGCTAACGACTCACACCATGGGATAATTACACGTGATGTCAGGTAGCGCCAACGATGTGTCGACGGGTCTCTCTGCCGGCGAAACGTCGAAAGTTGCAGAGATTCCCAGAAGTGTGGCGAGACGACTTACAAGAAATACATTGGGAGATAATCCCGGATTTTTCGCTGGCAAACTCTCACCATGTATTTCCAATGAAGCCGCCGGTTTACCAGACTGAGCTAACCGGCCAGGGAAAATATTACAGAAAAAAATGGGCGGTGTTTTCTGCATATACACATATACATATATATATTGATCATGAAAGGTACCTATCCTAGATAGAAAGACACGCTGATGGAATATCACGTTAGTTTTGTCCAGAACGACTATTTTCGCTGAATTCTACAGATAAAAATATGCCAGTCATTCAATCACACAATATCCAGCCGTAGACATACTGAGCGCTCAGTTCACATAGAAAAATTATAGCCACTTCAGCTGGTTGTATAAATCATAGAGTGGCCCAGTGCTTATCTATAGGTCGACTTACTATCAGCGTGCATTAAATATAACTCACTGTAAGCTTTATTTATCTAACTGTGTCAACATAAGGTGGCTCTCGCCAGCTTCGCCTTCATAATACAATTATTTATGAATGTAAGCCGGTGTCTGTCCTCATAAACAATAGCCAATTATTCATGTAGCTGGACATCACATGTCTTGATGTGTAGCAGAAATTAGTGGGAAAATGGACTGGGAGGCTCCCTGGGCGCGTTGCGGCTCCCAATAAAAAGTCCAATCACCCTTCCTGGTGCTACCATTATTGCATGTCCTGTATATGGCATTTCCATATTCCATTTCATCGAGCCAGCTACTACCTTTAGGCCATTCAGTGTAAGAGCTACTCATCCAACAATGATCTGGATGTGCAAAATAGCTGAAAAACTCACGAATCACGCTTGTTCATGATTCATAAGGCGTGTACATATCTCTCCTTGGAACATTTGTTTGATCCTGTGCGCTTTATGATGATTTCAGTCAATGTTACAAGTTTTCGCTGCAAAAACCAGCGTGTCCTGGATATTACATCCAACGCCTTCACTCTTAGTTTCCTAAATTTTACGAGTATACACCTCTTTTGTTAGTAGATATGCATGGAGTATCCAGAATCTTCTGTTTATTAACTCGGGGGTAGGGGTCGTATGTTCATCGTGTTAGGTATGGTCGCCACGTTACCTTTATGAACAGTTGCAACCAAAGCGCAGTTGAGATACATATTTCATTAACGACACCATATATACTTATATGGTATACGATCTGGATCCTTATTTTCTTTATCCACCTAAAACATACATTTAATCTTTTCGTCATCATTAAAAACTGTTGACTGTTTCATTTGCATGAATCGGTTCAATATTTTTTATATATTAAATACTGTCTCGGTTCTTTGGTGGAAACTGGCCTTGTAGTCATTTGCCCGGAACGCCCATTTTGGTTGACGGCTGGTGTACGAATGTCAGTTTCGATGCGTTGGTCCCTAACAATACAAGTGATGAATGTTGAAAGAAAAAGTTTTGAAAAAAGCCTTTCGCTGTATGAGCTAAACAATTAGATGGGAACTGTGTTAAATTGCTGGAAAATACAATTATCAAAATTAATATAATATATGGTATCGGAATATAACCCATTAATAGTTAAATGTAGCACAGTGAGGAAACCGTTATATTTATAGGTGTGGTGGAAAAGGCTCTTAGTGTGCCCTAACAAGTGATGCCAGTTATATCAAGAACCGTATCATAAAAACACACCAACAGAGAAAACTCATGAATAACAACCCCAGAATACATTGTTGGAATATGAACGACAATAGCTTTATTCAGGAATCTACATGAACCTCAGACTTCATGGAAAGTCACCGTGGCTTAAAGACGCACTGTCGGATAAGCATGAGCCCCAAACTGGCTCCACGTGATATAGGGTAAACATAAGAAACCATCTGTGGATGTGATCATTATTTATCACCCCGAGGGATAAAAGCCAGTCCCCTTGGGTAACCACATGGGACAAGCATTTTTATGCTCAGTATCCCCCGAGTGTACTAGTTCAAACAGCTGTAGGCCTTAATGCTACCAAGGTAATTGCCAAATGTCCAGCATTCAACTAAATGCATAAATCCAACTTTCTAATGAAGCTTGCCCCACACCGGGTAAGGTTCGAGTTACGATGTTAAAAGGAACGAGATAGGGGACTTAATTACACAGTTATCGCCCTTTGACCTAGCGTTTCCAGTACATACCAGATATGCTTGGGTCAATGTCGAGATGGTGTAAAACTCGCAAAACATTGGCTTATTAATACGTCGCCTTTCTTCTTCAACGGAATTTTTGTCCTTTTCAACTCTTCACACTAAACGGGAGAGCAATGAGGACTAGACGACGAACTTTGTGCCACTGAGCTGTCCTGGTAGTACCGACAGGTTCCGCTGTATGCCTAATTTAAGTTGAATACCCTTCGATTTCGTCAGGTGGTTGCACCCAAGGTGAAAAGGATATTGTCTGGAATGTGCATATGCGCATGTGTAAATCTGCCCACCTCATGTCTAGGTTTCCAAACCACATACCTGATGTGCCGTGCCTCTATCGCAGCCCTAGACTGGCGCCACCTGGTCTGAACACTGCCCTGCCATGCGACCAGTACATATAACTTGGTCCCACGGTCCACACCACCGCTTTAGGCTCTGAGAACATAAGAGAAAATATGTAAATACAAATAACACCTAAACTATACTAAATGAAGTAGCGAGATATAGCACCGAAGAGGATTTCCGGCAGCCAAATTCTTGTCATCAGGAAGGGTCATCATTGCACATGTTGAAGATATGCCGGTTCTCAAGCTATGAGACGTTTAATTATCACCCTGCAAGCCTAACACTATCAGACTCTTCCACAGACCTGCTGAAAACTGGTAACGGGTCAGAGGGGAGCCATCCAGATGAGAAATTAAAGCTTAATTATTGATGTGCAGGCTACCTGCCATTTATATCTCCATTTCTTTAACCGTGTATATGGGAACATCAGCCATTCTTGGTATGCACAAGGTTGTCCCTCAACCAAACTGATCTGTTTTCGCAAACCTTGAATTTATTGTTAGATTATAAGCTGGTTGTATGTCAGACGACTGGAGTGCTCTCCCCCCAAACTCGCAGTAAGAAGTCGCCTACCGCGAGCACTGGGTGTAGCACACTGAAGGGAGAACAGAAGTTATTGACCTTAGTACAAGAAGAGTTATAGGTGTCTCGTGTCTTTTAATGACCTTAGACGGCGTAAGACATTTAATAATTATTGGACAACAAATTCTTGGGTAGGACCTTGAAAGCCACACATTTTATGCCTGTGCCATATACCGGCCTGGTATGTGCTCACAGCTGAGGCAGGAAAACCTTTCTCTGAGCAAAACTTTACATACTGAATACTTTCTGCTTGATGTACGGGCCATATATTAGAGAAACCCATATCTTGGCGAAATTGGTTTAATGATGACAATCCCGCATGATAGCCAAGTCCTAAGCCCTCTGGGTGTTGCCTGACTAAAGAGTGTCTGCTGGACTCCCGCAGCACATATCCCAGATCCATTCGGGAATGTAGAGGTGATGGGACGGGTTGAGAGAGAACTGGAAATGGCTAACCTCGTAACGGCCACGTCGGGTTGAAACGCGGCGGTCAACAAAGTTTCATCGACAGACTAGGTCAGACGTGCTACCCGGACTGCCCTACTGGCCGCCGCTATCTTCAAAGCCACTTGACCCGCCCGGATAGCGCAGTTGGTAGAGCGTCCGCTCTCGGACGGGGAGATCTGGGTTAAAACCTGGGTCAGGTCTTACCAAAGACTTTTAAAAAAAATGGTACATCCTGCTTCCTCGTTAGACGCTCAGCAATAAGAGGACAGAGGGTGGACTGGTCGGCCCGGTGTCAGTGTGATGTGACTTGGTGAGGGGGCTTGTTGGGTGTCTTCGGCAAGTCGTCTCGGTGAGGCAGCACCAGATAAAAGATACGGTGGAAATCTGTCCTGCACCAAGGAGACACCGCCTTCGTATAAGTGAAATATTCTTGAGTAGAGCGATAAACAATAAGCATTCATTCATTCAAAGCCACTTGTCCTACGCTGTGAGTTTTCCGCCCGTTGAGCCACTGCTACACGCCCAACAGGTCTGGGCAACACTGAAGAAGCCAGCAAGCCACACACGAGTAAATTTAATAAATTTCTCTGCAATAAAACTTAACAAATGCTACGCGTGCTAAATGATGCCGGCCGCTGATGGAGAAAAGTATCCGAAGTGGGCATAATACGTCCAAGGGAAGACAACCAGGAACAGCCTAGATCTCCCGGACTGATATAATTACTTATTTGATTGGTGTTTCACGCTGTACTCAAGAATATTTCACTTATACGGCGGCGGCCAGCATTGTGGTGGGAGGAAACTGAGCCCGGGGGGAAAACCACGACCATCCGCAGATTGCTGGCAGACTTTCCCACGTACGGCCGGAGAGGAAGCCTACATGAACGGGACTTGAACTCACAGTTACCGCATTGGTAGGGGGTTTCGGGTGATTGAACTGCGCTAGCGCGCTAACCGACTGAGCCACGGAGGCTCCGGGACTGCTATAATGACATTTAAACGTGAATTTGAAAATGCGGTTAACTGTGTATGAAATCACGGAATGACCCTGTAGTATCAGTTTTCTTGAGGAATTTATGTCGTCATTACTGTAGTTATCAACATTGACACCGTCATCACAGACTTGTAGCTAAGTAGTTAAATCTTATCGACTCTGTATCAATTGTGCCATTTCTCTGAAGGCAGCCAAAGCCTTCTCAACCCCTTGCCCGCCCCTTACCTCTCCTACCACCATTTCCCACACATCACATAAATGGTGGAAATTCATGAAATTCCAAATCCAGAGAGAAACAAATAAAAAAAGCATAAGTAATATTCTTTAATATAATCGTGATTTAGGTCTGCAGTTTTATTATAATGATATAGATCCCATATCTCTCAGACTATAATTTCCACGTGGTTTCAACATAAAGCACGCACGGATGGACAGGTGATAACATCTTTCCGCGTGATTTCTAGAAATTGGATTTGAAATTTGGCGCTGATAACAGCAATGAATGCAAAAATGTGTAAACAGCAATGCAGTGTGATAATCCCGGTGGGTGGAACAATAGGCGAACATATGTGTATTCTATCGGAAGCAATTTTGAATAATAGCATTTTCTAAAAATGGCCTATGGTTTTTGCATGATGGTGGCAGTGAGCCAGTGCTATAACACGTTGATTGTATTGACCAAAATATCTACATTCCACCTCACTCCCGAATTTCTTGTGTTATATATAAGGTGTAGGTGGAAAGTTGTTGGCTATGGCGTTACACAAAAAATCAAATTTTAAGCATAAAGCCAGTAAGCATTAATGGACAAATTTACAAATGCAAAATAGTCACTTTGCGACAAAAACTTTTTTCATCTATTTTGTTGGATCATTTGGATTGGATTTTTTTTTTTTTGGTGTTTTTGGGGATTTTTCTTTTTATAAAATCTGCTGTGTGTATAGTAACCCACATACAGTATATGGGTATATTTTTTGTGACTATGCATCACTGAGATATCGCAGTGGAAAGCAAATAAAATTGTGCATGTTTAGAAAATCGGGTAAGCTGTCATGTTATCAATTTTAACCTATCATGCCCGATCTCTTTCTGTACTTCATGGGTTCAACTTTCCGCTGACGTCAAGAGAACGTTGTTTTTGCCTTTTAGCCGTATTGGGAATATTTAAAAGGTATTTTCATATTTGATATTATAACCAGCCAAATTTTACACGTTTTCTACACACCTTGTTCACATAAATCCACGACTATTCAGCACATGCACCTTCGCCAAGCTGTTGAGACGCTACAGCCCCGCTGTGATCCTTCCTCTCTCCACTCTGTCCCCGTCCCAGAGAACCAGTAGCCTTTATTGTCCAATGCTAAGCACAAGCAAACGAACAATAAGAATAACTTAAGAGGTTACAGGAGTCGATGTTCATCGTGGTGTTCTTACAAATAAGACCAAGGCGTGTATATATGAATGAATGAACAGCGGATAGGTAGATATAGTACTATTGCTCTCCTTAACAGAGAACTAGGAAGCGAAAGCTAGCGAAATTGGGCCACGGATTCTTGTTTCAACATTATGGAACGAAAGCAAGGGCCTGTCGTTGAATGAAAACCCCTGGCTTCAACAAACTTATGTCTTGTGCCGCCTTTTAAAGTACACTTATTGCCCACAGCTTCCAAATGCTGTTAATATTTCTCCTCCACGCAAGGTATCCCCTTTCCAGTTGAGACCCGCGTTGTCTTCATGTAGCCTCGTTTTGGATAGGCTATAGACACCCCATGTCTGCAGCCGTCGGACTGTACGAAGCTCTCCCTGAAGGAGAGCTCCAGTTCAGTAGACCTATCTGTGGGATAGGTTCACAAATAACGTGGGACAAACATTGCCGCCCGTTTGTAACACTCCACGACGACAAAAAAAAAAAAAATGCCCGGCAATCGCAAGCAGCATTGGTCCCCTACTACCGTCGACAAGGAGCCGAGGCTAACCTTTATCATTATTATCATTTAATCTGAAACCCCGGTGAAGAGTTACGTCACATGTTCAAAGATTTCATCTAAGAATCGCACGAAGTTTTGTTACTTTCACTCGCAGGTCCTTATTCAGTGAAATGAACACTATATTTTTTAATCATCTTATTATTTCCCTTGTTTTACACCGTTCTCAAAGATTTTATAAATTTATGGCCCATGCATATGAAAATAAATCTACCTGGATAGGGTTAATGCTGAAATTTCCACCACCAAGGACCGTGCGAAAAATTTTGAGAGTGCGCTCAGGTGTAGAAAACACGTATTTCGATCCAACCCAAACTACTAAGCGCAGAGGTCACAAAGGGTGTCGGGCCGCACGGCGAGATCGCTTTGATCTTGTCGACCATTATCTCAGCTAGTGTAGGTCATTACAGTGCCACAAAACCTTCCTTCTCGGTCGAATACAGGTCCAAGTTCCGGTTTCCACAGAACAAATGAGTGATGACTAGGGAGACCAGCCTCAGATCGTTTTAATCTTTTGCTAAACTGACAGAAAAGGAGGTGAGTGCGTGTTTGTGGGATATCTAGTTTGTTTTCTTGACTTTTTACGCCACTTTTAACATTATTTGGGTCGTAACATATTGTATTTTTTGAGTCGCCTCACAGAAACCACGACATGGTGCACGCCACTTGCCCTCCTACGTCCCTGTCACTTTAAACTGACTCCAGGCTGACCAGTGTGTGTCAACAACAGGAAGAATCTGGAATGTTCACTTCAGCTTACACATGGGCAATTCCTGCATCTGGGTCTAAGATTTTCCTCCAGATCGAAGAGCACTGAGACACTGACTGGATAATACAGCATCACGAACATTGTATTTTGTTAATACACCAAAAATGTTTGCAGTGTTATTTTTCCACCTAATTAAAATAGATCAGAAAGAACTGGAAACTTTTCGACCAAGGTTACTGCCCACGCCCTTATTAAGGTTATTGTGACACAATGCCATGACTTCACTTCTAAATCCAAAGCCAAATCTTACATTAAGACCTACTCGCAACCTCTAGATAAACACTCCCTATGTCATGGCAGTGTGATTGAGCAAATCCCAGTTGCTTTCCTGTGAATTTCCACATTAATTCTCGAAAGTTAATCATAAATGTGCACAATGTTTCTTGTTCATTAAGGCGGTGAACTCAAGAACACTGTTCAGTCAATCCCATGCTATGTCCCTTTGGGAAATATGCTTATTTTAAGCCATTTATTTATATATTCGATTCTTTTGGACATCGTAGTCAATAATGGGTTAATAATGCGATGGCAGTCAGTTTTAGGAGTAGAGGAAACCGGAGAGCCGGAGAGACACCCACCTTTGGGAAGTTTCTGACGAACTTTCCTACGTGTGACGTATAGATTTCCACCCCATACGGATTGGTGATAAGTGTCTCAGTATAACTAAGGTCCTTCAACAATAAGCTCGGGGCAATCTACATACAGGCTACAAAATTTGGGTTCACTTCTGCGTGCTTCAAATCCAGCTACAAGCACATAGACCAAGAACAAGAAAGCACCTTGTGGATTGTTAATTGCAGAATCTTTTTCCAACACAACTTATGTGATCTTTTCTGAACCTACATGAACATGGGTTTTGTACTAAAAGCGAAAGGAGTTGGAGCGCAGCGGCTAGATGCGCAACTTCCAACCCCTGGCGCACGAGTTTCAATTCTAGTCTTCGACAACGAAATTCTACATATCCAATGGTCTCGTTCTTGATGAGGTGTTGAAAATGAGCAGTCAGGGACGTTTGTGGGGCAGCAACAAGAGGAACAAGAGCTAAATGTCTTCTACCAATATCAAGGCCACAGGTCAAAATTTGGAAATATTTGTCAGTAACTTGTCACAGGTTGGTTTGTGCCACGAATTCGACGCCTCACAGAACTGGCTACCAGCATATGAGGTATATTTGTGACAATGACGTTAAACAATAATTGCTGCATTTATTTATTTGATTCATCAAAATATTGTATTTATTCTTTTGATTGGTGTTTTACGCCGTACTCGAGAATATTTCTGTACGCCGGCGACCAGCATGACGGTAGGAGGAAACCGGGCATCCGCATATTGCTTAGAGACATTTTCACATAAAACAGGAGGGGAGTCAAGCGTGAGCTGGACTTGAATTCACAGCGACCACATTGGTCACCGCCCTGTATTAGCCTGCTAACTCCTGTGCCAAAATGGCCCCAGTTAAGATGAGTACCATTTAACATGCCCGAAACAATAAAAGTTTTACCAAAAGGCCTTTGATATAATACTAAAGTAACAATATATTACACAAACTGTGTATGGCAATACACCTCCTGCACATTTATTGTGTTAATATCCCAAAAGAAAATTAGAAACAAAATAGCTACATATAAACACTGAGATGTAGAATGTAAACGTTCAGAAACTTTTGTCATGAAAATCCATGTGTACATCAATTGTGAGTACTGCTTCACTAGAATAGTAGTCACTGATCAATTTAGGTCTGACTACTGTATGAAGTGAGTGAACCACATTAAAACTGTAGCACCAGCATGTTTAGGATATGTCCTGCATATAATTAAAATGCAGTTGTCTGATCAAGTTGACGGCACTGTCTCTATTAAATGAGTGTACAGCATTAATTTGTAACATAACCACGTTTGAGCTAGATCCTACATATATAATAACTGTGAATATCGCTTCAGTATATTTGTCTCTGATCAAACTGTGTGTACCGCATTGTTCTTTTTTTCCTTCCTGTTTTCTTGCCCCATAATTATGTTTTCAACTACAAATGTGAATGTACCACTTGTGAGAATCGCACAGACTCTACTTTGTAAAACGATTGTGTACACATTTTCACAATCACAATGTATGTGTATCAGTGGTACACAAATTGTGTATCATTGATACACTCGTCATTCTGTATGTTGACCCGTCATAAATTTTGAGCCCTCCTTGACCCAGTTGGCCCCGTATTCCTCAGAAACTGAGAGAACCGCGCCCGTGGTATCATCACGCTCCACGAGCTGCATGAAAGCTGCCGCCACAGTTTCTGGACTAAAATAAAAAAACAGAACTAAGTATCAAAAATTAGGGTTAAAATAAATCTGAACTCCTGCACTGGCATCGGAAAATCGTTTCATGTTTTCATGTATGTTTTGATAACATAAGCTGCAAACCGATTTCGAACCCATGTGCATGAGTGCATTATTTTTATTATATTTATGCACCGTGTAGATCAATATTGGATGGGCGACACGATCGTGATGTTACCAAAATGACGTATCTTGAACAGGGCAATGGTGCTTTTAGTCCAATATGGACTAACAACTGTTCTCTTGTAATAACGCATGCGTACAGGTTGGCCCGTATAAAGTGTAATCGCAAACACAGAAATGAACAGACTAAGCAGCTCTGGTCCGATATATTTAAGGCGGGACGGTTCCACATTAAACACGCGACGTTAATTTCCATACCAATGATATACATGTACTGTTGGCTGCCGACTTTATGGGTGGAGGAAGCTGGTACTTTCTTGTCAATTCCGGGCACAGTGAATGTAACGATCAACATTCGATATAAAGTCATTCGCTTTTTTTTTTTCATTAAAGTGTTGTAAGGTTGAAATATAAGAATGCGGGCGTAAGCCATCGACTTACGGATCTGAGGCACAGATAGTGATGAAAGACAAGTGATCTTCAACGAACGTTACATTGCGCAAATGGTCATATGAACATCTTTGACAGATTATTGTCCCAATCGCCCTAAGAACAGAGAGAGCGGGAGAATGTACAAATTCCCTGCCCAAGACGGGGAAATCATTTATTTTGAATTACCTCATTAATCCATATTCCTTGACCAGCTTGGCTCCAGCGGCAGTGTCCACTGGGCCGCTCGATTTCACCATGTCCGTGTCGGCAAAGGCAGGACATAAAGTGTGGAAGCGAAGACCCATCTTCTCACAGTCAGGGTTTTTCTGAAATATTCACAGAGCCATATTATGGTTTCAACCAGAGAATTGAACTACATGTACGTACATACTGTCTTAACCAGAAGGTTCTGCGAGAGTAAAGTACCGTCGAGTACCATATTTACGAAAACCGAATATAAGTTCGAACAAAAGGGCAATACTCTGTTACATACCATTTAAAAATAAAATATGCACTTGTGTCCTTTCCGCAAGTAGTGAAGAAAGCTTTAAAATCCCTTTGTTCCAGATTTCTAACTTAATTGAATGTAATAGTCCTAAACCCCTGATCGCCAGGGCAACCCATCAACAGAATTTCATGGCAATCCCAACATACCTTCATCCATAAAGAAACTGGCTGTATAATTTCTCTAGTGGATGCCCATAAAAACATAACCTCAACTGATGAGGGCACAATGTTAGAATACCTACTTTAACCAGTGCACCATGATGGATATCCCGCACAGCATAAATGATTTGCTCTCTGCCTATGGCACCCTTGTAATTCATATGCTCATTTATTGGTGTAAGTGGGAAGGTGTGCCAGCAACCTGCGGATGGTCGTGGGTTTCCCCCGGGCTCTGCTCGGTTTCCTAACACCATAAAGCTGACCCAGGTCGTATAAGTGAAATATTCTTGAGTACGTCTACATAAATAAATAAATCATTTATTGGTGTTTTACGACGCATTCAAGAGTGGCGCGAGATCTTTTAATTGCATGGCTTTTTTTCCATTTCTTTTTGACTAATTTGACCTTAAGCCACCCAAACCACTCGACTAACATCTACAATCCGTTGTTTTCACACACACATATTTTGGACGTTCATATTATTGCAAAGGATAATATTTTTCTCAATAATAATGTTAGACTCCATAAGCTTGTTTTCGAAACCAAGAATTTGTTGCCTCAGTTGGTGTCATAATTTTTCAAAAACAATTGGCATGCTGGGCAATGGGTATGGAGAGTAATTTGTTTTGCAACAGCTGTACCTCACGTGGTTAGGACAAATTGTCTTTCAGATGATTTGTACTTTATTTAAAGTTGATTTCTTCCCTTAATACTGTTATGTGGCTGAAAATAAGCAAGAAAAACATAGAGGTATACAGGAGAACGTACCGCCCAGCTTTGCGTGAAGGCTGCTACTCCATGCTTTGTGGCACAATACACAGGTGACAAATGCAATGTCATCAGGCCTACAACACAGAACCGACACCGAAACCTCACAACTCATATATCTGCCAAATCTGTGAGTCAGCTGCTGACAACTGTGTTTTTCAACTGTTATTAATTACCATTACAACAGTCTATTGTATAGACACTGTCTGTTGTATAGACTATTGTGCATATAATTATACACACAGACTGTGACTATAATCAAACGCACAGTCTACACAGTGCTACATAAGATTGAAAAGTATATAGTTCTTGGTCCTCGCTGAGCCCAATGCATGGTCAAATCGCAGCCTGGCGGTGACTATCAGGCCCTTGACCAATGAGATCTAGGGTTCCAGTCGTTTTGGCTGTGGCTATAAATAAAAGTGAACAGGTTTGTCAGGTAACTGCCAAAGGTCAATGGCTTATCCTCCGGACACTGCTTTTTTCTGGACCGTCACCATATAGGCTTAAGCTGAACGCTTAAGTGTTGCATTAAATAGCAATCAATCAATCAATCAATCAAAAGCAGATTTACAATAAATGATAACTATCTGACAGACATGTGTGACAGGCTGTGTCTGAAACAGTTATAATTAACCTTCATCAGACATGTAAGAAGACTTCATAATTCAAAAAATGTGGAATAAAGAATATCAAAGTTATTGGGTCCCTTGAGAGTATGGAAAATTCACTTAAATGAATTCCAAAAGTTTAAATTCCTTTAAGTTTAATGCTTAGATAGTTCTATCATAAACATATTTGCCAGGATACCGGATTCTTTTCTACCTCCTTGCCCTGCAGTATTGATGACGTAATGTTACGTTTTTGAATGTATGTCCTTGTCTCTTCTGCGTCAGTGGCCTGGTGATTAGGGTGTCCGTCTCGAGGTCGGAAGATCCAGGTTCAAGCCTGATTCGGGTCTTACAAAGACTTTAAAAATGTTACTTCTTGCTGCCTTGCTCTCAGCATTGAGAGGTTAGGGCAAGGAAACAGGACAGATCAGCCCGTTGTCAGTATAATGTGAGTGGGTGGGATGTCATGTCTGTGTGTCTTTGGCGTGATGCTCAAGTGGTGGCAAGCACTCTAGTGGCATGGACTCGCCCTGCCGCAAGAGGACACAGTATATATACACATATCAGACGTCGTCATATGGCTGAAACATCATTAAGTACAAGGTTAAACCCCAAGCACCCAAGCAATCACTAATTACAAATAAGAAGTTTTATAAGATCGATTCATCAAATGTTTGACATCCTATCTCTTAACTCGAACGTCTTATCTTTCCATAGGGGCCATTTATTTAACTAGGGGACTTAGTGCAAGACGACACGAAATCCCACACGTGATGGGGGGGGGGGTGTCGCGGCTGATGTGAATTTGCGTTTGTTGAATGTTTGTTTTCTTTAACTAAGAAAATGTATAAAAACAGGGCACCGGTAAACGGGCGCTACGTATGCCCGCAACAAGTTGTTGGGTTGCTACCTTAAATGGGGCAACAAATGAAGGGATAAAGATTATGATATAGGCGCTAAGCACAAGGGAACTTTGCCATGTTTGTGGAAAGCATAAGTTCCCGAGAAGATGTGGCCTGGAGAACATGAAGGAACAGAGAAATGGGCAGATTTTTGGATGAGGTTATGACAACCCGTAGACATAAATGATCTTGGGTCCAGGGCATCACCCCCCCCCCCACCCCCCCAGACCTAAGGAACATTTGTCCAAAGCATGAACTTCTATAAAGTTATCGTGTTTAAGCTCTGGGAGGACCAAAATTTTAGCATAAAGCGCTATGGTGACACTGACCTTGAGCTAATGACCTTGGCTCAAGGTCATGACACACCGCCTGGCCTAAGGAACATTTATGCAAAGTATGCACTTCTACAAAGTTAAAGTAGTTAAAAAGTTAAGGCCCGGCCTAGGCGGTGTCGACATAATGTATGCTTATTGTTTAACGCCCTACTCAAGAATGTTTCACTTATACGAAGGCGGTGTCTGCTTGGTGCAGGACGGATTTCCACCGTATGTTGTATCTGGTGCTACCTCACCGAGACGACTTGCCGAAGACACCCAACAAGCCCCTCTCACCCAGTAACATTACACTGACACCGGGCCGACCAGTCCACCCTCTATCCTCTTATTGCTGAGCGCCTAGCGAGGAAGCAGGATGTGCCATTATTTAAAGTCTTTGGTATCACCCGACCTAGGTTTGAACCCAGATCTCTCCGTTCGAAAGCGGACGCTCTACCAACTGCGCTATCCGGGCGGGTCGGTGCGGACGGGCGGACGGACGGACGGAGAGACAGACAGACAGACACAATTACATAACACGTTCTTTCCTCGACACCTGGCCTATAAAAACCAAAATGGCAGAGTAGCCACACATAACCATGTGCTGAAACTTGTTTTGCATTCGCTATATGGTGTAAATGGGATCCTGCATTACAACTGTTTTAATTTCACAATTGTGCATTGCAGCAGAATTGAATGAAATGGTCACTATTACTGCATACAATCTGAAGAATTATCTGCATCATTTATATCATAGGAGAACCAAAGTTACTTCCCCATTTCAGCTCGTTCCCAGTAATACATCATATTTTCAAGTATTGTGCGCTGACGTTCGTCTTTTGAGGGATATCATACAGTTCATGTATGAACCCGCTCCTCAACATACATTTACTTCATAATGATAGCACTGACGTGCGAACACGAGTCTATCTCATAACCCGTAAGTCTTGTTCTAACGCGCATTTCTGCTTACAGGAATTTCAATGTTTTTGGCAATGCATTTCTGCAGCATTTCAGCACTGGCCTTTTGCAACCTGAACATAGAAGTAAAACTACTCCTTTGTCAAGACTTTGAACTCTGAAGTATTATGCCGCCATTTTACTACGTCACTTTCCTGGTTTTTAGGTGTCGGGAACCAGGCAGACAACGAGTAGATTTAAAACGTTATGAGACGGCAAAGGAGCTCACGTCAAGAGCTGATATGTCATATTTTTCCCGTATCCTGTTGGAAGAACAGAAATCGTGTCCAACCTTGATTAGCCCGAGACCACGATTTAGGGTGGCTTATATATACTGATACGCGGGTGAGCGCTGGCCACCCTTAGCCTGAGGACTATGTGGACCTGATTAAGGTATAATTCTTGTACGGTGCTACCCCCTCGTTAAATTCCGCTGCATGCGCTTTAGATTCTTTCCGAATACACATAAAGCGCCTTAATTCCGACAGTTAAAATATTTGCGCACATTTTGCCACAATCGCTACTTAGCATTACCTCGCCATTCTCAAGTAAATCTTAGCCGAAGTAGACAATACGGTCAGCCGGCACATGCAGCCATGCTTTTTAAATCTGTGTAAACGAGACGCGCAAGGTCATCGCGGGGTGACAACATATCTTGACAGTTACATCGATACTAACAAATCTACGCCTTCAATGGGAAAAAGTGGCCAAAATGCGTGATTTGGCCACTTTTTCCCATCGGAAGTGAAAATATTTTAATTAGATTTGAAAATAAAACCAAGCCCATTTTTGGGGAGATGATGGCCATTCCATACACACAAGCCTAGATTCCGCCAATCGCGACGTAAACCCGATAGGCGAAGTTGGTCACGATTCCTGCCGATAAGCCTTTGGGCAAAACCACTATGCTTGACGAGGGGAGAGAAGAGATCATACCTGCCATTGAAGACACGTTGATAATTATCCCTCCTTTTCCTCCCTTCTCCTTACTCATGTGATCGATTGCCAACAGGGTACCGCGAACAACTGAAACCTGATGAGAAATTTGTGTATGAAATAAAATAAAATTTCCTGGTAAATGATCAAAACAAATACACATCGGTTCACCAAAAAACCGTGGCTCATAAATTCTTTAATGCGCAATACAAATGATCCGGTTGCAACTTTTAGACAGCAAATTTGCCAGGGACAGAAAAATATGCGATGCTTCCTTCTAGGCCTTGATCGGTCTTTTTAACCTACCGTGCTAACAAAATAACTGCTGATATATAAACTGGCTGGAGGTTTGATTTTTATACTGCTTTAATTGAACTGAAAAAGCCATATACATGTACATGGGGAGTTCCCTTTACGTGAGCGGCCAAATTTGAGTGGCAACAAATGGATTTGAACCACAAAGTAAAACCAAGGTCACCTGCTATTAGAAACTTCATATTGCAACTCCAGACAAAAACTCCGTTTTGATTTCCATTTCAAGTTCGAATCTACTCGAACACACATATCTGTACAGAAAGGGGAGTATCTGTAGTGATCGATAATGATAGCATTTAATAATATTTCAACCTATGGATGGTCGTGGGTTTCTCTGCCCGGTTTCCTCCCACCATAATGCTGCCCGTCGTTGTATAAGTGAAATATTCTTGAGTATGACGTAAATCACCAGTCAAATAAATAATAATATTTTCAAAAAGTGCAAAATAGCAAATACGTAAGTTCAACTAAAGAAAATATAGAAAAGTATGACGATGGTGTAACGGGTGAAGGTATTGTTGAAATTTAATGAAAAAGATCTGCTATAAACCAAAGTTTAAAATACCACTTTTAACTAAACAGAACTGACATCATGGACATGTGATGTTCTTCTATACAGTTCATTCTAGAGACATGGGAGTAACATCTTTCGATATCCCAGTGCACGAAAACAGCAATATTCCATCTGGATATGACGTCCCCGAAACCGGAAATGACGTTGGAACTTCGGTATCGTTGTCCGTGACACTTATATGAATATTGGGTATGATTGTACATATCTTTGATGTACACCATTTTAAGCTTAGTGGGCCAACGAGTGTCCACTTGAAACTACATGCATGTGAATAACTATAGATACCAAATTGACGCATATCATTTGCTCCCAGCGTCCTTCCCCCGATAATCCAGCATTGTTGCACACAATCTCAAGGCTGCCGAAGGTGGACTTGGCGAAAGTGAAGGCGTCTGCAGGATGAGGAACAAATGTCCAGTGTATGATTCAAACCACAGAACTATAGAGGCAAATTTGAATAAAAGCAATAAGAATGAACTTTCTCTCAACAGGGCAGATACTGACTGATAACGACAAAATTTAACAGAGTTTTCGACTTTAAAGGGCTTATTTACTTATTTGTTTGCTTCCTCCATGCTAGCAAAATGTTTCCCTAATATGATGACGGTGATTGTTTAGGGTGCAGGAAACTGTAGTTCCCAGGGTAAACCTTACACCTTTGATAAGTTACTGACGACCTTTACCAGCTGTGGCGTACAAATTGAAGGGCAATGAAGGTCTTGACCCATGCGCTAAGAGTCAGCTCCACTAAACGGACTTAGATTGAATGCTTTCCATGTTTTCTTGTCTTAATCACAACTAAGAACTACCTCGTTTTCACGCGCTCGAATCTAGTTAACCGTAGAGGGTAAACACCAATACCCTGCAATATGTGCATAATTTTACATTATAGAGGTGGGTTTAGTATACATCATGTAAGTAACGGACCAAAATAGGCCGCCTCTGTTCTCATGTGTGCCGATTGCCTTTTGTGAATACGCAACCTTCTAACTATTGCGTGTTTATGTCCAGTTAGACACCTATATTAATCCCAGACAGAGCTTGCAAGCCTGAATCTTTTGTCTCTAGCATAGTGATCAATGGCTTAAATGAAAAGATAAACTCATATTACAAGTTTAGAGACGTGGAAATCGACGTATTCAGCACCAGCCATTTTTTTTTTTTGAGGTGCTTGGTAACACTAAAAATTCTGAAATTCTTTGGCTGCAATCTACAGTAATCTACTTACAGTGCAATCTGTCACTTATAGTATTAAGTGAGATTTGAAGGACCATTTGATCATTTTATGAAACGTATCCCTGTCTAGATCTTTCCACAACCTTGCTTATAGAAATGTAGTGGACTTCTCTAGTGCAAAGGAACCCATGGTGTAACGTGGCATGAATAAGTATACGTGAATGTATAATCCTCAAGTCTGATGTGGACTTTTCTGACTTTCATGCTCACATATGAACTGAAAACTTAAACGAAGACGTACTTTCCATTTCTTGTTGTGAAGTCACATCGCATTTGACAAACGCTGCATTCCCCTCGCCATATTTTTGGATGAAATCCTTCACAGTTGCCTCCCCTCGCTCTCTGTTTATATCCACGACACATACCTGTAAAACCAGTCAGCTACATACAATGCAATGTATCAACTGTATATTGAAGTATTAATACATGGGACCGCTGAAGAGACTGATTTCAGTGTTTTGTGCCCCAAAGTATAAGAATATGTTCAAAGTTTCCTACTTCAGTCCAAGCCTTCAATAGTGCTAGGTGGTGTACAATTTGCTTCTTATCAGGGACATACATAAGCTGCATGCATAACTGTATGCTTTAGTTTTACTCTCCGTGTCTTTTGTATTGTTTAACAGTGTGCCGTTCTTGGAAGTTTCCTTTCACACCCAATGTTATCTTCGACAGGAGCAATGCTCCCAAGTGTGTTTCTTGCAAATCTGATTGATTGTACAGACTTCCCGCCAGTTCAGCAAAAAGATAACTCTGCATAGTCGAATCTATTTTCCACTTCTTTGACAGCTTTGCGGAGGATGGTGCCGGATATTCATTGCTTAAAGAGTATTGATTTGTATTATAAAATATATTACCTGTATATTCTGTGCACAATTTTCTACATGATCAGTTTAAAAAAAATAATTAATATGGTTTTCGAATTTTAAATGAGACAGTTATTTTCCACCTGGTTTTAACAAAAATAATCCGTCTGTCACAATATTTTATTTGACCAGGCTGGTAGTCGGCCTGGGCGAGCTGGGAGAGGATTTCCCACCTGGTTGTAAAGTGTCATCCTTCGCTGGGTTATCTAGTCCACTAGTCCACTAGATAACGTCCAGTATGTCTACAAGGCTAAAGCAGCTCACATCGAGTCAAATGTCCATGTAAGGCCCAACCGGGAAAACTTCATCTTTGACATAAAACCGCTGCTATATACACCTGCTTATGAAACGGCTGGGGAAATCACCGGGCAAAGAAAGCGTGTACTATGTATACCCTGATTCTTCTAATTTAGATGGGGAAGGTTAACCGCGAAGGTATGAAGGCCTATTCGCCTTGAGGTCTCACCCGAGCTCCTCTCTGAAGCAGGGCCTCGCTGAACGCCTTGCCTAGACCCTGAGCCGCGCCAGTAATCAGGGCGACTTTCCCCTCTTGACTGGACATTCTGCACAAAGGAGCAGAAAAACTATACACATGCAGGTCTGTCGAGGCCCTCGAGAAAAGCCGATTTTGTTCTGGTCGTATTGCTCTGTCCAGAAAGTCCTGTTCGTACGTCTTGCTCAGCCATGCACAGCCGATGTCAGCGTATAGCTTTATACACTAGAAGAACTTCTGCAGCTCCCGGTTAACGCCCAGCTTGATGTGCAGGGCAAAAGGTTGAACGATGATTTCTGTAGCGACTACAGCGGCTCCCCTGGATCGAGCTGAGCGAACGTCCCTGATAACGACATTTTATACACAGCGACCCCATTCGGCATTTCATGTTAAAGACTGGCAAGCTATACCTATGGAAGCCGGATGAGCCGGTCGAGGCCCGCGACACGAGAACGGTGCAAATCGCGCGATCTGTGTCGTTCTCGTGTCGCGGGCCTCGGACTTACTTAAATGTCATCCATGCTTCTGGATTTTAAAGTAATGGTTAGTTCATATTACAGCAAAAGACAGCTCCTGACTGAGGCACTGTTCATTAAAAAGATTACAAAATTTTCTTTTCAATGCATTTTGAATTATCTTCGTTTGTAATGTGAAGTGTTTTTCTGCCGACTGAGGATGTGGAAGTGACAATACTTTAAAGGTTATGAGAGATTTACCACAGAACTAGGAGATATGAATTGCTTATAAGCTGTGGCGTAAATCTTCCAAGTTCACTGTCAATGTAACATGTAATAACAGGGGAACAGGACACTGTTTAAATGTTATATATTTTAACAATAACTATAGCATATGAGTGAACAACACTGCAAAGTATTTCCAGACCATTGTGTTGTGGCGGGAGTAGGTTTCTTGGCCATTTCATGTTATAAATTTACATATATATGCCTCCTTAAGTTTTAACCACAACCCTAGTGGCTTACTACAGTCACAGGTGACAACAGTGTTTCGCACTTGGAACAATTCGGCCAAAACTCGCTCACAATGGCTGCGTTTCATGTTAGCCGACGGAGCACGGTTAAATGTCAGTATCCATTGTCGTAGTAGCTGTTACCAAAATAATCATAATACTGTCCAACCTTTTTGACAATCTTAACTTTTAACATGAGTTGTCTTTCCCTTTAAGTAAAAGGAGGATGTATGATAAGGCGAGAAATTTCCCCCTAGCGGTTACAAATAATCCATCAAGAATTTTTTTCGTACATTACTCTTTCTTTTAATTTCGACATAGATAATACATGAGCCTATTGAAGCTCCGATTTAAGCATGAAGGGAGTGGAGCCCCGCAACAAAACTTTACGAGGACTTGTATTTCATTGAGTTTGATCTTTGTACTAAATATCTTTTTGGCGTCCATTTCCCTCATGGTTAAAAAAATAACGTTGTCTTCTGATGTGCACCGCCTATCTTTCATCTTGGTGTGTACCGACTACATGTCCTAGTAATCATACGTTGAGTTTAGTGTAGCGGTTAGCAAATGATAATATGGGCTAGGAGATCCTGGGTTCGAGTCTGTCTTGTTATTTCCATGAAACTGTTTTAATTATGCAATTCTGTAATTACATTATATAATTAAACATTTTAAACACTAAACAGTTGATGAAAATACCCATCGATCTCATATGTATATTGCATGTTTCATCGACAAGTAACTTTTTGGCGGTATGTTCTCGACTTGCTACAAAGAATTATTTTCTGTAAAACTGGTCCATCATGCAATTCTGTTTACAATTATATTTTAAAGAAACCTAAAGTAGAAAATTATTAGCTGGATTAGATCCATAGAAAAGGGAGCGAGAGACCTTGATTCAGATTACACGGTGTTAAAAGAAAAGGGAAAAAGTCAATGAAAAATATTATATGTCGGAAACCAAACAACAGTCTATATGTAACGTCCGATAACTTGTTCGGATAACTGGAATGCCGATGACCCGGTTTGAGGTTAACTGGTGATTTGCATTCGTCACAACTAATTTCATTTCTGTCTGCAACGGACAGTGCCAGCCGTGGGCACTCTCAGAACATGAGATTTTTAAAAGTGAAAGATTTGGCAGCCAGTATTTGCAAGTAACAGCATACGATAACGTGGTTTGTTAAGTTCGTCCTGGTGGGTATGAGCTGATTTACTGTCTTTGCGGGTGTTCAAAACGTGACAACCAGTATATTATGTTGGTTTCTTCAGCTGCTTGGCAAACTACAGGATGGATGAGAGCTGTCAATCAGCCTCCTACACCCAGTGAATGAGTGAACTGGCAGGAAGCCAATATTCCTGAAATTTTAAGCGATTAAGTCAGTGAATTCATGTGACAATTGGAGCACTTTGATTCGTTGAAATATTAGGTTATGTTCTAAACAGAATAAGCCAGCGTCCACCAGTGACGCATCAGAGATACAACTTATCTAAAATGAACTCTTCGGGCGAGGCTACGAAGGCCTGCCACTTATCAAAAGCCCTTAACGGGGCCCCGACATTTTCTTGAAATCGACTCTCTCCTGAAATGGGCATTTTGTTGAAATTGGTCAACAGGCCTACGAGAGCGGTGAAGCGATTACGGTACCGTCCTCTCGTCTCGCACCCCACTCCTCATCCGGCTTCCATAATAACCCCCTCAACTTTGTCATGTTGTAACAGTCCAGTGTTTTATATTGCGTCACACAGCTGTAAGCACAAGAGAGGCCACAGGCGATCACAAAAAAGGTCAGATCTTAGGAAGTCCTACCTGAAAACATGAAACTTTATCCCTTTAATCTCAATCTGGTACACTGGATATGTCCGAGGAAGTCATGTAATATTGATTTTTTTGTGTATAAACTTTGGCATTAAACTTGATATGTTGTGACTTAAAACAACCTGTTCAACCTTTACTTTGATGAGTCTTAAGTGTCACATGGAACGTTGTTGGTTGTTGCCTGCAAGAAAAACTTGCATGCTTCGTTCTTTTTGGGCTACACGCTGGTCACAACATTATACCAATGTGATAGAATGTTATTTTAAAGTGAAAAACTTAAAGATTTACTATTATTCAAGTGAAGTAAGTTTAATGTTAAATGTCTACTCCTGAATATTCATTTGTGTACCTGTAATTAGCTAGAAATCACTAAAAATCCACTGTGGTATTGACATTTGTTCGCATTGAGAAAAAAATACTAAGATGCGTCCTATACGTCACCAACCTTTCAAGGGCGCTATGTAAAAAGCGTTTTGATTGGCTGATGGTGACACGGCCTCAAACAATGACTGCGTCGAAATGGAAAGCATGTTTTCTATATAACGCGTGTATTTAAGTGTGTTTTTCTGCCAACAGACATGACAGAAAAATTAGAATTTTACATCATTAATAAGAAAAGATCTTGAGCTTTCCTTTAATACCGCATATAATTGATTTGCTGCCATTTCCTTCAAGGTTAACAAGCAAAACAACCTCAGCTGTTTAAGAGTTAAACTTAGTTAAACTTAGTTATCTATTTATTTGATTTGTGTTTTACCCCGGACTCAAAAATATTTCTTTTATATGACGGCGGCCGTAGGTTGCTTGCAGACCTTTCCACGTATGACCGGAGAGGAACCCAGCATGAGCTGGACTTGAACTCACAGCGACCGCATTGGTGGGAGCTTTCTGGGTCATTGCGCTGCGCTAGCGCGCTAACCGACTGAGCCACCGAGGCCCGTTTAAGAGTTAAAGGTCATATATTTATCACAAACCATAAACTTTAATTACGCTTAAATGGCCCATCTGGTATATGCCAAATATCACAATATTTCTCAGAATCAACAAGCAGTGCACGTTTGCCTTTTTCTTCAGATGTATTTCTATTTCTTCAAACCAACTTCACTAACCTGTATGTAAAGAAAACGTGACGTCACGAAAGGCCTCACTCCGCTTCAGAATGAGCAATGTTTAAATATACAAATGTTTTCTGGCTGTATCAATATTCATTACTTCATATGTTAGGTTTAGAGGGATTCCTAAAACAAGGTAAGGCATAATCAATATACACACCTCTTTCTTCGCCTGTTAAAATAGTACTGGCGTTTCAGCCTGTTTAGAGAAGGCCAGCGTAGTATTTTACACCACCATCTTACATTTTATTCATGGTTTTCTCATGTGCATGTAAGGATTGAACATGGAGAGTCACGTCATTTCAGCTCATCGATTTCAAATTTTAACGGCATAATCCGACATTTTATTGGGGGAATAAAAAAACTTTTATAGTCAAGTGAACTCTGTATTTTGTTTTCTATCCTCGGCGATTAGATATATCTACAGCATGCTGAACCATACCCTTTTGGTGAATGTATGGTCTACAGATCAAAGAAATCTATCTGTATAAAGATTTAGAGGCAATGAAGCTCATATCTCAACAGCATGTAGACAATCTCCTCCGGATGTCCACTGAAACAGCAGAACTGAATGATGGCTCGATCTTATAACGAGGCTATAGGCCAAACAACAAACGCTTTCTACGACAGGCCTTCCAGTTAAATGTCTAAATTCACAGGATCGACGAAGTAATATAGGGTCCCAAATACCAGCGCATACGTAAATGCTCTCAAGCTAAGTCTATTTAGGATAATTAATTATATCTGCAATCATTTTCAGTCCAAGTCACATAGAGAAAGTACTGATAAAATAAGCAATGCCAACTCAATTCACAACCTTCATCTCTAAATGTACTGTAACCATTATATACAACCACTGCGCCAATTTAGGGGGACAGCAGATATACACATATATACATATAGTCACGCATTTCGAATGCACCTCTTGTTACATGGTATTTGCCCACTTTTCTTTGACCGGAGGCAGTCTGCTGGGTTTCTCCTTCCGCTGTGGCATATTGCTCCAGAACAGACCTGTCTCCATGTGTTCCCGAACCAGAAGAACCTCCTTCTTGGTCTCTGCTGCCACTCGAAGGATGAATGTTTGTAACTCTGCCATATTATCTTGTCTCATTTTCGCTTTAACTTGTTTGACTTCCTTGTGGTCAAGGAGAGCATCCAGAGTTTTGTCCCTTGTGTTGACCTCACTATCAGCTTCTAAACCATCCTCACCTGGGAATCACATGTAATACCGATTAGTTGTATTGCTGAATGATTTGTTTATTTATTTATTTACCCATTGGACGTCCACAGTGTTGGTTGTCCAGAGTGTTAGACGTCCATAGCGTTGGATGTCAACAGTATTGCAAAGAAAATACAGTTGCTTTTTTATTCCATAATACTGAACTTCAAAAGTTTGCTTTCGAGACCAATACTTTATTGCCTCAGGACACGTCACAATTATTTAAAAAGGGTACCTAAGAAATTTTGATAATGAGTAGTTTTAAAGATACCGGTAGCTGAATATAGGCGACAAACAAGAAAAAAATTAATTTTTAATATATATCTCTCGGACAAAGACAAGGCTTACCAGTGATTGCCATTGCCAAGTGGTGCTGTCCAGATTTCATTAAAGCATCTCTGAACACGGGCAGAGCCCGGCTGCCGCAGAACTGAAGCACCTTCAGCAACCTCTGAATGCGTCCGTAACGTACCCTGGGGTAGAGCACATAGTCTAGGGCGGAGGCTGAGAGGACGCCACCCTGACGAAGATAACCCTCGATGTGGGTCACATCCATCATGTCTTCCACCAGGAGCTGATAATGTTGTGTTAGGAGTCGATGGTGGTATTCATTCATGGGTTCCACTGCATAAAGAACCATAAATCATATATACATGTATATGCACTGCATAAAGAACCATAAATCATATATACATGTATATGCACACAAATATATGTAGTGACCGATGAGGGTACTTACAAACGATGGTGGTATAATGCATAGAAAGGAGGCGCTACGATCGGACGCGTCGTTGGAAATTGTACCCACAATCTGAAAGTTTTAACTTTTCATTTGGATTTGTACTAAAAGCATTTTAGTTTAGCTCTAAATTCCAAGGTGAGCTACAATGGATTATTTTTATGCTGTTTGGAGTCAGTGAGGTTCTTGCATTTTTCTCACCAATTTGAGGACTGATTTCAGCTTCGAGGAAGTAACTTAGAATATCTTTATAATAAACCCAGGGTTTGGAGACCAAAGCATACCACTCTTAAATAACCACGGTAGTTAACAAGGTAGCCCATACGACAGCTTTTTCAAAACCGAACAAGATTAGAATGGTCACCCACCTAAGAGAGGGTTGATCTCCAGTTGTGCCATGGCGGACTGCAGACGACCAGCGGTGAGCTCGGTATCCGCGGCGTGAACACACCAACACTCAATCATCCGTAAGGTCACTTCCCTCAACCCGTATTGACCCCAGTCCACACACAGCCTCTCTAACTGTTCACCATCCAGACCGAGGGCACGGCCCGCGTCCAGCCAGTTGGGACCTATGGTTAACCACAATAGTGTACATGTATACACTCTGAAACCATGACAAAGAAATGTTTGTTTATGTTGGTCCTATTTTATTGTCTACGATCACAAAACGCAAAATCATGTCACAGACTTTCGTTCAAAAAAAAAATATATAAGTTTAGAAATTCTCGGCCATATGTTATTTCTCTTATGAAGGTTTCATCCTCGTAATTATATTTAAAGCTAATTTATAATTGTTTTTCCTATGAGGTTTACTCTGAGTGTTAATAAACAGCCTAGTAAGCACCTGTTCAATTTTACTGTACATTCATTTCATTTCCTTAAATCTTGAACGTTAGCGCTTATAAATGTTTGATAAGTTGTTTTCTGGGTCTGGGGTTTATTTCTCGTGGATTATACTGTAGATCCCTTGCATTGAATTGTAACCGGTACCTTCAAATCTAGGTTAACATTTTCCGCTTTCATGAATCATCCAACCTTTATGATAGCACATCATTGCCTGTACAATGTTAATGTAAAGACACACTCAATCCACCCACAGACGTTGGTCGATTGTGTGTAACAGCTTATACCGTGTCTGGGCTAGCACTAAAAGGCTTATGTTTGGCTAGTCAGGCGTTCTTGAAATACGTGAATAAATGAATAAAGGTAACTGGCTTGTTTATATAAATGCAGTGCCACGTCATCGGGATTATTGTATCGCTATGTAGTGCTATAAGATATGGCGCTGAGGCATATAAGTACCGTCCATGCTATAAGCGCCATTCTCATGTCTTCAGACCTCAAATAACCTCACATGTGCTGGTATTACACACTCTTATGTTTGTCAAGGATATATGACATATGTTTGCTTTACAAACGCTCTAGAGGCCTAGGAAGACTTTCTATGACGCGTCGTTTACTTAGGCCTACTTACCGCTAACATTAGGGGCGTATAATGACGCGTATATTTGCAATTTAACACAGTTAAATGTCATATACACACAGTTGACCAATGAAGACATTTTCTGCAGACGTACCCAGAGTCCAGCTTAGCCTTTCACTGTACTCCTTCAACCACTTTGGAATTTTCCTACTCTCAATGTCGCTTTTGCCTTCAATAATTTCCAAGCGTGTTTCCAAATCTCGAAAATTGTCCCAGGCGTCCTTCAAGGCGTTCAACTCCACTAGCGTCTTCTTATTTGATTTATCTAAACTGTCACAAATTGTGTCCGCGATCCCACTCATGTGGCACTTCAACGCTTCGCTGTTTGATGAAATCATTTCCGGAATTAGCTTTATAGAGAGTAATTTTTCGTTCAGCTCACCCGTCACCTGTAAAAAGGTTATCCTTGATTATTGAATTACTCATATAATTGTGGTTCATTTTAACTTTTCTGTTGCTGCTTGCCTGCATGGGTTTACAGCCCATTCCATCACCACTTAGGTAATGCCTTAGGCATATCTTATGACCGGCATGCTTACAGAGCAACCTGGCTGAATATGAGTTAAATGTATTTAAATGTTTGAATTCTACACTGTATATAAAATGTGTGTAATAAGTACACAATATTTTGATATACCGGTATTTTTATGAGAGACAAAGGTACCATACTGTAAGTACGTTTGAAATACAAATGAATTACATTCACAAAAGTTGATGCACAAATACAAGTACTGCTCTAAAATGACACATCATCCGGATACGTACATGGATTTCAGATGTAACTTTACACCATGCTAGTATAAAATAATTTTAACATGAAAGCAACGTATTCGTCTTGAAAACATAAACCATTTTTTTATGTATATACAACTTTACGAAGATTCTGGAACAAATGCATTTTGGATTTTGAGACTGATTCGATTATACATTTTGATTTATACATAAAGTAACATGAGTGATTAATGCTCGTTTAGAGAATTATAATCAGACAGAAGGCAGACAGAAATAGTTTATGTTTTCTATTCGCTTAACGTCTGTTTAGTTTTTAGTTATTCCACTAAACGACAGTTTCTCAGTGACATCCGTGAACGTACTTCTATGAGTTGTTATAGACATCACTCCTAAAATGTAGATTAGAAAAACTGTTAAAAGCTTTTGACTACTCTTCTGTTTGATTCTTTCTCTCCCTAGAGTGACAAGCGCTTTGGTTTCTGTCTTTAAATCTCTGTACCGTGCCGATCTTCTACAAATGGAATAAAGCTGTGTGAACTGATATAATAAATTGTTACAATTGACAACAGCAAGAACAGGCGTCGGAATGAGCTTTGAATTGTATGATCACAAAGAAGGCATATAATCAAAACAAAGTTATTCGGGCCGATATATACTGTATGCGTGGTACGTGCAAGTTTAGACCTTAATTGTTCGCTGAAAAAAATTTAGCATCGTGCAAGTTATAAATTTGCCGACTTACAGACTTTAAGACCGTCTCCAGTGTTAGAATGCATTGTGTTTTCTCCACCAGGTGGCGCTCCTGGGCGTTCATCACTTTTCTCATGGTGGACATCGCCATGGCGTCTTCCTCTAGTAATTGAACTGTTTCTTCGGACTTCGCTTTGTCCCGTCTGAGATCCTCGGTTGCTTTCATCTGAGCGGCTAGTTTGATTTGAAGGCTCGCCTCAGATTCGATCAAATCCTTCACCTGTTTCGCCAAAGTGTCAACCTGCAGTAGACTCTCTCCGTATTTCATCTGTATTTCATTCAACAGCTCTATGGTCACCCTGTTGCTTTCTTGTAGCTCTCGCCGTTCTCTTTTCAGCGACTGGTTTTCATCTTCCACATCTGTCAACCGTTTTACTAGACGACAAACCTGGTCGTTCTGAAATTGCCAATCCTGGCGGAGACGTTCGTTCTCGGTCCTCAGTTTGCATTTCTCCACCTCGGATTGTGCCAGTAACCCTTCCTCGCGATATGTTCGGAATCGTTTACTCCTTTTATTTCGTTTTGATTGCCTCTTTTTAGGCCTGATGTCCAGGTCAAGACTGTCACTTGAGGAGTTTCGCCCAAACCCGCACAACATGGTAGCTTCAGCTTTATCAGGATCAAGCAGTTGACAACAGTGATTGATCTGTCTAGATATACCGACTTTGGTACATATTTATGGTGGCTGAGCCACCAAGCTACCTGGACACAGGAATGCTTAATTTTTAGTCTCTCTGGCCGTGATTATTTAAGCCATTTGTAATGCATTTTCATCACCTCATTTTTCGAATTGGAATATTTTAGGGGATTTCCCTCTTTCAGTTGAACTCATTTGCTCTGCATGCTATATATTCATAGCCATATACGTCATCAATCATCCTAGCCAGTTTGACTGTAGATCGATTCGCAGTCAAAACGTAGCCCCTGTTCTATGTGTAATATAAGGTTGCGTAGTATCACGAAATAGGCTAAATACTGCACGTGATTTCCAATAAATTCCTACACATCCGTGTTTATGGCCTACCTAGGCTAATCCTTTTTCACTTTAACTTTTCACTGTATTATTGACATAGTCTCTTTGAGCCAAAATTGACGAAATCATTATATTTATGCGGAATAAAGGTTTACATCGGACCATACTTAATCAGCCAATGGCCTGGATACAAGTAGGCGTGGCTAACGCGTGAGACCCTCAGACCATGTTTTAGCCTGACATGCGGGCTGTTTAGAGATTTGTGTCTGAGCTATAGTACAGTGTTTACTATCTGGCGTGTATGTTGCAATTTCCACGAAAACCGATTTTTGAAAGTTTGAGTGAGGGTATTATTATTTGGTTACACCGGTACAACATGTGCAAACTTACAATATGTCTAGACTTGAATCCGCTTTCCCGTATGTATACATAATGGGAACAGTATTCTAACTGTAGTTTCGCTTTCATCAAATGACCTATAGCTACAGGGCAACCTGAATTATTGGCGTGTGACGACGGGACGCTATGTGAAGAGAGCAAGTCGTGCCTGTAATATGTGCATTCCTCTTCGGTACCGTAACATATCTTGCCTGGGGTCAGCGACATGTATAAAGGCCTACGCTCCAGCTATCCACCTATCTTTCTACACATCTCTGCTGATTTATAGGTGACTCATAATACACAAAAAGGAGATGGGGAAAAGACAAGAAAAGAACATGTTCATGGTAACTAAGGGATTGTCCTTAATTTAGAGCACAGCCACTGACCGTCAGCTCTGCGGTCATTTGCTTGCCTGAATAGTACCCCAGGACTTTTACATACCTAGCTGTCTGTATACAATAAAAAGAAAGAGAGCAAGGAAAACAGGGTCGTGGGTATGTGCGGACAGCCGCAGGTAGGGAGATTACCATGATTTTGTTTCGTACCAGAGTTTTTGAGGGATTATTCAGTATGTACAGGCCCATACGGAGAGACTGTCATAGAGTGGCACTGGGTGGAAATTAAAAGTGGGGGAGGTGAAACAACTATCACAGGACAATACGCAAGCATCCATGGGCCGTCTAGGGCCCGTAATCTCTGCAACACTATATTGCCGTAGATGCCTTCTCAACCATTTTGGAAGGGAGGCAAAAAGACTTCTTGACGTTGTGAAGGTGCTATTTGGGGGTAAACGCTAGGTGGGGTCTGCAGAGCAACCTACAGAGCCGAAATAGTGACAGGGTGAAAAAAAATGATTCGAAAGTGAAGATTTTTTTAAATCGGAGCCGTGGGATGAAATTTTCGGGACGAGAGTTTAAAGGTGTAATCTAGCATTGAGCGAGGGTCCGTTTGGATAGCTCAGCTATGCAAATTTAGGGACCCAAAACATGAGTTTTAAAGAGTTGGCCTACATAACCGTGACATGGTGAAGAAAATTTAAAAGATTAAAAGCGGAGGATCTGGGATTGAAAGTCGATCCAGAGAAAAAAGTCTATCCCAGCACATTTTAAGTGAGGGTCCAGTGGCCTTTGAGGACCTGGAAACATTGCGACCTTATCTCTGCACTTATTTCTAAAGGTGTACTCTCTAGTTATATTTGATCGGAAAAATAAGGACTGGCCCGTTGTTAACTGTGAACTGTTAGCCAACTTCACACACGTCAGAAGTATAGCACATCTAGGGCCGCCTTCACTTGAAAAGCTTAAAACCACCCCATCATGTCAAAGTACACTTGCACTATAGGTAGTAGAGCTACACCATCACTGCATAATACGTTATCAATTCCAGAGTGATCAACAACTGTTAACAAGGAAGTATCATAGCTGGGCATTCTCAATGACCCGACTCGAAATTTAGCTGTGAATTATTGGTCTTTTCCTTGTAAAGCGGATGCTTCGTGAGCACATTGAAGTTCCTATAGAATGGTCGCTAGTTCCTGTGAAATTCGCTGCTACTTTCCATCCCTAACGCATGTAGGAATTTTTTTTGATTGTCTTCTATTTTGGGCTTGTAAAGCTGTGTCACGTGCTTCACATTACATGATAGAGCCAATATGGAAAAGGTTCGTACGTTTCTTTTGTCACAAATATATCACTTCTCCACATGGGAAAAATTCTACTTTATACCCATGTATCCACATACAAATAGATAAGCGAGCTAGTACGTGTAACAGTCATTTGGAAGTAGATGTATCTTTTCATATAATAATGAAGAAACCATACACAACTTACAACAGTGCTTTAACTTCGTGCAATCCTCAGGGGCGCGTCTTACAAAGCTGGAGTAGCCTAACGCTGCGACTTAGTATAAGCGTGTTGGACGAGTGCCTTACAAAGCTGGAGTATCAGCGACTTGATGTAAAGTTTGGTGCAAATTTACACCTACAAAATTGACCGTTTTCATCCACCAATTGTGAAAGATTTACACGTTGTCAAGGAATCCCACAACTTTCGTAAGACGCTAGTAGGAGTTGACGGAAGCCGCTACAAAAGCGGACGTAAACGTCTACGTCTGACGTAAGCTACTCCAGCTTTGTAAGACTGGTTCTGTTCACTTCACGAAAGCCTGTCGCGAGTGACACTGGCAGCAGACTTTTTTCAGACGTCCCGCGGTTTCCACAAGATTGTTTTTCATTGGTCACCGATTGTGTAGAAACCAATCAAAACACATGTTTCGAAAATCCTCAAATCAAATCGGAACTTTTCGAACTCACTTTTTTTCAGACGTCGTGCGGTTTCCACAAGAATGGTTTTCATTGGTCACCGTTTGGGTAGAGACCAATCAAAACACATGTTACAAAAACCGCCAAATCAACTCGGAACTTTCCGGGCTCAGTGAAAACACGCTCGTGGAATTTTCGGCTCATACCGACCGACAGCCCGAGAAAATAATGGCACATAATATTTCAAGACCCAGAAATCATTTTTCCAAACCCTAAGCTTAAATTCAATACCAATTCAAGGCCTTGAAGGCCATCATTAAAATTCCACACAATTTCCCGATTTCCAAATCGCGATGGAACCAAACCCATAGCTACGCTCTGGGGAGTAACGGTATCTAGACATTCAGACATTACCACGCTCTAATGACTAATGGTATCAAGTCATTCAGACATCTCCACGCTCTAATGACTAATGGTATCAAGTGATTCAGATATCGCTACGCTCTGCTGACCATTGGTATCATGGGATTCAGCGGTCACCACATTCTCTGGAGGGATGATATCAAGAGATTTCAGATATCGCCACGTTCTGCAGAGTATGTAGTATCAAGAGATTCTCACTTAACCACAGTCTGCTGAGCAAATGTATCCAGAGATTCAGGCAACGCCAAGTTCTGCAGAGTATCAGTATCAAGCGATTCAGCAGTACCGTACTCTGCAGGATCAGGACTTTTTATTAAGCTGCCAATGTCACTGATGGCCAATATCACCACAGCCAACAGGATACGTGTAACAGAATCCTTGACGGTCAATATCACCGCATTCTGCAGAATACATGTAACAGTATCGCTGACTGTCAATGTCACCACACTCTGCAAGATAAATTTCTATGGATAATGTGGTAACATCATTTCTAACCGATGTAGTAATGTACAGAAAGTTTATAACATCATCGATTGCTTTTACAACAGTATAACATAATCGATCAAAATGTTATAGGGCCTGCATAAATCCGTTGGTTATTACAGTATTGCTACGCCTACTTTATATATTATCGGTCGATACATACATTTTATCTATGTACTGCCATGTATATATTTAGTATAGCTATTACACCGGTAATATTACATGAAGAGATTTCGCAAAATAGACTAAGTTGCTGATTTCCCCTGATTCTGGAGTTCTTTTGATTGCAGGAGAGTGTTTTAAGGTTTGCTTGGAAGGTAGGATCATATCCTAGCAGAAAAAAGATATGTTTCAGCACGAAAAATAATATTTTATGGCATTTATTTATCTCTAAAAATACATTTTTGGAGGAAATTTTAGGTCATTTACAGTAGGCCTCTCCATAGGTCCAGGCCCTAATTTCATGAAACGCACTTAGCTAAGAATTCCCTTATCTGCCATGACAACCCACATTATAGAGATAGAAAATGCACTTAGCCAGGTGCTACTTAGCACAAAGTAGGCTTCATCAAACTGGGCCCTGGGGACCTCAATCGCAGGCATGCGCACTATATGTGCACCTCACATGACGCAGGACCCTATATAGCTAGGCCTAATACTATGCAGCGTATCATTTGAAGAAAGGCCATTTTAAAAAAAGTAAGACCACTTTACAAGAAGTGAAATAACACCTATAGCTTACATACAGCGTGCACATGCCGCTCAGGCTAAAAGTCTCCACGGAAGCCCGAATTACATGTAGCTGAATTTAATTAGGCTAGTTATCTGCCATATGGGGACATCAAAAATGTATGACTTTTTGAATATGCAAAGATTATTAAGACCAGTGCTATATTAGTTTGTCACTGAGCTTGTAGCATCTCCAGTGCCTGGTTGCATTGTTAAGTCCGATGTAAGGGGCCGGTTTCATGAACGACACCCGGATAAGTATTCCTTTAACAACAATGACAACACATGTTGTAGTGATGTAAGTGCACATACCTAAGGGCAACTTAGCGCTAAGTAAGCTTCCTGAAACTGGGGCCAGATACATGTAGGCAGGAGCAGGTGCACCACTTCATTTTTTTCTAATCTCGCGCCATAGACTCATACCTAGTGTGCTAGTTTCGATGGGGAAGATGGGAAAATAGATTATCCACAATTTGTAAGTGAAGAATACTCAGTTCTACATCGCGTACATTTTTCGGCTCTCTAGCGGATAATGTGTGCAGATATACGACAGAGTAAGGTACAGTTGCGTTGATACGAAGTGTCCAAGTCAGTTCAGCAAAGGTACGAGTCCATCCCAATCAGCCTTGGCAGAAGTGCGACGGTGAAATATCGTTCACATTTATTAACTTAGCCCATATGCCTAAGTATTTCGGCTTTCCAATAAGAACAAAACGTATTTTATTTAGGTTTATGATGGGATTTCTACTTTAATTGCATGTCTCCTTACAAACTGAACGAAATTCATATGCATTTAATGCAGAACCCCCAAACCAGTCACGGCTGAACAGTATCAGTATATAAGCCCGTTCGACGTCACTGTACTACGGAGCGTGTGTCCCGGTGACACATCTGAACATTGATCGCTGGCAAAGCGGCTGATCTGTCCAGAGTAGCTGTCCCTACTAGCACATTCCGTACACTCGGCTCTCCCGCTGCCTTCGCCGCACGGTAGAGAGCTACTCCAAATTGGCCGTCCCTTGGAACGAGCCTTAGGGTATAAGAGTTCGACCTGGCTTCTGAAATTAGCGGTTTCTCTAATGGGGAAGTTGGGGGGATTCAACGATTCTTCATGACGCTCTAGGACGGCGTTGTAGCACGCAACTTGCCATTCTTTTTACTTTGCCCTTACTTTTCACTTACCATCGACGTTAGACTACTCTGTATGCATATACATACAACCATGTCAGTAAAACTTTAACCTCACACAGTTAAACATCCACTTCCGAAACTAGCGGCGGGTAACGTGTGACAGTTCATCATTGATGTCTGATCTGTGCAAAGGGAGAGTATCAAATGCCCTTTGTACAACTAGAAACTGATTCTAGCTAGCCTTGCACCAAGCTTTCTTTTATGTCTGATGAACTAACATCATCTGTATACAGAAAGGTATGTACAAATACACATAATCTTGCTGGCTTCAATGTCTTAAAATGCCATCGGTATGACTTGTATCACTACCTACCCCACCTTGCCGAGTAATATTCTTTTAAAAGAAGATACACCTATCAGCCACACCACTGAAACCATATTTTACAATACCTTCATATTCATTTAAGAGTTCCTTGCCTATCAATATTTACAAATATTTTACTAAAATATTTGGACGACATTTATTTACCTAATGTATTTTTTCTTGAAACACATTATATGCCTGATGATTATTCAATATACTACACTTAAACATATGGAACATTATAAAAAAAAACTGCTAATTTGACGAATTTGATTTCAAAAAAGGAAAATTAGTGAAATCATTAATGTGTCTAACACACTATGGCCCAATAAGCCCACCTGACAAATCGCAGTATTTAAATACAAGAATCAATAGTAGAACGGTGAGTAGATCTAAGTTAGATCTGGGACTAATGTAATAGATACAGCAAAGACAAAGCTTTTGCGTTCATTGGTGTGGCTGGCAAAGAAATTTTCTTTCAAGTCGTGGCCAAGCCAGTGCACTATAAGGCTGATGTTTATGGCTGAAGAAACTCAGCAAATACCATAGGAAAATGCCCACCATTATCTTCCAAAAAAATAAAACCAGAAAAATTAGGTTTATTCCATTTTTAGGGCATCTCTTCATAGTGGTGTCACCTGAATCCTATATTTAAGACACTAGGCACAATAGATCATTGTCATTTGTACAGTTCTTGTATACTCAAGTGTTTCTGGTGAAACATTCAACACTGCTAATCATAAACAAACATTATGCTCAGAATGGGGAAACCACTGAAAGCTCTAGGTAAGGGTTTAGGTGCTTTGACACCATCCTTCAACGAACTGATAACATATTTTTATTTTTAAAGTCGAGTTTAACACCATTCTTAATAATAATTCATTGATACAATGGAAGCAGGAAAGCGATTGTCGTTGAGTAAACCAACAAACTTTGGCAAGTAACTGACAGAATTTCCCACACGTGACACACAGATTGAGGACATAGAGACTGCCAGAATTTATAACTGTGACAAATTTCATGTAACACCACAGAAAGCCACACACCCAAAGTCTGTGCCCATTTTGACATGTTTTGGTATAGTAGACGAATGTTATCTGACCTGGACAGGTCATTTATTGATTTCTGTGGAATTCAAATATGCCCTTACCCTAATTCCTCAACCTTTCCATGCCAAAAGGATAATTTAATCAGTTAACACATAGAAATGCCTTCAGAATATGCTTGAATAAACACCTTGGAAAATTGCAAAAAGGTTAAAGAATTACAGTACCTGAACTATACCAAATAGACTGCAAAATCTTATGGATTAAATATGCTTCTAATTGTTAATGTTAATAACTGCATCTTAAGTTATACTAACTTTACTGGTCAAATTTATTGGCGAGTTGGGGTAAGCCAGATGATTGCTTTTCCCATGTTGCCACTAAGAAACTCTGAGAATTTTGAGGATTCAGTGTTTATGGCTGAGATAGAACAAACTCATTGTGCGTCCTAGCTATTGAAAATCAAGCACTCATTTAAGACCCACCTTCTATGTTTAATGAATGAAAGAATGATAATGGTTTAATGCTATGTCAGCAACACTGTGATGAGAAAATGCTCAAACCAGGAGTTGGTGAATGGTTTTCAATACGTTAACCAACTAAGATAAATGTAGAGTTTTCAAAACAAAAGAAATATACCTGAGTTAAAATCTACATCTAAAGAAGATGAACACGCCATAAGCACTGGGAAGTGTTGTTATATTTAATCATGGTTATTGCATTTCAGGATACATACAGGCATATTAAGGTCAGATTAAAGCATGTAACCTGCTGGAATTTTGAAGCGGACAATACCTGGCTAACAGATCAAAACATGCAGATCAAATATCGCAGTATTAACAACCCAAACTTGAACTCGAAATCTATTGAACAACACCATTAGTTTGCATGACAAAATTTAGGGGAGAAAAAAAAAACATTGTTTTTTTTTATAACTGTACAATAAAGACTACAGCATTTTGATGATCCCACTTGGGACTGACATTACACTTCACAATTCATTCAGAACCAGATTTAGACTAACTACTTCCAACCAATTACTAACTGGCTCTTAGCAATCTAGGCATTTATTTATTTACATGTATTAAATTTACATGTAAGTAAATGAAGTACTCAACTCAATAAAATCAACGGTGTGCTATAGTAGCAAAACACCAGTGTTAGTAATTAACTTTAAATTGAACAAGAAACCAACATACATGTACATGTATTAAAACCTAAGTTCAACATTCATAAAATTGCCCTTAAGAAACCCTTTACCTGGAAGGCATCAGTTATGGTGAACACTTAATGATCCTCAGTGTAAGACAGCTGTGCTGAGACAGGGCTGAAAGGTTTCCTTTTGTATTGCCAGAAGAAATGTATTTCTAGAATTCCTGAGCAATTTTTACTCATATATATCACTAAAACATACACAAAACAGATTAGAAAAACATGGAGTGGACAGCATAAAACTATATCTATAATGCAAAATAAAATTAGTCTTTGAAAAGTTCAAACCCTTGACAAATTTGTTTAAAAGAATCGATGCAAAGCAATTTAATTCTTTCAACTTCAACACAGGCTCGCATTCATCAATCTCTTAACATTCTGCCACGTGATCTGTCTGCAGACCAAGTCCCAAATATCTGGAGTTATACTCTGATCTTATAATTACCATACCCAAAATGGCACAATCAGATCTCATCAGTCAAAACAAATCACATGTAGACAGGTAATTTTTTCTTAAATGTATGATGTGAGAAACAACGAGCCATGATAATCAGCTGTGACATCTTATGAATAATGAAGACGTCATAGACAATGACTAGCTAGGTAACATGATTGGAACAAGTTTTAACAAGATGATTTCATGTACTTTTTGGAACTTTTGGCACATAGGCAATGTGAAGAAAATGAGGTAAAATAGTACCATAAAGCTTTGCTTCTATCCAAATGAATACCTGAGGACACATTGCTTTACAGGTATTTGACCGTAGGCATCAAAGGCACTACACCAAAGGAACCAGGTAATCAGTATAATATGTTCACCTGATGGCCTCACAGGCAGGAATATATATGTATTAGACCATCATTAACTATGCTTGTTGCGGGTAACCACACCGAACTTCCAAAAAACGGCCGGCAGCAAGGATTTTTTGAGGATGGCTTCACTGATTCTTTCAGTGCAGGATGTTTGAATGATGTTTCATAATTATCTATAAGACCAGGAAAGTGCACTTCAAGTGTTTTTTCTTCCTCATTGTAAAGCTTGTTGCAAACCTCCTTAAAATACTTATCAATTAATTTGTATTTTCTGACTTATTATATTCTCTGGTTAATGTCAGCATAGCCAGACTATTGTATGAGATTTTTCTATCATGGAGGCTCAAGGAAGGCAGTTTGTTTTCATCCTACTTCAGTGCTTTACCACAATGCTCCTGTAGATGTACATGTGAAGAACATGTGATAAGATAAGTTCTAAACAAGCTTTAGTAAATCTCAAAACCTAACAATGAACAATCTTTCTAGCAAAGTTAAAAATTTTCAGACATATACATTCAATAAATTAAAAGAGAAATGTTCTGCTTTGGAAATAGTTCCAAAAAGCAACTTACTCACAGATCTGCAATTATTTCCTCTGAGTGTTTTTTTTCCACGAGATCTTTGCCATTAAGCGATTAAACATAAAATCACTTTAGCTCCAACAATATCTCAACATAGGAATGATACTTTTATGTGTATTAAACTACTTGCATATTTTCTTCCATAAAATTATTTAACTGTATACACACATATATGAGTAATGAGTAAAACTAAAGGAATATTACAACAAATATGTAAATGCAAACAATGGCTGCAAGGATATGGCAATGTTTCTGAACATCAGCATGTTGGTAAACAGCTCTGGGACAATCTGTGTACATACTGTGAACTTCTGCCATCACAACTAAACACTTCAAAGAATTTTACAAAATCAATTGAAAACAAAGTTAAAAAACTTTTCTCTTTGACTGAATGCGAGTATACTGGAGTGGACTTTCACCAGGCAACACAGGGGCCCAGGCTGATTTGTTTTGGTATATTACTTGATAACTAACAAACCAGCATCCTAGAGCTATAAATGCAGCTGTCACTTTCTCAGCTAATGTGTGGAATCTGTACACCGTTGAAATAACGAGCATAAGCTCCCAGAGAAGGCTCAGCAATGTCAACACAACCACTACAAGCTTTATGTACGGGCTGAGTTGCTGGTAAGATATCTGTCCCTGAGACACCTCCCTGCCACTCAGCCTCTTCGTCTCCTTCACGTCTTCTTGATCCAGCACTGCCTTCACTCTCGACCAATCCTTGAAACATTTCACTTCTTCCGATATCGTCAGCAGAGAGTGGATGAGAAGGAAGACATGACCTGATATGTCAAACCCCAACCAAGCTTTCTCTGCTTTGATGCAAGTTCTCTTGTCAGTAAACTGGGGGTCTGTACACGCCCCTGTGAACGCTTCGACGCAGTTCATCATGTACGTGCACACGTACCACCAGAACGTCGCTACCCCTAGTCGGCTGACATGCCGACGCACTAAGCTCATGTTTCCACACGTGTGTACGAAACTTGTCATGAATATAAATGCTAGAAGGGGCACAAATGTCCAGCCCCACCCCTGTTTCACAAAATATTGGTTAAGAAAGTTCCTTTTGTCCGAAAAGAACGACTTGGGCACATCCACAACGTCACAAAATACAGAGCCCAACATGACTCCGATAATGTAAACGCCTATCTTTACTGATGTATCTATCATCAGAATCTTTTTACACAGCGTAATGACTAGTATCACCATGAAGTGCCCAATGTGTATGGGATCGGGGAGTTGTTTCTTGCCTGCAGACCTGTAGGTGGGTCGCGCAGTTGGGCGGGAATACATAACGCCGCTGTCACGTCGCAGATATGTCGTCGCCATTTTGAACAACTTGCGCGAATAGCGATGGTCACGTGACAATAACAAGGGAGATTACTTTTACAGTGACAAGCAGGTGAAAACAATGTCGGTACACCGTTGTGTGTACTTTGTCCACTGCGTTTTGCACGATATGCAGCCATTTAGTCAGTTTGAGTGTTAAAATCTGACTCGTGTAATCTAATGTTTACATCATTGTAATTTCTTCCTATCTGCTAATTTCTTAAACAATTTTAATTAAATAATTTTTTAAAAATATTTTTTAAATTTCTTTATAACTTGTCCAGATGTCCAGACTTTCCACGATCACTTCATCGATTTCAGTCATGGCGCCAGACCGGAATCAAATGTCAGCGAGCCTATGTCACCACGGTATGCGTTTGTGTTCTTTTACTAGTAGCCTAGCGTACAAAATGTTACCAACGATGTAGTTATTAATAATATTTAACTAATCCAAAAAAAAAACAAAAAAACAGAATAGTGACCATTTTTAAATATTTCATTATTCAGATTCTTGTCTCGTGATACCCACCCAACACTCAAATGTGGAAGAAGTGGACAAAGCAGACCCGCCAGAGAAAATTACCTTGTATAAATTCCAAATTTATTTCTGTTTGATACACTGGAATATGCATAAAACAAATCTGCTCACTTAACAGTTAGGCTAACACTCAAAACAGTACTCAGACGGTTCACAAACCAAACGCACGATAATACATTATCCCCATTAACACAAAGATAATGATCATCACGTTGCTGACAGCACTGCCAGATCACTGTATTGTATAAATATAATTGTTGATCTGTATATGTCACACCTCGGCTTGGACTCCAGGGTCAGTAGGGCCTGTAAACCCAGGACTGTGAAAATCCATAAAGGTACTTGAAAATCAGTACAAAAACAGAAGTTCTTTGACATCTGACACCAAGAACTGTACATGTACATGTGTACAATTTTGGCAGTTGCAAGTTAATCATTTTTCCATTTCAGACAATTCCATCCATGAAAGTGCTCTGTGCGCGATTCACAATTACCATGCTGACATAGTCATACATCTAGTAACATGTAAAAGGCAAAGTATTGGCCTTGAAGAGCCTTGATTGGCTTGAAATATTCAAAATATAGTAAGAGTCCTTGAAAAATCCTTGAATTTATGATGTCAATAGTGTACTAACTGTTCTCTCACTTAAAAAAACCTGCTGGTAAAAATGAAATCAAACAATTCTTGTTAAAACAAGTTAAACAAGGACAGAAATGGATGGTATATTTTGGCATAACAACCTGATAGGAACTGTTGCAAACCTAAAGAATAAAATATATTTGTAGTTTTCTAGAACTGTTACAAATGTACATCAAACTCTATACAAACAGGTAGCAGAACTCTCAAATCAAGAACAGCCAAGTAAATGTAGTTTAACTAAAACTAAAACATCCATTTATATATGCTATATAAATATTGATAACATTTGATCAAAAATAAATTTATATAGGCTGCTTACATGTATGACTTCCAAAATGTAGCTATTTGAATAATCTACTTATACAACTGATAAAAAAACATATAAACTAAAATACAAATAGAGTTGGATACATATGTTAGTTTATCCGTGATAAAATTTTTATACATGTATGAAAGTCTATTGCAGAAACCAAAAAGAAATTACAATGCATACATATACTCATTGAGCAAGGAAAACCCCAACACAATGGGAAAAACAATTTTTAAAGGCACCCCACCCCTCCATAAAACAAAGACACCACAGCGGAAAAACCTCCTAACCAAATTAACTAGAGAAAGACTTTATTCATTTATGGGAATAATTCTTGTTCAATGCCAGAATTTCATTTATATGATGGCAGCTGCGTATATGGGTAGAGAGAAAACCACAGAGCCTGGCTGAACCACCCATCTTTGGCAAGGTAGTGACAAACTTTCCCACATGTACAGGTATCCACACTATACTGGTAGAAGACAAGAGCTGCATGGTACCCTATATGAGAGTCCTCCATCACTTAATGTCACCCGGGCCCCATAAATAGTGAGACAGGAGAATCAACAAATTCCCCACATGACCTCGTTCTGTTCAAGTTTCATTATTGTCTAAGGGTTAGTTTACAGTAAACAAACATTATTTCATTACAGCAATGCAGGTCCACAGAAGTATTGAATCTATAACGATATTGTATCAGTACATGCATAATTGCTTCATGTACCGAAATTATGTTGGTCCTAGAAACATAGGCACATGTAAGTACGCACCTGTATACATGTACAGTTTACTTTTATGGTGGTACACATGTAGATGTGATTCCACGTGTGGTTTGTTAAGTTTGATGGCCATATGCATATGGTATGTTCAAGCATTGCAACCACATTTAACTGATTCTTTGTTTCCTGTCATCTGCACTCCTTAGTTGAAGTTTTTCTTCTTTCTTTTTGTTTTGTTTTCATTTGACATTATCATAAAATGGTAAAAATTGTCTTGCAGCCTGCACCAATGTCCATTCTAGTCTGAAGGGAAACAAACAATCAAGTGTAATTAGCCTATTGCCATTCTATATAGAACACATACTAGGCACATTTATGTATCCAGGTGTAGACTACATGAAATCTCTGATAAAAATAGTATTTTCACCTTCATGATCTTTCCCACAATAACTAGCATTTACAGGTCAGAGAGGCAAAGTTGGTTTACTCTGAAGGCTTATGTTCCCTTGTCATATGCCTGCAAAACAAACCAATTCATAATGAATAAAAAAAAATCTTGTGCTTGTTATCTTTTTAATAGAAAACAAAAAGGGGACTGATAAACAAAAATTTAAGTAAATTGAATAATTCTACTTAAACTCTATTCCATTGGCTTTGGTTACTTTCATCACAGCTCCGTTGCTGGTGTCATCTTCCAGCAATTTTAAGATCGCGTTGGCCACAAAATCAACGCTGCAACATAACAAATTAAAAATTAAATGTAGCAAATCCTAATAAGATGAGATGCATATGTGATATTTCCATAGTCATGCGATGTTCTGAAGTTACACTTATGTAAGGTGCCTATTAGATGCATTTCCTATCTTGTAAGTGGAATGATTTCACTGGATTGTGTCTGAAGTTTTTTTTTTCAACAATCAATTTTTAAGAACTGACTCAGTGTTTGTATACTTATACATGTATAGGTACTTGTAGGCTGACACATACCTTAACACACTAATGTGTAACTCTAACTTAATTCACTGATACTATTCGTGAACACTGCATGGATCACAGCAGGTACACGAGTGTAACAACTGGTTACTGTGTACCTATTACTGTCTCACCATGATACAGTTTACAATTACCACACTGGTGGTCTAATGCTGCTGTTCTCCATGTACATGAATTAGTATGCTGGGCCTTTTGACAGACTGGCCAGGGGTAATGATGTTTTTTTAGCACTTTCAAGGAGTGGCAATGATTGTAAGTCACGTTGTGTCACTAATGATAGGTTTGTAGTAGTTCTCTTGAGGGTTTCAGTTATTTTAAGGTACATACAGTGTATAATCACTTCAGCCTTCATCTGATTTACCAAATGGAATTTCAGCATTTCCCTCTGAGGTGCATAATATTGTATCGTGGAACATGTTCTGTTGTTAGCGATGAAGAGCCCTGTACCCTTTGGCCGTACGTGTTAAGGTTTGCCAGCAACCTGTAGATGACCATGGTTTTCCCCTGGGCTCTGTCTGGTTTCCCCCCACCATAATGCTGGCCGCCGTCATATAAGTGAAATATTCTTGAGTACGACATAAAACACATCAAATAAATAAATATGTAAATAAATAGAAGAGCCATGTATATCCCATTCTTTATAAAGTAGTATCAAGGCTGACACTGACAAAAGGAGAGGTCCACTACATTGTAGATTGGGTCAATACATGTTTGTCAGGTGGCTGGTGAACAGATTTCAGAGACTGTCTATATACTAGAAAGGTACCCATTTCCCTTTATTCATCCCACCAATCCAAATCCATTGTATGCCTGTATACCCTAACTAATTGACCTAAAATTTCACCCACAAATGTGTATTTTTAGAGTCAAATTAATGACATAATCTATTATTTTTTTTTCTACATTTTCCCAGTAGCATGTCATCCTACCCTGCAAACAAACCTCCAAACACAATCATTAGAACTCATAATCAAGAAAAATAAGGTATTTTTATGATAAGGTAAATGCAGTATTCATGAGTATGGCGTAAACGCTGGTCAATTAAATGAATGAATGCAAATAAATGATTTTAAATTTTCATCTGCGACTCTGTTGCTTACTTTTCCTGAATCTGATTATTAATAAGAGTTGAATTCTCTCTTCTTTGAGAGGCAGTCTGGATGCCTACCTCATGATGCCAGTGTTCTGCATGAACTGGCGCGCCTTGTCTGGGTGGTACATCTCTCCGCTTTCTGTGGCGTGTATCAGGGGTGTCTCTACAAAGGAGGGGCACACTGTACAGAACCGTATACCCATGGCTTCCTGGTCAGGATGCAGCTGGCAGGACGGCAAACAAAGTCAGTATGATCATGTATTCAATCATGCCATACAGCACGGAGTCCAACACTACATGTACAAGTTAGCAGTCCACATTAGGAACTTGTTGTCATTAATAGTTACAATGCCCATACTATTATGAAACCAATTTTTCTTGTTTAACAGTACTTTTTAGTTTTTCCTGTTGATTTGCATGACGTGGACTCATCCCAATACATACTGTAATTCTTCAACCCTTTCACATGTTTGCAAGGTATTTATTCAAGCATATTCTGAAGGCATTTTTCTGTGTTGACTGATAAAATTAAACTTTTTGTGAAGCCCTGAAACTGACCAGTCAAACCAATGTAGTTTTGTCTCCAAAATCAAATAAAAAATATGCATAAATTGCACTGAAAGCTGCTCTTTCTTATGCGAAAAGGTTGAGAAACTAGGGTAAATTGTTTTAAAATATGTTGTGTGTATACATATAGCATTGTATTATAAAATTAAACCTTTCTGGCCAGTAATCATTTTGTTATCAGAGTTGGTCCATTTTGTTAAAATGTGCCAATTACCAGCATTAGTTACATGTTTTAAAGTTCTTTGTGACACCAGTACGTTGTGGCACATTATTCTCAGTGAACTAGAACTGTAAATGTGAGTCTTGAGTGAGAATGTTAGACCCGTGACAGTATCTGCTTTGTGACAAGATCAAGAACATGGTTTTTCTCCTCATACACCTGATGGCCATTCCACTACCCCACACAAAACAAGGGAGATAATTTTTCTTAGCTCTGCCACTGAAGTGTACACGTGTTCAAGTGCTACTGTATCATGTGACTTGACAAAAATGTTAAGCAACTATTCCTGATTACATTTGATATAACATGAGTGTCTAAGAACTGTCAAAAAAAGTTATTTATACTGGACGCCCTATGGTGAAAATTGAGGAGCTGAAGGCTTGTGAACTTAGGAAATTATAAAAGAAAAGAAACATCACTTGTACCTCCTGAACACAGTGAGATGGGTTATCAGTAAAGTCAAGTCAACAAACATTGCCCAACATTTCTGACAAGTCGCATGATATAGCAGGACTCTTTTCACTTTTCACAGCAAAAGAGTTCAAACTCGAAATTCTCCTATTGTTTTTCACATTGTCTTGTTGCACTTTATTTCTGAGTGTCTGTCAGTTATACTTTTCAAATGAGGCTGTACTTTTAATTCAGCTTGTAGTGAATATGTACATGTAGGAAGATTCAAGTTAAATGAATCTTTTCACACATGAATCATGACCAGTTTTGGGGCTAGGACTGATGCTTATCCCACAGCTAAATGGCCTTGGTACCAACTGATAATGCGACTGGTCACCTGAGTAGCTCACAGGTGGGAGGCACAGCCAATGAGGGATCAATTTTAATGCAAACATTGTGTCATGTCAGCATTGCAACAATGATGTAAATATATCACTCACAGCCCAACTCCTTGTGAAGCCGACAACAGCATGTTTGGTAGCACAGTACACTGGAGCAAAGGGGACAGGTGTTAAACCTACAACGCAGAAGTATATTGTATATCATTAGCTGACTGTAAAAATCCTCAACAGAATTTGCAGAATTGTTTTATTTTATTTCATTTAATTATTATTATTTTTGTTTAACTTGTGCCCCAGTATATTTACATGTATATGTGGAAATACATTTATTTTGCTTGTCCACATGATTTTACATTGTCTCTGCCTGGACAAGTGAAGCACTGAGCTGTACTATGATTCAATTAAATTCAAACACTGATATATGGTATACTCCTCCCAATTCAGCTAACCTTAGACCTAACTAGTAAATTATATTACGGGGCCCAGTGAGCTTAACAAAACTACTTAGATCATATTAATTAATAAGAGTATATTGATTATCCTGATCAGTCATCTGGACCAAGACCTACCTGCTGATGAGGACATGTATTAGTGAACTATTAAATTATCCATCTTACCTCTACAGATAAAAAAGGAACATGAAGCATGATCTAACTGATGATTCTATGTAGTAAGGCTATACTTGTCCAGCTTGTTCACCTGTACACAGATCTCAAGACACAGAATAAGGGTACTAATTAGTGCTGATGAGTGTTTATTTCCTTGTATAGACTCCTACCTGCTGATGAGTGTTTATTTCTTTGCACAGTGGCCTACCTGCTTAGGAGTGTTTCTTTCCTTGTACAGAGACCTAATTGCTGCTGAGTGTTCATTTCCTTGTACAGAGGCCTACCTGCTGATGAGTGTTCATTTCCTTGTACAGAGGCCTACCTGCTGATGAGTGTTCATTTTCTTGTACAGAGGCCTACATGCTGATGAGTGTACATTTCCTTGTACAGAGACCTAACTGCTGCTGAGTGTTTATTTCCTTGTACAGAGGCCTACCTGCTGATGAGTGTTCATTTTCTTGTACAGAGACCTAACTGCTGCTGAGTGTTTATTTCCTTGTACAGAGGCCTACCTGCTGATGAGTGTACATTTCCTTGTACAGAGGCCTACCTGCTGATGAGTGTTCATTTTCTTGTACAGAGACCTACCTACTGAGTTCATTTCCTTGTACAGAGACCTACCTGCTGATGAGTGTTTATTTCATTGTACAGAGATCTACAAAGGGCCGTATAAATTACCCTGATTATTAATTACCTTGTCGATGATGAAATGTAATAAGTGTATAAATAAAAGTATAAATCGCCTTAATTATTTACCTGTACATAGACATTTCATACGGACACCAACTGTTTTGTTTATTTACTTGTACAGAGACCTATCTGCTGATGAGGACATGTAATAAGAGTGCTGTATAAATTACCCTGATTATTTATCTTGCTGATGTTGACATGTACATGTAGTAAGTATATAAGTAAGAGTAGAAACTGCCATGATTATTTACCTGTATATAGAGCTGTCTGCTGATGAGGACATGTAATAAAAATATTAATTACCCTGAATATTTACCTGTATAGGGACCTACCTGCGGTTGACGATATGTTGATGACCACACCACCTGGTCCACCACTGTCTTTGCGTAAGTACTGTATTCCTAGTAATGTACCACGAATGACACCTTTCTGGTAATAAAAGAATTAATATATATAATATATATATATATATATATATATATATTTCACTGGTGTCTAACATCATACTCAAGTATTGTTGACTTACATAGCGATGAGTCAGGTTTAATGGTGAAGGAGGAAACTGGCGTCCTTGGAGTATTCAACACTCACCTTCTCTAAGTTCCTGACACATCTCTTAACTTAGAGCTGTAGCCAAAGGAGCAAGAGTTGGATTTGAATACATGACCTCTGTGGTCAAAGGTCTGATAATCCACAGCAAGCTACAACCCATGAATATTATATTATGTGTCATAATACACCTTGGAATACATGTAAACATGCATATATTTGGGATGGCACTCATATTTTGCATAGTTAATTATTACAAAGTTATTACATGTTGCCACATACATGTACCTGGATGTGCATGTGTAGCTATACAGTTACGTACTAAATTGATATCCACTGTCATTTCCCACTTGATCTCATGTCCTAGTCCAGCATTATTGCACACAATGTCAATTTGGCTAAATGCTTCCTTGCATTTTGAAAAGGCACCTGAAAGTAATGAAATTGTTGATTTTCAGAATGATGTCTTAATTGTCAGCATAACATGGAATTCAAGTTTTTAACCAAATAGTTTGGCAGGTAGGCTGGACATTATGAGACAATCACTGTTTATTTGTTCCTGAGATGTCACATGACTCTGTATGAACTCTGCCCTTCCCTCACCCTCCCAGTATGAGACACTCACTGTCCATTTCATCATGAGATGTCACATTACTCTGTGTGCATTCTGCCCTACCCTCACCCTCCCAGTATGAGACACTCATTGTCCATTTGTTCCTGAGATGTCACATTACACTGTATGACTTCAGCCCTACTCTCACCCTCCCAGTATGAGACGCTCAATGTCCGTTTCATCATGAGATGTCACATTACACTGTATGAACTCTGCCCTACCCTCACCCTCCCAGTATGAGACACTCATTGTCCATTTGTTCCTGAGATGTCACATTACACTGTATGACCTCAGCCCTACCCGCACCCTCCCAGTATGAGACGCTCACTATCCGTTTCATCATGAGATGTCACATTACACTGTATGAACTCTGCCCTACCCTCACCCTCCCAGTATGAGACACTCACTGTCCATTTCATCATGAGATGTCACATTACTCTGTGTGCATTCTGCCCTACCCTCACCCTGCCAGTATGAGACACTCATTGTCCATTTGTTCCTGAGATGTCACATTACACTGTATGACCTCAGCCCTACCCTCACCCTCCCAGTATGAGACGCTCAATGTCCGTTTCATCATGAGATGTCACATTACACTGTATGAACTCTGCCCTACCCTCACCCTCCCAGTATGAGACACTCATTGTCCATTTGTTCCTGAGATGTCACATTACACTGTATGACCTCAGCCCTACCCGCACCCTCCCAGTATGAGACGCTCACTGTCCGTTTCATCATGAGATGTCACATTACACTGTATGAACTCTGCCCTACCCTCACCCTCCCAGTATGAGACACTCACTGTCCATTTCATCATGAGATGTCACATTACTCTGTGTGCATTCTGCCCTACCCTCACCCTTCCAGTATGAGACACTCACTGTCCATTTCATCATGAGATGTCACATTACTCTGTGTGCATTCTGCCCTACCCTCACCCTCCCAGTATGAGACACTCACTGTCCATTTGTTCCTGAGATGTCACATTACACTGTTTGACCTCAGCCCTACCCTCACCCTCCCAGTATGATACGCTCACTGTCTGTTTCATCATGAGATGTCACATTACACTGTATGAACTCTGCCCTACCTGCACCCTCCCAGTATGAGACACTCACTGTCCATTTGTTCCTGAGATGTCACATTACACTGTATGACCTCTGCCCTATCCTCACCCTCCCAGTATGAGACACTCACTGTCCATTTGTTCCTGAGATGTCACATTACACTGTATGACCTCTGCCCTACCCTCACCCTCCTAGTATGAGACACTCACTGTCCATTTGTTCCTGAGATGTCACATTACACTGTATGACCTCTTCCCTACCCTCACCCTCCCAGTGAGACACTCATTGTCCATTTCATCATGAGACATCATATTATACTGTATGAACTCTGCCCTATCCTAACCTTCCCAGTTTGAGACACTTACTGTCCATTTGTTCCTGAGATGTGACATCACACTGTATGAAGATTGCTTTACCCTCACCATGCTGCCGTGTGAACTCACTCACAGTTAGCTTTCCCCGTTCACTGTTAAGATCGGTAACACAAACCTGAAACATACACAGAAAACATTAATGTTTATTTGAAGTACGCTAAGTGACCTAAAATTTCGTCCAGGACTATGTTGGACATTTTGGTAAATTCTTAGAGTTCTCTTGATTTTAGAGATTTGTTTGAAAGGTAAGATGTACTGACATGCGACCACTACACATCTGTTTACATGTATATACAAATTAGGTGTGGCTGGCTCAAGATGGTTAAAAAGTGCTAGCCAATTGCAGCAGTGAGACGTTAAGTCATGAGTGAGGTCGCATCTTTTTTTATTTTGGCTGTTGCCAGGGGAACATGTACATGAGTTACTTCCATGCAGTTTTCTCCATCCCCGTACTGTATAAACCTCAGTGTCGTCAAGAAAAATATTTAATCTCACTATTACACACCATGTTATTGGATAAATAAATAAATGTTTGATTGGCACTTACAATGCCATACGTAAAACATCTGAATCACTTACACAACACCAGTCAATTTTGGGGAGGGAGGGAGGGGCAGAAGGGTAACGTGGAGGAGGCATAGAGTGAGTGCCAGAGAATAACTGCACCACTCTTAAGCAGGCATTAGTCAAACTTTCTAATTTACGCTAAAAGCCAAACTAATGAAGGCTGGATTCAGTGCTAGTCGGTGACCTTGTTAGTCCATGGCTGACCAACAGCCAATGATTGCAGCCTAATAGATGACTAATTCAGAATGGTATTATAAAACAGTAGCAAGGTGCATGTATTAATGACAATCACATAAAACACAGTTTTGCATATATTTCTTTAAGTATGTTAGTTACAACATGGCACAATACAGATCAAAACTTTAATGGAATTTTTTTTCACACCAGATTGTATCTGTTATATAGACTTAATGGACTATCCTTTGGAATTACTTGTTCATTCTATTGTAACTATTACTTTAATAATTACATGTTCTAAAATTAAGTGCATGTACAGTATGCATTGTTAGGTTTAAATTAACATAATTTTGAAATTACAAGTTATCCAGCTATTTTATGCTGGTAACAATACTTTATTATGTTAAAACTGTCCTCTCTTTGGTAAATGAATATTAAATTATAGAATGGTTTCTCATTTTGTCTAAATTATACATGTTTAATAAAGGTTCACTGATCAGGTAAAGTGACATGCAGTATATTATAAAAGATGCAGTGATGTAATCTTTACATTGTTCTAAAATATTGTAAGTTTTGTCATTGCCTGGTACTCAGTTGTACACCAATATTTATGTTTTATTTATTTATTTATTTGATTGATGTTTTATGCCATACTCAAGAATATTTCACTTATACGACGGAGGCCAGCATTATTGTGGGAGGAAACCGGGCAGAGCAGGTTGCTGGCAGACCTTCCCACGTGCGGCCGGAGAGGAAGCCAGCACGAGCTGGGCTTGAACTCACAGCGACCGCATTGGTGGGAGGCTTTGGTCATTGCCATGTTGTTTTAAGTGTAAACACAATGTGTGTTTTTTATAATTCCTTTCACTGACAACAAACATTTATTTGATTTTTTAAGTGGTCCATATGGCTTAATTTATTTCTGTGAAAGTATGCACTAGGAGTAGACAATCAATGAAATTTAACAGGCAAGTTGTTTCCTTCTCCAATACATGCATGGCCACATACAGACCCGCAGTGTAGAGGACAGTTCATTGTTGGAAATAATAAAATTGATGAATTACAATGAACATAAACATATGTGTAGAGTAAATTAACTGATGGAGCTATATTTCCATTTTCGTACATGTAAAAGTTGTCTCATACATAAACTCTTCATCAAAGCTGACCCCGTAATTGCCACTATTTTACGTGTATTTTCTGTGTTAATTAAGTTATCTGAGTTAAATAGTAGAGGTTGCACACAAGACTTCAGAATCAGGAAATTTTTATTGCAAGTTCAGACGTATGTGTACATGGCTTCAGGGCTCATCTTCATGCAGACAAAATGTCCGTCTCTCTTGTTGAAACAACACCTGCGATACTGTGTATGATAGAAAATGAAAGTATACTATTTCTGATTGCACACGTGTATAATCCAAAGCCGGCAATCGGCCAGGCAGCAGCTACCTCGCCGAGAGGCAACTTAGACTCTGAATCTCTGCCATTGCTCGCTGGCCCGTTCATAATCACACACCTGACATTTGACTTAGGAATGCTGGCCTCTTCCGAGTCAGATTCAGAGATACACAGACAAATGTATACTATCAGTACAATTACAAATATACTCCACTCATATACATGTAATACAAAGAAACATGTAAAGTTGCATATATTTGTAGGCTATGTAATGCAGTTTCTGACAGGTTTCATGTAGTGACAGATTGCATATTATATAGATTATGCAGGAGAGTAGTGTGGATTTGTGCACAGGAATGTAGATTGCTAGGTGAGGGTGTGACAGGGGACACCTAGACCATGAAAACTCTGAGATTCCAGGCATCCACAGACATATTCTAAATGCTTTTTGGACTGACAGAAGTCCCCCTGTCAGCCTACTTCAAAAATATTAAATTATGTGTTTATTTATTTATTTGATTGGTGTTCACGCCATACTCAAGAATATTTCACTTATACGACGGCAGCCAGCATTATGGTGGGAGGAAACCAAGCAGAGCCCGGGGGAAACCCACGACCATCCGCGGGCAAAAATATTAAATTAGGTCTCAAGGCTATCGTACAGTGATCAGACATAATGAATACATGTGTGAAGCAGATATACAATTAGACTTAGTGTACAAGTGTTGTTGATGTATAAATAACATACATGTAATTACCCTCTATCACAAGCAACAAATTAGCCTAAAGTGCTGAGTATTAATTATACAACAGCCTATAGCCGAGGGGATTCTCAGTCTAATGAATATTGTATGCATTGTATTCAGTGGTGGTCACAGAGCCTAAAACTGGAGAACTCTGATGTTTATGTGTCAGGAAGAGAACATTGTCGTTTACTTGTTAGAAAATGGATTTCAACTACATGTCACTGACATGTACATCTTGTGGATTAATGGGAAATTTCACGCTAATATTTGACACAAAGAAAAGGAAATGAAAAATATCCCCTGAAAATTCAGCAAAACGAATTCTGTAGGCCAGTGGTTACATTGTTCTAGCGCTGACTCAGCAGATTCATTTTAACATACACATCTTATTGATGACTGTCTACATCATACTCCTACATGGCGTACAAAGTCTTATCAGATTCTCTGTGGTTTAACACAGAGTAAGTATAATCAACATGCCACAGCTTTTTACTACTTAAAAGGAAGCATGAATTAAGTATAAATTTTATGATTCAGGCTTAACTTCTGTGACTGTCACAATGTCGGAAGAAGGCAATTAATTTTTCACATACACTTGAGCATCAAGTGCGACGTACTGAGTGTGAAACTTTGATGACCGCTCGTATAGTATGTTGATTAATGATAAACAGGGAATTGTAATGTCAGTACTACTGACCATGCACATCCGGGCACTTAACTCCTCTGCTGCTGTGATAGTTATAAGCAGATGACGAGATGAAAGATATAAATATATAAACGTGGGTTGTTATAGGGAAATGAATAACACTGGACGTTATTCTGAGAACTGATAATAACCGGAAATTATAGTATGATTGATATGAAAACATTGTGCACAACATACACAGTCCTTTACTGTGGAGAAATAAGACAGTCCTTCAAGAGTACGAAATCCATTCAGAAATGCCTTAAGACAATTTACCCTAAATTAATCGGGCAGTAAGTTGAGCAACCTTACAAAAAGATTAGTTACATAGAGAAAATAATACGAATGAATTTATCTCATAATTTATGCCTTATACAACAACTATTGACAAGTATAGGGTTTTGGGAACCATACAAGAACATGCATTCTAAATCATTGTACATTTGCAACATTAAAGAGCATACCTTAAACTCTGATGAATTCTACTCCCATAAAATGTATTAAAAATGATCATCAACAGTTAGAACATGGCATTGGCTTCTCACCACTTTTTTTTAACCCGGTAAGAAGATTGTCGTAAATTGGATGCTTTCTGTAAAGTTTCTGACTCCATTAATTTTGACTAGTCTGACATGCCTGAAATATGTGAAAGTCAGGTCTGCACCATGATTTGTCCAATGTAATTGCAGTGTCAAATGTTAGGTGTAGTATGTGCACATGACCTTGCAAACATGTTACCCTGACCAGATCTCTGTAGCCAATCGTTAATGCCTTCTCCGACAGTCACTTAAGGTAAACCTAATGTTGGATTAGTCACGAAGACTTGTGGAACCTTATTGAGAACAGTCTGAGTCAGTAACACCAATAAGAATGTTTATAGCAAAGCTATCACCACAAACTTTCAAGAAAACATACAGACTGTTTTGAAACAAAACCTCACCCAAGAAAACAACCAGAAAGGGCAGCTGGAAAAGTGCCCTATGTTCATTTTTATATAAACTAAAGGAGGATAATACCTCTAAGGATATGGCCATATCTGAATTGAAGCATTCCAATAGGTGGACTAATATTCCTCTGGAATCTTGTCACCTGGTGTAAATCAAGCATGTAAACTGAAGTGCAGTGGCGTTACATTTAGATTAAATCGCCAATTTAACTAATTACTTGATTTAAGACTTTTATAAGGGTTTCTGAGGCTGTTGAAAGAAAGCTTAATACAAATTGTAAGAATAAAATTAATTCATAGGCCTCCTTATTGGCAGAAAGTAATATCAATTGTCGCTGATGTTCACAGGTCAAGGTCAAGCTGCAAAACGACGAACATGCAGCATATCAAACATGGTAGTTGGTGGCCCCTACAACTTGCAGGATTGGCCCATGACCATTAAAAGTTCCTAGATGATGACGTCTTTTCAAGGAATGTTAGCTTGTATTCCTTCCCTGGTTCAGGAATATTTCATCAGAAGTCAGCTAAAGAATGCATTCCTTAAATTGTTAAAGGATAATTCCTTTAACTGTTAGGTACAATCCTTTCCATGTTGACGAAAATTCTCTAAAATTTGTGTAAAGGATTTTTTGGGCAATATTTTCACTGTTCCAAGTGAGGTTGGATATGCAAGTACACGTATAACTGTTAAGTGCCTGGATCTTCACGGTCTCATATGCTGTGAGTTGTCAAGACCTTTTTGTTTTTTTGATGGACTAATTAGAATATATATGTGTCTTCGATACACCACCATGCTGGTATTCTACAGTATCATACAGTTTAAAATATCAATGTTACGAAATAAAAATTAACAGAGAACCTAATCTCTCAAGAATCTGCATACTGGGGGTACTTTGTCAGGTAAGCTGGACTGCCTACGTTATTGCTGAGGCCATGTTTTCAACCATTTACAGAAAATCAGCACAAAACAAAGTGGTTATTAAGAAGTATGAAATATGCTCTCCATCTCCCACCCACCTCCACTTGGAAACAAATTGGTTTTGGCATCATAGTAACTGAATTCCTTCATTTCCATAAAAATCATTCTCTTGATTTCAGAGTTCCTTAATTTTTATGTGTTCCTCAATTAACCTCTCCAATCTTTCCCTAATTGCACAGATAAGTTTTGTGCAGTCCTCTACATGTAGAGCCTGCATATATGTTCTACAATCTGGTTGCCTGATTCCATTGACTTTATGGCAAAATGATTACAGTAGCCCACACTGAGCTAATCTACTGAGTAAGCTAGCTTCAAAGCCAACTGACTTTGACTCAGCAGATGGCCAAAAGGGTCACTGAAATGCAGAACCTTAAATACTCAAAAAATAAATATGAAAGCAGACATACTAATGCATGCTTTGGCACATAAGAATAATATGCCATCTGGTCTGGTAATCTAGGGGGTAACTTGAGAGACCCCTGTTAGCAGCAGGAATGCCCATTAACACAATTTCTCCACAGGTGTAATTCATTATGAAGGAATTTCACTGAGCCCATATTGGTGTAAACTACCTACTTCACCTCCTTTGCCCCCATTTGTATTTATTTGGGTAAGAAATTAATTCTGTAAACTATATGTAGGCCTGTGTGTGAAAGGCATTCATCAAAGGTAGACGGAGATGAAAACCTACTGGATATAAACATGTGCAGGCAAGAGTTTTGGTTTAAAAATTTTGTATTTTTTATTTTCTTCCATTTTTTGTCAGTGTTCTGTAAGTATTATAACATATACCGTGACCTGGCAAATAGATAAAGACTGACCTACTTCTCAGTATAGAGAGTGACTGAAGGCCCTCTTCAGCCAGTCCAAACAGTGTTTGTTTCCAACCTTTTAAGCTTTCATTTCTGATCTACTCTGGTATACATAGATTATTGTGAAAATCACAGCATATGCATATACTGAACTGCAGGCTATGGTCACTGATCTATATCGAACATTGAAAGCCTATATAAACTTCACAAGTATATTAATTCAATACACAAGTATATGCATGTAGTCACTAGGCCTACTGATAGTTATTTGTTCATTTAAATGTTGCCTTTCCATCCATGTCTGCCAGACCAACTGATTTCAGGAACCAAGCATTTAATTTACCAAGAAAATCTGCATACCTAGGACTGGGCTCCTAACAGCAATGGTGATGTATGGGGACTGTATGGTAGATTAGAAATATGCATAAGAGTCCCTGCATTGAAGCATTTAGTGACTGCATGATCAAAGGGTAAGCTCTGATATTTGAGAAGAACTGCTTACATGTGTGTGGGATGTATTAATCAAATCAATGTGTTGTATCAGTTTCATATGTGCGTCTTTCCAAATGACAAATTAATTGACATTAATTTTTTTTTAAGTACTCTAATTCAGAATCTGTAAATTTATTGCATAACTACATATGAAACACATAATTTCTAGTATTTCATTTCAAGTTTCATCTTTCGTTTGAATATTTTTAAAGTTCTGTTATTCCGTTTTAATAGGGTTACAGGCTACATATGGGCTTTTACCTGCAATCATGAGGCATATAGTATTACCAGCATAACTTAATAAAGAAAGCCATGCTCTATTACACGAAAAGGGGAATGCATGGTGAGCCCAGAGACTATAATTAAACCAAGTGACACACTATTCATAAGCCAGTCGATAACAGTAGACACCAAAGTGAAGTCAGCTGGTAGGTTTTCATCAGACTCCATGGACATTTCACCAACTGCACAGAGCCACATACTGCTTGTAAACTACATGTAGTAATACTTGGTAATGATAATTAAATGTTACCTTACAGTTACATCACCTTACATGTAGCTTGACCAGAGCTGCGCACGTAGGTATAATTAACCCAAGAACATTTACATGAACATGTACATAATATCATATATTTTTTATATATAAGAACATTGACACCTGCCTCACATAGGTAGATACCCAGAGGTGAAGCCGTGTGCATTTGCTGTGGTACAGGTTGCATCTGTTTATCTGCACAGCGCTGTCTTACCTTGGCTCCATTTCTGAGCAGGGCCTCACACAACCCCTTCCCGATCCCCTGAGCACCCCCTGTCACCAGGGCTACTTTGCCTGTCAGCTGCATCCTGTGCTATGTCGTGTTCGCTGCCCTCTCGCACCGTGGTTTGTGCCGACTTTTGCTGACTGTACCGTGCTTCCCTGCTCTAGTGGTCATAGTACAGCTACGTTGTCTTATTTATGCGTGTACATCTAGGGCGAAATACCCCGTCGGCACACTCAGTCCGTTTGGCGGGGGCGTGGTCTCAAAACAAGCACGCCTATGGCCTATGTCGTGAACCGTGTTCACCCCACTTTACGGCAAAAACATTTCGTGAAGAAAGCAACGTGTGTGACTTTCGAAATTACTGAGTCCTTGTAGCCCGATGCCCTGCCAAAGCGTTCCATGGAAGTGGACGGGGTGGAATACAGAGTGTGGCTAATTTGAAGTTAAAAGGGGAACGTAACCAAGTAATTATAGCTAGAGAAGTTCTTGATGTTGTTGTTGTCGTTGTTTCCAGTGTGCAGTGCGTATCTTAGTTGATTTGACATATAAGCTACATTTACGCCTTATGCTGGAGTGTACCGGTACTTCAGTTCCGGACCTGTCAGTTCAAACCAGCTCACATCACCTGTTTGTGTGTTCTGAATTGTGTTCTACTTCAGGATTTTTGTTTTTAGGGCAACAGGTATCGATTCAAAACAACTACCAGAATGACCCAGGAGCATCCACCATTGCAGTCGCTGTGAGTTCAAGCCCAGCTCAGGCTGGCTTCCTCACCGATTGTACATGGGAAGGCATGCCAGTAATCTGCGGAGGTTCGTGGCTTTCCTCTCACCCTAATGCTGGCGTTTGTCATGTAAATGAAATATTCTTGACTACGGCGTAAATCTCCAATCAAATAAATAAACAAATCAGTCACATGATTCCCAGGATGTGTTCATCAAGTTCATCCAGTTTTATACAGGTTTATGTTACATGTATAAAAAAATGCTACTGTCCTTTTTCTGCAGCTTTTACAGTACACATGTTGACTGAGGGGGAGGGGGAGATCTTGGAAAGGCCTTTATCAGCCTGTGATGTTCCTTGTGTGCCAACTCAGGGCTTCATAGATGTCAAAATGTTAACTGCATTGAAATATTGAGTCATTTCAAGGTCATTTTGAGTATTTTTGAGATCTAACTGCCCTATGTCCGTAATAGTGCCATCAGCTGAGTTTTTAATTATTTACCCTGTATAGAATTAATAAGAGGTAGAGAAAAATAAATCATATAAATAAATAAACCATTACATAGTGAAATTGAATTTAATTCTTATTTTACAAATGCGAGCCCTCCATTATGACAAATGAAGTGAGGCCCTCCAGTACAGCATTTAGAAGCAGGCGTCTATCACCAAGCCGGAAACCCCTCACCAGACAGTCTCATTCCTTGCTATCCCATATTAAATCTCTTGGCAAGGTATGAGGCAAGTCTAGCGATGGACGTCTGCTGTTAGGGCTGTACTCTACCTTTTGACCGATGCACTGCTGAACGAAGAACAGTCATTCTCAGATATGTACAAGAAATAGAAAGATGTGGAAATAATTGATACTTGTAGAAAACAATTCACAAGTGTATAATCATATTTACAACTACCTGAATTGAGTTTTACTGAAATATATTCAGTTTTTTGAAGCTTGTAGCATACTTTTGAGTTTTTTCAAGTCCTGATTCAGTATTTTAAATCTATTAATTACTGTTTAATGGTAGTTAAGGTCAACATCTATGAACCCCTGTTAGTTTGACACGACCTGCATCTGTATGCGTATTTAATATACTGACAGGTATTACACACAGACATGGGACCGAAAAGGCCCATAGAACTGGAAGGCGGCTGGCAACCATTGAATGCATTTTCGTCTGAACCAACCCACCCCTCAGTTATTATTGGGCTTGACATAGCTTTAATCCTTACGTCACATTGGCTAGTCTCATGTTGTATACAAGAAAAAGCATGATCTTAGAAGTGGGCAATCCTGGTTATCCGTGTTGAGAAGTGAAAAAGAGATTTGTGACCATTCAGGAGTAGCAACGCTTGAGCATCTATGTGTATATTACATACCAGTGTGAAGGCAAGTTACCAAGGAAAGCAGCCATGTCAATGTTATGTGATAAGGATCTTTGGTTTTGGAGATCTAGGCGATAGAAGAGAGGGACAATCCCAGCGACCAAGCGCTTGTAAGCAACCCCCACTTCTATGGGCCTCTTTGGTTTGATATCTCTATGCAAAACCTGTCAATACAGTATATTACATGTAAATATGCATACTGAGATCATGTTAGACCAACAGTGTGCCATGATATGTCACTTGATGAACATTGCTTCAGTACTGACACATACTGCTGAGTAGAGAAAACGAGTAGCTGTCGAACTGCAAGGGATTTGAGTCGATGCATGTACCTGCATGTATTGGTGTTTGGTTGGACACTCAGACCGGATCTCTGATTGGCACACTGCCAGCAAGACCAGCTTCTAGGCTTGTTCAAAACTCTGACATTCATGATAACAGTAAGTCCATTTCTGATTTTTAAACAAGCAGCAGATTCCTCAATTCGAAGTTGCTAAACACTGTTGGCAATCCAACTCCAACTATTCTTGAGTGTGGCGTAACACCCCTGTTAAATAAATAAATAAATAAATCAAAAGCTCTGTAGACTGATTGCCATTGCTTTTCCAAGTACAGCCATGTGTGAGACTCTGACATTCATCATAATGTTAAGTCCATTCCTGCCTCTCAAAAAAGTGCAGCAGATTTCTGGACTCAAAGTTGCTGAACACTACTGGCACTCCAACTCACCTCCTCTTTAGCTCTCTAGAATAGGTTATGTATTAGCAAGTTGCCTGCTGTCTGTCCATCTGTCTGTGTGTTTCTCCGGTGTTTGTTAACTTTTCCTTCAAAATGCTACTCCTCCTACAGTTTTTGTTCGATTTCAAAGAAACTTGGGTCAAGTGTAGATGACATCAAGATACATAATTTGCAGTATTGATTTTCTGTATCAATGATCGGTGGTGTGTCTGTCTGTCTGTTTGTACAGAATATGTTAACTTTTTCAAAACACTACTCCTCCAACAGTTTTTGTCGGATTTTGGTGAAGCTTAACTGAAGTGTAGACTACATCGAGATAAATAATTTGTAGTGTTGATTTTCTATTTCTCTGATTGGTTGTCTGTCAGTCTGTTTATTTATCAGGACATGTATATGTTAACGTACATGTATCTTTCAAAATGCTGCTCCAGTTACAGTTTTTGACTGATTTCAACAAAACTTGTTGAAGTGTAGACTACATCAAGATACATAAATTGTAGTATCAATTTTCCAGTCCGATGGTCAGTTGTCTGTCTTAACATTTCTTTGAAAATGCTACTAGTTACTGGTATAGTTTTTATCCAGTTTCAACAAAACTTGGTACAAGTGAGTCAAGATACATATTTCCTGGTATTGATTTTCAGTTTCAATGCCCATTGTCCCTTATACATACATAATTTTGTAATCGACCCCATGGTGATTTTGTCCCAACCACTAGAGCTGCGGTCTCATCAGGGACTCTGGTTCTGATTTCTATGTCATATTCCAATTGAATCGTGAATGCTATATTCTTAATTTACAACTCTTATATATGAACTGACTAACTTGCTTTTTTGTAATCACATTGCGATGACCTTGAAGACACTGAAGGACTCTCTATTGACTACCCCATAGAAAAGTCACTTCACCTCCTTGTGTAACTGAGGTCTGTGATATTTTTACATGCCATGAGTGCAACTTTCATCTTGACAAGAAGAAGAAGGACATAAAAAAAAACTTACTTTGAGTTGATGTTAGCAACCTGCAGACAAGTTGTCTTTTGAGAGGCAGGAATTGACTACTTCATCGGACAACAGGGAATACAGGCTTTATGTCTCAACTGTCTGTCCGTCTGTCTGTCACAAAACAGTTTTCCAGACTTGTATCATAATGGACCAATATACAAAAGTGTGTTACGTGGCTTCACCATTGACAACAGTGGTTGTTGATCGAGAGATTGATTTCAGGTTTCAGGCTGTCTCCTCCTTTTTCAATGAAATTATGGCAGTTTTTGGCCAGTTTTGGACTTTAACGGTGTCTTGGAAGTGTTTGAACATATCTTGTCATATTTTGCATGTTAGTGTGTGGCTTCACCAAAAAGGCTACCCATTAAATCTGATTTTTGTTCCATTTCTTCCAATTTTTGTTTTTCTTACTTTGTTGCCCCGTGGACTTTATAGCTACATGTGTTATTCTTACACCTCAAACTGATGTTAGACATATACACTGTGAAAGGCATATACTTCCAGAATGCTTGCTTTAGGTAACTGTGAAAGGAAAGAAGAATGAAATCAGTCTCAGATGCCAGGGTATTCCCTGGCTTCGCCCGGTTTCTTCATAATGCTTCATAAATTTTCCACCATAATGCTGGCCACCGTTGTATAAGTGAAATACATGCATTCTTGTGTACAACATCACCAATCAAATAAATAGATCATCAAATTAATCAGTGAAGTCCCGTGTAATCTGAATGCGGCTTTGGGTGAACCCAGTTTTAGGCCATAAAGCTTTTTGCATAACGTGTACGTACAGGTATGTATAGTGTTTTTGTATGTGATGTGATTGGTCTTCCTCGGCAAGCTGTCACCATTTCTGTTCTGATGTTTCTGTCCGTTTTGTGTTGGTGTCAACAGTAACATGATGGAGGGAGTGAAGGAGCAGCTGAAGGGGGTAGGGCTCAGAGAGCTGTCCCTGGTCGTCCTCTGTGCTCTCATGGTCTACCTGTTCAGAGCCCAGGATTCCTACCTCATTCGGCCAGTCTGGCGGAAGATGTCTAAACCTGAACACTTTGAGAATGGTGCGTATCCCACGGAGGAGGAAGCCCTGCCCTCCCCGCGGATCACAGACCTGGACAGTGATGGAATCAACGAAGTCCTGCTCATAACCAATGATCTGAGGCTGAGCTTGCTGGCCATGCCCGAGGCAGCAAACACGAACTTTGACAAGTTTGACCCCAGAGTCCTGCCCCATATCATCATCAAGGCCTTTGTGGACCTGCCGTGCAACGTCAGCCATCTGGCAAGGAAAAACTGGCCTGTTGCCATTGAAACAGGATATTTGGTGCCTTATAAATCCATGGTCCAAGTTCGAAAACAGGTAAAATACTCATCATATGTGGTAGCATTTCATTAAAAATCCAATCTTCTTCAGAATTTACATTTATTTATTTATTTGATTTGTGTTTTACTCTGTATTCAAGAATATTTCACTTCTTTGATTACGACCAGCATTATGGTCGAAGGAAACTGGACAGAGCCTGAGGAAACTCATGCTTCTGCAGATTGGTGCTAGACCTTCCTGTGTTCATGTATGGCCAAAGGCGGAGAGAAAAGCAACATGAGCTGGGCTGAAACTCAGAGCATCTGCATTGGTGAAAGGCTCCAGACTCACTCGGCCGCTGTAACACGCTACCTACTTAGCCAAACCTTTATAACCCCAGACTTTTTTTATAGTACATATAGGATATTCACTTTCCAAGGTTTGCAGGATTATTCAGTGGCTGATGTCAAAATGTTCTACACTCCTGTAGAAACCATTAGCCTCTTGACCAGTGTAACCAGATATTTCAATCCCCATTTCCTTCTTTTGGCTAGTTGTTATACAGCATGGTCCGTGTGTAAAGTTTTTTCTTCATATCTGCTTCACTTCTATTTACCCAATTTGCTGACTTTCTGTCTACCACCTCAACAGAAACCTGTCAAAAATGAGCCACATCATTTACAGTTATTTATTTTTTGTAATTTATTGATTGGTGATAACACTATAGTATTTGGAAAACTACTTCACGTATATTTAAGAGTTTAAAATATAATGATCCTGTGTATTTTGGTCATCATGACCAAGGCTGATGGCATTGTCTGTTATTCACTGTACGATAACATGGATATCTTGAGGTTTCCAAACTCCTGTTTGGGATTGTTGGGAAAACCTGAACCATCTTACTTTGTTCTCAAGTTCACTGTAGATTCCATTAAACTACTCTAATTTATAAATCCTGTATCTCTGAGTACATGTTGTTAAATTATATTCTTGTTCATGTTAATGACCCCATTCAGTACCTAGCAGAATTAATGTGCATGCCTTTACATGTATGGGTACGTGATTTAGAAATGTATACATGTATTTGCATTAGGCTCCAGGATTTGAAGCTACATGCTACTCGCTTTCTCTGTTGAGTTATAAATAAGGCTAGGTTTTATTGATGATACCAGGATGTCTTGCCATTAGGAACCAGATGGCTTAAAGGATGATTGTGATGCTTTAGGCCAGCATGTGTTCAGATTGATCCGCAGTCTGGGGATTACTTTGGTTACCTTCTCTGAGCATGCCTGCTATTTTAACACAGCTTAGAGCAGTTATATGAAAGAATTTTTTTTTCCTTTTACATGTGCAGCAGGAAAAAGCAGTTAGTCTATAGTAAGCAGATTTAAGAAAAGAAGTTCATTTACCAAACAGAAATGCCTTTATGATTTAATAAGCAGTGCCTGAAAAATTGCACAAGCTGTAATGCTGTAGCTTGTCAGGTTAGATTTATGTCTGTGTTAAATGCATATATAGTATAACGAACATGTTCAGTGTATTCTGTACACGTGTACTTCTCGATATCTGTAGGGCCATCCTTTAAAAACTGTTTGTTAGGGGTAACCCTGACCTATGAGAAAAAACAGGTATGGTCGATAGCGAATTCTTTTTTTTTTTTCTTATTTCTTCTGGCTCTTGAAAAACATAGGTATTGTAAAGAAATTAACACAGAGAAAACTGTTTTAAAAAAACTTTTTGTTACCAGTAATAAATTTTGAGTAGGCCCTTTTATGAAGGGTTGGTCAGGATATGCCCAATAAACATATATTTATGGATGGCCTAGGCAGTGACCTTAAACCATTGAAGTCACAGACTTGAACCAGCTCTTTTCATTTCGTTATTCATGGACATTATGTATTTTAAATAGGAAAGTACTGTAATGTATACACAGAGTCACCTGTTTATAAATAAACCAGTAAAAAAATATTCATACATGTTAGTTAACTGTTATATTTTTCCCAGCTCTTCTCTTTATGCAACATAGTATCTGAACAGATGTGAACCTCTGTGCAGACAACATCTACGAGTACCAGTGCTTGAGTGTTATAAGACCCCAGGTCATTCTAGACAGCCTAGAGATCTCCTGTTTTATAATGAGTTCCTAAACTTCCATTAGACAACCTTGTTGGATGCTGGAATCTTGGCAGATCTACTTGCAGGCCTGATTTTACTCACAGGCCTTACATCAGTTTACATTAGGGGATTGTTGGTTTACATAGCCAGGCATGTGAAAGCATTTGAACTCTCACTGTTTGCAATAAGTATTTTAGCCATGTTCGCTGTATAACAGTTTACTGGAGTAGAGTTATTAGTCCCAGCAATCCTGATCTCATAAGGAAGTCCAGGGAACTAAGCATCTGTTCTACGCAGCTGACAACCAAGCCCAGACACTTGGCAGTTAACTTTGTCAGATACATAATACAGCCTTAGCTAAAATCTGCAGTGGAGTAGTGGAGGCTTACTTAGGGTTGCATGGCTCTAATGTTCAAGAATGTCTGCAGCTGTTGGTGTTCCGGTTTTAGTTCCTTCTATGAAATTGCACTTAGTTATTATGGAAAGAAATATACAGAATGTGTGAAGTATGTGTACAGAACACAAGTTACATATAGATATTGGGTTGTCGTGGTTGCAAGTGCAACCTGTGGAATGTCAATTAATGATTATAATATAATTCAGATTATTTATTTGTAAATGGCCATAAAGAATGTGAAGACTGTGGCCGTCACATCCATACATGTTTTGTGTATTTGAGAAGAACAAAGGGCAGAATTTGAAGGAAGTAACCTGTCACATGTGACTTAACTAACAAACCAACGAAGCAATCTGCAGTAATGACCTTAAATTTTGCCCCCTGAAAGTACATTATTAGAGGCAGTGAAGGTCATAAAATATTGCTTCTTGTGCTTGCATTTTCCAGTGGGATATCTTTCAAACTTTCAAACATACTTCAAAATACCTTCCTAAAATTGTGAAAACTCTCAGAATGTGGAAAAGAGAGCAGCTTCATCATGGACAAAATTTTAGGTGCTTTGTGGAATTCAAAAATGAAACTTCACTGGGCCATCTACAATACTTACAAAATTCTTTATTGGGTGCAGCCCGATTCAACCAAGTATAAACATGACTTTTGTCTGGTTGGCACTACTAACACTGTGGTCAGGTCTGGCTGACAGCTCATGACACTCACACGGCTCCCTCAGAATCTCCTAGCATCACGTCTCCTTCCTTGTTGAATCATATGGAGCTCTCTGCAGGAGAACCCCTTTGACAGTCAAAAAGCAAAGGTCCCACTCTAAGCCTTTTAAAAACAAACCTTAGAAGTTATATATGTGCCTTATATTTTTGTTAGATGGAAATATCTGTGCATGTTACAACTTGCCTGTCTGCTCGGTGTCACTGTCCTCATATCGGTTGATAGGCGAAGGTTGTTTTCCCCTTTAGGTCATTTAGCTTCTTTTGAGACAATGCCTATGAGGGGAGAGTGAAAGTGATCAAGAGAAGTTTGATGCTTTATGAAAATGCTGTAGTTTTCAAAATGGCTGTATATTACAACTGCATGTACATATGAATCAGTAACTATCCTAAAAATACATTTCTGTCCAATCCAAGAGCTCTGCCAACTTCTGGAAATCCTACGGAACATCTGGGTAATGTTGTTTAAAGGTCTTACTAAGTATATATATGTATGTACGCTGATATTATAGTCAGAAGCCTTGTGTTTATGTCTGCATTTGTGTCTGTATCAGTTGTCTGCGCTGGTTCATAGTTGGCTTTGTGCAATACATATCATAGCACATGTAATGTGTTGTTATAACAGGTAATCGTGATTGTGCTGGACAGCTGGATGGTTCTGTGCTATGACCATGAACTGAGGCTACTGTGGAGCAGACAGTTACTGGACATGTCAGGGGTCAGGGACACTTACTCTGTGAAGGCTATGGGGGTGCTGGTCAGCCCGGTGTCCCTACAGAAAGATGACCAGGGGCTGGTGATTGTTGGGGGCAGTTTCAGTCATCGCTCTCATCACAGACCCCAACATAACAGGTAAAACTCAGACTGTGACGTTGTATTCATGTATGTACGTGTATACATTGAGATATATCATCACACATAGGTATGGCACATTATGTTTCACCTAAAAGTTTGGCCTGTAAAATGCACTTTCAAAAGCGCATGAATGCATTGAAATGATACTTTTGATGTCAACACTTTTGTTTTCTGACAAGAAATAGATCACACTGAGTGAATAATGCGTAAGAGGCGCAAAATCTGTCACTTGAAAAATGCTAAACTTTCAGCAGGTGAAATACAAAACCTGAACTCGTTGTTCCTGATGAAATTTGAAGTGGAGTAACCATGTAAAGGCCAATCTCTTAACCCATGTGACATATTGGTATGAGAGATGATCACCAGTTGTACAGCATAGGACGAGAGCAGATTTAATTATTGACGACCACAAGAACACATGTGCTTATGTCTCCTCACCGGTGTAAACAAGTAGAATAAGACAGACACATAGTCCGATGAAGTTTTCAAATTTGATAGATGCATATGGGCTCTTGATGTACCAAGTGGCTGTGTCCTATTTGAAGAGGGTCATGTGAATCAAAATTGTGCTTTCCATGGTAGATGTGAGATTATTTTCAGCTACAACTTGGTGTGCAGCTTTCTCTGAGGTAGGTGTAGTTATCTTCGGTGACACATCTGACTAAGAGCTCTTGGGACAGAGAGGCACGTGTTATCAGGACACACAATGATTTTCTGAAACTGAATGACATCATTGTAAGCAAGTTGTCCCCGTAAATTCGGATCTATGGGACAAGTAGTGTATTTATCAAACAGAAAACCTCTGAAAGATAAATTTAATTTGCAGCTGTTGTGTTTTGTGTTGTAGACATACCCACGGTCACTCTACAGATCAGGATTTGTACACTCACTTTTCTACCTTTGCTCTGAGTGGACATGATGGTGCCACCAGGTGGCAGCACCTTCCTGGAGATTTCAACATTGCCAGTAAACAACAAAATCAGGTAGACCTGTAATAAACAGTTGGATAATGATTTGTGAATGAGAAAAGTGTAATGGTGGTCATTGGTTGCAATATATCCATCTAAAGCTGTGATAGGCCTTTGATAGGCCTTTCCCCTATGTTGTTCTTATGAACATACTGTAAGTCCCTGGTCCTCGTAGATATTAGCTGGTCCTTCAAAGGAACACACAAGTAGACTGCCCTAAGAACTATTTTCATCTAAATGCATACCATCTGTGAAAGTGTTCAATGTATATTTAATATAATTGGTTATTGATAAATGTACAGGTACTGTTTTCTGTATAAACTGAATTAGTTGTAGAAATCTCTCAGGTCAGTATTAGCAGTTCTTGTGTGACTCTGTAGTACCCTGTTTCTTCAGTCTTTTCACACGCTTAAGGGAAATGTTGAATGCATTTTATCCACTGTAATTTTTATGACCACAATCATATTTGTTTTTGTGTGGAATTGCCTTTCTACCCGCTGTCAATTGCCGGCCATTTGCAAATATGCCTATTAAATAGAGATGACAACATTAAGTGTGTCACACAACATGCTGGCTGGTACGCTTACCTCCCCGAATAATATTCACTCATGCTGTTTTAGTAAATAGAATGATTTGAACTTGTGTACTTGGAAGATTTTCTGTTATTGTTGACATAATTGTCTCCCCCTTCAAATGAGCAAGTATTAAGCATAGGATTCTCAAACTCACACAAAGTGTGCAAAATGACCTGAAGTTGTGCACTGTCAGGTTATTTTTTCACTTTTCGATCTAATTTAGAAGTTGTCTGCCCTTGCGCATATTACTCAAATTTGTGTGCAGACCCAGTTCCTCCCTTGACTTAGTGTTCACCAACACAGAGTGGTACAGGTTGTAACCTCGCCCTGCTATTTTTCTTGTCACGCTTTGGTCAGTATCATTTTTGAATCCTTACCTCTGCGAAGTATGTACTTTTTTTTTGTTTTCTTTCCTTTGCATCTTATGCAGATGTATTTACACACAAGTGCACTCAGTCTCTTAAAAATATATTAATACTATGCAATGGCTGATTGTGCTTTTTTTTTTATTTTTCTGGAGGGAAGGGGGACATACATTTTTGCAACATCTGATTGCTTTCATGTTTATAAAAGGGTGAATTATCAGGATTTTCTTGTGTGATGAAATTGTTATTTCACATAATTTATACATATTACTTTTGTGATTACATTTTTCCTGCTTCAAACCCAAACGCCATGATATAGGAAAAAGAAACATTTTATTTCATGATATTCCAATCTGAGCTCAGAGGTATAACGTCACAATACATGTATAGTAAACTTTTACATTCCTATGTCACACAACAGTAGGACACAGCGTCATACGCACGACATCATTGAAATATCTAGGTCATCTGCAGTGGACTAAGCTTGCCGTTGATTGGCCTAATATTCATGACCTCTGCAGAGGGAGTGAAACACTTCTGCAGCATTAAAGATGCCGTTTTGTCCACATTTTCTTCAATTGGGAGGTAGAATAGACTATAATACCTTTTGCCTTGGCATTTGTTGTGTAACCTGATACCTTGTTTCATACCTCATTTTGACTTGTACAAAACAAGGTTCAGCAGTATCGGGATACACAACAAACACTGTTACGGTGGTGTTAAACCCTTCAACATCATGACATCACAAAGGATATAATTTCTTCAGTATTCGCAATGAAATAATATTAAAATATGCTTAAAACACCAGCAGTTGAACATGCAATAAGGTTGAAGAAATAGGATGCAGGACAAGTCACTGGGCTGAGACCAATGTGACCATGTTAATTTTGAGGTTTGATGTTGGATTAAGGTGATATTCATGTGTTTTAATTCAGTGCTCTGGTACATGTATCGGTGGTGTGTTTTCAGGAAGAACGTTTTCACTGGAAGCTGGGACTGAAGTCTGGCAATCTCCACATGGGGGAATCCCCTTGGATTTACTTTCACACTGACCTTTTGGAGCAACTGGTAAGACAGGGTTTTGTGCATTGGTGAATCACGTCATCAGTATGGTTTATAAAACCCAACATACAATCAAAACAGTTGACTGCATTTATTTTGGTGAAAAAAATCTAAAAAATTCAGTGAAGGTATATTCACATGCAGTTTTTAATGTCCTCTTCACTCACACTAAGTTCATTTTTACGAGGCCTTTCCCTTTAAAATGCGCAGTTTGAATTTTGTATTTTAAGTGTTAGCAATGACTTACAAGTCCACTGTTCTTTTACCATCTTGAACCATGTGATTTACTGTTTTCTGAACCACAGCTATTATTTGTTTAAAATTTTGTATGCCATGACATTTTGTAAATCTCACAGACTAACCTAATCATCTAGATGTAAAACTGTGTATTGTCTAATCAGAAAATATTTCTCCTTTCTTCTTTCAACAGCCACACTCTTGGACTGGTATCAAAAGTACAGACATCAGTTTGGCCAATATAAAAAAGCAGTCCATTCTCCCCGATGAGTCCACCAGTAAACCAGCTGTAACAGAGGCTGTGATCAGTGCATTAGGAGGTGATCACATAATAGGTTACGCATATGGCGGTCTTCGACCTCACAGCCATCATGAACATGTGGAAAACCCCAATGTGGTCATCATTCACAACCATATTGGCTTAGAAGTGCTTAACCTCCAAACAGGCCAGCCATTGACCAGATTGCCTCTACCGGAGTGTAGATGTGTCTTCTTGGATTTGGACAGAGACACTGTTGTAGAGAAAATTTCCTTTCAGCTTGTGGAAGACTTCAGCCAGGACCGAATTTGTCGCGTGGAAGCTCAGAGCCTGATGGGACGAATGAAAAAGAAGACATTTCAGACGACAGTGTGCGACTCCTGGCGCTTCTTCTGGGGCTGGACGGTGCCGGAGCGAGAGGATACAGTGAAACACCTGAGTCCGCTCGTTATCCGCAGGTATGCTGTTGTATCGTCACACAGGTTTTGGTATTATTTAGATGTAGATTTAGATTTAAACACCTGAGTCCGCTCGTTATCCGCGGGTAAACTGTTGCATGTTCACACAGGTTTTGGTATTATTTAGGTGTAGATTTAGATTTAGAACACCTGAGTCCTCTTGTCATCTGCAGGTAGACTGTCTCATGCACACCTACATACAGGTACTGGTATTATTTAAACATCTAAGTTTGCTAGTGTTCCACTGGGGAGGCCACCCTTAAACAATTCTTTGTTGTGGGTGGCGCTACTCTATCAAAGAAAAATAGGGTTGGTCAGTAGAGAAATTTTTTTTTGTCTTTGTTAATTACATAGATCAGAATTTTAAAGACATTAACCTGGAGATAAAAACAAAATAAAAAACCCATCTAGGGTCCTTCTTTTGGAGGATTGGACCCACAACAGACATATTTTTAATGATGGCGTAACCTGTTACATATTCATATGGGTACTGATATTGTTTAGATTTAAATGTGAGCGGTGACATGTTCATACAGATGTTGGTGATAGTTAGATTTAAACACCTTAGCCTCCTTGTCATCTGCAGGTACATGTGAGCTGTTACATGTTCATACAGATACTGATGATAGTTAGATTTAAACACCTTAGTCTCATTTTCATCAGCAGGTACAGGTGAGCTGTTACATGCTCATACAGATATTGATGATAGTTAGATTTAAACACCTTAGCCCCCTTGTCATCAGCAGGTACAGGTGAGCTGTTACATGTTCATACAGGTATTGGTGATAGATTTAAACACCTTAGTCTCCTTGTCATCTGCAGGTACATGTGAGCTGTTACAGGTTCATACAGATATTGGTGATAGTTAGATTTAAACACCTTAGTCTCCTTGTCATCTGCAGGTACAGGTGAGCTGTTACATGCTCACACAGATATTGATGATAGTTAGATTTAAACACCTTAGTCTCATTTTCATCTGCAGGTACAGGTGAGCTGTTACATGTTCATACAGGTATTGGTGATAGTTAGATTTAAACATCTTAGTCCCCTTGTCATCAGCAGGTACAGGTGAACTGTTACATGTTCATACAGATATTGGTGATAGTTAGATTTAGACCTTGCTGGTCACCAAGGGTAAGCTGTTACGTGTACATACAGGTTTTGGTGTTATTTAAATTGGAACAAGAAAGTTATTGGGAAAGAAGTAAGGAAGTTTAGCATTCAAAATAATACCAAGTCAGTTGTTAGATTGTTAGTATTGTGTCTGATGGTTACAGTGTTTGTAGTGATGGCTGTGTATATTTTTTGTTACGTTTGATTACAGTGTTGCTGAGAAGAGGAGCATTTTCCAGCACTTGCTTGGGGATCACTTGGTGTCTGCAGGGAGGGCTTGGGATGTGATTGTAACAACAAGCTCCGGCAGAGTGACCTCCCTTAGTTCCTCGGGCACTATCCAGTGGCAGGTTTGTGTCTTGGAGAATATTGTATGCATGTAACTGTTTTGTTTCCAGTCCTGTTCATGAATTTTGTGATATTCATAAAAATTTAAAGATAAATCATCATAGAATTACTAGAACAGATTTTGATGACTGAAAATGAAATATACTAATGATGCTTTGTTAATTTTTATTCAGTTAGTTCCTTTTTCCTTAAGACGAAAACAGTATAGGACATGATCTGTATATTGTGCTTCATATTTTTCTGTATTATTGTATATATTACAATATTGGAAATGTTCTGAGTGACCAGTTGTCAGGTCTGCAAAGGTGAAGCATTGATTGTATAAGGTAAACTGTTTGGGTCTGATATTAAAGATATCCCTCAGTGGTAACTGTAGACATTGTTATTCTAAATGACAGTATAGGTACATATGTACTTGTGACAGGCTGATACCCCTGCATCCTGGGTGAATGAAGCAGAAATGGCCAGAGCTAACCCCTCAGACGATCAGGCTCAGAGATTCTACTCCTCCTTCAAGCCCAGTCTCACTGAAATGGCCTTGCGGGTCTATGGGAGAAAGGTAATGAACCACTGAGGACCACTTTTAATTGATCGAGTGTTTCACATGACTTTTTTTTTCAAAAGCGCTAATTTAAATTATTAATTATTAATTTCTTGTATGAAATTAGATTTTTCAGAAAATATATTGTTGACCTGAAGTTTATTTTATTCGTGTTTTATTTACAGTGGCAGTTTGAATGAGACAAAATTGGTTTTCTATTTTTCCAAACAGACAGTTACTTATATGCCTAATTAATGGCTACAACAGTGTACATGAGGAAGGATCTAGACAAATGTCATGGTTTTAGATTGCAAATTACATACATATAAATGTAGTTACGTCTTTTCTGAACACTTTCCTGTCTCATTGATATTTACCATTTACTGGCGGTTTGATGTACTTCAAGACATTTAACGTATGCTTTTAGAGTTTTATACATACATGTGGCTTGTTATGGTGTGTTGTTTCCTAATGGTAGGTTAAGTTGGTATTTATGACCCTGTTCAACATCTTCGTGCTGTTCTGATGGATGTGAATTAACACACCAGTAGCTTTTGGTGTACAGTCTTGGGTGATGCGGAAAGCATACTAAAATATTTAAGATATTTTCACACCTTGATATGGGATCCAAAAATGATGTATGTTACCATAAAGTTGCGTCCTAATCTTAATTGTAAGGCACCATTTTCCAGCACACTAGCCATTCTGTTGTACAAGTGCAGAATTCTGTCATGAGAACACTCATAATGGCCATGGATACATAAAGCAGTGAGCCATGACATGATAGGCCCTTTGTATGAGTGGCTGCTTCTATTTATGTGAGGCAGGCCTGAAAACATTGCATACTTAGGCATTTGGTTCGTTCAAACATTACACATGTACAGGTACACAAAGACAAAAATGTGACGCTTGTTTTACTCATGAAGATAAGCTATTCAGTTGGTTCCTTTCCTGAGACTGACCGGCTGTGGTGAGACATCTTGTGATATGATAATATTGAAATAACACTAAGTTACGAAGCTAATCAAAAGACTTTAATAGATACCTATCTTTTTATGTATTCTCTGCCAATGCATAACAATGCATTGTATAGTCATGACAATTTCCCAACTCAGACCACAAGTTTTTGACCAAAGTACAACCAGTAACAAATAGTTCTGAAAATGATGCACATATTTAACCTTTTTTGGTGTCCAGTTTTTTTTTTTACATGTTCTTTTTAGAAAGTATTAGAGTGAGGAGACGTGAAGTAACAATTCAGTAAAATGAATTTAACATTAGAAATGTAATTTTTTTCTCCTCCACATTCAGGAATATGTTGTTGTTTTTGTTAGGGTCATCTGGGCTACAGTGCAATTTTGATTGTTTTCACAGTGTTAGAGGTGTGATCACTTTCGTTTGGCTTTTGTGTTGCTTTTGATCTTCATGGGCCCCTCACCTGCTTGATACTCAGCCACCATCTTGTTTATTCATTCATCATCGAAGGCCGCGTGTGTGCCATTCTCAGTAAATGTTGCTTCACTCACTGAATATGGACGATCAATAACTGTTGAACAGTTGTGAATTTAGATCAATACTTATAAATTTTGCCGAATACTCTGACCCAGTCTCAGATCGACAGACTAAAGCTAAGACGTACCCTTAGTAGACCGGCCCTATAGAATGCTAGTGGTTATGTCAAGCAAGTTATTTCATTTTTCAAGAAATTGGAATGAAGATGATGTATGATAGAATGGTACAGATCCATACCTCTGTATACCTGCCATAAAAATACGGATATAAAAGTAAGGTTAGGTTTGAACATAGCACCTGAAGTCAGAAATCGGTAATAACGAAAACTGGACACTGTGTAATGTATCAGATCTTATAATTGAAGTAATACTTCAACATTATGTAGAGCATGCCAACAGAAAAGTTTTAAAGCTCAATATATCTTATTACATGATTTTCATGAGGTTTATTTGGGTCATATGAGGTGAAATGGAGTGTTCTTAACAGTTCAAATGAGGTTGACCCTGTCCGACCACATTCAGCGGGAATCTATAACTACTCTGTGTATAGGCTATAATGCTGACGCCTATAATGGTTGTATAAAAAGTAGAGAAACTGTATCTTGGATGGATATCAATGAAATTTACCCCCCCCCCCCCACTCGTCCCTCCATTTCATGGATAAAAGTGTGAAATTATGATAGATTTACTTTAGTGTCATACTCAGTAGGTTAGCGCGCTATCGCAGCACAATGACCCAAAGCCTCCCACCAAAGCTGTCACTGTCAGTTCAAGTCCAGCTCATGCTGGCTTCCTCTCCGTCGTATAAGTGAAATATTCTTGAGCACAGCATAAAACACCAATCAAGTAAATAAATAAATAAATTAGTTTGTTGATCATCAAGGCCAGGCAGCAGAATTATATACATGCAGTAAACCTGAGCAATCACAGGGCTCCAGATAACTTCTTTGCCTGATGGGTATTTACTCATCCATTTCAAATAAGTGTGAGTAAAATGTAAAGTGAGTTGAGTTGGATAATTTGCCTTTCAGTCTGAAATGACTGCACCGACACAAAAGCTCAAGCATTTCCCAAAACACACTCTCCAGAAAAATTGTCAGGAGATAACACTAAATTAATATTTATGTATGTTGTTTATCAATGACATCTCACAGTACACCACTTTACATTGTTGCAGTAATGTACCTCTCACTTTTTCAAGTGACGCATCAGCGCTGCCAGAGTTACAATGTGTTCTGTGTTCTAAAGTGTTTCCTGATTTTAATGGTAAATATTTCCAAAAATAAGCCATGCAGCCATTCCATAGTTGCACAGAATATCCCTAGCGTACATACAGACTTTACAGACAGCGAAAATTCACACTGACCAGCTTTCTGTTTTCATCTTTTTTCTTTTAACATATTTCTCGTCTTGATGTCCAAAACGGTCTCAGGACATGCATGTTTGTGTGAGAGTTAAAGTTGACCTCGATAAAGGTCAAGGCCGCATTTGTAATAGCCATTTGCCTGATATTTGGGCAATAATTTTATGATCCGTTATGAACTCTTTCACTCATTTGCCTTAAAACTCTTCAATCTGCCTGATCTGTTGGGGAAAATTGATACAGTTTGATAGCTCTTACTTGCTGGCCTACCTGTGTGCGCTGTTGATCTCTCCCGACAAGAACCAGAGAGCTTAAGTCACGTGACCTGGTATGTGCTGCTACCTCTGTGAAATATGGTTAACAAGGCAAAGACAGGGAAAAAAGAGATTGTCAGTCAGATCTTTGGTATAGGTAAGTCCATTTAAGCGCTAGTGATTTTCTGGGTAACTTTTGATGGCCTCATGGCTTATTTTTTTCAAGGTATTTACCAATGAAAGTCCTCAATCAGAAGGGTGACATTTTAAACCATGAAACACAATGTAACTATCACGGCGCTTACACGCCACTTCAAAAAGCGAGAGATACGTTATTGCAACTACACTTTACATTAAAGACACCACACACATGTAGGCCATTTATTTCTAAACAGGACCTCTGTGGCTAAGTTGGCTAGCACCCTAGTGCAGTGTAATGTACAAGAAGCCTCCCACCAATGCGGTCGCTGTGAGCTCAGCTCATGGTGGCTTTCTCTCTGGCCGTACTTGGGAAGGTCATCCAGCAACCTGTGGATGGTCGTAGCTTTCCCGTGGGCTCCGTCTGATTTCCACCCACTATAATGCTGGCCGCTGTCATTTAAGTGAAGCATTCTTGAGTGCGGCGCAAAAAAAATAAATATTTTTAAACCTTTTGTCAAGATACTGAATCAAGAGCATCCTTGCTACCAATAAATCCTTGAAATATGGATGTTCAATTTATAAACCAAGTGCTTTATCACTGAGATTGCATCAGTGTTTATCATTATTTCTGTCAAAGTTAAATGTTCTAACAAAGGCATGGACATAGTAATGCTGAGATCTTTATGGAACTCTTCAGTGCCAGTAGGCTAGTCTTGGTCACAAGAGCTGTTCAAGTAAGGTGTTAAAACCCGGTGTACCCTGTGCTCAGCTGTAAGGCCAGGTACAGTTATAGTATGGGCGCAAATGTTATTTGGCAGTTTTATATTGCCTATAAAGACAAATGTTTTCCGACAAATAAATAAACAAATATGATAATAAATGGATTGGATACTTGGCCTGTGTAATTATGATACTTGTGTGTTTGCTTCCAGGATTCCTTATTGCTGGTCGGGTGGAAGAGCATAGTCTTGGTGGATTTGAAGAAAGGGAGGTTACTGGGGGAGCATTCTTTGCCCTGCCAGCCAACAGATGGTGTGGTGATCGGGGATTTTGACAATGATGGCTGGAATGATGTGATCGTGACGTGTCCTGTGGGGTATGTTTATGGCACAAGTGCAGAGATATGTACACCACCTACAATAAACGATAATGCACGTCTTGTCAGACTGTATTGGACCTAAAATTTAGTCCATCACAGTTCTTCATTTTGTCTGATTCTGAGACTTCTATTGATCTTTACAGCATCCAATTTATTTATTGGAAAAATGTACCGTTTAGCATTGAAACATTTTACTTCCAGTTTATCGGTGCAATGGGAATGTTTATACTGGATCAGATATCCTGGTGGCACATTATTGACATTATTACTTAACTGGTTTGAATCTGACAATATGAACATGCAGTTTCCTGAACTGACTTGAAACAAGATTGTGTGAAGGAGTGCATTTTCACAGCTGGTTTTGATTTAAGCCTGCTCAAATTTTGAGGATATAAAGCCTATGGTTTTGCAGTATCGTGTAATTTGGTCCAGTAATCACATCAGAAACATCCTCCAGATTCCTGTTAAAGGTCAGCAAAGCAGATGCTCTTCGTATTTCATGCTATGTGGGCCACTGCTAAGTAGCACAGTCCTAGTGTTAGATGGGGAATTGTGGATTCCTCTGCTCTCACTGGTCCTTTGGTGATAATAAGTGGTGGACAAAGCTCATGGGGCTATCACAGAAGTGTAACATATGGATAAAATCACCAATCTGTTACTAGTGTGATGTGCATACAGTAAAATGTACTCCCTACATCACACGTGTTGAAGTTTGTCATTAACTTGCCAATGGAATGAGGTTCCCCCAAGCACTCCCTCACCCCTATAAAACTGACTGCCGTCAGGGTGAGTGAAAAACGTTGGTATATGGCAGTAAATAAATAAACAGGTAAATAAATTCTTGTTTGGCTTTATGGTTACAGGTACATTGGGTTTTCCATCCACAAGCAGGCTAACCATGTGAGCACAGCTCTCTACGGGGCTGGTGTCTTCCTGGGTATTTTGATGATCACCTGGTGTCTGATGTCTGACCAGGATCATTTGCCTGAAGGTGTGGACTGAAAGCAGGATCATGAACTTACCGAAAGGTGTGGACTGAAATCACCTCAGTGTGCAGACAGATCACAGAAGAGCTCTCAAGAAGCTGTAGACAGAACACAGAAGAGCTCTTCTGAAGCTGAGAATAGAATGCAGGAGAACTGTCCTGAAGCTGTAAGCAGAGCACAGTAGAGCTCTCCTGAAGCTGCAGACTTAACACAGAAGAGCTCTCCTGAAGGTACATTTTGATATTGGTTACATTGCAACAGTGAAATGCTTCACATGTGATCAGATTCAGGAACGATGATTGCAGAAAAGCTGAGACAGGATGAAAACTACTTTGATTAGTTGAAATACAGTAGTAGGTGTGGCTCAGCAATATAAAGACACAGAGAATATATCCGAATGATGACAGCATGATCGCTGAATGAAGCTGGACAGTGAAAGTCAAATATTAAAAGTTGCCTTAATTAGGTTTGGAGGCTGCTTTCATGGATCGGTTGCAGGCAATAGGTGATGTCGGGTGTTGTTAGCCAGGGAGTGGCCAGAATATGTACAGCCACAGCAACACAATGGAGAACAGAAAGATCTCACAAGTGTCATATAATCAGCGCTGTAATTGGTCAAAACATGCAGCCCTGCCTGTGATTACGTACAAATATGTACTGTGTCGAACTGATGACCTACTTTCTGCAGAGGCTCAAAAGAAAGGATGACTTACATATAATGGAGATTATTGCTGTAGTCTCCACACAGGAGCATTTCTAACATATCTCAGAGACTGGATTCAACTTGAAGATGCTAACCACATACAGAGGCTGTAGAGAGACTAGGAGTGGCCTTGACCTGTACACGGGAGCACATACCACAGGTTGTATACCGAGCACAAGATTACTTGCTGAACGTTACCATCATACCTGACGCTGCAAGAACTTGGACGAGGTGTCACACTCATAAGTAAGACTTGGTGGCTGTTATGAAATGAAGATGACATGATTAAGACACTGTGATATAAATGTTTCTCTTACATGTGAATCAGATTAATAAATAGTCTATACAGCATATGAGGCCAAGTTCTGATATGTGGAAAGCCATTAATGGCAAGGTTATGACTCTGCAGGTAGTTTGACCCAGTTACAATTTAGTCTTAGCTAGATCATTCATTGAAATCTCTCAGCACACATTTTCTTTCATATGTTTTTCCTATAGAAATCCAAGTTGTGTGATGGTGTAAGCTGAAATCTGCAGTGCACACTTATAAACGTGAAAAAAGATGCTCTGATTAGTCACAGCAGCTCCTTCGCTGTGGAACTTCATTTGTTGAAACATGCCACACATATTTGAACTGAGATGGAGTTGCATGATTTGCTGTAGTCAACCTCGGGTATAACAGGAACGGGAAGCAGGTGAATGTGCCACGTTGTGACATGACTTGTTATCCAGTGTTTCATTGTGACGTGTCTTTCTACTTTGAAAGTTTCATATTGTGTAAATATTCCATTTGATCATCGGCAGTCGCAAATGGTGGAACATCACAAATTATTGGGTAATAGCCCATGCAATCAAAATAAGAACATTTGATATTGTCATGGGAGTTGTTTTGTCTGCACGGTTCTAGTGTTGTAAGTAGATGTGCAGACGATGCGTCCTTGGAGGCTTTGTGTGTTTCTGTTATTATTAAAGGAGATATGACTGTCGGGGGCCTTCGTAGCCAAGGAGCTCAGCTGCTGTAGTGCAGCGTAACAACTCAGAAACCTCTCACCAATGCATTTGCTATGAATTCAAGACCAGGTCATGCTGGCTTCCTCTCTAACTGTAGGTGGGAAGGTCTGCCAGCAACCTGCTGATGGTTGTAGGTTTCCCCTGGGCTCTCTACGGTTACCTTCCACCATAGTGTTGGCCACTGTTGTATAAGTGAAATACTCTTGAGTACGGCATAAACCAACAGTGAAATAAATGAATAAATAAATGCACTGTCATTAATATTACTTTAATGCTGTGGTACATGTAAATCTATTGTGTGTTACATGTAACTGTTCAGTACATGTACTGAAAAGGTGCGGAAGACAGTGTTCTTAGGATTCCAGTGAACACAAGAAATATGCCTATACCATCGAGCAGAAAGCTATGAATCTATATGAAATAGGAGTACGTAAGCATTTGCATAAACGACGTAAACTCTGTAATGGGTGCAGAATGTGCAGGAAATTATTTTTGTCATACATGCAGCCTGCTCAGTGTCCATTCATCAGCAATATTTGTATGATGTTCATATTGTGTCTAGATTGGCTTTTTATTAGAAGGTTGCTTGTTTGACAGTCTTGTGAATGTTAGCTGTTTCCGCTAAATTACACAATACACCATGATGTGTATGATCTATTTTTTTACTTGATTGGTGTTTTATGCTGTATTCAAGAATATTTCACTTTTATGGCGGCAGCCAGCATTATGTTGGGAGAAAACCAGAGCAGAACCCATGGGAATGATGTGTATGAAATGGTTGCCACATTGAGAGATAAGGTTCTTTTCCTAAAATCTGCTGAGGTTTGCAGACTGGGAACATCTTTATTCCTATTGGAATACCCAGTTCATGATGACTGGTTAAAGTGCTCACCTTTCAGTCAGTACGATACACAAGGTGCTGGTCCATATGCAGCCATTAGCAGGTAAGTTATATAGATTACCCAGCTCCTACTTGTAGTGAAGCCTTGGTGAGGATCAGTGGTGCAGTTCCCATGTTTACTGCCTCTGTGGCATGCATATCTGTATGTTGAACATGGACATATACATGTGACTTTAGTATGAAGTGTAGATTTACTCAGGGTACTCCACAATTTCTTCTGTCCATAAGATTGACAGTCCTCAAAGTGAAATTGCCCTGCAAGCCAGGTAAATAATACAGGAGGGATACTCTCTTTGCTTGGCAAAGTATGTGTATTTGAAAGCTGATTTTCATATTTTGTGTAGCTTTGTCATATCACAGGATGCCCTAGTTTCTCCTGAATGACGAGAACTGTTCAAGAAACAGGATCTGACCTGCCGGGTTATGTGGTCTGTGGCCCTCTACAAAGGGAAACAAATCCTAAAACTTACCAATGCCCTCTGCATGCTACCTACCTGTATGTGAATACCAATGCCAGCTATTATTATTCAGGATGACTTATGTTATCGAAATCACTGGTACTGTTATTCATATAGGCTAAAGTCATTCATGTTCGTTGCAAGATTTGCATCCATTTTGTAGTAAGAGCTGAAGATGCCCATTTACACGATTAATGTGCAAGGGAGACGTTGTGATGCAAACAAAATGCAGTCACATGGATATGCAATTGGTTTCACTTATGTCTCCGGTGTGATTGGGATTAATAAAACACTTAAGAATATGTCTTACATGCCCAGAGAAAACTGCCGATCTTTACCACCACCATGCTGCAATGCATCTGACAAACCTCCAGACTTTAAGCAACAAATGAACCAGAGGGGCCTGGATTCAAGCACTGTATGCAAGCTCATTGACAGGGTGCATATCATCCAAAGGGAAAGTGATCCTTCACTAGAATGAGTCAACAGGAGTCTTTGAGGTCAAGTCCCTAAGTATGCACACACAGTACACGTAGCTTGCTCCATCCAATTGTTCAGTGCTGCTCTTAGCTCTTTCAGATTTGGACAAGTAAAATCATACACAAGGACAGTAGATGCACATTGAACTAATGGGATAATACATATTTACAGGTCTTCAGAGAAAACTTGTCATTGTTTGATTTATGATGTTGAAAGCTTTGGACAAATATATGAGCCACTATGGCACTGATGTCAAATGACCGAGTCATTTCTGTTATCTGTCACCACCATAACATCCACATTGCATGTCTACTCGACCATATGTAGACTAGTATATCACACGTAGGAATGGTGCTTGTGGATCAGCGTAGAGAAGCCACATGCTGCTTAACGACCAGACCGACATTACTCTTTTTACCTGGGCAAAATATTCTTATTTCCTCCAATAAGATGCCAGCGAATGGTCGTGGTTTTCCGCCGGGCTCTGCTTGGTTTTCTCCCACCATGATGCTGGCCGCTGTTGTGTTTAAGTGAAATATTCTTGACTAAGAAGTAAACACCAATCAAATATATCTAACTAGCCACATTCAGTCATTGGTTACAATAAGAGGTTGAATATCCTCGCACAGTCGTTTGCCTAGTCTAACACCATATGTTTTCCATAAATATGGTACGGATACAGATGTACATCATGCATGGTAAAGTTCATAAGTAACTTGCCAAAGGTCAGTAGTTTACTCCACGCATCCCAGTTTCCTCTGCAATAAAGCATCCATTGTGTGAGTAAAAATGTTTTCAGGATGCAACTGAGCAAGGATAAAAAAAAAAAAAAATAAAAAATAAACAATCCGTCTGAAACACTGACCAATGTGCCTTTTCATCCCATATTCACAGAGACAGTACGCACAAAATATTTAAATGATTTCCTTTCATTTTCTATTTACTACATCATGACTACTGTGTTCAAATTAAGACAAATTATATGTAAATAATGTCCTGAGTACTGGATAATCATCCGCTGAGGAATCTCTTGTGGGAAATTAGAAGAAAATGTTGAAAATACACACAAGACACTTTTCCTCTAGAGCAAGTCTGAAATGTACCACTATTTCAAACGCTTACATTTTATAATAACACCTGGTTCTCAATAAATGGCCTTCTGAAGCAAAGACTTTTGTAATTTCTATACACTATAAACCCAGATATGATGCAGAGTGTACATAAAGGCAGAACTGGCATCACGTCTGCCAACATAACATCATTTAGACATACAGTTAAATGCTGGTGATAAATAATTCCAGGTATCGAACTCTATTACGTCATTTTAATGATGCTTGGCACTGGTTTGTTTCAATTTTGGAAACATTATGGAAACAATATTGCTTGTAAAATCCACAGGGTTTATAATCAACATGTGCTTAATACTCTCCCCTCATTAGGGGTTATGCTCCAGGAGTGAGTTGATGTGTTCCTGGGACAGACCAGAGCTTTGTTGCTGGGATGTGTGCATTCAAGGACCAAGCTCATTCTCTCACACAGGACTGGTGTGTTCTGGGGACAGGTTACAGCTTTGCTGTGGGGGTGTGTACATCCAGAGAGACAAGCTCACTCTCTGATACGGGACTGATGTGTTCCGGGGACTGGTCAGTATCACAGCATATCCTGTGATCAAACATGCTATGGGGCTCTATCCTATTTTGTGGAGAGATCCTCCTCAACTCCGCCATAGTCTTCTCCAGGTGTATATCCTGGATAGGCTCCACCCAGTCAACCTCCTTAGGGAAAAAACAGTCACCTGTGGAACATACACATTTGTTTTCTTATCAAATGCACGTCCTCTTTGATGACCTTAAGTTGTGAAATAAGTGCCTTTTCAGAATTTTAAAAATTCTTGGACAGACCTTTTTAACCTGGCTTAAGAATTTTTACCTGCCTCTAAATTTATTTAGCAATTCGCTTTAAGGGATTGGTCTACCACACATACATGTGGATAGGTAAAACAGACAACGTTACTTGGATATTACCTTGTTTTCAAAACTGCAAATAATTTTAACACTGGAGCAAACCTGGACACACTGCCCACATGTTTGCAAAATTCTTTCAAACCATTTGATCAGGGCAGTTAGGACACCAGTGGTTAACCCACTGTTGTACCTGTATATACCTGGTAAAACTGCCAACAACCCATCCCTGGCTGCCAAAGTCACAGACATCCACCTCGTCATGTGATATTTAGAGCGCCTGGTGATGAAATCTGCAATATCTGATGCTTTCGAAAATCGGATGAGCCTGGCAAGTTCGTACAGCTGTGGAGGACCAACCATTAACTTCTTTGATCGATAACTCTGCAGGACTTCTGCTGGGCTTGACCACTTCATGTAACAGAACATATGACAGTCACATACGGGTAAAATCACTGAACTCTTATAGTGTATAGGTGTTGCGTGTTCACAGTTAATGAGTGCAAAATTTGCCCCCCCCCCCCATTGCATTTTTACCCTGTTGGGTTTCCACGACTTTTTCGCAAGGGACTGGGGCAAATCCGTTGGCTCTATCACAGAATTTCCATCACTTCTTTACTGGTAATTAGCATAAAGTTACCTTCTTAACAAACTTCAAGTCACTTTAACATTATTAAGGTCAATATCCCTCTCAGAATAAGGTGAAATATGGAAATTTACCATGGGCAAAGTTTGGGGTCGTTTAGCTGCTCAAACAATCACAGAGTGAACATGAACATGTAAAGTTTACCACGTTTTGTCACAATTTCTGCCTATCACATGCAGAAAATACAGAAGAAAATTCAAACACTGAGATTAACTAACGTCTCCAGTGATCATTACAAAGAGCTTACATTTACCCTTGCATCACAAACCCTTCAGATCCAGCTGTCTGAGATCATTCTGTGTACATAACACTTCTGTATATGATAGGACCAATGAGCAACACAATATAGTCACGTTTATTGGTGGAGGAAGTTACATTGTATGCACATTGGAATAATACCTTCCAAGCATACATGTACCTTTACTTATATATGTATCTACATGTAATATCATAATCTTGCACTGTGACAATATGAAGCATCCCACAGCTTTCACTGGACTGTTTGTGCAGCCTTAATATGTCCACTGATCACCACTTGTCTTCAACCAATACAGCATGCATGTCTGTATGTCACATCCATGATACCAGGGAATTTAGGAAAGTTCTTAGCACAAAATTTACAACTTAGGTCAGTCACATAAGTGGATTACCCTGGTACCATTTTCTACATGCATATAACAGACTAAAACTTTGTTGTATGTACACTTATATCCCAAGGCCAGCATTATGGTAGGAGGAAACCGGGCAGAGCCCGGGGGAAACCCACAACCATCCGCAGGTTGCTGGCAGACCTTTCCACCACCATCCGCAGGTTGCTGGCAGACCTTCCCATGACCATCCGCAGGTTGCTCACAGACCTTCCCATGTACGAATATTCTTTTCAGCAACATTAAAACATTTATTTATTTAAACAATAATCACATAAATCCACATATAAATATAAGTATTATAATTAATGCTGCTATGCAGAGACTTAATTTTACTGGCATGTCTATCTAACATGTGATGAGAACACTGGACACCTGGACATTGAATCTATCCTTAAACATTTATGTCTCCAGGCCCAACCTGCTGATTTGTTCATGGATTTTTGATTTTACAATGGTTTTACAATACACTAAGCTTTGACGACTGAGGACATAGTTGCCGTAAGGCAACCAAACAAAGACACATTAACCAGATTACCGGGTTGTGCTGTCACAACATTATTGTTATGATGTTTAGTCAGCCATCCTTAAATTTCATTTGTTGCAGGTAACACAACTCTATCACAAGCAAAAGGATCACAGTCAGTAGGAAACTATGTATTTTTTTTTTTTTTTTGTTTTTACTCTTGCAAATGAAATAAGGATTTTACCAAACTTAACATGGTGAGAAAAATATAAAAAAAAAAATCCATCTAACCCCAATAAATACTTCACAGCATAGTGCCCTATATTAGAGGGTTGGTCGGGTTACATGCAACAGAAGTATCTTCAATGATGGCCCTGGCCAACGAACATGCATGTCAACACACACAGACATGTGCATTAGGCAGTCAGATCTATGTAAATAGGCTTCTAGGCCCTCGATCAATCTCATTCAAATCAGATACTACTGCTACAGGCCTTAGACCTATATAAGCCTACACATGTACCTGTGTATGAACAGTTTCTCCTGAATCATGCTTGACAAATTCTGGCATTTCATCGAGAACAGAGAGGAAAAATGCAGTATCAAATCTTCTCCACTCTTCTTTCCCTGTCTTGAATTGATTCACTGGAGTCAACCAGTTGCACCAGTCATAAAGAGACCAAATATCAGGCAGAAAGTTGTGCATCCTACAAAGTTTAAGAAACTGTGCTGGATCTTTCTCTACAGCTCTTCGCCATTCTGACAAGGTTTCCTCTTCCAGTTTACCACATAATGATGCACTTATTGGCAACTGCTGTGAAAATTTGGAAAGTGGTTCCATGAGTTTGGCAGATGCATCATTTCGCACTAGCAAAACTCCTGATTCTTCAAAGGTCTCTCGTATTGCACATATCCGAAAGGCCACATCTGCTGGGACAGTGGAAAACTGTGCATCACGTTGGCGGGTCAGCATAGGTGACAACAAATGCGAAGGCTGAAGAGTGGAAGACGACGCCCTGGGCCATTTGCTCAAGTCCACGCCAGACTCTTGAAATAAATCACACCATTCGCTTGAAAAATCCGAATCACTAGCAACACCTCCAGGAAAAACATAATTGGATGGCATAAATTTACTCTTACCACTTCTCTTTAACATTAAAATGCGATAATCAAAGTTTCTCTTCAGCTTGCCAGATGATGTTGTTGGCGTTGATAAGGTGATTTCTGAGCCCCGTTTGGACCTACACACTAAAATAAGAGTAGCCGCTTCTCTCCAATGTTTTAACACTGCTGCCATTTTACAAATTCGCAGATTTTACTCCCTGAATGCGCAAGGCCTGCCGCTGTTCACTATCGGTGACATTAGCCAAGAATGACGCTGTCACGAGTTTAACCATTGACCTGTCAAACCATCTACTGAATACATCAACGCAAAGTTTGGGAAAGGTACCAGTGAACAGCCGAAGATATTGTACATTTCTTCACAATCACAGCAAGCGAGGAGTGTTATTTGAGAAAATGGCAACGACTGTTTCACATGGAAAGGGGAAAAGTGCTATCGACAAGTCACACAAGTATGACCGCCAGCTTCGGTAAGTAGGGTTTCAAATGTGTTTCTCTTCTTGGCTACACGTTGCACTTTGAAGTTAAAATCTTGTCTTGGGCGTGAGTAGCTATACACGAAAACTGGATACCGAATCATGCCTCATGACGAACCACGCAACAAGCCTGACCCACAGAAGCTTTTATTTACTAGTAGGCCGGGTTTCACCGCCAGCGTCGGTAAGTAGGGGTTCAGATGTGTTTCTCTTCTTGGCTACACGTTGCCATTTGAAGTCAAAATCTTGACTTGGGCGTGAGTAGATATACACGAAAACTGGATACCGAATCATGCCTCATGACGAACCACGCAACAAGCCTGACCCACAGAAGCTTTCATTTACTAGTAGGCCGGGTTTCACAACATATGATTACTAAATGTAGTATGCAGGGTTTCTCTGTAGACTATGTCTTTGTAGGAACTCAATTGAACAAATTAGAAAACTCAGTATTTTTCATCACTAATGTATGTAAAATGTATCTAAAACTCATTTATTTTATCCAAACTGACTACAAAATTTCTCTTAAACTCAATTTTGCGATACGCGGGGACCACCGGCCACCCTTAGCCTGAGGACTATATATATTTATTTATTTCATTGGTGTTTTACACCATACTCAAGAATATTTCAGTTATACAACAGCGGCCAGCATTATGATGGGAGGAAACCGAGCAGAGCACAGTGGAAACCCACGACTGTCCACAGGTTGCTGGCAGACCTTCCCATATAGGGTTATAGAGGAAGCCAGCATGAGGTGGATTTGAACTCACAACCACACATTGGTGGAAGGTTTTTAAATCATTAAGCCGTGCTAGCGCGCTAACCAACTGAGCCACAGCGCCCCCCTGGACTATGTGGATGCGATTCAGGTGAAATGCTTGTAAGGTGCTACCCCTTCATTAAATTCTACTGCATAGGCATTAGATTCTTCCCAAATACACATAAAGCACCTTAATTTCAGAAGTAGAATATTTGTGCACATTTTGCCAAAGTTGCTGCTTAACATTATCTCACCATTCTCAGCCGAAATGTAAGCCAAAGTACAGAATAGGGTCAACTGGCACATGCTGTCATCCTTTTCAAATCTGTGTCAACGAGGCACTCATGCTCATGGCAGGTTGACCTTTCTGTGAGATCATATCTTGAAATTTCCATCCATACTAATCCAGTCTACACCTTCAATCAATTTGCATAAAGGTCAATCACGAATGCCCATGCGTGGGGATTAACAACGAGGTTTATTATGTCAAGTTGTCGACACTGCATTTGAGCTAAAGTCTCTAATGTGAATTATCTTGGATTTACTGGTCGTAAAGGCTCCAGAATGTGAAAAATTTGGCAGAAGAACAGGGAATGTCTTTGTGAACATAGTTTATGTCAGTTTTACTTGGTCATGCATATCTTGGTTCATTTTGCACGGATTTTTGTATGTATTTTTAAATACCACAATTTTAACCTGCTCCTCAGCTGTAGGCTACACCTAACCCCATATTAGAAGATCGCAGCCAAGATCCTTGGCTGTGTACTCAAGAGTATTTCAGGGCAGCCAATATTCTAGTGAGATTAAAGTGGGCAGAACTTTGGCAAAAGCCACAACCATCCGCAGGTTGCTGGCAGACCATGCTACACAGGCTGAAGAGGAAGTCAGCATCACGTGGGCTTGAACTCATGTAGCCACATTGGTGAGAGGCTATTAGGTCATTGTACTGCATCAGCACTCTAACTGCTTCGGCCACAAAAAAGGGTTACAGAGGTAAACGTGAAAATCTCCGAGTGCAAAGGGCTGCACGTCTACTGTATATGTGTTGATGTAACGCAAGAAACGTTACAGACATGCACATACTGGCCCTACTGGCTTGAACCCAGGCATTGCTGGCCCTGGCCAAATATATTAGATGTAGCACACCATGAATACAAAGTTAAAGCTGAGCAAACGTGATACCTGATCTTCAGCGGTCGGTGAAAGTTAAAGCAGTAATACCCTACATTATATCTTAAGGGCTATCAGGTTTCCAGCACCTTAAAAAGCATTGCATGTGTGATCAGGTCAGACAGGTTGAATTCAATATGTTATGTACATCATTGCTTAACAACGGAGAAACTGAAAATGCCAAGTATATTGTAAGTATTGCAAACAAATGTTGCTGTTTTGTTCACTGAAGATTGCAGCTTCAGCCTCCAACTTAAAAGGGCTTTGTCCACAACTGGGTGTTAATCTGACCATGCCTGATCAGGTGCAGCCTGATATGCAACCGTGATTGATTACTTAGCATAAATTTCAAAATTCATGACGTAACATCTTGTGTATGGGAATCATTGTTAAGTTAAATGTTAAACTTGCTGGCTCATAAAGTACTGCATGTGTTGGGATCCGCTTTTGCATACATGCATGAGACAATAACACGTGGGGGATGTTTCATTGTTGATGCTCTCTGTGTATATTACAGTGCAGCCTAGAAATAACTTGACATTAAAGGAGACTAGAGCAGGACACAAACGCCACAAAAATATGTAACTGTATTCTGATAAGGCGTAATTGACGTGACAAATGCAAAATGTTGACGCACCTAGAAAAACTGAACACAAAAACGATCATGACTTGAATATAACCAGGCGCGCTTTGAACTTTTCAAGTCGCATTTATGCCAAATTAAAATAGGTTTTATCGCAAGGACTGTGATGTGCTTATGATTCGAAAGATAACGTGTAGTTTGTCATGTATGTTCGTATAGTGCATATGCACTATTGACAGTTACAACTTGCACAATAAACAGATGCACAACTCATTTGCTGCAGTAAAATGGTGGAGGTGGCAGATGCATGGAGCTGATCCCCAGTTCCCCCCCTCCCTCCCAGCCCCCACAAATTACCCACAGGTTTGAAATTCTCTTCGCAATTAAGAAAAGCCATGTCGGGATTAAGAAAAAAAAACAACATACATTTTAGAAAGCTGTGACATGTTGCCGTGTTTCTCATCTGTGCAGTTGCTGTGAGGTCAAGCCCAGGTCATACTGGCCTCTTCTCTGGACGTAAGTGGGAAGGTCCACCAGGAACCTGCAGATGTTCATGGGTATCTCCCGGGCTGTGCATGGTTTCCTCCCACCATAATGCTCTCCGCCATCGTATACGTGAAATATTCTTGAGAACAGCATAAAACACCAATGAAGTAAATAAAGAAATAAATTTTACACAATTGCGTTATGAGGAAAGCATGACCTGACCTAGGTCCTTGGTCCTGCCAAGGTCTCGATGTTTTGTGAACGTGAAAAGTTCTAGTTTCGATTTTATGGTGTCTCTGTCACGTTTAATATCAAGTTGTTTCTGGGCTGTACAGTAATTGGGTAAATTACAAAATTCAAAAGTAAGCGTATATGTGTCAGATTTAATGTTAAGCCTCAAAAAGTACTACATGCGTGGAGCTTAGGTTTTGCATACATGTAAAGCACTGCAACAATAGAGGGTTGTTCTTCTGCTTTTGCTTGTGTGCACACTACATTGTAATTAACATAAATTTCAAATTTCTCAACTTCAGAATTCACAGCCCTATGTGAAAATGAATCAGTGTTAAAGTAAATATTAGGTGTGCAGAATTATTGCCACAGAGATGTTAATTTGATCTACAGTTTTTTTGCCCCAAAGCCTTGATATGTTTATTAAGGCAAATACTCCAGATTTGAAATATATGGAGCATGCTCTGATAATCATCCTTATGAAAGCAAACTTTACATAAACCTCACAAAAAGCAGATTGCAGAATACTGGACCCAACTCTACCCTGTCCCATTAAGCCTACTGAACAATGATAGGTTATTTTTTACCCTCACATGATCATTGCATCCGTAATGTACTTGTGTTGTGAATTTCTGTGTGTGTTGCAGATTATGGGGTGATCATGGCCAGGCAGCACTGGAATCAGCGAAAGTTTGCTTAATCAATGCAACAGCTGTTGGCACAGAAGTTCTAAAGAATCTTATACTGCCAGGTACTGTATTTTGGTGTTGAAATTTTGGTGAATTAGGCCAGCATATTTTGAGGATAATATTTTGTCTAGACTGCTGTGTTCGTCCTAAACACTGCGGTGGCCTATTTTTTCTCTTGCTACCCTCACAATAGTATATTTTAAGGCTGCCATAGAAGTGAAATAACCTTCTGGACAGTGACAAACCCCAGACAGACATACTGAATCAGCCATTGATCAGTCAGAGTAGTGAATGGAAAACAGTGGAAATCTCATGAATACCTGCTGGATGAAGTATACAGATGATTGGGTATGGTGTGAAGCACCAATCAGTTAAATAAACAACCTGTTGTTTTGAGAGCATGGGAATAATTTGCATAAATTTGTTATATGTAAAGCTGTTCTTATTCGATTGAAGCTAATGTGACATTGCTTTCACCTTTGCTCAGGGATTGGGTCCTTTACTATTGTGGATGGCCATAAAGTAACAGGAGAAGACATTGGAAACAAGTGAGTGTGTTCTGATACTTCTTATATTGTAGCAAAGATTAATTTACATTTTTATATGTTAGCATGTTATGATATGTGGCATTTTCTGGCCATCAGTCCATCCATAACCTTTTTGGCATTACCACTGTTTTTACAGAACCGTTTAGTGACCGAGAATTATGAATTTGTTCCCTTTGTTTCTACCACCAGAGCAGGAGCTTAATGGAAATGACTAAATGGAAATCTCTTAATGGAAATCACTTTACAAATTCACAGAATTATACTCCCTTTGGTGACTCCTTGGTTTTTAATGCCACCACAGTATGTGAAGAAGAGCTTGAAGTAGTATGATCCTATGATCTTCAGTCATCAAAACCAAACCTTATTGTTTTATCTGTTATTGACCCTGTCTTGACCGGCAAATCTTGAGATGTCCTAAAGTGTTGTGTTCCTTTGACTTGAAAGAAGGAAACTGATGCATCTTTACGGAGACATGGTGGCCCAAGATTTGGATATTTCTGGTTGCGAGGTCTTAATGAAGTTCGTTCAGAAATTAAATTGGTCACGTTGAAATTTGAAATATTCATTGAGTATCTAGCTTGTACGAGCCAGGAGAACTTCTGCCATTATTCGAATTCAACACAAGGAGAGCAGGCCATTTTGCTTCATTAATATCCAACCGAAAGCATGTCATGCTGCTAGTATTTGTTTAGGTTTAAGGGGAATGTATTTGTTCACTCGTATATTGTGTTCACTTTATGTACAATGCTGGCGTTGGGATTAACAAAAAGCTTGTAACTTTTATTTCTTGAAAAAAATACCTAATATTCATGTCATTCTGTAATAACGCAAAAATACCTAATAGTTGGACGACCATGTCCATGTGATGGCATGAAGTCATGTCATTCAAAAAATGGCATACATATGTTGCCGTGCCTGCCCATGACTTTGTCCGTGAAGTGCAATGAACTTAAGTCTTGGAAACATTCAAAGATTACATTAAAAACATCAACATTGATTTTTCTTTTACTTTTTTGTTCAGCTTTTTTCTGTGCAAGAACTCCATTAGAAAGGTATGTATAATATATAATTATTATATTGAAGAGTTTTATTTCTATATAAAGAATGAAGTTTGATATACACACTATGAAGGTTCGGTGTGTACTTGTAACTTCTTGCATGTGTCCTGTTAAAACATTTAATTACAGTGCAATAACATTTGACAGTGCAAGCCAGTGTAGCTAAATATCTTTTTCTCACATTAGTCTGGTGGGGCCTCCTTGGCCAATGTGTTAGATTGCTAGGTCATCACAATGACACAGGAATCTGCCGACAGTGCAGTCGCTCTGAGTTCGAGCCCAACTGATAATGGTTTCCTCTTCAGTCGTGTGTGGGAAAGTCTACCAGCAACCTGTGGATGGTGTGGGTTTCCACTGGGCTCTGCTCGGTTTCTTCCCACCATAAATGTGGTGAAGATAGGGAGAATATTCACTTGTATAAGTGAAATATTCATCAATACATGTACTGCATTGAAGTCTAATGAAATAAATAAATCATATCACTATGGCAGTGTTAAATATGCTTATGTCCTAATTTTGCTGTAATCTAACTTGAACATAAAATGATCGTAAATTGCAAACCTTAGTTTTCTGATGTGCTTTGTTCATGCTCTGAGTTGAGCCTATGGTAATGTTGAGCTAATTATTGCTCATGTTGGTGGTTGCTCTTTTACACAATAGTCACGGGCTCAGGTGGCCACAGAGTACCTGGCTGAGCTGAATGAAGATGTGGATGGACATTCCGTGGAAGAGGTAACCATTTGCCTAAAGTGAATTACATCTCCCAGCATGTTCAGTTTGTCTCATTTTAAAGCTAGTAACTTAGTGGCTGCGTAGGATCACTAGATGCTGAGGAAGTACATGGTAGCCATGACGAGCGAGAACTTTTGTTGTAAGATATAAAGGCACATGTTATAGTTTTGTAGTTGGGTCATTTTGAGTGTTTTGTTTAGCTTACCAGTGCACAGATTGAGGTTTTATTTTTATGTTTGAAGTAATCCCCGGTATGGGGCATACTCATGGCAGCTGTTGGGATTTCTCCCCACATTTCCGTTCATGAGACACACATTTTCTGTTTCAGTCCGCTGATGTCCTGCTGGCTAGTGACCCCAGTTTCTTCAGCTCCTTTAGCATGGTCATAGCTACAAATCTGTGTGAAAAGTGAGTGTGTAACCAGTGCCAGTTTGGACTGTATAATGTTGCCTTAATAAAAGTTAAAGTTGACCTTGATTAAGGTCGTGACCTTAGTGGCCGCATTTGTAAGAGCCATTTGCCTGATATTTGGGTGATAATTTTATGATCTGTTATCAACTCTTTCACTCATTTGCGTTAAAACTCTTCAATCTGCCTGATCTGTTGGGGAAAAGTTGCCCACAATGGATACAGTTTGATAGCTCTTACTTGCTGGCCTACCTGTGTGCGCTGTTGATCTCTCCCGACAAGAACCAGAGAGCGTAAGTCACGTGACCTGGTATGTGCTGCTACCTCTGTGAAATATGGTTAACAAGGCAAAGACAGGGAAAAACGAGATTGTCAGTCAGATCTTTGGTATAGGTAAGTCCATTTTAGCACTAGTGATTTCCTGTAACTTTTGGATGGCGCCATGGCTTATTTTTTTAAAGGCATTTACCGATGAAAGTCCTCAATCAGAAGGGCGACATTTTAAAACATGAAACACATTGTAACTCTCACGGCGTTTACACGCCACTTCAAAAAAGCGAGAGATACATTATTGCAACTACACTTTACATTAAAGACACCACACACATGTAGGCCATTTATTTCTAAGCATTACCTCCGTGGCTAAGTTGGCTAGCACCCTAGTGCAGTGTAATGTACAAGAAGCCTCCCACCAATGCGGTCGCTGTGAGCTCAGCTCATGGTGGCTTTCTCTCTGGCCGTACGTGGGAAGGTCATCCAGTAACCTGTGGATGGTCATAGCTTTCCCCCGGGCTCCGTCTGATTTCCACCCACTATAATGCTGGCCGCTGTCATTTAAGTGAAACATTCTTGAGTACGGTGTAAAAAATCAATCAAATAAATTAATATTTTTAAACGTTATGTCAAGATACTGAATCAAGAGCATCCTTGCTACCAATAAATCCTTGAAATATGGATGTTCAATTTACCAACCAAATGCTTTATCACTGAGATTGCATCAGTGTTTATCATTATTTCTGTCAAAGTTAAATGTTCTAACAAAGGCATGGACATAGCAATGCTGAGATCTTTATGGAACTCTTCAGTGCCAGTACGCTAGTCTTGGTCACAAGAGCTGTTCAAGTAAGGTGTTAAAACCCTTGTACCCTGTGCTCAGCTGTAAGGCCAGGTACAGTTATAGTATGGGCGCAAATGTTATTTGGCAGTTTTATATTGCCTATAAAGACAAATGTTTTCCGACAAATAAATAAACAAATATGATAATAAAGGGGTTGGATACTTGGCCTGTGTAATTATGATACTTGTGTGTTTGCTTCCAGGATTCCTTAGTGCTGGTCGGGTGAAAGAGCATAGTCTTGGTGGATTTGAAGAAAGGGAGGTTACTGGGGGAGCATTCTTTGCCCTGCCAGCCAACAGATGGTGTGGTGATCGGGGATTTTGACAATGATGGCTGGAATGATGTGATCGTGACGTGTCCTGTGGGGTATGTTTATGGCACAAGTGCAGAGATATGTACACCACCTACAATAAACGATAATGCACGTCTTGTCAGACTGTATTGGACCTAAAAGTTAGTCCATCACAGTTCCTCATTTTATCTGATTCTGAGACTTCTATTGATCTTTACAAGATCCAATTTATTTATTGGAAAAATGTACCGTTTAGCATTAAAACATTTTACTTCCAGTTTATCGGTGCTATGGGAATGGTTATACTGGATCAGATATCCTGGTGACACATTATTGACATTATTACTTAACTGGTTTGAATCTGACCATGTGAACATGCAGTTTCGTGAACTGACTTGAAACAAGATTGTGTGAAGGAGTGCATTTTCACAGCTGGGTTTGATTTAAGCCTGCTCAAATTTTGAGGATATAAAGCCTATGGTTTTGCAGTATCGTGTAATTTGGTCCAGTAATCACATCAGAAACATCCTCCAGATTCCTGTTAAAGGTCAGCAAAGCAGATGCTCTTCGTATTTCATGCTATGTGGGCCACTGCTAAGTAGCACAGTCCTAGTGTTAGATGGGGAATTGTGGATTCCTCTGCTCTCACTGGTCCTTTGGTGATAATAAGTGGTGGACAAAGCTCATGGGGCTATCACAGCAGTGTAACATATGGATACAATCACCAATCTGTTACTAGTGTGATGTGCATACAGTAAAATGTACTCCCTACATCACACGTGTTGAAGTTTGTCATTAACTTGCCAATGGAATGAGGTTCCCCCAAGCACTCCCTCACCCCTATAAAACTGACTGCCATCAGGGTGAGTGAAAAACTCTGGTGTATGGCATTAAATAAATAAACAGGTAAATAAATTCTTGTTTGGCTTTATGGTTACAGGTACATTGGGTTTTCCATCCACAAGCAGGCTAACCATGTGAACACAGCTGTGTACGGGGCTGGTGTCTTCCTGGGTATTTTGATGATCACCTGGTGTCTGATGTCTGACCAGGATCATTTGCCTGAAGGTGTGGACTGAAAGCAGGATCATGGACTTCCCTGGGGGTGTGGACTGAAAGCAGGATTATGGATTTATCTGAAGGTGTGGACTGAAAGCAGGATCATGAACTTACCGAAAGGTGTGGACTGAAATCACCTCAGTGTGCAGACAGATCACAGAAGAGCTCTCAAGAAGCTGTAGACAGAACACAGAAGAGCTCTTCTGAAGCTGAGAACAGATCACAGTAGAACTGTCCTGAAGCTGTAAGCAGAGCACAGTAGAGCTCTCCTGAAGCTGCAGACTTAACACAGAAGAGCTCTCCTGAAGGTACATTTTGATATTGGTTACATTGCAACAGTGAAATGCTTCACATGTGATCATATTCCTGCATTCAGGAACGATGATTGCAGAAAAGCTGAGACAGGATGAAAACTACTTTGATCAGTGGAAATACAGTAGTAGGTGTCGCTGAGCAAAATAAAGACACAGAGAATATATCCGAATGATGACAGCATGATCGCTGAATGAAGCTGGACAGTGAAAGTCAAATATTAAAAGTTGCCTTAATTAGGTTTGGAGGCTGCTTTCATGGATCGGTTGCAGGCAATAGGTGATGTTGGGTGTTGTTAGTCAGGGAGTGGCCAGAATATATACAGCCACAGCAACACAATGGAGAACAGAAAGATCTCACAAGTGTCATATAATCAGCGCTGTAATTGGTCAAAACATGCAGCCCTGCCTGTGATTACGTACAAATATGTTCTGTGTCGAACTGATGACCTACTTTCTGCAGAGGCTCAAAAGAAAGGATGACTTACATATAATGGAGATTATTGCTGTAGTCTCAACACAGGAGCATTTCTAACATATCTCAGAGACTGGATTCAACTTGAAGATGCTAACCACATACAGAGGCTGTAGAGAGACTAGGAGTGGCCTTGACCTGTACACGGGAACACATACCACAGGTTGTATACTGAGCACAAGATTACTTGCTGAACGTTACCATCATACCTGACGCTGCAAGAACTTGGACGAGGTGTCACACACATAAGTCAGACTTGGTGGCTGTTATGAAATGAAGACGACATGATTATGACACTGTGATATAAATGTTTCTCTTACATGTGAATCAGATTCATAAATAGTCTGTACAGCATATGAGGCCAAGTTCTGATATGTGGAAAGCCATTAATGGCAAGGTTATGACTCTGCAGGTAGTTTGACCCAGTTACAATGTAGTCTTAGCTAGATCATTCATTGAAATCTCTCAGCACACATTTTCTTTCATGTGTTTTTCCTATAGAAATCCAAGTTGTGTGATGGTGTAAGCTGAAATCTGCAGTGCACACTTATAAACGTGAAAAAAGATGCTCTGATTAGTCACAGTTCGCTCTGGAACTTCATTTGTTGAAACATGCCACACATATTTGAACTGAGATGGAGTTACATGATTTGCTGTAGTCAGCCTCGGGTATAACAGGAACGGGAAGCAGGTGAATGTGCCACGTTGTGACATGACTTGTTATCCAGTGTTTCATTGTGACGTGTCTTTCTACTTTGAAAGTTTCATATTGTGTAAATATTCCATTTGATCATCGGCAATCGCAAATGGTGGAACATCACAAATTATTGGGTAATAGCCCATGCAATCAAAATAAGAACATTTGATATTGTCATGGGAGTTGTTTTGTCTGCACGGTTCTAGTGTTGTAAGCAGATGTGGAGACGATGCGTCCTTGGAAGCTTTGTGTGTTTCTGTTATTATTAAAGGAGATATGACTGTCGGGGGCCTTCGTAGCCAAGGAGCTCAGCTGCTGTAGTGCAGCCTAACAACCCAGAAACCTCTCACCAATGCATTTGCTATGAATTCAAGACCAGGTCATGCTGGCTTCCTCTCTAACTGTAGGTGAGAAGGTCTGCCAGCAACCTGTTGATGGTTGTAGGTTTCCCCTGGGCTCTCTACGGTTACCTTCCACCATAGTGCTGGCCACTGTTGTATAAATGAAATACTCTTGAAACAACAATGAAATAAATGAATAAATAAATGCACTGTCATTAATATTACTTTAATGCTGTGGTACATGTAAATCTATTGTGTGTTACATGTAACTGTTCAGTACATGTACTGAAAAGGTGCGGAAGACAGTGTTTTTAGGATTCCAGTGAACACAAGAAATATGCCTATACCATCGAGCAGAAAGCTATGAATCTATATGAAATAGGAGTATGTAAGCATTTGCATAAACGACGTAAACTCTGTAATGGGTGCAGAATGTGCAGGAAATTATTTTTGTCATACATGCAGCCTGCTCAATGTCCATTCATCAGCAATATTTGTATGATGTTCATATTGTGTCTAGATTGGCTTTTTATTAGAAGGTTACTTGTTTGACAGTCTTGTGAATGTTAGCTGTTTCCGCTAAATTACACAATACACCATGATGTGTATGATTTATTTATTTACTTGATTGGTGTTTTATGCTGTATTCAAGAATATTTCACTTTTATGGCGGCAGCCAGCATTATGTTGGGAGAAAACCAGAGCAGAACCCATGGGAATGATGTGTATGAAATGGTTGCCACATTGAGAGATAAGGTTCTTTTCCTAAAATCTGGCGAGGTTTGCAGACTGGGAACATCTTTATTCCTATTGGAACACCCAGTTCGTGATGACTGGTTAAAGTGCTCACCTTTCAGTCAGTACGATACACAAGGTGCTGGTCCATATGCAGCCATTAGCAGGTAAGTTATATAGATTACCCAGCTCCTACTTGTAGTGAAGCCTTGGTGAGGATCAGTGGTGCAGTTCCCTGTTTACTGCCTCTGTGGCATGCATATCTGTATGTTGAACATGGACATATACATGTGACTTTAGTATGAAGTGTAGATTTACTCAGGGTACTCCACAATTTCTTCTGTCCATAAGATTGACAGTCCTCAAGGTGAAATTGTCCTGCAAGCCAGGTAAATAATACAGGAGGGATACTCTCTTTCCTTGGCAAAGTATGTGTATTTGAAAGCTGATTTTTATATTTTGTGTAGCTTTGTCATTTCACAGGATGCCCTAGTTTCTCCTGAATGACGAGAACTGTTCAAGAAACAGGATCTGACCTGCCGGGTTATGTGGTCTGTGGCCCTCTACAAAGGGAAACAAATCCTAAAACTTACCAATGCCCTCTGCATGCTACCTACCTGTATGTGAATACCAATGCCAGCTATTATTATTCAGGATGACTTATGTTATCGAAATCACTGGTACTGTTATTCATATAGGCTAAAGTCATTCATCTTCGTTGCAAGATTTGCATCCATTTTCTAGTAAGAGCTGAAGATGCCCATTTACACGATTAATGTGCAAGGGAGACGTTGTGATGCAAACAAAATGCAGTCACATGGATATGCAATTGGTTTCACTTATGTCTCCGGTGTGATTGGGATTAAGAAAATACTTAAGAATATGTCTTACATGCCCAGAGAAAACTGCCGATCTTTACCACCACCATGCTGCAATGCATCTGACAAACCTCCAGACTTTAAGCAACAAATGAACCAGAGGGGCCTGGATTCAAGCGCTGTATGCAAGCTCATTGACAGGGTGCATATCATCCAAAGGGAAAGTGATCCTTCACTAGAATGAGTCAACAGGGGTCTTTGATGTCAAGTCCCTAAGTATGCACACACAGTACACGTAGCTTGCTCCATCCAATTGTTCAGTGCTGCTCTTAGCTCTTTCAGATTTGGACAAGTAAAATCATACACAAGGACAGTAGATGCACATTGAACTAATGGGATAATACATATTTACAGGTCTTCAGAGAAAACTTGTCATGGTTTGATTTATGATGTTGAAAGCTTTGGACAAATATATGGGCCACTATGGCACTGATGTCAAATGACCGAGTCATTTCTGTTATCTGTCACCACCATAACATCCACATTGCATGTCTACTCGACCATATGTAGACTAGTATATCACACGTAGGAATGGTGCTTGTGGATCAGCGTAGAGAAGCCACATGCTGCTTAACGACCAGACCGACATTACTCTTTTTACCTGGGCAAAATATTCTTATTTCCTCCAATAAGATGCCAGCGGATGGTCGTGGTTTTCCGCCGGGCTCTGCTTGGTTTTCTCCCACCATGATGCTGGCCGCTGTTGTGTTTAAGTGAAATATTCTTGACTAAGAAGTAAACACCAATCAAATATATCTAACTAGACACATTCAGTCATTGGTTACAATAAGAGGTTGAATATCCTCGCACAGTCGTTTGCCTAGTCTAACACCGTATGTTTTCCATAAATATGGTACGGATACAGATGTACATCATGCATGGTAAAGTTCATAAGTAACTTGCCAAAGGTCAGTAGTTTACTCCACGCATCCCAGTTTCCTCTGCAATAAAGCAGCCATCGTGTGAGTAAAAATGTTTTCAGGATGCAACTGAGCAAGGATAAAAAAAAAAAAAAAATAACAAAAATACACAAACCCACTGAAATACTGACCAATGTACCTTTTCATCCCATATTCACAGAGACAGTACACACAAAATATTTAAATGATTTCATTTCATTTTATATTTTCTACATCATGACTACTGTGTTCAAATTAAGACCAATTATATGTAAATAATGTCCTGAGTACTGGATAATCATCCGCTGAGGAATCTCTTGTGGGAAATTAGTAGAAAATGTTGAAAATACACACAAGACACTTTTCCTCTAGAGCAAATCTGAAATGTACCACTATTTCAAACGCTTACATTTTATAATAGCACCTGGTTCTCAATAAATGGCCTTCTGAAGCAAAGGCTTTTGTAATTTCTATACACTATAAACCCAGATATGATGCAGAGTGTACATAAAGGCAGAACTGGCATCACGTCTGCCAACATAACATCATTTAGACATACAGTTAAATGCTGGTGATAAATAATTCCAGGTATCGAACTCTATTACGTCATTTTAATCACAAATGCTTGGCACTGGTTTGTTTCAATTTTGGAGACATTATGGAAACAATATTGCTTGTAAAATCCACAGGGTTTATAATCAACATGTGCTTAATACTCTCCCCTCATTAGGGGTTATGCTCTAGGAGTGAGTTGATCTAGACACAAGCTCACTCTCCAATACTGGACTGATGTGTTCCTGGGACAGACCAGAGCTTTGTTGCTGGGATGTGTGCATTCGAGGACCAAGCTCATTCTCTCACACAGGACTGGTGTGTTCTGGGGACAGGTTACAGCTTTGCTGTGGGGGTGTGTACATCCAGAGAGACAAGCTCACTCTCTGATACGGGACTGATGTGTTCCGGGGACTGGTCAGTATCACAGCATATCCTGTGATCAAACATGCTATGGGGCTCTATCCTATTTTGTGGAGAGATCTTCCTCAACTCCGCCACCGTCTTCTCCAGGTGTGTAAGCTGGATAGGCTCCACCCAGTCAACCTCCTTAGGGAAAAAACAGTCACCTGTGGAACATACACATTTGTTTTCTTATCAAATGCACGTCCTCTTTGATGACCTTAAGTTGTGAAATAAGTGCCTTTTCAGAATTTTAAAAATTCTTGGACAGACCTTTTTAACCTGGCTTAAGAATTTTTACCTGTCTCTAAATTTATTTAGCAAGTCGCTTTAAGGGATTGGTCTACCGCACATACATGTGGATAGGTAAAACAGACAACGTTACTTGGATATTACCTTGTTTTCAAAACTGCAAATAATTTTAACACTGGAGCAAACCTGGACACACTGCCCACATGTTTGCAAAATTCTTTCAAACCATTTGATGAGGGCAGTTAGGACACCAGTGGTTAACCCACTGTTGTACCTGTATATACCTGGTAAAACTGCCAACAACCCATCCTTGGCTGCCAAACTCACAGGCATCCACCTCTTCATGTGATATTTAGAGCGCCTGGTGATGAAATCTGCAATGTCTGATGCTTTCGAAAATCGGATGAGCCTGGCAAGTTCGTACAGCTGTGGAGGACCAACCATTAACTTCTTTGATCGATAACTCTGCAGGACTTCTGCTGGGCTTGACCACTTCATGTAACAGAACATATGACAGTCACATACGGGTAAAATCACTGAACTCTTATAGTGTATAGGTGTTGCGTGTTCACAGTTAATGAGTGCAAAATTTGCCCCCCCCCCCCCCTCCAATTGCATTTTTACCCTGTTGTGTTTCCACGACTTTTTCGCAAGGGACTGGGGCAAATCCGTTGGCTCTATCACAGAATTTCCATCACTTCTTTACTGGTAATTAGCATAAAGTTACCTTCTTAACAAACTTCAAGTCACTTTAACATTATTAAGGTCAATACCCCTCTCAGAATAAGGTGAAATATGGAAATTTACCATGGGCAAAGTTTGGGGTCGTTTAGCTGCTCAAACAATCACAGAGTGAACATGAACATGTAAAGTTTACCACGTTTTGTCACAATTTCTGCCCATCACATGCAGAAAACACAGAAGAAAATTCAAACACTGAGATTAACTAACGTCTCCAGTGATCATTACAAAGAGCTTACATTTACCCTTGCATCACAAACCCTTCAGATCCAGCTGTCTGAGATCATTCTGTGTACATAACACTTCTCTATATCATAGGACCAATGAGCAACACAATACAGTCAGGTTTATTGGTGGAGGAAGTTACATTTTATGCACATTGGAATAATACCTTCCAAGCATACATGTACCTTTACTTATATATGTATCTACATGTAATATCATAATCTTGCACTGTGACAATATGAAGCATCCCACAGCTTTCACTCGACTGTTTGTGCAGCCTTAATATGTCCACTGATCACCACTTGTCTTCAACCAATACAGCATGCATGTCGGTATGTCACATCCATGATACCAGGGAATTTAGGAAAGTTCTTAGCACAAAATTTACAACTTAGGTCAGTCACATAAGTGGATTACCCTGGTACCATTTTCTACATGCATATAACGGACTAAAACTTTGTTGTATGTACACTTATATCCCAAGGCCAGCATTATGGTAGGAGGAAACCGGGCAGAGCCCGGGGGAAACCCACAACCATCCGCAGGTTGCTGGCAGACCTTTCCACCACCATCCGCAGGTTGCTGGCAGACCTTCCCACGACCATCCGCAGGTTGCTCACAGACCTTCCCATGTATGAATATTCTTTTCAGCAACATTAAAACATTTATTTATTTAAACAATAATCACATAAATCCACATATAAATATAAGTATTATAATTAATGCTGCTATGCAGAGACTTAATTTTACTGGCATGTCTATCTAACACGTGATGAGAACACTGGACACCTGGACATTGAATCTATCCTTTAACATTTATGTCTCCAGGCCCAACCTGCTTATTTGTTCATGGATTTTTGATTTTACAATGGTTTTACAATACACTAAGCTTTGACGACTGAGGACATAGTTGCCGTAAGGCAACCAAACAAAGACACATTAACGAGATTACCGGGTTGTGCTGTCACAACATTATCGTTATGATGTTTAGTCAGCCATCCTTAAATTTTATTTGTTGCAGGTAACACAACTCTATCACAAGCAAAAGGATCACAGTCAGTAGGAAACTATGTATTTTTTTTTTTTTGTTTTTACTCTTGCAAATGAAATAAGGATTTTACCAAACTTAACATGGAGAGAAAAATATAAAAAAAAAATCCATCTTACCCCAATAAATACTTCACAGCATAGTGCCCTATATTAGAGGGTTGGTCGGGTTACATGCAACAAAAGTATCTTCAATGATGGCCCTGGCCAACGAACATGCATGTCAACACACACAGACATGTGCATTAGGCAGTCAGATCTATGTATATAGGCTTCTAGGCCCTCGATCAATCTCATTCAAATCAGATACTACTGCTACAGGCCTTAGGCCTATATAAGCCTACACATGTACCTGTGTATGAACAATTTCTCCTGAATCATGCTTGACAAATTCTGGCATTTCATCGAGAACAGAGAGGAAAAATGCAGTATCAAATCTTCTTGGCTGTTTTTTTCCTGTCTTGAATTCATTCACTGGAGTCAACCAGTTGCACCAGTCATAAAGAGACCAAATATCAGGCAGAAAGTTGTGCATCCTACAAAGTTTAAGAAACTGTGCTGGATCTTTCTCTACAGCTCTTCGCCATTCTGACAAGGTTTCCTCTTTCAGTTTACCACATAATGATGCACTTATTGGCAACTGCCGTGAAAATTTGGACAGTGCTTCCGTGAGTTCGGCAGATGCAACATTCCGCACTAGCAAAATTCCTGATTCCTCAAAGGTCTCTCGTATTGCACATATCCGAAAGGCCACATCTGCTGGGATAGTGGAAAACTGTGCATCACGTTGGCGGGTCAGCATAGGTGACAACAAATGCGAAGGCTGAAGAGTGGAAGACGACGCCCTGGGCCATTTGCTCAAGTCCACGCCAGATTCTTGAAATAAATCACACCATTCGCTTGAAAAATCCGAATCACTAGCAACACCTCCAGGAAAAACATAAGTGGATGGCATAAATTTACTCTTACCACTTCTCTTCAACATTAAAATGCGATAATCAAAGTTTCTCTTCAACTTGCCAGATGATGTTGTTGGCGTTGATAAGGTGATTTCTGAGCCCCGTTTGGACCTACACACTAAAATAAGAGTAGCCGCTTCTCTCCAATGTTTTAACACTGCTGCCATTTTACAAATTCGCAGATTTCACTCCCTGAATGCGCAAGGCCTGCCGCTGTTCACTATCGGCGACATTAGCCAAGAATGACGCTGTCACGAGTCTCACCATTGACCTGTCAAACCATCTACTGAATACAACATCAACGCCAAGTTTGGGAAAGGTACCAGTGAACAGCCGAAGATATTGTACATTGCTTCACAATCACAGCAAGCGAGGAGTTTTATTTGAGAAAATGGCAACTACTGTTTCACATGGAAAGGGGAAAAGTGCTATCGACAAGTCACACAAGTATGACCGCCAGCTTCGGTAAGTAGGGTTTCAAATGTGTTTTTCTTCTTGGCTACACGTTGCACTTTGAAGTTAAAATCTTGTCTTGGGCGTGAGTAGATATACACGAAAACTGGATACCGAATCATGCCTCATGACGAACCACGCAACAAGCCTGACCCACAGAAGCTTTTATTTACTAGTAGGCCGGGTTTTACAACATATGAATACTAAATGTAGTATGCAGGGTTTCTCTGTAGACTATGTCTTTGTAGGAACTCAACTGAACAAATTAGAAAACTCAGTATTTTTCATCACCAATGTATGTAAAATGTATCTAAAACTCATTTATTTTATCCAAACTGACTACAAAATTTCTCTTAAACTCAATTTTCCGATACGCGGGGACCACCGGCCACGCTTAGCCTGAGGACTATATATATTTATTTATTTCATTGGTGATTTACACCATACTCAAGAATATTTCAGTTATACAACAGCGACCAGCATTATGGTGGGAGGAAACCGAGCAGAACACAGTGGAAACCCACGACTGTCCACAGGTTGCTGGCAGACCTTCCCATATAGGGTTATAGAAGAAGCCAGCATGAGATGGATTTGAACTCACAACCACACATTGGTGGAAGGCTTTTGAATCATTAAGCCGTGCTAGTGCGCTAACCAACTGAGCCACAGCGACCCCCTGGTCTATGTGGATGCGATTCAGGTGAAATGCTTGTAAGGTGCTACCCCTTCATTAAATTCTGCTGCGTATGCATTAGATTCTTCCCAAATACACATAAAGCACCTTAATTCCAGACGTTGAATATTTGTGCACATTTTGCCAAAGTTGCTACTTAACACTAATTCAACATTCTCAGCCGAAATGTAAGCCAAAGTACAGAATAGGGTCAACTGGCACATGCTGTTATCCTTTTTAAAATTGATTTTTAAATCAACGAGGCACTCATGCTCATGGCAGGTTGACCTTTTTGTGAGATCATATCTTGAAATTTCCATCCATACTAATCCAGTCTACACCTTCAATCAGTTTGCATAAAGGTCAACCACGAATGCCCATGAGTGGGGATTAACAACACGGTTTATTATGTCAAGTTGTCAACACTGCATTTGAGCTAAAGTCTCTAATGTGAATTATCTTGGATTTACTGGTCGTAAAGGCTACAGAATGTGAAAAATTTGGCAGAAGAACAGGGAATGTCTTTGTGAACATAGTTTATGTCAGTTTTACTTGGTCATGCATATCTTGGTTCATTTTGCACGGATTTTTGTAGGTATTTTTAAATACCACAATTTTAACCTGCTCCTCGGCTGTAGGCTACACCTAACCCCATATTAAAAGATCACAGCCAAGATCCTTGGCTGTGTACTCAAGAGTATTTCATGGCTGCCAATATTAATTAGTGAGATTAAAGTGGGCAGAACTTTGGCAAAAGCCACAACCATCCGCAGGTTGCTGGCAGAGCATGCTACACAGGCTGAAGAGGAAGTCAGCATCACGTGGACTTGAGCTCATGTAGCCACATTGGTGAGAGGATATTAGGTCATTGTACTACGTTAGCACTAATTGTTTCGGCCACAAAAAAGGGTTGCAGAGGTAAACCTGAAAATCTCCCGAGTGCAAAGGGCTGCACGTCTACTGTATATCTGTTGATGTAACGCAAGAAACGTTACAGACATGCACATACTGGCCCTACTGGCTTGAACCCCGGCATTGCTGGCCCTGGCCAAATATATTAGATGTAGCACACCATGAATACAAAGTTAAAGCTGAGCAAACGTGATACCTGATCTTCAGCGGCCGGTGAAAGTTAAAGCAGTGATACGCTACATTATATCTTAAGAGCAATCAGGTTTCCATCACCTTAAAAAGCATTGCATGTGTGATCAGCTCAGACAGGTTGAATTCAATGTGTTATGTACATCATTGCTTAACAATGGAGAAACTGAAAATGCCAAGTATATTGTAAGTATTGCAAACAAATGTTGCTGTTTTATTCACTGAAGAATGCAGCTTCAGCCTCCAACTTAAAAGGGTTTTGTCCACAACTAGGTGTTAATCTGACCATGCATGATCAGGTGCAGCGTAGAAATAACTTGACATTAAAGGAGACTAGAGCAGGACACAAATGCCACAAAAATATGTAACTGTATTCTGATAAGGCGTAATTGACGTGACAAATGCAAAATGTTGACGCGCCTAGAAAAACTGAACACAAAAACAATCATTACTTGAATATAACCAGATGCACTTTGAAGTTTGGAAATCGCATTTATCCCAAATTAAAATAGATTTTAACACAAGGACTGTGATGTGCTTATGATTCGAAAGACAAGGTGTAGTTTATCATGTATGTTCGTGTAGTGCATATGCACTATTGACAGTTACAACTTGCACAGTAAACAGATGCACAACTCATTTGCTGCAGTAAATTGGTGGAGGTGGCAGATGCATGCAGCTGATCTCCCATTCCCCTCCCCCCCCCCCAGCCTCCACAAATTACCCACAGGTTTGAAATGCTCTGCGTGATTAAGAAAAGCCATGTCGGGATTAAGAAAAAAAAACAACATACATTTTAGAAAGCTGCAACATGTTTTAAGTTTTGCTAGTGGTGTTTTCATCTTACACAATTGCATTATGACCCCGTGTCTCTCATCTGTGCAGTTGCTGTGAGGTCAAGTCCAGCTCATTCTGGCTTCCTTGCTGGATGTAAGTGGGAAGATCCGCCAGGAACCTGCAGATGTTCATGGGTTTCTCCCGGGCTGTGCATGGTTTCCTCCCGCCATAATGCTCTCTTCCATTGTATATGTGAAATATTCTTGAGGACAGCATAAAACACCAATGAAGTAAATAAAGAAATAAATTTTACACAATTGCGTTATGAGGAAAGCATGACCTGACCTACGTCCTTGGTCCTGCCAAGGTCGCAATGTTTTGTGAACATGAAAAGTTCCAGTTTCGATTTTATGGTGTCTGTGTCACGTTTAATGTTAAGTTGTTTCTGGGCTGCACAGTAATTGGGTAAATTACAAAATCAAAAAATAACCCCCATGTGTATACATGTCAGATTTAATGTTAAGCCTCAAAAAGTACTACATGCATGGAGCTTAGGTTTTGCATACATGTAAAGCACTGCAACAATAGGGGGTTGTTCTTCTGCTTTTGCTTGTGTGCACACTACATTGTAATTAACATAAATTTCAAATTTCTCAACTTCAAAGTTCACAACCTTTTGTGTAAATGAATCAGTGTTAAAGTAAATATTAGGTGTGCAAAATTATTGCTACGGAGATGTTAATTTGATCTACAGTTTTTTACCCCAAAGATTTGATGTGTTTACTAGGGCAAATACTTCAGATTGGAAATATATGGAGCATGCTCTGATAATCATCCTTATGAAAGCAAACTTTACATAAACCTCACAAAAAGCAGATTGCAGAATACTGGACCCAACTCTACCCTGTCCCATTAAGCCTACTGAACAATGATAGGTTATTTTTTACCCTCACATGATCATTGCATCCGTAATGTACTTGTGTTGTGAATTTCTGTGTGTGTTGCAGATTATGGGGTGATCATGGCCAGGCAGCACTGGAATCAGCGAAAGTTTGCTTAATCAATGCAACAGCTGTTGGCACAGAAGTTCTAAAGAATCTCATACTGCCAGGTACTGTATTTTGGTGTTGAAATTTTGGTGAATTAGGCCAGCATATTTTGAGGATAATATTTTGTCTAGACTGCAGTGTTCGTCTTAAACACTGCAGTGGCCTATTTTTTCTCTTGCTACCCTCACAATAGTATATTTTAAGGCTGCCATAAAAGTGAAATAACCTTCTGGACAGTGACAAACCCCAGACAGACATATTGAATCAGCCATTGATCAGTCAGAGTAGTGAATGGAAAACAGTGGAAATCTCATGAATACCTGCTGGATGAAGTATACAGGTGATTGGGTATGGTGTGAAGCACCAATCAGTTAAATAAACAACCTGTTGTTTTGAGAGCATGGGAATAATTTGCATAAATTTGTTATATGTAAAGCTGTTCTTATCCGATTGAAGCTAATGTGACATTGCTTTCACCTTTGCTCAGGGATTGGGTCCTTTACTATTGTGGATGGCCGTAAAGTAACAGGAGAAGACATTGGAAACAAGTGAGTGTGTCTGATACTTCTTATATTGTAGCATAGATTAATTTACATTTTTATATGTTACCATGTGGCATTTTCTGGCCATCAGTCCATCCATAACCTTTTCAGCATTACCACTGTTTTTACAGAACCATTTAATCACTGAGAATTATGAATTTGTTCTCTTTGTTTCTACCACTAGAGCAGGAGCTTAATGGAAATGACTTTAAAAATTTACAGAATTATCCCCCTTTGGTGACTCCTTGGTTTTTAATGCCACCACAGTGTGTGAAGAACAGCTTGAAGTTGTATGATCCTGTGTATGTCAGTCATCAAAACCAAACCTTATTCTTTCATCTGTCATTAACTCTGTCTTGACCGGCAAATCTTGAGGTGTCCTAAACTCTTGTTTTCCTTTGACTTGGAAGAGGGAAAATGATACATCTTTTAAATACAAAATTTGGATATTTAAACAAATCCTGGTTGCGACCTCTTAATGAAGTTCGTTCATAAATTAAATTGGTCAAGTTGAAATTTGAAATATTCATTGAGTATGTAGATTGATATGAGCCAGGAGAACTTCTGTCGTTATTCAAATTCAACACAAAGAGGGCAGGCCATTTTGCTTCATTAATGTCCAACCGAAAGCATGTCATGCTGCTAGTATTTGTTTATATGTTTAAGGGGAATGTATTTGTTCATTCGTATATTGTGTTCACTTTATGTACAATTCTGGCATTGGGATTCATGTCATTCTGTAATAATGCAAAAATACCTAATAGTTGGACGACCATGTCCATTTAATGGCATGAAGTCATGTCATTCACAAAATGGCATACATATGTTGCTGTGTCTGTCCATGACTTTGTCGGTGAAGTGCAATGAACTTAACTCTTGGAAACATTCAAAGATTACAGTAAAAACATTTCGTCAACATTGATTTTTCTTTTACTTTTTTGTTCAGCTTTTTTCTGTGCAAGAACTCCATTGGAAAGGTATGTATGATATATAATTATTATATTGAACAGTTTTATTTCTATATAAACATGAAGTTTGATATACACACTGTGAAGGTTCGGTGTGTACTTGTAACTTCTTGCATGTGTCCTGTTAAAACATTTCATTACAGTGCAATAACATTTGACAGTGCAAGCCAGTGTAGCTAAATATCTTTTTCTCACATTAGTCTGGTGGGGCCTCCTTGGCCAGTGTGTTAGATTGCTAGCTCAGCACAATGACACAGGAATCTGCCGACAGTGCAGTCGCTCTGAGTTCGAGCCCAACTGATAATGGTTTCCCCTTCAGTCGTGTGTGGGAAAGTCTACCAGCAACCTGTGGATGGTGTGGGTTTCCACTGGGCACTGCTCGGTTTCTTCCCACCATAAATGTGGTGAAGTTAGGGAGAATATTCACTTGTATAAGTGAAATATTCAGGAATACATGTACTGCATTGAAGTCTAATGAAATAAATAAATCATATCACTATAGCAGTGTTAAATATGTCGATGTCCTAATTTTCCTGTAATCTAACTTGAACATAAAATGATCGTAAATTGCAAACCTTAGTTTTCTGATGTGCTTTGTTCATGCTCTGAGTTGAGCCTATGGTAATGTTGAGCTAATTATTGCTCATGTTGGTGGTTGCCCTTTTACACAATAGTCACGGGCTCAGGTGGCCACAGAGTACCTGGCTGAGCTGAATGAAGATGTGGATGGACATTCCGTGGAAGAGGTAACCATTTGCCTAAAGTGAATTACATCTCCAAGCATGTTCAGTTTGTCTCATTTTAAAGCTAGTAACTTAGTGGCTACATGGGGGCACTAGATGCTGACAAAGTACATGGTAGCCATGACGAGCGAGAACTTTTGTTGTAAGATATAAAGGCACTTGTTATAGTTTTGTAGTTGGGTCATTTTGAGTGTTTTGTTTTGCTTACCAGTGCACAGATTGAGGTTTTATTTTTATGTTTGAAGTAATCCCCGGTATGGGGCATACTCATGGCAGCTGTTGGGATTTCTCCCCACATTTCCGTTCATGAGACACACATTTTCTGTTTCAGTCCGCTGATGTCCTGCTGGCTAGTGACCCCAGTTTCTTCAGCTCCTTTAGCATGGTCATAGCTACAAATCTGTGTGAAAAGTGAGTGTGTAACCAGTGCCAGTTTGAACTGTGCAAACTGTGTAGAAACCAGCAAATTTAAAGTTGCCATAATAAGTCAGTCACCACATAAAGGTATTAAATGATCAACAATATGTGCTGAATAGATGAAATTGGTTTAAAGAAGATAAAAAGCACCAGAATATGTTTCTGTCACCCAAAAATATAAAATGGAAAGATATGCCATTTTACAGGGCTCTGTTTTAACTGTTCATATCTTGCACTATAGTGCTTATTATGTTTCCTATTGTTGTTACAGAGTTTTGTTACAGCTGTCAGCAGTGCTCTGGAAGGATGAAGTGCCTCTCTTGGTCTGTCGCTCCTATGGTTTCCTTGGGTATATGAGGCTTGCTGTCAAGGATCACACAGGTAAGTTAAAACCACTGTACTACCTGTATGAGTTCACTGAATGAGCCTTGCTGTCAGGGGCCACACAGGTATGATTACAACCACTGTATGGCCCATATGGTTTCACTGTTCGAGTCTTGCTGTTAAGGATGACACAGATATAGTCACAACGACTGTAAGGCCTATATGGTTTCCCTGAATGAGGCTTTCTGCCAAGAATCACACAGGTATAGTTACAACCACTGTATGGCCCGTATGTTTTCACTGAATTAGTCATCCGAAGCCATCAGTCAGATAGACGATCGACTGTTTCTATGTTACAAAAGATCATCTGTAAATATGTCTGTTCCGATGACTCTTTTGTATGGTGATGTCCTCTCCCTATCTCATAAATGTGAAGCCACTGTACATTTACTTACATGTACAGAGCTAACTTCGTGACACATGTGGCTATGTTTTGTTGTTGCAGTGGTGGAGACTCATCCAGATAATGCCCTTGAGGATTTGCGGTTAGACCAACCCTTCCCTGATCTTGAACAGTTCTGTGACTCACTTGACCTGGATAATATGACAAAGAAGGTGAATGTCAGTGTCTGGGTTAAACCACAACAACTGACTATGGTAAAATGACGTAGCGTTCTCCCATGACGAAGTTGAACATTTTGTTCTGATTCTGAGAGTTCTGTTAAATTGCAGAAACATTGTTTTAAGGCTTTCCTGAAGGAAGGATGGTACCCTACTGAAAAAATGTGTGCAGGAAAAGTAATGTTTTATGCAGGGGTTCATAGAAGTCATGTTTCCACCAACCGATCACTTCCCCCAGGAGGAAACAGTTTTTCTTTCAGTCGAAATTGAATATTTTTTTGTTTCAACCAGCCTTTTAAGGTACTGAAATTGAATAAATTTGTACTTAGCCATTTCTCATTAATTTAAGTAATTATAACTGCTGATACATGTATATGAACTCAAGCTGGCCTTGGAACTATAAGATATTACCAATTGATAACAAGCGCGAATTAGAGTTGTCATAACATTATTCCAAGCTACCACACACAAACAGAGTCGAGGTCCGTGAAAACCTGTCCAGAAGTTTACAACCGAGGTAAACTGGAAACTTTCAGAATTATTTCAGCCATGAATCATGACAGTGCTCTTACCATAATGGATTAGGGAAACTCTGGCTGTCACTATCAGTCATGTAAAAATTATGCAGTTGAAAGTTTTGGGGAAAAAGCACTAAATCACAACAAGCAAACAAACAGTTGGCGAGTACCAGAGGATAGGTAAATTAATAATCATGAATTTCCTTACATGAAAATACTACATCTTGATACCAACCATATGTGGGAATATCTGCCAGCAACCTGTGACTGGTTGTGGAAAGGTCTGCCAGCAACCTGCGGATGGTGGTGGGAAGGTCTGTCAGCAACCTGTGACTGGTTGTGGAAAGGTCTGCCAGCAACCTGCGGATGGTGGTGGGAAGGTCTACCAGCAATCTGCAGCTGGTCATGGGTTTCCCCCGGGCTCTGCAAGGTTTCCTCCTACGATAATGCTGGCCGCTATTGTATAAGTGAAATATTCTTGAGTACAGCGTAAAACACCAATTCAATAAATGAATAAATACAAATTGATGATGTATGTGTTGTAGATGATTGTTCTTTTAATTATCTAAATTTTATCTTGAAGTAGTATCTTTCTGAAAATAAACAGAAATCTCAGTTCATAGCAACAGTTTAAAACTTTCACATTTCTGATAATGGTAAATGTGAAGGAAAACCCTTATTAACAAACTACATGTAAAAGTCACGTAAAATTTACCATGAAAATCAATGCTGGTAAATTGAACAGTGTAGAGACCCACTAACCTGGATCAGTGCTCAAGTTTACTAGTACTTTTTTTCTTAATCACACAGTGCACTTAGCTTTGTTTTTTTAGGTGCATAGATAAAATTTTTAGCCACACCTGGTATGTTTTTAGATACACCAGAGCTTTTGTTTAGGTTTGATACGTGTAATAAGCAATATTGCCAAGAGCACAAAATATCAAAGACTGAAAAAATACATACATGTATGTAGTACATACATTTATTATAAAAAATGGTATTTCAGGTGATTGTACTTCATTAATTTTATTTATTCCTTTAAAATCACCCCAGATGAACTCTGTACAGGTGAAAATTAATATTAACCATATGTGCATTTACAGCTTGAGTTCAGTTTGTATCAAACAACAAGAAGTAGTTTATTTGAAAAAAAATACACACAAGTTGGACTTGTAGCCAATGTAGAAGTCATATTCGTATTTGGGGGCAAAGCTACATGCAGTGCGAGCCGGAACTGTGCATATAGTTAATTGACTGTCAAGTGTATTTGTTTGGAAGCATCAACAGTGCTTAAAAAAAACAAAAATACATAAATAAAAATGAAAAATTGAAACAAAAATGAACTGAACATGTACATTTACCACACCTACCTGTAAGGGGTAGTATGTTTCAAAGGTCAGCTGGTTTCATGGGAACTCTTTGTTTTTTTTGTTTTTTTTTTACCCATACAATATGAGTAAAGTATGGTGTCAGTAACACTGAAGCAGGCAAATTAATAAATAAATGAAAATAATATTGTTATTTTGGTTGTAGGAACACAGTCACACACCCTGGTTAGTAGTTATCTACAAATATCTACAGCTGTGGAAAGCACAGGTGAGAGCCAAGAAGACACAAATATATATCATTAAGTTAATGTGTACCAGTTTTACACTTGACCTAAATATTCTGGAAGCAACTCATCTGTGATAGTGTAAATGCCTTTTTATTCGCATGGTACTAACATTCACGGATTTCGCGGCAAAGACATTCCCGCGAAAATAAGTGCCATTGAATATGAAACCTATGCGTTTCATATATACTTGTATTCTGTAGTGCAGTGTGTGTACTTGTTAAACAAATGAAGGACAATGTATGTACTTCATTTCAAAACTAGTAAGTAATTTATTTATGTAGCATGCGTTACAGTCATAAATTCGTTAACAAGCACTACAGTTCTAATACGTTAATTAGAAATACCTTATTAGAAAGTATACTGGCTTTCACATACCCAGCTTGGATCAAATCGCGTCTCTTGCTGATTATGTTGTGATACTTTATAATCCACCGGGCATGAATTGGCTTCAGTGTTGCGGGAACCATACTGAGGCCGGTCTGGTCCCAGTTTATGGCAAGTTCATTGGGGATGTTGTTTTGACTGATGACGTCAGACACACGCTTAAGGCTTCTTTACATCTTTTGTTCCTGTTCTCTTCACATATCCCATTCATCTCAGCAAAGATTGGGCCCACGTCTCGGTGATGTCAACTTTGCGGCCAAACTGTGGGAGTTTGGTTTTTTCCGGCTTTAGAATAATGCCATCTGCTGCAATTCCATTGCAATTCTGTGGTTGATCACTATGCCACTCAAACAGACTTTTTTTACCCAATCCCTCACACTGTCATTAAGTTTCTTGCCGATTAGTAAGGGATGACCAATCGTAGACTTAGGAAGAGATTGAATAATGCTGCTAGGGGTTTCCTTCATCTTTTTTAAGTAAGCAGGCTTCATTCTTCGGACCTTACTTTCATTAATTGAGTAACCTAGCTGAGAGAAAAATTTTCGAGCAGCACGTGCTACGCCAATTTCCACGGCAGTTTGAGCAATCGTAGCTCTCATCTTGTCATCATAGCTGTTATAGTCTGGGATTTTCTGCCAATACATCTACAGGGTTGTTGGCGGCCTGAATGGTCTCGGCCTCTTCTTCAGACTGACTGGTCTGTGGATTCGGTAGACCGGGAGTCTTGGCAGGGTTTGTTAGGGTTATCCATTTCCACAAAGACATTTTGTTACGGTACTAATTGACTGTCTTATCGGGTGAAAGAAGAATGATTGCTGTTGAAATCTACAGTGCCTTATATTTCTGAGAAATTTACTAAAATCTGTCACAGTTCACTCAAAGTTTCACTCACGCTGCTGATGCATGAGAATTAAACAGTGGGATTTATTTATATCACGTTTAACCCTCCGTCGTCTCCCAGAGTGAGGGACACGAATATTTGCTCACACAGCAGGTAAGGGCTTCTTCTTATAAAGGGGAACAGTCTTCAAAAGATTAAAAGCCGAGGAAGATTAACTTCATTTGTCTGATCAAGTTACTGTATTGTATAGAATTTTTGTCACATCTTACAGGTTCAAACAAGTTTAAATGATAACATTGTTACATGAATGCCTGAGTTGTTTTATTACTTGATGTTTCTGTATTGAAGTTTGATTTTCGTTTATCAGTTGTCAAAAAATTCTGTTAAGATGCGCAAAAGTTGATTCCCGTGAATGTGTCTTCTTAACAAATCCGCAAAAGTTTATGCCCGCGAATAAAAAGGCATTTACAGTATACAGAAACTTCAAAATCCTAATGCTCTGAAACCTTTCTAGAAGAAAAGAAAAGAGAAGAACAGTTACAGCAATATATATGCCTTTATCAAAAAGATTTTGTGAATTCAAAACAAAGGTATGCCACCATCAAGATAAAGGCAGTTCCAATTCTTGGAAACTTATTTTGGCAATCATTGTATTTAGAGACCTAAAGCTGGTGGCTTGATTAAAGGCCTGTTATGCTCTTGGAACATCAAATAGTTTTGGCCCATGCTTTCAAAAGAGGAAACAGAGCCATTTGCACATGTACGAATTTGGAGTAGAATACGCTGAAAGGTTACATACAGATGTGGAAAAAGTTTACAACAAAACGTTATTTTGGAATGTTATGCAGGCATATTTCTTTCGTTGCCTTTCCCTGTAACAACAGCCTAATGGAGTGGCATTGGTTATGTCCCCTGTGGCTGGGCAAACCTGAGAACCTCTCATGCACAACATCTTTTTTACATGTGTTTCCTTCGTCATGTCACCTTAATGCTAACTGAATACCTTGGTTCTCTGATCAGCATCAAGGGCTCCCACCCCAAAACTATGGCCAGAAAAGGGAGCTGAAGGAAGAGATCCGGAAAGGCATTCGTAAAAATGAGGAGGGCGTTCCTGATGAGGAGGAGAACTTTGAGGAGGCGATTCTACACCTGAACTCTGCCCTTGTCACCACACAGGTGAGAGGCCAATAAGCCTGTTAGCTGTTTCCAGGGCATACGGCCAAGGTTTCTTTGCTTTGGAAAAAGCATTGTCACCCTTGTCAGTTACACTGATTTTAGCACATTTCGTGCATTTTTTGTGAGTCTTCATAATATCTGAGAGTGTACCTGGACTCAGGCATATTTTTTGAAGTAGAAACTTAGGAAAAAAGGATACAAAAATTAGAAGGGCTGAATCCCGGGCTATTGCCAAAGTCTTTAATGTTATGGCACAGGCATGAATGGCCATGTGCTCTTGTTTTTCCCATGCATGACCCATTCTGTTCATATGTACTGATGCACCACTTGTACATCTACATGTATCTGCCTTGTTAACGATTACCAGTAATCTTTTGTAGCTTTATTGGGGGTATAAAAGAAAAACCTGTTAGTGCAAACTGCATGAATCTGCCTATATAAAGGCTCATGCCAAACTTTGCATAGTGGTTTTTATCTTTTGACTTGAAAATATTGCAGTTAGCACCTACAATGTTAATAATTGATGTGATCAGAGATTATACATAGATAATACATATCTAATGTATTAATTTCATGCCAAACTGTAAATGTTAGGCATCTGCTTTGAAGATGGAAATGCTGCAGGATCTTGAACAGGCATTTTTTAAATTGCACTCCGTGCTTCTGTGGCCGAGGGGGTTAACGTGCCAGCACAGCGCAATGACCCTTGTGCCTGTCACCAATGTGGTCACTGTGAGTTTCTGTCCAGTCTCTCTCGCGGTACATGGGAAGGTCCGCCAGCATCCTGGGGATCGTCATGGGTTTGCCCGGTTTCCTCCCACCGTAATCTTGGCCGCCCTCGTATAAGTGAAATATTCTTGAGTAAATTGTCAGCCTGTGAAAAAGCTTTATGGTACCAGGTATGGAAAGTGTGTGTTTGCAAAAGGCCAACAGTAAGGAACGTACAGATCCTGGCAGGGATGTAGATTGAACATAAATCCATGTGTGGCTCAGGTAGCAGACAAACACCTTTGAGTAGTTTCCCACTTCCCTCAGAGGTGGTAACTGCTACAGTTCATGGTTTTATACAGGTTGCCTTGTTTGAAAACTTTTTGAAAACTTTAGTTTTACCTGAGTTGTAGACTTGAGGACAGGAGCAAGTTATTCTTTCAGCGCTTTACATTGATCTGCTCGGTTGGCTATCCCACATAACATGGGGCAGATTCACCAGAGAGAGATGTGTTAATACAGTACAACCACAATCTATCTTACGATTAAACCAAACCAAGGATTCCATTTGCATTTGACCCAAAGCTTCATCCATGAATGAGTTTTACTTGTATTATTTTTCCTGATTCTGAGAGCTCTATTCAGAGGTTTGGAGGTTTGTTTTAAATGTACATTTGTTTTGAAGTACACAGTAAGCCGAAGGTCTTCAGATTAGTTTGGAAGGTGCACATAAGAATGTGTCCAGCTGAGGAAAATTTTCTAAAAAATTTTAGGGGAGGGTCTAAAAATGTATTTTTATGGGCAAATTTTAGGGGAAATCAGTCTGTGATGAGCATACTTTTTGTGCTTATCAAACACGGACAGATCCTTATCTAAACCTTATTGGTTTTTTGTGTGTTTCAGACACAGCCTGATTCTCCCTTAACTTTATTTTTGGTTTGTGCTTTGCAGGCACCACCACATTCTCCATTAAACCTTGTTGTTGCTGTTTTGCAGATACTACCAGGTTCTCCATTAAGCCTTTTTATTGGTTTTTGTGTGTTTGCAGATATCACCAGATTATCCACTAAACCTTGTTGTTTTTGTTTTCCAGATACCACCAGATTCTCCTCCAAGCCTTCTTGGTTTGTGTTTTCTAGAAACCACCAGATTCTCTGCCAAAAATTGTTGTTGGTTTAAGTTTTTCAGATATGACAAGATTCTCCACTAGGCTTCTTTGTTGGTTTGTGTTTTCCAGACACCACCAGATGTCGACGTAAATCTTGTGGTTGATTTTTGCATTTTCCAGATAACAATAGGTTCTCCCCCGAGCCTTGGATTGATTTGTGTTTTTCAGATGTCACAAGGTTCAAGCCCTGTTTTGATTTATGTTTTAGATCCTGTCAGATTTACTGCTAAACTGTGTTGTTGGTTTGTGTTTTTAAGCTACCACTAGACTGTCCTCTAGACCATGTAAATATTTTTGATTGATTATGTATTATCAGATACCACCAGATTATCCTCTAAGCAGTGTTCTTGTTGGTTTGTATTTTTCAGATACCACCAGACTATCCTCTAGGCAATGTTATTGTTAGTTTATATTTTCCAGTTACCACCAGATTATCCTCTAAGCAATGTTCTTGCTGGTTTGTATTTTTCAGATACCACCAGATTATCCTCTAAGCAATGTTGTTGGTTTGTATTTTTCAGATACCACCAGAAGTTAAGAAACTGCTTGAGCATGAATCTTGTAACAACCTTCATTCTGAGGTAGTACACCATGCCTTAATATCCATATTGAGTTTTTCATAGAAAGTGATAAACAATTTTTTTTTTTAAAGGAGGAGGTATAATAAGGCGCTGAAAGTGCCTATGGCTATCACTGCCGGTTGCAGACAGAAATCAGTTAGCTTGTCTCTGACGACTGTCAATCATCAGTTAACCACAAACTGAGTCATCAGCATTTGAGTTGTCCAAACAGAGAACTGTTGTTTGGTTTCCAACATTGAATATTTTTCATTTATGTTTTGCTTTTCTTTTAACACTGTACTATCTGATGCAAGGTCTGTTGTCCCCCTTTTCTTAGGATTTAATCAAGCTGTAATTGTAAACAGAATTGCATGACGGACCAATATTACAGAATGTGAATATAATAAAACACAGGTGTTTCATTGTTATAGTTGAATAATAGAATAATTCTCAGGTCAAGCCCATACCACCAAAGAGCTGCCTATACATGAAACATGTAGTACCTGTGAGATCAACTCTTTAATTTTTAAAATGTTTAATTATATGACACTGTTGCGGATTTAAGACAAAAATGCATTTTCACAGAAGTGACAACAGAGGCTCGAACCCATGATACCCTGGTCCATACCATGATTTGCTAAACGCTACACTAAACTCAACATATTATTGCAACATGTGTTTGGTACACACCCAGTTGAAACATAGATCATGCAAGTCAAAAGAAAAAGTTATTGTTTTAAACATGAAGTGGAACACCCAAAAGATATTTTGCATAAAGATCAAACTCACTGAAATACGTATCCTGTACAAGTTTTGTTCTTGGGCTCCACTTCCTTCATGCCTAAATCATGGGTTGAATATGTTAAAAACTGCACGAAATTGACCAAATTGAAAAATGTGGCATATTCAGTTCACTGTAACATTTTTGCTGAATCAAAAATTTACACTTCTTTGCCAAAACCACATACTCTAATATGTGATATCGAAGGAAAAAGGAAAAAGTAATAAAGGAAGAATATTTTTCATGATCAGTTTATCATGGTGCAAGTTTCAGATTTCTCGCCTTATCATACCTTCTCCTTTTGACTGAATTGAGTTGTACCCTTGAAAAGATCGATAAAAAGTTATTCAGACATTGTAAGTGCGTATATGTATGCTTTATATTTGTACTCTGTGCTTTTCCTTTTTCTACAAAATAATATGCATTTGCATTTAGAGAAGTGATTTGAAAGGATCAGCTTAATGTAGTTCATTTAAAACACATATATGTCTGGCCATAAATAATGGAGCTTATCTTTAAACTTTTGTTAAACTTAGGGCTATTAGGCCCCTGTGTACACAGATATGAATTGGCTGTTGACATGTTAGAAGCGTCACTGTGGCAAGGCATATCTTGTTGATGTTACAAGGGAACTTGCCTGAGAATGTTTTCAGATTATATGATTCTTACAGTTGTCTTCTTTCTTCAGAAGAATGTTTGAATGTAATCTGAGCCATACAGGTGGCTTTTATACAGAAAGGTACTGGCATGTTGCTCATCTTTGTAAGTACATGTGATAGTGATGGTCCAACATAGCAAAAGAGCTATGTCTTTACCTTCCTCTATTTCTGACATTTCAGAGCAAACCATTCTGGATACTGGTCAGGGCTCTCAAAGATTTCACAGAAAATGAAGGGCAAGGTAGACCATTGATCTTTTCTTCTGTTTATTTATGTTTGCTTTTTTATGCCATACTCATCAGTATTGTACTTATATAATTGTGGTCAGCATTTTGGTGGGAGATTACCCATTGATCTTTTATATACATAACATATTACATTAGGTGCAAGCAAAGGTGCCCTCACAGTGCAATCATTCATCTAGCTTACAACAACCACAGCCTCCAACATTCGTGGAAATAAGATGTGAATATGACCTGATTATCAAGCAGGCTAGTGTATTTAAATCTTGATCAGCTTTTAAACTAAATCAGAGAAAACTTAACCATGTTGTGCTCTCATGGTGGCAACATATTGTGGAGATCTCTGAACACAAGAATAATGAATTTGTCTTGGGCATGTGTTTATGCATAATGTCTATCAAATAAGATGTGACCCTACATGAACGAAAGCTTTAACATGAATTAGTCCTGGCTTAGACCATATGCATTGCATTGTTTGATGCAGGCTCTTTATTGATGTATTTATTGATCTTGACCACCTGTCTCAGACATACTACATGTGTTTTGGCATTCTTTGTCCCATTCTAACAGATCACTTGTTTGTGTATGTGTATTTTACGTGAGAAGCAGCAAATACAAATGAACACAAGGTGTTACCCCTGTATTGATTTTGAAAATCACATTGTCAATGTTTGCTCAGATTTTCCTGTATTTATTTGGCGTTTGAAATAGAGACCAGATGAAGTAGTGATCCACACAACGTCAGCATACAGTGACTGAGTGGGGCATCACGCTTTAAGCTAGCATTATCAAACCGCAGAGCCAACAAGCTACCATACATTTTCTTTGTTTCTTGACAAAATCGTTTATTGTCACTCATTTATAAATCCTTACTCTTTGTGTCATCCATCCGTCGAGCTTAAAAATAAATGAATTTCAGAAAGTTAATTGATGTTCATGCTTAATCACTTTTTAATTACTTTTCTGATTATTTACAAAATTGCAAAACTCTCATGGCTGTTTCTGAGTGCAAGTTCTGGCCTGCTTATCTTGTCACCCTGTTGACAGTGTCTCTTTGAAAGCTGAGGGCCTCCATGGCTCAGTTGGTTAGTGCGCTAGCACAACGCAGTGACCAAGAAGCCTCCCACCAATGTGGTCGTTGTGAGTTCAAGTCCAGCTCCTGCGGGCTTCCTCTCTGGCCGTATATGGGAAGGTCTGCCAGCAACCTGCAGATGGTCGTGAGTTTCTCCCGGGCTGTTCCTGGTTTCCTCCCACCATAATGCTGGCCGCCATCGTATAAGTGAAATATTCTTGAGTACTGTGTAAAACACCAATCAAGTATATAAACAAATAAATCTTTGCAAGCTGCTGAATGTGTTGTTTTGCTGCCAAAGGTGTCTGACAGCTAAATATGTTTGACTGCTAAATGTGTCTGACTGCTGATGTTGTCTCACTGCTGATCACCTCCATACAGACTGCTGCTGTTGTCTCATTGCTAATCATCTCCCTGCAGACTGTTTTTGTTGTCTCATTGCTAATCATCTCCCTGCAGACTGCTGAATTTGTCTGACTGCTCTTATTGTCTCCCTGCTGAATGTGTCTGACTGCTGTTGTTGTCTGACTGCTGTTGTTGTCTCACTGCTGATTGTCTCCCTGCTGAATGTGTCTGACTGCTGTTGTTGTCTCACTGCTGATTGTCTCCCTGCTGAATGTGTCTGACTGCTGAATGTGCCTGAGTGCTGTTGTTGTCTCACTGCTGATCGTCTCCCTGCAGACTGCTGAATGTGTCTGACTGGTGTTGTTGTCTCACTGCTGATCATCTCCCTGCAAACTGCTGAATGTGTCTGATTGTTATTATTGTCTCACTGCTGTTGTTTTCTCACTGCTGATCGCCTCCATACAGACTGCTGAATGTGTTTTGACTGCTTTTGTTATCTCACAGTTGATGTCTCACTTCTACCTGCTGAGTGGAGACTGCTGACTGCTGACTGCCTCAGTGTTTGGTCCTGATACGCAGTGTGGCTCTTCTGCTTTGTCTCACTTCTTACTGTCTCATTGTTCAAAGTGAGGCACATCTCACTGCTAAGTGTTCAGTTTATGCCTAGCAAGTGTTTCAGGACTCCCTTTTCTTGTCGTCTGACATTTGTCTCCTTTTCTTAGGACAGCTGCCGCTTCGTGGCACAATTCCTGACATGACAGCAGATTCAGAGAGGTATATCCAGTTACAGAATGTGTACAGGAAGCAGGCGGCTAAAGATGTGGCTTCAGTCACCAGACACGTGCAGAAGACACTGAAGGAGTTAGGCAAGGTAGGTGCTGAATGCAGGTGGAAATATGGAGTGTAACTTGGTAACTGTGGAGATGTTAATGTGTTTTCATGTATTGGATGGTACACGGACATATTGAGTGTAGCTGGGGAGATATTAAATGTATGTTGATGTATTGAATGGTACATGGACATATGTTTGTTTATTTATTTATTTATTTATTTGATTGGTGTTTTACGTCACACTCTTTATTTATTTAACTTAGATGATGGCGGCCAGCGTTATGGTGGAAGAAAACCCGGGCACAGCCCGTGGAAAACCCACGACCATCTGCAGGTTGCTGGCAGACCTTTCTATGTACAGCTGGAGAGGAAGCCAGCATGAGCTGGACTTTAACTCACAGCAACCGCATTGGCGCTAGCGCGCTAAGAAACTGAGCCACGGAGGGCCCACATGGACATATACAATGTAACTGTGGATATACTAAATGTATGTTGATGTATTGAATGGTGCGTGGACATACTGAATGTGACTGGGGAGATTTTAAATGTACTTATTCATTTATTTATTTGTTTGATGTTTTATGCTGTGTTCAGGAATGTTTCACTTATACGAGGGCGGCCAACATTATGGTGGGAGGAAACCGAGAAGAGCCTTGGGGATTTTAAATGTATGTTGATGCATTGAATGGTACATGGGCATATTGGTTATTATATAACTGTTCACATATTCAGTGGACCGGTACATGAAATATTAAATATATTGCATATGTGTGGACGTATTGAATGTACATGGCTATATTGGATATATGTGGACATACTAGATGTATCTCTACATGCTAAGTGTGTGTGAGATAGCATAGAAGTATGTGGAAGAATTGAATGGACGTGTCAGATGTATGCAGGCATATTAGACATATTTGGAAATATTGAATGTGCCTGGACCCTGTAATTAAACAGCCATTGCATTATAAATACATTTATCACAGGTTAAACAGTCAGTCTGTACAGATGCACATGTAAATGTGTTCATACATTACTGTTTAAAGGGCAAAGATATTTTGTAACAGCAGTGAAAACTGTAATGAAAATCTAGTCACTTTTGTCTATTTTTATTCTATACTGAGCATTTCTTTTTCTCATGTTTTATTTCTGGGTGATTACAAATATATACATTTCGTTTTTCTGGTGTTCTTATTTTCTAGGTGATTACAAATACATATATTTCTTTTTTTCTGGTGTTTTTATTTCTAGGTGATTTTATGTACGTGCATTACGTGTTGCACTTCATAAGCACAGACCCAAAAGAAGTCACTGACACCTGACTACATAAATATGGATTATTGAGTCTCGTTGTAGAATTCAAGTATTTAAATGCATTTAATTCTATTTATGAAGGTTTCATATGATAAGTGAAAGTATTTTAAGCTACTGTTATAGGATATTTTCTTTTCTTTTTTTTTTTTTGGCTTGTCTTGGGATTTTTCTTGTATTTTTTTCCTGTCATTTCCTTCAAATTGATAGATTTCTCTTTGCCTGGTTACATTGCACCAAGTATGGTACATGTGCATATATGTAAATCTGTTGTATTCTCCTCTGTAACACATCTGTATATCTGTTGTATTCTCCTCTGTAACATAGCTGTATATCTGTCAGATAGTCATGATAGTAGTGACGCTGTCTTTTTCCTTTCCACTGATCTCTGCATTATTTCTGTTCTTACAGGCCAAACTGTTGCCCCAAGACATAGATTTGACCACAACAGTTCTGTATACTCTCTTCCTTTTTTTCTGCACTTGAACCATTTCTGTTGATATTATTTATACTGAGCCTGTGTTTCTGTTGCTCTTTTTCTCTATAATGATTTGCCTTTCCATGCGCTATAATTTTTAATGCTTTGTAATGCACCTGAGTCAACTTTCACAAAAAATTGTAAGTCTGTGTTTTGTATCTTTCCTCAATAATCAAGGCAAATTAATGTTTCTAAAACAGACAGCCTTAAGCTTCCACCAGACAAGTCTGCGAGAAATATCACTAATAATTTTTTGTGAAAGTGGCCCTCTTTTTCTTTATCAATAATCACATGTACATGTACATAAGCAGCTTTGATATGAGTATGGAGAACTATCTCTGCAAATATTCATGGAAGTGGGAAGGATGGTTAAGATGCCAGTCTCTGAATCACTAGGGCAGACTTGGTGTTTGATCCAAGCTGTGGACTGGAAATGACATGGATTATCTGGCATGTACACTTTCCTCAAGGCCTGGGTCAGTTGATGACAGTGTGAAAAGTCATTACTGCTTTTGAAGTCTTCTGTGTAGTGTTACATGAATTTCTGTGGCTTTCCACCAAAATGGAAGCGAGAGAAAATTGGTAGGCACAAGTAGAAGTTTTATGTCAGTGAGTTGCCAGAGGTGAGTGGTTTACTTGTGGACACACTGGTTTCCTCCACCCATAAAACATATGACTGTCATATTTATAACTTGATCAAACACCAGTCAAATAACTAAATACACATAAATGTATATGAGATTGCCTGATTTTCTCTTGATGCCAAGCTTGCTTATCTATCCCACTTCTGCTTTATAACAACTCTTTGTATTTGACTTGCTGTGACCTGCTCTTCCCCCTGTTTTTATTTACCAGCTGTCTTTCTATCGTCTTTGTTTTATATTTGCTCTAAGATGCCACTAGATTTAATGCAACACTCAAATATGATATACATATACCACGTGGTCAAATCACCGTGGAGACGGAGACAGATTACCAGTTGACACCACAAGACTTAACAATATTGTCCCATATCAGGGCAGCATCGGAACCTTGCTGCATGTCATTATGTTGCTTTATGAAATGAGACTTTGTGTCATGTCTACACATGTTAGATATGCATGGAATTGTTTTTTCTTTACTTGAAGTTCTGCAACTTTAAAAGCATATCATGAGCAAAGCAAACATGAGTATCGTCGTAGGAAATATTCTTGAGCATGCCTGGTGAAAACACCGGTCAGATGAGTGGATAAATATATAATTTTTGTTGTTGCCTATATGCCCGTGTAAAAAGCATATATAAGAAATAAGAGTGACTGGATCAAAGAAATGTTGCTCTTGAGTGGTTCCAAGTACAAAACTGGAATAAAGTGGAAACATGTGTGCGTGTTTTTTACCTCTTGGCTAAATTTCCCTAATCATTGTAGCGTTCACTGCAGCATTTATCTATTCATATCCATGAAAACTTTATCTCGTGAGAGTTGTTACCAGATAAGTCAAATGTGTACGCTCAAGCAGTGGGAAGAACTCATTTGAATTCATTTTCAGTGGCCTTCATCATCATTAAGCTACATCTATGATATTTTGTTGACGGGCTTTTATAAAGCACCTCTATCAGGGATTGTTATCCAAGATTTCAGTACCACATGTGCACCAAGTCAGACTTGTTGAAGAACGGTGTTGTTTTCCGTTGACCCTAACATATGTTTTGTCCAATGTTTTTATAAATGTGGAGACACCAGGTTTACCCCAAAACTCTATTCATTTGTCACGTACAGATATGAAAGGGCAGGTGACTCCCTAAGCCAATCATTCAGATCAATTCATGGTGAAAATCAGACAAAACAGTGTGAAAAACAGTGTGCATGTACATACATGTGTTATTATCACCCCCCATGTTTCCCTATCTCTTAGCATTCGGGCTATCGGACCACATATATTTTGCACACCACCATTTTCAACGACTAATGTTTGCTCCCTAGTTGAATAAATTGATGTTTGGTGCACAATAAATAGATTATTGAATGAATACTGGCTAATGTGCAGTCCTTTTGGTTCTATATTTGCACCATATTCATTCATTAACCTTTTTGTTTCTAGCATATTCATGATGTCAGTTTATGCCCACGTAGTACAGCAACCCCTGCTTTACACACTGAAAACCATTTAAAGCACCTTGTTAAACTGGGTGGGTAACACCTGAGCACCACCAAAGCGCCAGAAAACATACTTTTGTTCACTGCATTGATTTAAATCTTTTTGTCATACCTTTCATGTACCACTAGACCATACTCTGTATTTGATCTCATTTTGTGAGATTTTGACAGGCTTTCAGTCGTCTCTACATTTTATCCCATGAACGTAAGACCCGCATACACTTAAATCCGTTTCAGTATATAAGTGATTACTTAACTAATTTCTATAAAGGAAGTAACGCATATGGTGCATGTAGGCAATGCAACAACAACGCAATGCTATACACTGTCCTGGAGATGCGGTACAAGTGTGCTGGAGCTATTTGCCAAGATATAAATGGACCCCTCATATCACAGACATTGAAAATAAATGAATGTCCATTGTTTGGTGAATGTGTAGCTGATAGTTGTTTACAGATTGACTTACACTACTAATATAACATAAATGACATGACACCTCAAGATGACCGACTTCATAGCTAATAGCCTAGCTAGGCTATAGATAATGCAGTGGAGGTTTTTTGACCGCTGTGTTCTAACAAACGGTCTAGCATCAGAAGTGAATAAGCATAAAGACTTAAAGGTTCAAAACACTGGTCCTAACGTCATTTGACTTGTTTAGTTACATCATTTATACTAACCTCAGGGTGCACATGTGTCTGACAGAGTGAACAGCGCCCGCTGTTGTCTGGCCTTGTGAACCATGGTGTCCATGAGGAAGAGCGAGTGTCACATGAAAGTGGCTGAAAGCTGACAAACTTCTTTGAAGCATAGATGTTATATACAAAAACATACATGTATTAGTAACACAGTGGTTGAGATGAAGGGTTCAAAAGGGCTTGGATAACTTTGAAAAGCTTGTATCTTGATTATAAATTTTCTGTGTGTTTAAAAGCCTGGAAAATCTGTTTTTTGTTTGTTTGTTTGTTTGTTTTTTTGGCCAATTCGTTTTGAGGAAAGTTGTTAAATTTAGAAGCTACATGTTACAGACACCATGGCTGATGTATAGACAGGCTACAGAATCACCCCAGACTACCGTTTATACATGGACATGTCAGTGTTTATGCTGACCCCTTGGAAACTGTATTTTTCCAGCATCATTGAAATTCCTATTAAGCACTAATAAATTTCTTAATGCACTGGGCCTGGTGTAGAATGTTCAGTGAGATCATTTTACATGGCTTGAAATCTGTATTTTCATTCCATTTAGTCTGGAAAAGACGGATTTTGTGTCTGGAAAAGTCTGGAAACTTAAAATCACTGCTGTGCAGGAACCCTGCAGGGGTCCCCCAAAACTAGGAAATAGGCGATCTGTGGAAGAGTGTGTTTACTGGGCTGGTATATCCTGGATGTCACTGGCTGAATGCACAAAAAGAAATCAGAAATGAGAGAATAGTTCCAGACAGCAAATCAAGTTGCTTCATTGAAGAATGTTATACTCAGGCATATCTCGAACAAAGAAAAAAATTTGTTTTTCTTCTGATTATTTGAAAACAAGATAAAGCTGATAAAAATTATTGACCGCGATCTGACGTGAAGACGTCATACTGTCACAGCTCATAGCGATAGGAGTTTTTAACAAAACATGCTGGGTTTAAATGCTTGATGTAAACTTAAGAAAATATTTATCAGTACCGTATTCTGATTTTGAGGAAAAAAACATTCCTTTGTAAAAAGTGGCTTTACACAACACTGGAATATGTGTTAGGAGATTGATCTAGTGAGAGCATAACATCATTATTTTAGCTGTAGTACAAACAGAAGCCTGCAGACTTCATTGAGTGAGTTGACTCACTGCCTAGCCTGAATTCTATATATATTTCTCTTCTGCTATGCAAGGACTTCTCATCACATGCAGTTATGGTCTCAGTGGAATCTTTCAGCAGGTTTCAGCAGAAATCTAGTCAGAAGTTCTTCTGTAAACCTGTATTATCACTATGTCTCGAGTTATTAGCTGAATCAGCATTGGATCTGTCTCACAAGATTAGCTTTGTTTGGGCAAGGCATGGGTGGGTGCTCTTGCAAACTAACGTAAAATAATGCTCAAAAGACGTGATTTCCAGTAGCCTATATGGCAACAATACAATGCAGGTCATTTTGGTTTAACTTAAGACCTGAGAGCAATCACTCTCTTCTTTCGGCGGACTTGTAGCCGCCCATTCATCTGGAAACTATTCTCCTGTGTTTTTGTGTGAGCAAAGTCCAAATAATGAAGAAAAATTGACTGAAAAGGGGTCACAGAATCATGGCTGTCAGACACGTATTCAATACCGACTGCTGGAAATCAGGTTTTTTCAGCGTTATTTTGTGTTAGTTTGTGATAGCACCAAACAGCATTAATCTCATGAGACGACTCCAGTGTCAAGCCGGCTTGTTGTAACAGTTTGCAGGTGTTGCATGCTAAAGTGTGTTTGTGTCCATTAGTCTTTTCATGTTCGTCAGAATTTTCTCAGACCTTTCACAGCTCATGCTGGCTTCCTCTCCAGTCATATGAAGGAAGGTCTGTCAGCCACCTGCTGATGGTCATGGGGTTCCCCTGGGTTCTACCCGGTTCCCTCCCACCATAAGGCTGGCTGCCATCGCATAAATGATATATTCATGAGTATGGCATAAAACACCAATCAGATAAATAAATAAATAAATAAATAATTTAATCGCATGTTCCTCTAACTGACTAAGTCACTGAATATATGACACTTTAGTGGACATGCACCTATAGTTGTGGAAAAGAACCGTGTTGGTTTCTTTGACCCTGATATATTAATACTTTTTCAAGGTCTTTCAGGCTATCTATAAAGCTTTACTCTGTAAACACTTGGAACCAGGTTTATCAAATTTATACCACATAGTACACCTCGATATTCACAAGAAGCCAATTCATTTTCATTGACTTAAGGCCATATTTTCAAGGTCACGGGGGTCATAAAAGTTACAATTTGTAACAGTCTTGTAAACTTGTGAATGTCTCTTACATTTCCAGTAATATGTATCAAACTTATATCATGTGTGCACCTATTCAAAAGGCACACAAAGAACCTTTCTGTCTTTCATTGACCCTGACCTTGATCTGCTTTGTCAAGGTCACTGAGCCTGTGTGTCCATTACCCTGTAAACACATCTCCTGCTGTCATGCTGATATAGCTGAGGGGTATTACATTGATAGGTGTTAGATTGCATTCCCAGAATGATTTACTTACATGAATGTGGTCTACTTTGTGGATAAATGATACCATAGCACGTGGAGCAGTAGGTCAGTCACATATACTTCACCAGGTGCTTGACTAACCTGACTGAAGCCATCTGTGACTGTGAAGCCATCTGCCATCTTTGAACCTGTGATCTCATTGGTCGAGCCAGTTAAATATGGAACCGGCAGATGGCCATGGGTTTCCCGAGGACTCTGCCCAATATTCTTACATCATAATGCTGGTGTCTGTTGTATAAGTGAAATATTCTTCAGCGTAAAACACCAATCAAATAAATAAATATCACTGTGGAGAGAACAGGTTTTTGGCCACCAGGTTATTTTCCACATTCCATATGAATAATCTGTATGACATGTACATGTGTACCATAACTCTTGTAGAATTGCAAAGATGATTATTATTTGTGTTTTTGATCTGCAGAATCTGTGCAGTATATCCGAGCAGGACATAAAGACATTCTGTAAGTAGGAGTTGTCTTAAATAAACCACACTTCCTTAAATTAGACCATCATTACAAATACGATTGTTCTGTATAACCCATCTGACCCCCCTCCCAGTGCCCCCCTCCCAGTGCCCCCCTCCCTTGTCCCCAAACAAAAGGGTCCTATTTAGAAGTTTGGAGTTTTATAAAACTTTTTTTTCTCAGCATTAAAATTCTGTAAAACACTGTCTTTTTCACTTAAAAAAATTTCCTGCTAACTTATACAGGTATTTAGGTATGGTTCTGCATTAGGTATTGCCCATAGCTCCACTTACACATAAGTTTTCAAGGCTGTAGCCTTACTTCAGGACCAAGGCCCAGCATTCCAAGCATTCCAGTTCCCACCACCCAAAAAGTGACACATTTTTGGTTATGGCCAGCACAAGTCGGACAAGTCAGCGTGAAAATAATTTTCAAGTTGTTGTGTGAACCTAATTAGTAAATCTTTCAGAAACCCGTATTATAAAAAAGATGTTATTTTCATGGCATTTTTGTCCTGTACCAACCCGACAAACTATTGTTGGATACCTGTCTTTGTCCTTGCCCTGCAACTAATTTCCTTGCTTGCAGGTATTAACATAAACAATGCAGATAATTAAACTATGCTTATTAAGTTCAATTGACCTAAGAATTCATCTCAAGAATTGTACGTTAGAGGCAAATAAATGTCATTAAAAATTACTTTTGGTGCTGCAACTTAGTTTTTTCCAATAGAATGTCACCCTGCCTTCCAAATAAATTTCAAAACAACTTTCCACGATCAAAGAACTCCTTGAATCAGCCAACATAAGTAAATTAGTGATTGGACGTCCAATTTTGGGTCCAGTACAGTATATTTTTAATTTTTGTGCCTTTCTGGATATTTTGTGCTTGTACAGGTAGAAATGCAGCATTCCTACGTGTGGTACACTGCTCCAGAATAGCTGAGGAGTACAATAAAGACACTATGAAGCTGAGGGAGATAGGTGAGTGAGTGTTAATCCTGCAGAGTAGAATTTTCCAAGCGTTTTTAAGAGTTGCGAGGTATGTATGGGTACTTACAACTCATATTAAGAGTTGTGAATTGTGTATTAAGCCAGCACGTAGAACTAAAGCTCAGATTACCTTAATACTGGAGGATTCGAGACTAAAACTATTAGAATTTGTGTCAAGCTGAGTTTTCCGAACAGGTGACCCAAAACTCAAAAATGTTTTTATGATGCTTAAATGCTTACATGAACGGTATGAATTTATCTTTAGTTTGTGGTTTCAAAGTATGGGAAGGATTTTGAAAGGTGTTGGTGTAAGGTTAGAATTTTTTATCATAAAGCCTCTGTTGGTGAATACAATGTAAGTGTATGTTGAAGAGTTTAGTTGCAAGGTAGTACATGTAATAGTAGTCTGTGGTATTGAAGTTTAGATGTTACGCTTCGTGTTCATTAACCAGTAAAAGAGCTGGTTTTGTGATGTCACAGCAACCCGCTGAAGTGGCGTAGTACATAGAGAGTCCACCTTGTATAAAGTGGTAAATGTGGGGTTCAGTCCTGAATGTAGTCAAACCTAAGACTTTAACATTGGTAATCTTGGTACTGCCTCGCTTAGCGCTCAGCATGAGAAAAGGACAAAATATTGGTCGGCCTCAGGTGTCGATATAAATGTGACTGGGTAGGGCGTCCTATCTGATGTCTTAGGCATGGCGTTTCAATTAAGGCAGCACTATGAATACGTTGGCAATCAGCCCAGTCTGCTGCAATAAGAGACAATCGTGATGTGGCTGAAATAATGTTGAATGCATTGAAATCCACAGGTTTTTTTGTGCAGAGACATGAAATTGTGTGTAGTTTCCAGTTGCTGTCAGTGATAATACTTAAAGCTATCTAAGTAGTGGGCGACTTGATCAGCCGAAGTTACATGTAGGTATGGAGTTTGCATGTAAGAAAGATTAACATGTTGACTGTAAATTTGAACAATTGAGGGTGTTAGCTCTGAGAGTGTACCCTGGGAAAGTGATTCTTAGGAAGTACAGGTAAATGGGCTGTAACATGAATATAACAGTATTAATATACACATAGTTGCTGTCAGATGCTAAAAGGGACTAAATGGAGAAAATAGGTTTATGCTCATGTGTCTTTCATGTACCTGAACATTGAATTTGTTTTGCAAACTGCCTCATGATGTCATTGAGTAGGCAAATTAATTTTTAGCCATATATTTATCCTATATGCAGTATTTTTTTAAATCCCCCTGTGAGGCCTGAAAGGGAGCTGAACTTGTAGAATAAGCGCACAAGATGGTTGGCTATTGGCGCGTGGTTGTTGTACATTGCCTGGCGACCGTTGTACACCATCTTTTGCGGAATATCATGTGACCATATGTTGACCAATGGAAACCAAGTATTACCCTCTGAGGTATAATTATGTGTATTAGAATCAGTGTTAAGATAAATGTGATGGGTGGCATCTCAAAAGGTACTGCGTGTATTGAGCTCAGGTTTTGTACGCATGTGACATGTGATATACACTTTACATGTGACATGTGATATACACTTTACATGTGACATGTGATATACACTTTACATGTGACATGTGATATACACTTTACATGTGACATGTGATATACACTTTACATGTAACATCCTAGATGCTCTGCATGCAGATTAATTATCGTAAATTACACGGCTTTATAGTGTACTGCGTGTTTCGATCAGTGCGATGGTAAGTGTTAGCGTAAACGGCAAATTTCAGCCATATTGTGGTAAGTTCAATAAGTAAGTACACTATGAATGGAACTGAAGTTTGCATTACTTCCTCACCAACCTTTCTACCAAATGAAAGTTTATAAAATTATAGCCATTTTTTGTTCTCTTTGGAACTTTTAAAAACATTTATAGGAACTTGATTTTGCAGACATGCCAGAAGGAATTATTGTATTGAATTGAAAGTTAAGGTACATCATGTGACCAGGACAAGTTACAGGTCAAGTTTGAGTTTCATTCAATCCCAAAATTATCCCACAACACTGTGACCTTTTTTTTTTTTTTTTTCATGTCCATATGTTGTGTGACGTATTTGAGCAAAGGTAGACTATTGTCATTTGGTATTGGCAGATATAAAATGCGTAGATGTATTTATGCGTCTAACTTCAGTCATGTTCATGTACCTGCCTATAAGTTTTGCTTTGGCCTGTTTCAGCCAACCATTTGGAAGATGAGGACTCCGATGATATGGTGTTTTATGTGTTGCTGCGGGGTGTGGACAAGTTCTACGAGGAGTATAACCGCTACCCTGGCTGGTACAATGGCCAGATGGAAACAGACATCCCGCTGCTGAAGGTGAGCAATTGGGAATAACCAGTTAGGCACAGCAATTGTCAGACATGTGAACGGCGCCTAGTTTTATATCACATAGGTCTCATTCTCTTTCTTGGAAGCTTGTAAGGCCATCCATGAGAATTTTTTCATGGAACGTAACCTGAACGAAACCTGACCGTATAGGAAAAAAATTTATCCAAATAATGAAAAAGATAAGGATTTGAAAGAAAGAATGAATGAATAATGGGTATGGCTTATCGCCACATCGGCGGTATCTCAACCATATCATGGCTAGCATTTGAAAGAAGTAAACATTGACAGAAAAGTATGAAAAAGTATAGTAGGCTGGGTTCTTCTTTTGGAGGGTCAGTCAGGTTATGTGCAACAAACACATTATTAGCTCTATTGGTCGAAGACCAGAAGAGGTTATGTATTAGCAAGTTGTACGGGATCCGTCTGTCCGTCTGCCTTTCTGTCTGTCTTTCTGGCATTCATTAACTTTTCCTTCAAAACACTACTCCTGCCACAGTTTTTAGGTCAAGTATAGGTGACATGAAGATACATAATTGGTAGTATCGATTTTTCGATCATCGATTGTCCATCTGTGTTGTCTGTTTATACACAGTATGTTAACATTTTCCTACAGTTTTTGTCTGATTTCAGCGAAACTTAACTCAAGTGTAGACTGCATAGAGATAAATAATTCGTAGTATCAATTATCCAGTTCTGTGATTGGTTGTCCGTCTGTCTGTTTATCCATTGTATGCTAGTATACATGTATCTTTCAAAGGGCTAATCCTCCAACAGTTTTAGTCTGATTTTAGCGAAAAATTGTTGAAGTGTAGACTACATCAAGACACAGAATTCATAGTATGGATTTTCCATTTCGATGATCAGTTGTCCGTCTGTCTGTTTATCCAGTATATGTTGACGTACATGTATCTTTCAAAAGGCTAGTCCTCCCACAGTTTTTTGCCCAATTTCAATAAAACCTTGTGGAGGTGTAGACTTCATCTAGATACATAATTCATAGTATCGAATTCATGTACTGTCTCATCCGAGACTCTGGTTAATTGGGCTTAAATGGCCAGTTGACCTAATTTTGAATAAATAATTATATTTAATGTGAAACATTAAGAGGATTCTGTTGTATATTACCCATGCACCCCATGTCAAATTCTCATGTGAAAGTCAGCACCATTGTGAATGAACTACTGGTGACTTTTACTTTCCATATCTTTCTTTTTAGACTTGTGTGTCAAGACTTCTGCAGGACTGGGGATTAAATGTATCCATCAAGGATGACTACCTCCATGAAATGTAAGCTCAGGGTTTTGCCACTGGCTATTATGTATATTTCGTGTACAGCGCAAAGAACTTTTAATTCTTGTTGTTTGTACACCATGTACCACAAAAATTCTTGTGAATCAACTGTATGCCTGGCAATATGATTTTACAAAATCTTTAGGTACGATTTTCATGGAACGTGTTAACAAAAGTGGCTCGTTCCAGATTTGGACATAATTCAATATGTTAAACGTTTGCAGTTAGTTTCAGGTGATAGGGATTTGACCAGTTGATTTAATCCTGATTAAGGGAGACAGCTGTGTAATCACATGTGTCACACATGTCCTTATGGGAGCACTACATCTACGCCCATCTTCACAAAACTTTGTAAATCAGTTTTTGGCAACTTTTATTGTAGTTCATGTCACCGTATGGTGCTTTTATTCAGTTTGAATGTCATGTATGAAGAAAGCTCAAATTGAAGAATTTGACATAGTAAGCATGGAAAAGTGGCCCTGGCCTCTTCTTTGTGCTGTGAAATTGCTGGTTGGCAGAAAGACAGCAGTATACACTACAGGTAAAGTGATAAATATAATTATCCAAAGTCATTTTATAATTTATGTTACTGTGTTGATTGCTCAAGAAGAGTTTGTTTTAAAAGATATCTTTATTATAACAGTGCAGAAGGGTTTCCCGTTCATATGACCTTAGCTTATTATGCTTAATATTAAACTAGTCCCTTCCTGAAACCACCTGTAACCCAGTGCTATTAAAGTGATCCATTTCTAAAGCAACCTTGTGATTCAGTGCTTATTAAAGTGATCCCTTCCGAAAACCACCAATGATTTTACATGTAGTGTTTTATAAAGTGATCCCTTCCTGGTCTGAATAATCTAATCCTTTCCTGAAACCACCTCTAGTTCAGTGTTTATTAAAGTGATCTCTTCCCTAAATCACCCTAAAACCAGAGCCCAGTAAAGTTATCCTTTCCCAAAACCACTAGTAAACCATTGCTCATTAAAATGATCCCTTCCTGAAACTATCAGTGATCCAGTGCTTAGTACAGTGATGCCTTCCTGAAACCACCAGTGATGCAGTGCTTATTAAACTGATTCCTTTCTGAAACCACCAGTGAACCTGTGCTTATTGAACTGATCCTTTCCATGAAACCACCAGTGATCCAGTGCTTATTACTGATCCCTTCCTGAAGCTGTCTATGGTCCTCCTTTATCCTTTGTTACAGGTGTCGCTATGGTGCTGCAGAGCTGCACACGGTCTCAGCCTTCATAGGAGGAGCTGCTGCGCAGGAAGTCATCAAAGTGTTAACCTCACAGTTTCTTCCAATTGACAACACATTCATCTACAATGCCATGAAACAGACATCTCTCACGGTGGAGCTTTAAAGCCCATTGGCACTTTGATTCATTGCTTTAGATATTGAGAAGCCCTTACCAGTTTATTTAATAGTGCTTTTCACATTTGGAGAGTGGAACACTGTACTCAGCTCCTTAGTACTTGAGCACTAATTGGGCAGCAGGACACACTAGCCTGTTCAAGTGCTTCTCACATTTGGACAATGGGATGCCCACTCAATTCCTTGGTGTTTGAGCACTGTTTGGACAGTAGAATCCAGTTTCCGAGTGCTTTAATTACTGCTTGGATAGCTGAACACCCAAACTACTTCCATAATGTGTTAGCTCTACTGGTGGAAGACCAGGAGAGGTTATGTATTAGCAAGTTGTCCAGCATCCATCTGTCTGCCTGTCTGTCTGTCTGGCGTCTGTTACCTTTTCCTTCAAAACACTACTCCTCCTACAGTTTTTGTTGGATTTCAGCGAAACTTAATTCAAGGGTAGACCACATCATCATACATAATTAGCAAGATGGATTTTCCATTCCAGTGATCGGTTGTCTGTCTCTCTGTTCATCAAGTATATATTAACGTTTTTTTCAAAATGTTACTAATTACTGTTGTAGTTTATGTCCAGTTTCAAAAAAACTTGGCACAAGTGAATCAAGATGCAAATTTTGTAGTGTTGATTTTCAGTTTTGATTGTCCATTGTCCGTCGTACATATATAATTTTGTGATCGACTCCGTGATAATTATGTCCCAACCAGTAGAGATACTATCTCATCAGAGACTTTGGTTTTCTGAGTTGATCAGCAAGGCTAATGATAGTCCAGTTCACAGAGGAGTGGCACAGATTGATTAAATAGTGATTCTGCATACCTTCAGGATTTGCACTGTATGATCATACAGGCTCATAGTATACATACTTTACTTTATACAGTTTAAAATGCATTTCCACAAATCAGTTGTGAAACCTTAATGCACCTGCAGGCATAATTTGTAATTAGAAAGGCTTATACCACATGAAAGGTGTATTGCTAAGTATATAAAGAAGCAGTTTTGTTGCTGCGTGGCACTGGGAGGCATCGACAGAGAGACTTCAGCAATTAGACACTGGAATGGAACTACAATCAGCCAGTCATCCAGACAGTGTTTGTTTTGCATGCCTGGGCCCTGTCTGGAAAATTTAATCCAGTCGGTTGGTCTTCTTTCATTTTTTACATTTCAAGGTAAATTGCATTCCAAATGAAGAAAAAAAATCAATAAAAACTTGCCAGGCCCTTTTTGTTGGTAGTTAAATTTGGACACTGATACCAAAACAAATAAAAAAACCCTCACAACAGTGTTCTCTGCAGATTTGTTCGAATATTCAAGCTACCCCATGATGATTTTCATGAATCTTGAAATGTGAAATAAATACGTGACTGGAGAAGATCTTGTTGAGCTTTGTGATAGGTTTCCTTGGGCTATTTGTAGGCCCTATGTTTCTGAGATTCACATGATACTTTACCTGTCTGTGTTCATTTATTTTATATAAAGTAACCAGAGGTGGTTTTCTTCGGTTGCTCACATGTAGCTTTAAAACCTAGGATCTACACTGTAGCCTTTGCCATTTCTGCTAACCAGGGATCTCATATATTTATACTTAAGAGAAAGTGTTAAGAATGAATCTGAATAAACTGGATGTGAAGCTTTGACTGTTGGGTACTGAAAACCCATCGGGGAGAAAAAGAATACACTATTTTGAGATTCCATCACTTCAGTTTTATCTCTAGTCTGCTGCTGATACTAGCTCACAGAAAGAATACATTCTGGCAAATTTGTTTTTGGGTATGCCAGCTCCATTGCTCCATCGTAAAGCTATCCGATTAAGTAGATAGAGGAGGGCATAATGTACGTGTGTTTCTGTCGCAGATTGTACGTTTACCCCACTAGTAAAAGTCAACATCATTCAAAAATCTGTACCCAAAAAAAAACTGTTCGTTGAAGTTCAAATATGTTTGGACTACCTGTGAAAGGCGGATCACGGGCTACAATCGGGCAAATCTCATTTCAGCATTAAGAGTTTCATTCGGCATGACTAGATGTAATTTTTCTAAAATGGCAGATATCTGGAAATAAATCGAGTACAATGCATCATTGAAATTGGGATGGCAAATTACATGTACATATCTTTTGTTTGTAGGCTTTTGCGAGAAAAAAATTCATGTCAATTTTTATTGGTTTTTCCCACTTCCCGTAAAATCGTGACACTTAAATTATTGCTACATTTTAATTCAGCGTGTAAAATTACATATTGATAAGTGTATATATGCATCAGTTTATGATTTAATAAGCGAGAAAATGAAACGAAACGGGAAAATAAGTCATGTGACCAATTTAAAATGGCCACAGCTCCCAAATTTGTCTATGGTTAAATCAAAGCTGTTTATAATTTGGATAGGCCTTCTAACGTGCTAGCAGTATATGAAATATTAGCACGATCGGTCAGCTCTTTTTGAGAAGATTCTTATTGAAGACATTACATAAATTTTCAGAATGGTCGTCAAATCACGTCCCCGGTAAAGTTTACACTTGTACTTTGTATTGTTGCTGCACCAAGTTTAATTTTCTACCTTTATCAATTTTGGTGATGTTAGAACTAATAAAAGTGTGAAGAATAATAATCCGAATGATTTTACCAGCTGTCCGGCCAGGAAAGCATAGACCCCCAAATGAATATAGGATGGTGTGCTGAAAGAGAATACTAGGACTAAACTCCTGACCTTAGCTAGCTTAACCGATGAAGTTTCCCACGTGGGATGGCCAGATAATGTCAAGCATAATGTAAAGCGCATTGATTGTGCATTTCGTGATAAAACCTTGAAACTTTGCAAACATCTACTACTTTGGGTAGCATTTAAATTCCGACATAGTGCCCAGCTGGAAGTGCCCTTGGGAGCACCCAAGGGCACTTCCAGTCGGCGGGAAGGGGAGGGGAGAAGTATACAAAGGGAAATGTGTACATAGACTTGCCAGAAATGCTCTAAATGCATCCCGAGTTATAATAATAAAATTATAATGGAGTTTTAAAGGCATAGTATAGTCCCATGAAAATAAACCAAGGTCATGTCAGCGTTGTTTAACTTACATATTCAGCATATGTCTTTTACTCACATTATTTGTAGAAAGGTCCATTTTAGATAGTAATAATTTATTATTTGCATTCAAAAATAGAGCAAAAAAATAAAACCTGTCAGCAACTGATTGCTGTCCTTCTCCGGGTGAAATTTGTAGCCCTACCCAAAAAACAACGCTCGATTTGCGCTCGGAATGCATTATTTGTGTTACTCTGTTGCTTTTAGCGATGTTTTCAAGCTTTTTAGACAGAGGCCAACTGTTTTGTACAGGACAAAACTGCTGTGTTAAGAGCAATGCAGCATTTTAAATAATGTGGGTAGCTGAAAGATTTGTCAATAATGTCTTGCACCTGAAATTATTTTTCATGCCAGCTGGTCACGGTACAGTTATTTAGCCAAATGTCATCAATATGCGTTCCTAATGAACAGAAAGTTGTATTTGCGTGCTGGATAGGGGCGTTTTATCATCAGTTTGTTTACAGTCCATTAATTGCTTTTTGCAATCAACGATGCAGTCTTTGCAGTCACTAATGTCTTCAGGGTTAATTGTTTGTTGAGGTCTAAAAGATCCGCTGTAAATCATCTTGACAACATGTCAGTACAACTACATGTACTTTTTTCTGTTGTGCCAACTGTCACATTTGATAAGGAGAAAAATGTTTCTGTTCGTAAGTCACTATTTTTGTGTTGAAGTAGGAATATCGTCCATCAAAAGATTACTGAGATCCTATAAACTTAACTACCTTCAGTTTGGACAAAGATACTTACATAAGGTAATTATGTAACTAAGGAAGTTTAAAATTTCATTATTGACGACAGCATCATTAGAATACCTATTTATAATTAACTTCAAGATCTACAAAAAGATAGGCCCCAGACCCCATTTAGATCGCAACTTCCAGGAGTGTATCCTAGTATGGACGTTACAACAGCGTGCTTGAGTTAAGATTTGCAGACACTGAGTAATGTCAGTAGAGCGCACATGGCTTACTCGGATTGTTTGTGATCCTCTTCAATCTGACTCGCCAGTGCATCAAACATTTGATACATTTTTTTACAGGGATTTCAAGGAGCGCATATTTATTGCTTACCGCTCATTCCAGTGGTCACACAGATATGGTTTATTTATTTATTTGCTGAGTTTTAACGCCATTCTCAAGGATATTTCACTTGTGCAACGGCAACCAGCATTATGGCGAGAGGAAATCACCCAGAGCCCGGAGGAGACCCTCGACTGCTCGCAGACTGACAGACCTTCCCACATAGGACGAGAGACTAAGCCAACCAGAGCTGGTCCAGAACTTAAAGCTAATGCATTTGTAAGTGGCTCCTGGGTCATTGTACTGTGCTAATAGGGTATGCTAACACTACACCATGCTCTCAACCCCTCACACCAACAGACTTGATCACTCTGCATGTTAGCATGCGATCAAGGTCGTTCTGAAATTGTCTTCTAGGGAGATGTGGGGTGTTGGAAGAAGGCGCAGTATGTAAAAACTAGTGCCATTGACTCACAAGTCTGAGACTGGCAGAAGATTTTGAGAGTAGTTGACAACAAAACGGAACTGTTGCACTTGGTTTCCAAGTATCTGGTGCATTTAAAAGCTCGCAAGAAGGCTGTCCAGTGTTCACGAGCCAGTAGAGGCACAGGTCGACTTGTTCCCGTGAAAAGGCTGAAAAAGGCCACAAAAAGATCATTGTCAGAATTGTTGATACCGTTGTTATTGTCCATATTGTTTCCACTTACCATCTTCTTTCAACAGACAAGGTAAATTGTTATTTTTTGTATTGTCTAAATGTATTGCTACAGTAGCAGACAACTGGTAGAAAAGTTCTGATAATTCTCTTGTATTATTTGTTCATGGTCTGTAACATGCTAAATACCTACATGTACATGCAGTGGTTGTATAATAGACAGCTTATAGCAAACTATGTATTACTTGTTCACAGGCCTGGTAGGTTAATATCGATCCATCCATGTGAACACCTGGTGACAGTTTGGACCACTGCTTGTCTGATTTGTGGTGTAAATATTACTGCTTATTTGTAGTAAAGCTTTTTGTATGTATTGAGTAGGCCTATCTACCTCTTGGGTGACATTAATGTGTACATTATAGGCTTGATGTGGTACTGTAAATGTTCGTGGAATATCCATAATATATACATGTATATCGAGAGTTGTACTTAGATCATAAACAATTGTTACCTGAATTTAAATCTGATTATCCACACAAGCTAAGGTTTGTTTAGTAGTGTTATATGCAGTAGGTTATCAATAACCATGTATATGTACATATACATAAGAAATAACGTCGACACATATGGACTTGAATCAGTGCCAGTGGTGTATAATGTATGTATATTGATTAACACAGAGATGTTACATACACAAACATGACAAATAGTAAACAACTAAACCAGACAGGTTGTAAATGTGAAAAACAAGGAGGCAATATAGCATGTTTCGTCTAAATATACATAATGTATGTTTCCTTTAGGGTTTTTTTTGTTATTTTTTTCAGTTTTTTTAATTATTTATTTATTTTATTTTATTTTCATTCTTTAGGTGTTTTCCTAATAAAGGCTACAAAGACATCCCAAACAAACTGGCTTCTTTGCTTTCTTACACCTGTATGCAAATGAACTCCACAAAAGTAAACATGCATGGCTCAGCTGCCTTAACAGATTTGAACCATACGTCACAAATCATCCAATATGTGCCTGTCCTGTCTCATTAAAGGCCGTGTTTCAGTAAGTGGTATTATGCTTTTATGGTAACAACGACAAAACCAACGACATCCACATGGGCAAACGTTCAGTTTGTTCTGTTCTGCTTGGATGATTTGATTCACCAGAAATCATGTAAAACATGTCGCTACCTAGCTGAAAGACCCGAGCTTACGGGACCTGAACGCTTCCTGTACCCTCACATTTGGGGCTTGAATAGTAGATCCACTGCTTCCAGTAAGAGTTAAAATTTTTGATCGCTTATACTCTAAAAAAAATGTTCCAGGATAGTTTAAATACCAGGGATTCTGGGGGAAAGGCGGCCCCTTGTCTATCGCCTGTTGCGCTGGGATACTAATTTTGCGGCTTCAGCCAGCAAGAATCATAAGTTTGTTCACAAAAATTCTCTTCCTGTCATAATCTTAGCCATCAGAAATCAGGTAAAGCGTGACTCCAGTTACATGTATCTGAAATACTGAAGCTTAGCAGGGTAATTATCTAATGGGCTGAGACAATAGCTAGTTTGGCTGTCTCACTCACCCCAAATTATCACATTCCGCTCCTCGGTGAGAAACCTGCTTGAAATGTGTCCTGTAATATTCTAAAAATGTTCTATATTTTGTATTGTGTTCTTTCTGATGGCCACAGGGCATGAAGGAAGCCTAATGCTTTGGAACACAGAAAAATTTTTCATATTTGTATATCTGTCTTGCGCATGTTATTTTTGCCATCACAAATTGCGTGGAGTTTAGCGTTAAAACTGTGTTGCTCGCTTCAGCACAAATCCGTTGAGACGTATGATTTTTTTGGCCGATGTCCACGTATTGCAGATGAGGCACCTCGTGATAGGTCACGTGGTCTGCACATTTATGCCGAGTTCAGATTTTATAACTGAATGAATGATTATGGCTTTACGCAACGTCCCCAGTATTTAGGGTGGCGATCAGTCTATGATCAAAAGTTTTAGGACCATCTTGATGTCACGCGCTGTGAGTTTGTCAATATTTTGTTGTCATAAGGCGGTAACGTGCCATGCTTTTTGTAAAAAAAATCAACGAAAGAGGAACAAAACATATGTGAAGCTGTGCATGCTGTGTTTGCTTAAGAGTCGGATTTGTATTGGAACTAACTTCCAAGGCCTTCTCGGCTTCCTGTGGCTTAGGCCCCATAGTCTGAGTGAAATATTGAATGCCATTAGCCAACAGCTGGGCTCAGGTATTGCTTTACCTATTAAGAGTCCAGATGGTGATGTAAAGTTGACTGAGCTTGACTAAGATAGAAAGATTTAAGTTAGAAAAGGAACATGAAGAAGGACAGAGAGAGAGAGAGAAGGAAGAGAAAATGAACGAGAGAGAGTTAGAAAAGATTAGATTAGAAGAATGACGAGAGAGAGAAGAAAGAGAGAAGGACGAAAGATTAAGGAAGTTAGAGTTAGAACAGGAATTCAAGTTGAAAGATCTCCAGGTTAAGCGTAGAGATAGTGAAGCTGTTAATCGTAGTCACCAAGGTTTTGATATGGTTCGAAATATCAGATTAGTGCCCGAATTTAATGAAAAGGATGTAGAAAGGTTCTTTCCATGTTTTGAAAAAGTGGCTATTATCTTAGAGTGGCCTAAAAGGTGTTGGACATTATTACTGCAGACTAAACTTGAAGGTAGAGCGGCAGACATTTATACTGCTTTGTCCATAGATCAATCTTTCGATCGTGATACAGTTAAGTTACAGTTACAGTCGGCATATGAGCTTGTACCGATGGCTTATAGACAAAAGTTCAGGCAGTTAGGGAAACAGTATGGTGAAACTTACGTGGAGTTTGCCAGGGGTAAAGGAGCACTGTTTGATAGCTGGTACAGGGCTCTGAAATTAGAACCTTCTTTTTGAGAAGTTAAGGGAGGTTGTTCTTCTCGGAGAATTTAAGAATATTAGAGATTTACCTAGGCGACCAAAAGGCCACGGACATTAAGTCTGCTGCTAGAATGGCTGATGAGTATGAGTTAACACTTAAGTTTAGTAGGCAGAACTTTCGGCCAAAATTTCAGAAGAAGTGGAGTCCTGATAAGAAAACTTCTAAACCTAGCACTGATAGACAGGCTAGTGAGAAATCAAAGTCCACTATTCCACCGATGAGAAGACTATTCAGTCCAACATTAGACCACCTACACGCAAATACTGTCGGTCGCTTTTACATCTGATATCTGAAAGCCCAAACTTGAAAAGAATAGAGGAGCGACAGTCAATAGCTTTTTTTAACTCCAGTTGGAAACCAATCAGGTCACAATCAGAGGTAGGAAGTGTCTTATTTTAAACCACAAGTTACGGAAGTAGGTCAGACTCCAGAGACATGTATGGGATTCGTGTCTGCTGGTGTGGTAACTTCCCCTGTTCGTATACTTAGGGATACAGGAACTAGTTCGTCTTTTGATGTTGGCAGATGTGATTTCCACACATTATGGTAAGGCCTCGAATCCTATTTTGATCAAGGGTATTAATGGAAATTTTATGTCTGTTCTGTTAATGGATGTTACCCTTACTTCTGATTTAGTTACTGGTGTAGTAACTGTAGGACTGTTAATACTTTGCCTGTGGCAAGTATTTCCTTTTAGCTGAGTAATAAAGTTAAGGTGTGTCCTCACGCGTTCCGTGTTCGGAGGGAAATACAGAAGACATACACGAGGAATTTCCAGGTATATTCCCTCCTTGTGTGGTTACCAGACGCAGAAAGAGCTAGGGAGAGAGAAGACAATTCCATTTCCATTGGGAATTCATGTGGAAATATTAATTTGGCTGAAACTTTCTTTCATGATATTGATGGTGTAGAGGATAGTCAGGATTTAGACAGCCCTGTGTTCTCTTGATCTGTTGTGACAACAACAGTCAGGTCCTGAATTAAGGGAGTTAAGTAAGTCTGCTTTATCTGTTGAGGAAGTAGCTAATGTACCTGTTGGTTATTATATGGAGGATGAGCTGCTGATGAGAAAGTAAATACCTTCTCATGTAGCAGCTAATGATGATTGGGAAATTCTCAATCAAGTTGCCTTACCTCCAAGTTATAGACAGGAAGTACTTAGTATGGCTCATGAGATTCCCACAGGTGAACATTTTGGCATTAGAAAGACAGAGAGTAAAATCACTCGCCATTTTTACTGGTCTAGGATTCACAAGGATATGGTTAATTTCTGTAAGACATGTCACACCTGAAAACTACTACATGAAACTGTGTTTCTCCTGGAGATCAGGTTTGGATTTTATTGTCCCTACCCCAGGAACCACTTAAGGCCAAGTGTAGTGGACCATATCAGGTGGTGAAGAAAGTTAGCGATGTTATTTATATTATCAGCACACTTGACCATAGGAAAACTGAAAGAATGTGTCATATTAATATGCTCAAAGAGTACTATTCCCGTGATGAAAGTCTGTCGGTATCTGTGGCCAGCACAGCATTAAACTATGTAGAGGAGAGTGATGATTTCTTTACTTCTTGGACTGAGTACAAAGAGTCAGGTAGCAGTCAAGTGGATTAGTTAGATCCTAAGTTGGATAACTCAGGTGTAATTTAGATGAAGTATTAAGTCGTCTTTCGAAAAGTCAGAGGCAGGATATTTGTAAGTTGCTCGAGACTTACTCTGAGATATGTTCTGATGTAGCAGGTTATACTGATGCCGCTGTGCACGATGGAGATGTAGAAGGGGCTGTGCCCATTAAGCAGCACCCCTACATACTTATTTCTCCAATCGTAAAGGTTGTCAGTAAGGAAATGCTCTACATACTAAATAATGGCATTACTTAATTATTGGTTGTCACGTTATTGTCATTGTATATGCTGTGTATATGTCATAATCCTTTACGTCATGGGATTACTTAACATCTTGTAATGCCAATTGTTTATACTTATCCCATTGTATGTACTTATCAGGATAATTCAGTATTCATTGAATAGTTTAAGGTTAAGGAACCCCGTTTTTAAAAAAATGTGCTATTTTTATTTATTTATTTTGTGCTAACCGGGTCAGTGTGTGACGTACATATTTTCCCTTTGTGTGTGTTTTGACCCGCATTGGAATTCAGTGGCGTGTTCTCGAGGCTTCTGTGTTTATTAGTTTCCTGTCATTGTACACAGAGCGCACGCTCTAGGAAGATGTGCCCATGTTATAAACATGTTTATGATCAAACCATCCAGAATTTTCTTTACGTTAGTCTATAAATATGAACGACGAAGTTAGAAGGTTTGCAGTCTTTATCTCAAATCCACTTGAAAGGAGTCATATTTACTATCGTCCGGAGACGGATTTTGTGGAATTTGGAGATATCGGCTTTCACGCCATTCGACATACGTCATTTTGTCTCCCATTTTTCTGTGCGCAGTACTTTTGTGAGCTTGTGTTTCACCACTTGCTATTTTCCCGAGACATTTTTTGGAGCTTGTATCGCTCATTGTCTCTGTGCGAGGAGTGAAACATACATGGCCTGCCGGGCATCACACACGCTACTGTCAACCCGTGGGCCCTGAGAAGTAACACCTTCGCGGGCAACTGGGTATCATCGGCGTGCCGTACCCTACTGTTCGTCACTTACAGGAGTGTCATCCTTAGATTCAAGAATTCCGAAGGACTGTGGATTCTGTATTTATGTGGAGTGACTCTCCTGTTAAAGCCAGAATATTCCATCCGAATTTGGACGCTGTCATCAGTAAGAAACTATATGTTTTGTAATTATCTGTATTGTGTTGTATATTATTGTCAGTTGTACTATTTGTTTATTTTGTTCAAATATATGTATTGAATTTATACAAGCATATTCGTGGTTCTTTGATCTTGTGGAAGGTCTGTCGCTGTCTTAGAGCTAAACAAGCCATTTGTTTATCAATTTTCTTCTTCGATAGTGGTACCCTTACACTCCGTTAAACTCTACAAATACCGGGGTGTCACCTATTTCAATTGCCTTAGTGAGGAATTACATACACCATTATCAGCCCAATGAGAATGGCTTCAGCTGACGTATATAAAACATATATTGCCTCGGGTGTCGGTTTTATTTTGTCCTACATTCCTTCTGGTGGCCAGAGGATATGTTTTGGAACTAAGAAAAAACTTTCCATATTTGCCAGCCCGCCTATGTGCATCTACCTTGGGCTCAAGTAAATGGTCAGCCCTTCTACTTTCCATACAATAGCTGGTTGAAAATCAGTGCAATATTTTGTAAATTGTGGCAACATGTGTTGGTGTCGTAACATGAAGTCATAAATTTATTTTTTTAGAGCTTGGATTGTCACATGCTGCTATGGCAGTGCATAGCATCTGTATGAGATCCTTATAGGTTATTTCCTATGGTAGTGAACACTGGAATGTTTCTCCTCGATCCTTGATCGACAAACCAAGCAATATTAGCTGCAGTAACATTTTAACAGCTTCTGGCGAAGATGAGGTGATAAATTTGTCAGTTTGATTAGAAAGACATTGAAGAGAAGAAGTTTGGCTCAGTTTTTGGCTAAGTTTAAGAGACATGGGTCAAAAACCCTAAGAGCTCGAGGCAGTTAATGCTGACAGTATCTCTGATTTGAGAATTTCAACAGGTCAGTCTTAGGTGTTCCCTACACACCAATAGAAACATCTGTAGTTTGCTTGCAAATAATTATTAAGCAACATGCAATATGCTTATATGGTGCCAAATAACTTGAATCCTTTGTGTTGCAATTGTGGACAACATTGGCCACTTTTTACCTAAAATTTGAACTACCGCGTTTGTGCCTTGTGTCTCAGTATGATCATTAATATGGATCTAACTACACAGTTGGAAATATATCAGAATATATCAAGCTTTGGATACTTATTATACCGACCAAATTTGCAATTTTATCACAAAGTGCACAAAAGGGTCATCTTCATGTGCTTATCAGCTGGACTATATTGATGGGAAGCAAGTGGCCACTGCTCGTGACCGACTTTTCAGAGGACCTCGTGTGTCGTCATAAGCTTAATTTCACCAATACCGCCACTTTCCCGCCAGACATAATTGGTCCATAAGTCGGCCACCGGCTCTATAGTCTATGGTTTAGAATTGCCTTCGTCATGGCGTTTTTCACTTGAAAACTAGCTATGAAGCATAAATGTATTGCAAAGGAACAATCGTCCCCGCGTATGCGCAGGAAAAGATGCCTGGTTGATTCCCACAGAAAGAAAGCTCTGCAGGAAGGCGCCTTGTGATTATTGATCCAGAACGCCCCTGCAGTCTCGTTCATAGCTTATTCCCAGGCCCGGACGTGTCTAGGATTTCATGGAAATCGCAGCAAACATTGCTATCTGTACATAAAGTGTCACGTTAGGCAGGAATGCATAAAATTACACTGAGCTTACAAATGTCAAATAAGCACGTGTGTCACGTGTCCTTACACAAAAACAAATTCATTTAAGGATATCTCCAGGTGTTGCAGAAATGTAACTGCCTGACATACCTGGAGTTAATGGTATTCTACATGAATGCGTACCTGAGGATAGTGTGTTCCACATGTTTGCTACCTGATGATAATGTGTTCCACCTGCAGACTTATACCTATACCTTATAATTACCACCGTATTAATTTTTTGACTGTTGTTAGACACCATGTTCGTTTGCCAGCAACCTGCGGATGGCCGTGGGTTTCCCTCAGGCTCTGCCCGGTTTCCTCCCACGATAATGCTGGCCGCCATCGTATAAGTGAAATATTCTTGAGTATGGCGTAAAACACCAATCAGATAAATGAATAAATAAATAACTTCATTGAAATTTTTTACACCCCGATTTCGGTCAGTTTCATAGCAGTGGAGGAAACTTAACAGCCTGGAGTAAACCACAGACCTGTGGTAAGTCACTGGTGAACTCTGCAACATGCGGCATTTAGATATGCACACCATCTTGGTGGAAGATTCTCAGGCGGCTAACGGCTACACGTGACTCGTCCACCACTGATTGTGGTGAATAATGTGAATAATGAGAACAGGAGAATCCACAAATGACGTGCCCAAGGCCTGGAACAGCCACGTGTCCTGGCGATTTCAAGACAACCGTATTAGCCACTTGGTAGCAACCTCCTCATGGATTCAATCATGACATGACCTCACCTGCCGTGGGCTAGTGGACTTCAGTTAAAACCATCACTCTTCTTTGCCAGCGACTAGTTGGTCAACTATACCTGATATATTTATTTGATTTATTTATTTGACATCCCTATTCAAACAGTTTTTCACTTAAACGGCCAGCATAATGGTGGGAGGAAACCGAGCAGAGCCCGGAGGAAACCCTCGACCGTCCACAGGTTGTTGGCAGACCTCTGCACGTACGACAGGAGAGGAAGCCGGCGTGAGCTGGACTTGAACTCACACTTTTTTTTCCTTCCGAAGACATAAGGGAGCCCTACAGATTATGCACGTGTACATTCCTCGTATTTGTCTACCTGCCATTAATGTGTTCCACATACATGTGTACATGTATTAATTTGCCTGACTGGAACTGATTCCCGTCACATAGATAGGCCTACATGTATATGTCTACACCTGAAGATATATAATTCATTGTTTCATGGGGGAGTTTACATCGTGGAGAAAATTACATATACAATAAGTGAAAAATATTAATAGTTAATTCCAGTTTAGCTTTCAGTAAACCCTCATGCAACCCTCCATTGATAACAAATAAGCTAACTGAAGGTGTTTGTGGATCCGACTCTGCAGTCTTTGCGCGATCGTTGAACACCACTTTTCTTTACTCAATTTGGCGTGCAAGTCTGTACGTCACGGGTGGGAAATTTCGTCAGTGACTTGCCAGTGATCAGTCATTTACCCCGCTATTTTGTCAAACATAGAAGTGGCCACCAGGGATTCTTTGTATGTTTTTTGGCGTTAAACAATACATTTACCGTATATATGATTTTTCATCGCAGCACCATCGATAGTTTAAATGCAAGGCGTATAGGCTGATTTGTTTAGCTGCCAGGTTAAAGGTTTTTCATGCAAAGAGCTAACACTTCTGAGTGCTTGATGAATAAAACACATAATTATATGTGTGAAAATTCTTGTGAAAAATTATACACCGATTCATAATATGTTGATATAAAAAAAAATCACACCTTTATTGCATGCGATCGAGAGGCTGTGTGACGAGGACATGGACAAATCACTGATCGAAGCTAGCTGTTATGTTCTCTTTGCAGTAGTTCTGTTTATCGTCATTGAATCCATGATCTCTTTGGACGTAACCAGCGTACGACGTTGAGGGAAAAGGGATAAAGTTTCATGCTTTCAAGTAGGACGTCATAAAATCTGACTTTTTTCTGTCCCCTCTTGCGCTTACAATGGTATACCCTAAATTTCTGACGTGTTTGTAAGGACAAAAAAATTTGATATTTTTGTTCAAATTCTATAGATATGTGCAAGAAGAAGGGGTGGGCCGACTGTTTGAGAACTCGGCCTGCGACCTCGTCCACAAATAGTCAGCCCGTTTTGTTTTTTTGTTTTCTTTTCTTTTTGTTCTTGTTCTTGTTTTGTTCTTGTTCCCTGACACTCACTCACTCACTCTTTCAGATTTCATGGGACAGTGCTTGATGCACGGCTCTGCACACTTGGTTTGAGCATATTGACTACATGGTAACTAAATGTAAGAAAGCCATTAATTTGATGGGGTGTGTCTCTGAACGAGAATGGGGTGATGACAGGCTCTGCCTGCTGTTATTATACCGCTCCCTGATCCATTCAAGGCTTAATTGCTATCCCTCTGCTATCCTCGCACCTTCCTACGATGAAGGCTTGCATGATATTCGGCCTAACGCAGCTTTACCATTCTAAAACTAACAAGTCTGATAACTCAGCTATCTCCTTATGCACTAAAGACCACATTCAGTCTAACTGGTCGGATTACCTGCACGTTTACACTGACGCATCTAAATGTCATGAGACCAGTGTGGTGGAAGCGTCATTTTGGGTGCCAGAAAGTTAATACTTTAAGTCCTGTCTGACGCTATAGCTATCTTCACTGACGAACTCACTGCAGTCATTTGTGCCCTCCTCTTTTTGATGTAACTAAGGCCAATGCGGGTAGTTATTTTTCACAGTCTCCCAGTCTCTTTGTTCTTCACAGACCTTGTTGAATTTTTCGTGGAACAAGTTCTCTACACTTATATTTGAAATACCCTACCTATGCACCACACTTGATTACCGTCGCGTCTCTGTATCGTTTGATTGGGTGTCAGCTCATATCGGTATTCCTGGTAATGAGGAAGCTGACCAGGTGGCTAAAGTAGCCCTTGTGTTTCCTGACATAACGCTCACCGTTCACTTATCAATAAGAGAAGCTATTAGTTCATTAAAGAAAAAGCTCATGGATGTCTGGCAGGATGAATAAAATAACTCCGACAAAGGGAGATTTTTCCATGAACACAACTCAATGGTTACCTTACGCTATGACCCGTCACTTAGTTGTCGTCAGGACGAACTACTAGTATTTTCGACCCCTATCCGGTCACTTACCAGCCAGTTTATACTTGCCCCGATTTGGTCTCCACGATAAAGGACTCTGCGAGGAATGTTTAGGTGAGGGTAGTATCCCCCACTTTAGGTTTCGTTGTCTACGCCATACATATCCCCGACATGTCATGTACGCAGAACTACACCTCGTCCGTCGTTATAGTACTGCACCCTAAGAAATATCATAATAGGATATTCCAGGCTGTAGCTAATGTAACTCGATTTCATAGATTCTAGACACCCCACTAAATAGTTACTCCCATGAAGTGTAGTGAATAAGCCATAACAGAGTATATAAATATATTACTTATATAATTACATATATATATATATATATGTTGTTTTTAATTAATACGTATCATTTACAGAGTGCAAACAACCTCAAGTTCTCTTTGGCGCTCATCGTCCTGTTGGAATGGAAAACGCCATTACAAACCAATCCCCCACCCCGTAAGCTTGTAGGCTTAGTAACCACCATGTGGTAAACATGTACCAACACACGCAACAGGCCTTTATTAGAGCGGGTCCTAAAATATACTACTAAGTTCTAGGTTCCCAATTCTTTTTGTTCACCTGAGTCGAAAAAATATACAGCAAGTTTATCTGTCTGAATACACAAAGAGGTTTCGTATTTCGTGATCCGCTCTGTTTTTGAGGCGCCCTTTGTTGGTCGCTGAAGCATTTCACAAAAAGCGTTGTAAAAGAATGATTGAATGATTGTGGCGTTAACCCACGATTTGTTGTAGGGCAATATGTTGTAAAGGAAGATTCTTCAATGAATTGCGTCATCGCAGCAAAGTTTGATTTGATTTCGCAAACATGGGGTCAATTTATGTGTAACTCGTATTGCACGTTTTAATGGAAATAGCTGTAAGGAGTTAGAAGTAGAGCATGTCAGCTACAATTACAGACACTAAAATCATATAAGTCGGATACCATTTACTACGTATAGCATGTTGGTCGTGGCATACACAACTGATCTAATTCCTCCACAGTTGAAAATTCTTGTTAAGCTCCAGTCGTTAACCCAATCAATTAATCAATATTAAAATATAATCAACAGTATTATTTAGTTCTCTGCTTTTTACCGCCCGCATGTGGCTGTGCACTGTAACACTCAGCAGTTCACTGAGAACGAGTTCTGTGCATGGCAGTTCACAGGTAACAACAGTAAACACGCTAGGCGTCTAGTATAGTGTTTTGTGCGTTGGCAGTGAACTGTGCCACACGGTGTGGAGAGTTTCGTGACAGCTGCGCAGGGCGGGGCAGCACACGTATTCCAGAGGTGATTTCGACAGTCGCAGTTTACACTTTAATTTGCGGAAGTTTTATCTTTTCATGAGGCGCTCTTCCTTCATGCAACGAATAAGCCGTTAACATTGTTTCTTTAGGAGCTGCTGATCTTACGCAAGCAAATATGAGCCTGTGCTCTCTTAGGGGACCCCGGCTCTCATGGGTTCGAAAAGTGGGCACTGTAGTTGGTGGGCTGTGTCTTCTGGTCTACCTATCCGTCAATTTGGGTAAGTTATTAACTGCGGCAACAAGTCGCTCTGTCTGCATGTTTTTCTGCCAGTCGATCGGTAACGGTCGGGAAAATTTTTGATATCTTTAGCATATCCGTTCTTAGCATTCCATTTTATAATATTGGTAATTCTCGTCACAAGTGACCTGAATGCAAGACGACATGAAACCATACGCGGTAGATTTTGTGCGGGGTGTGACAGGCAATCTGAATTGGTACTTATATAGAGTTATGTGTAGAGTTTTTCGGTACAGGTAGCTCAAAAGCCGAAAACTCCCCCAGTGTAGAGAATTTACGATGAACAAAAATGTGTAGCGATCGGTAAGTAGTTAATAATGGGGCGGCTGCCTAAATCAAGCGATGTGAGCTTAACACAAGCGTTTTAAAACCGCCGCGACATTCGATCCCCTCAGCTGATCATTGATGATTGAGCAAAATACAGATTTTAAAGCATCCATAGTCTAAATACGATAGGAAAATACTCCTCGTTTCTCAAAGAGACCTCTGTTAGACGTTGTATCGGTAGTATACAACGTCTAATTCATTCGTTCATTCATTAATTCATGCTCAGTAGAATCATGCTTTATGCAGAAATGCAACATTGTAGACTACAATGTGGAGGGTGAAACCAGAGCGATGACGTGGTCATAGGGTGAGTTGCCCTCCTGCATGTTGCCTTTCGAAAATAAAGATCAGAGAACCGGGATATAGCTTAATGTTAAATGGAACTAGTGTTTCTCTCTTGGGATGAGGTCGGCAAGGCTTGATGACGACATAGCAGAATTATATTAAAAGAGAATGAAAAGCTGAGCAAGTTTATTAATGGTTGACCACACCTAACCGTGGCGCTGTCAGTTTGGAGGATTATGAATTTCATATCCGTTGTTGAAATTGCGAGTTTCATATCCTCGCTGAAAACGAGGCGAACCGAAGCTAACATTTTTCTTCATTTTGGCGTTATCTATTCCTGTTTTCGCCTCTGTGAAGTGACAAACAGTACAGAGAGAAAGAAAAACCTTATAAATGTATCATTTGACGATGCACTTCACTACCCACTTCCTTTGTAGATAATGGGCCCATTATTACAAGAAATGTTTAATCCCATTCCAGTAACGGAACACAGCGACATTGTACATTTGTAGTTTAAGAACGCGGAGAATCTACTGAAGAGCGATGGAACGTGATAGAATAAGCCTTCATGTGAAACCACATGAATTTAAACGAGGTAACTGACTGATGCTACACGTTTGCACCGCATCAGAGGTTGGCCTGCCGTTTAAGTGATAGGTTAAACATTCATGCCGGACCACATGGATTTTAAAGCTTCATGTAACAGGCTTATGCAACTAACGCTGCATGACACACGTTCGAAAAGACTGCATACAAAGCCTTTCAAAAACCTTCAATGTCATGACTTACACCAATACCCCCTGAGGTTGACACCATATATATAAGCTTGTAGATACTGAAGTGAAGAGTAGGAAGCTAATTGACTTATTGATTTATACCCTGAGCACAAGCCTTCAAAGACTATGGTCAGCCATTTCAACCAGTACAAATTTTCTCCATTCCTACAAACTTATAGTCCCCGGACTATAATTTAATATGTCTCTTATAAATGTTAAGATGAGGATTATACATTCTTGGCTTTCAGTCGATATGGCTGTGGCTGAGTCCTGGTATCTGACAGCACTGTTTATTTTCTTTTCACTGGCTTTCACCATAGCCCCAGTAGAGGTTGTACCTGCCAGTCTCAGGTTCAAATCGAGATGAATCCTGCTAGTCTTTTTTCTCTCCCCCCCCCCCGTATCATGAAATAATTAGGGAGTGCGGACAAGTCCTAACACTCTGAGGATAAAATACAGTCTATTCTTATCAATTTTACATGGAAATTTTCCCCATAATTTTTATTTTTCAATCTGACCTGATTAGACGCCATAGTACCATGAACAGAATGCGTTGACATGTCATTTTCTCAAGAAGGGTTTATCACAGACAGAATATGTCGGGGCAAATTACGTGTGCAAAAATCATTTTCATGTCTTGAAAACTGTGGAAATGCACTGATTACCTAAGTTGTCACTTGACCAAAAGTTTTTGAATTTAAGTAGTTTAAGTATGCTGTCTAATGAAGTTTGGCGTCTTGATCACGAATCTGATCTAATTTTTTGCCTGCGATGTGCACTCTTGGCGCAAATTAGGATCACAGTTCGAGAAAATGCAATTTTCCTCATATTTGGAGGTCACGTGAGAGAAAGCCGTTACAGCTGTAATGCTCAAAATTACAGAGTGCAAAGGGCCAGATATGTACTTTACAAAGTGCGAAAAAAATTCCCCACATTGACGTCACGTGATAGGAAACCGTTACTGCTGTAAAGCTGAAGATCGCTGAGCGCAGTTTACTATGAGAATGGAGATCATCCTTGCCACACTTTATTCTTTATGTCTTTTGTTATGGACTATGGACAAAAGATCAAAGCTGAACTGCTCCCACGCTGGTTTTTAGTACTTGGTCTATTGTATGTTATACAAGGGAGTCACGGGTTCAAATTCAGTTTGTTCTTTTACAATTTTTTCATTTTGTTTCTCTCCTTTTTCTTACCATAAAGTTATCAGGGGACCACCAGATGTGTAAATAGGTGTAGGCCCCGGCAGCGCTGTTGGATAACAGCTTTAATTTTTTTATTTTTGTGACTTATTCATCCGCGGCCGGCTGGTGGTGGGAGGAAACGGGACAGAGCCCGACCATCCACAGGTTGCTGGCAGACCTTCCCACGTATGACCGGAAACGCCTTCCACGAGAAAGGAAATTTATTCTTTTGAGTACAGCTGTATTTTAGAGCAGTGAAAAGAAGGCTTACCATCCTTGATAAAATTCGCGCTCTATGTATCATCATACATTTCGAGAATTGTATTCATATAATAGTGGGCATTGCCCGGTATAAAATGGGCTCTAGATGGAAAGAAATCTATGAATGAATGAGCTGGACCGTGACTGCGAAAAAGCGTTAGGGTAAATACATGTAGATGTAGAAACATCTTATATACTTTAATCGCGGGTACCAATGTCACGGCAAATGCAGGTTCAGTTTGGTTTGAAGCGTCTTAAAGATATACGACAAAAATTAAGTTTTGAATATAGTGGATATTACAATCCCCCAAAGGGTATACAGGTTAGAGAGCTTTGTAGCCAATATAGCGGCGATTTTATTCTTTTTCCTCCCGATTTACGCCATACCCATAAATCTAACCCACACAAGTTAAATATACTTTAGTGTATAAGGCGTTAAACCTCAGTGGTATAAATAAATATCAAAAGAATATTGGAGTAACCAAAACACCATCAGCATATTTTAAAGACGGACGTAGTCATGTAATGGAGAAATGCCGATTTACTGTCGATTGCTGAAAAATCATTCAAAGCGCCGAGGAAATTATTTTTCAACAATGGGCAGTTGCGAGTCATTTTACAAGTACACAAACCACCGTCAGTGTATTACCTGAGGTGAAGGTTACTTTTCAGGACATCGTCAGTCATTGCAGGTTGTGTTGTTCAAATAAATGTGGGCTCAATTAGTAACTGGCTTTGTAAATGCTGGCTGACCTGCTTGTTCATCATGAACAACGCGAATTTGGTGCAACGTACCATTACCTGTCTTATCATCGTGCGATACGTCTTAACATCGAGAGAAGTAGTACTTTGTACAAATAGTTGTGTTAATTGGAATATTTTTTTAATTTCACGGACAAGATGTAATATATGTAATATACACTGATCGTGAACATGATTTCTGTTGGCAGTGGTAGAACATACCACTTTACTACAAACGTTCAAATGCAGCCATTGGTCAGAGGGTTTTCCAAGAATGCGTCGATAATGTGCTTTAGCCTGTTTTCGCATGCTGTCCACACAATGTTATTGTACAGCCATAGAAGTGAAATCATCTACTGGACAGAGCATACATCAAAACAAAAGCCCTCTTGGTTCCTTTTCTCTTGATGGCATCAGATTTCGTGTGCGAATAAATCGTACAGTAACTACATTAATCATAGGATTTTTAAAAAAATTATTATCTTCTGTATGGATTAAAATTAGGTCACTAATCGGTATAGTTTACTCCTGTATGTTGTCTGAAGTAGGATTTTCCGAGTGATCATACAAATCATGACAGCCATGCAACATTTAAACGCCGACGTTCCATAAATACAATGGACTGTGTATAGCTGACATATACACTGTAGTTATTTGCTTGTATGTGTACATTATTAAAGAGTAAACAATAGGGAGTAAAACCAGAGAACCGACAACCGTGGGCGATATGTAGTCAGAATGTGTTTGAATAAAGGTCACCAAGTGTCCGGCTACCTGTTCTTTATGGGGAGTTACAGTTGTAGTTGTGCAACAGAACATCTGTGGGTTTCGTAGCAAAAACTGTACAAAAAGTGTGGCTGTTGAAAGACACAATTACAGATTATACATTAGGTCAGTTGTTACACTTCCAGTATTGTTGGCAAGATTGGTTAAAACAATTAAATATGACATCAGTGGTAGAGTTACCAAATACTGAGTTATATTCCAACAAACACGGTTCACGGAGCACCACCATACACACAAAAAGATACGATAGTGTAGGTTACTAAGTACCACAGGCTTTATGTCACATATCATTACAGTGTACAGGAGTAGATTAAGCACCAGTCATCATAGGAGAGCATGGGAATGCTGTCTTCCTAGATGACAAGGGTAATACTGTTCACACTGACATTACATACATAACAGTGTGGTGGATCATAATCACTCGATGACATTAACCATAACCCATATATGTACAACATCCTTACCTTCATATCTCGGGCAGCAGCAAAACACAAGTGGCTGTTCCGGCTAAGAATGTATCCGTTAAACGGTAGTAAAACAACGCAGATGTAAGAAAGGAGAGCTAAACGCATATTTCGAAACACAAAGGATTCATGTAACAAACCAATACAATAATTGCAAAGAAGACAAATATATGACAATAGGCAGAACGGTTACATGTATCACTATGACGATCGGTTTATGTCCTACCAAAACAATAAGTACTAAGACACACATACCTGTCGGTGGACTAGCGCAGATAAACAATAAACAACAAACTATCATTAACAAACAACGAACTATCACTATGACGATCGGTTTATGTCCTACCAAAACAATAAGTACTAAGACACACATACCTGTCGGTGGACTAGCGCAGATAAACAATAAACAACAAACAGCCTGTCATACTCGTGGAATTTCACTGTTGCCAGGTCGCTTACAAGCGGAGTGGTCGTCACACCTAAGGTGACCTTTTCTAAACAAGAACACTTGAAGGAAATCTCTGAGATGGCTGATACCTGCGGATGTGGATTGATAGTCAAGTCTACAATCCACAAGAAAATTATAACTCACCGCCAGGCAGTTAGCAAATGGTCATTCGTTACCGTATGTATACGGACAACTATGTACACATTTCATACCCATGCCTACACATACACCGTGCATGGGTCAGATCTATTAAGGACGGATGACGCCCGTCGCGTTCGTGAGTCGAGCGTTTTAAAAACCACGATGATCGAGTGGGAGATTAAACAAAACCACGAAAGTGCTCTTCTTGTGCCCTCGTCTTCTCGAGCCACGTGTTTGTTTTAAAACGATAGCATTAATCTTCCGCGGATTTCACTAATCTCATGTTCTCATGTTTTCGAGCAACGTGTTTTGAAAGCTGATCTCCTAAGATTTTGTCAAAAATTTTTTAAAAGGCGCGGCTCGAGAGTGCTAGTGGCCGCATGCGTCTGCCGTACAGATCTGTTACAGAACTGACATATATAATGTCGGTTGCCGAAAAACTAGTTTGACAATATTCTTTGAACGACCATACACGAGCTAGCACCCGAGAACCGGGGTTATGCTTGACACTACGTGCAAGGCTATTCCTAGTGAGAAATATCTTATTGCTGTTCTTGTTTGTTATTCTGTTACAAGCCCAGTCATTGTTTAGACCATGTGCTGTAATCTTAAATGTTAATACTTCGCTACAAATACTCCACTTATTTGCATGCTTATTTGTAATATTGAGAATACTTCAGAATATTTCCTCTTTACGACGGCTGCCAGCATTTTGGGTGCACCTTCACAAAACTTCCTGAATCAGTTTTTTCGTAACTTTTCTCGTAAAAGGCGTTGTCTATTTTCTTTCCACAATTCACCATTGTGTCCCATTTGCATCCCACTACAATCCAGACCGTAAATCTTTGCAGAATATTCTCTTCTTCGAAAATGGCATCACACTTCACTACGGCAACAGCACCAATCGAATGAAATAAGCCTTCCGCATTATATTAGAAACATTATATATATACATGTATTGTTATTTAAATCTTCCCTTAGGGAAAGTTTGTTGAGCACTTTCTTTAATCAACCATGTATCATTTTTGCATTTTTGTAATTTATCCGCCTGTCTATTTTTGGCTTAATTTATATTTTATTTCGTTATTTTTTAAATTCTTTAAATCAAAAACTAATCTTATATTCTAGGCTTAATCTTGATTCACCTGCCTACATTGCCATTCTGTCTTTTTTGTCTTAAAACATCTGTTTGGAAATTGTGGATAAAATGAAATCAATTAAATCAATAATGACAACCAGTTTACTATGTACGATGTAATGTACATTCAAAGACTTACCCTCTCAATCGTCATTTGCATGTTCTTCAACCAAGGGTTATCGTGCCAACAGTGGTTGTGGGTTTCCTACCACCTTAATGCTGACCGCAGTCGTATGAGTGAAATATTCTTCAGTAAGGTGTAAAACACCAATCAAATAAATAAATAAATCAGCTCAGGGTTAAAGGAACTGATCCGTATTCGGTTATTCATCTTTTGCAGATTAAGTACATTCCTCTAATTCTATTGGCTTTCTTAAAGCGAAAGACAGCGCATCACCGTGCTCCGACCGTGCAGCCATTCTGTGTGAGTTGTGACGTAATTGTTCCAAGCGCGGAACACACTTGTCACCTCTTAAGTGTTCTCAATATTACAAATAAGCAATATTACAAATAAGCATGCAAATGAGTGGAGCATTTGTAGCGAAGTATTAACATTTAAGATTGTAAAATGCTAGGGTTGTGGTTGAAACTTCGTGTGTTTATATGTGAACATGGTGAGCACTCATAGACAAAGCGCGTAAATATACACATGAGAAAGTACATGATACATAGTTATCTACCATTTTTTACACTCTTAGGATGTGAAAAAGTTTTGGCCCTTTCGTGCAAACGTTCGATTTGCCTCCTTCCGGCATAGGACTTCCGGTCCCTCATCTACCTTGGATCTAATGTAATCTGGGAGATTTCATCGACAAAGTTAATTTATTCTGCGCAATAAGAACACCTCTGCTCACTAAATCCTCCTGCATCCAATTACATTTGAGCTTACAAAAGACAAGCAACATTTCAAACAATTTACAGTCCAACCCGTGCTTGACTCGGAAATGCCTGTTCGCCTCATGCGTTGTCCGGGTGACTCCCTACCGGAAGCCCCCAAGGAGTTCTGAACTTTGAAAACGTTCCAAGAAAATGCTCTTTCCTTCAAAAGATATCCAACCGCCGATCTACAGTTCGGTTGTACATGTGCGCAGAGAAAAAAAATCTTCCAAACTTCTAAAACGAAAGCGTTCATTAGTCTCTAGATGATCTAGCACCATCATAAATCGTTGGCGGTTTGGATATGTAGTCTCGTACTATCACACACTATCACCCGGTATTAAAATAAGTTTTGAACAGTTGCAAACAAATTCATGAAAACTTCAATTGCGGCATGTGCGTGTTGGAACTGTTGACTCGTATTTTTGCTAGTGATACTTTCATGTAAGAACAGGTCGCGTTATTTATTTATTTATATATTGTTCGGTCATTTTGATTGCGTCGGATGTCTGACGAAAAAGGGAGGCAGAACAACAAAAATTATGATTCTGTCCCTATCTATGTGACTTGTGTCTGTGTTAACGCAGAAAAATCATACCTCAAGATTTTAAATTCGTAATGTGGAAGATATACCTACCGGCATTTTGGATCCACACACTAAATTAATTAAGTAAATGAGAAGGATATCAGTTTACACACCAGCCAGTCAGTCGAAACAGTAGAACTGCTAACTACAAACTTTAAACAAATGCTTTGGGTGTGCTGTTATTTGACTCGAAGATCTCAAATATCTGAGCAGCAGAACAACATACTAAGTCAAAAAGCTTAATATTGAGAAAAATCACGGATATTTTATTATTGCCTACCAGAATGGTTAAACGCTTTGGAGTCTTCTCTGCACAGAGCTAAATAATACCATGCATGGATCTGAAATACTACACTGATTTCATTTTTTTATGAAATTTATCTTGTATCAAGGAAAACAATAATTCATGCTGGATTAGTCCATTGGTAAAGGAATGATTTCTGACATTTTCTTATTTCAGAAAAAATATTTTTTTATAAATTCACAAAAATCACAACCATTATGATAATAAGCCGTACAAAAATATTTGTACAAACTGTACAAAAAGGTAAACCCTAACTTTCGACTTTTTAATGGGTATATACTATTTTAATTTTATGTTCCTGTGGTCTGGTTGAATGAAAATGAATATTCTGGATTAAGAAATTTTAAGAAAGAACTAATACGAAAAATATTTTAACTGCGAATGGAAACAATTAAGAACACACGAATGCCAGACAAGTCAAAATTTCCGGCTTTAGGTCTATCAGTTATATTCTCTCACACAATTTCTCTCGAGTACTAATAAATTTAAGATTTAGCAAGACATTTGAGAAAAAGATGTTAGTGGGAAAAAAAGATCTTAGTTTCCTGACCAGAAGTGGAATCAAAAGTCAGCACACTCTCAGTTATTAAAATTAAAATAAAAATGTTCAGAGTTGAGGAAAATCACTGATATTACAATATTGCATGACAGAAAGGTTAAATGTTTTCAAGTGTTATGTTAAAAAGACACATGTTTGAAGTTTTCTTTGCATAGAGCTAAATACCATGCACATGACTGTAATACTATGTTGATTTAATTTTAAAGAAATTTGTCTAGTATCAAAGAGAACAAACTCATGCTAGATCAGTGGATGGGTAAATGAATAATTTCTGACAATGTTAATACAATTTTCTCAATATTTCAGAGGAAAATTAAGTTTTAGAAATTCACAAAAAAATCACAGTCATCATGATGTTCAGCTGTAGAAAATGCTGTAACTCCTAACTCTGGAACTTGTTTATGAGAATAAAATCAGAATTTCAGCCTGTAGGCCTATCAGTTATATTCTATGAAACAATTCCCCCCATTACTAATAAATTGAAGAAATAGCAAGATATCTGAGAGTAAAGATATCAGTGAGGTTATGGTTTTAGTTTCCTAACCAGAAGCATAATCAAAAGTCAAAACAATCTTGGTAATTAAAATTTAGCGCAGATTAGAATAACCCACAAAAAAACTGATTTGTTTGACAATTAATTCGCTTCTGCTGCAGATGAAAAGTCTCCCACTGGTTTACATGTTTGTTGTGAATCTCTGTCATCAAACCAGTAAGTGGGCTGGTAGTGTGTCATGGCTGAGTGATTTCAATTTCTAGGACACAGGAGGTGGGTGTTCAATACCAGCCTTGAACATGGACCTTGGTGACAATATTAAAGTGGTCAACACGGTCTAATCTTTGTTTAAGACCCCTCGTCTTACACCAATATTGTGTGCATATCTGTACACATTATATATTGGAAACTTAGGGTGCCCTGAGGTCAAATATTTGCAATTTTGTAATCGACCATACCGTTATTTATACTAAACACATCACAGCAGCGAAAGGCTAAAAATAATCATTATGAAACACCAAATACAAGCAATATATAGAACATTATTCGTAATTGAGATTGACCTAAATATGTCCTATGATAATGACCTGCATGACCTGGGAAAAATCATGCAGAGCATTTTTCATTTATGTATAAATTATATCTACAATAATCTTCAGGTTTCCATCTAGGGCACTGTACATGCATTTTTGGAAAATACTGTTTATACCACTGAACAGCTCAAATAATTGAGATAAACAATAATCTAAGCGTACATTAGAAGGATATACAAGGCTTTGTTTCTTGGTTTGGGATGTTGAGTGGAAAGTTGCAAATGTTCTGTCTGTTCGAGACAATGTAATTGTCTTAAAGTAAAGGCAGTATTAGAAATGATTTATTGGCTTATATACATTTGATATATTCTGTCTAATCTTATTATTTTAATAGGTTGGATGTTGTGCTATGTAAAATATGAACATAGATGTAATGTACACATTTGCAAATTTTCTGCCGAAAATATCACATATGCATACCCTTAAAGTTTATTAGTGGCTTGCTAAATGTACTTCAGTATTGGCTAAAAAGGACCGACCTGATGTGCTAAAAATTAAACGAAATAGGGTACTATCAAAAATTGCCAAAAATGTTTGGATTGTACACTGGAGACTTTCTTTTAGACACATTCGAAGTCACTGTAAGTAGGCAATGTAATACGTTGTGCATGTTTTAGCCTTCAACAGTGTTTCACTGAAAAAATATAAGTACGAGAAAGTATTTAATTAATGTTTGAACAAAGACACAATCATGAACAAAATGTTAGATTTCTGACAAATGTAACTGCCATGCCTTTCCTGTGTGTGCCGGAGTTAGCAATCCTGATAACACCTAAGTGCTCCTGAATAGAAGACGCAACACCTTGGCATCATGATGTAGTTGTTTGTAGGTCCATAATTAAACACTATTTTCCGTGTAAGACAAGTATAATGATAACTATTAAATATTATCTTACATCTTACATCTTACAATGTGGTTTAATTGTATCACACATTTATAACAGTAAGAATAACTAAAGAAAATAGCACGTGCCGTATGATAGCATGCATTCCTGACAGCGCTCCGGCCAGTTGACAGCATCTCGAATCACGGCAAGTTTGTGTCGTGATATTAAACATATGTAGCACGCCTTTGCATCATCAATTCACTGGTAGATAATCAAACGAGAGTCAGATAAACAAATATCTTACACTGTGGGGCGCCGTAGATCCAGCAAAACAGTCAGTCTGAAGGAATCAGCGCTGGCTGTCAGAAACTTGGTGGATCAAATGTTTCATTATGGTCTCACAAACTTCTTAACCTAAGTTCTGACTACATTAAAGTAAACGCAATATAAAAAAAATGAACACGGACATTGTGATTTGAAGTCACATTAAATCACAACGTTAGTTAACGACACATACTGTTCGGCTGGGGAACAGTACGGTAATCATGATAATCCACTTCGTACGCATCTAGGCCTTGCCTATTACATATTATGTAAATTTACAACATGAAATGATCAACAAACTTACTCCCGCCGCAACACAATGGCCTGAAAATACTTTGGAGTGTTCTTCACGCATGTACTTGTTATAAATAAAATATATAACATTAAAACAGTGTCCTGTCCCTATATTGTTAGATATTATATTGACAGTCAACTTGGCAGGTTTGCGTCACAGCTTATAAATAGCTGATATCTCCTAGCTCTCTGACTGGTCAATCTCTCATAAGCTTAAGGTCACGGGCGCCTCTAGCTCTAGCGAGCTTACCCATAGATTATTGTCTATAGAGGCTAAGCCTTAGATTTTCCTACTGCCTGCAGCCGTATTTTATCAACATACAATGCTTTCCCTCTCCGTTTGATGTTGGCATCGATAAAATATTTATTTCCGTAGACCCATATATCTGTTCATTGTCCGGTGTTGTCCAGTCGCACAACCTCTAGCAAATGCACATTGGTACAAACCTCCTCGACGGTAGATCCATTTCGAAAGTCATTCGCGCCGGACTGACCATGTTGATAACTACGTCATCTTTTCGGGGGCCGCTTTGGTGATGTTGTTTACTTCCGAGTCTCTGTCGGTAAAGTCCGGCCAGAGCCGAGTAACCGACGAGCAGGCCTCCGAGTCTATGCCGTTGAAGTTTGCCAACCTCAGTGTGGTCGATAGAGTTCATGTAATGCGAACATCCTCAGTACCTTCTATAAGAGATATGTATTTCATCACGCAGGTGTTTGACCCAGGTGCATCGAATTGCAGATGTCAGACGATATCATGTGATATAATATGCGGCATCCTAATTGTTACACTAGATCATGCAACGTAACATCATCACACTGACAAAATTATAGCAGTCCGGATTCTAGTTAGCCAGTAATTTTTTGCAGTGTATTTGATTTCAAACACTAGGAGAATTCGGTTCTGTGATTTGCAAATTGCTGGTTTTGTACCTTCATATCATGTCGGTATATGCATGTTTTATAGATACTAATATGTAGATCCCTATGGTTATATGTCATATTCCATTGCATATTTCACAATATTATCGGCATAGACTGTGGCTGATCGTGGGTTTCCTCCCACCATAATGCTGGCCGCCGTCGTATAAGTGAAATATTCTTGAGTACGACGTAAAACACCAATCAAAGAAATAAATCAAATATCGGCATAGAATTAATTATGCACCCGTAGTCATTGGGAAATGCAATATGTTTGCTCCTGATCGACATTTAGCATCAGATTCGTGTTGTTGTTTTTTTTTTTCGTAAGTTGTTATACGTGCTATAAGACATTCGTTATTCGAATCTCTAATGACTTGCTTGAATTTGTAAACGTTTGCATTTCTTTTTCGTTCGTTAAATAATTAATTTGACACTGACTACACATTCGTTCATGAAATAGCGAAACATCTTGCTAACATCAAATTCCATATGTAGATCTCAAATATCCTGTTTGATATTGAGAATTTAAGACGGAGTTCGTTATTTGAATTCATGTCTCCAGAAGCTTTCTGAATCGAATGTTAATCATTGCTTGGTTGTCAGGTCAGACCTTTACTCGAAACTTGTGACAGGAAGTTTTTCGCTACTACGTTCTTCGGTGGCTTGTGTATAGTGCCGTCGACTTATTCATCACTCGCATCTCAGATAAGGAACATAACGCCATTCACAGTCCTCAGTAACGCAGTAGTCCTTTTCTTCATGCCAGAAATAATGGCAAACGAATCAGAAGCTATATAGCGTCTGGCACGCTGGCCTTGACGCGGTAACGCAGGTTTCACAACACATAAACAAGACCGCTTTGGAACATTTGATCTGCTTCGTGTAAAAATGGCGTATATAACCTAAGTAGATAAAAACACATTTAATGACAATTAAATGTTATGTTATGAGTAATTGTAATATCTCTGGAGCGACTATTATCAAATAGTTTATGTTTTCATTTCAGGCTCCTTCAAAAAGTATTTACACGAGTATGACATGGACACAAGGACTGACGTAGAGGTAAGTATACTTACTGACGCGAATCTAGCCAGGTGTAAGTGAGGATATCGTCCGGCTATGTACTATCTCTGCCCAAAAGGGCGAGTGTACAAGAGTCCTGATCCGCAATCTCATCTTCTCGATTTTCGTTTTTCACATCTGGTGCTAAAGTTTAAACTTATTTTACTGACAATGGACTATGGGGTCAGGGCCAATTTTCTACAACTTACATATCATTCTCCCTCATCATAATATACACATTTGTAATATATACTTGAACAACAATCTATATTACGGGCGTAAGACAAAATAACATCATCAACAAGAAATGTAACGCATGCAATGAGTTGTTTAAAAAATCTTTGTTATAATATTAATAATACAAAATGGGAGCAAAAATACGCTTTTGCCTCCTTTGACCTGATACCTTCAGTTATCTTGAGGCTTGTATAAATGTTATGTGTGAACAACACACAGCGGTAAAAATATTTTTGGGTAAAGCGTGAACGTTGTCTTTCCCATTTGTAGTAATCCTGAGATGTCAAAGCAGTAGGAATTGTTTCCATCAAAACTGACAATCTAGGAAAAATAGTGGCTCGACTTCCCAAGTTGTGAGATCATTGTCCCTCCGACTCCTTTGTAGATTCATCATTGTAGTGTTGCACTAAGATCTGACACTGCACTCAGATATGCACTGTTATGTTCAGTTTAGATCATTATTATTCAACACTCATCGCATGTTGAATGGCATTATGACACATAACACGTGTTCCGCGACGTTACCACATTGCGCATGCTGCACACCTGACACTCAGTTTACCTTAAATATCCAGTTGAAAGGTGATGTTGAACTTAATCGCTGACTCAGAAGGTGTGGGTTCAATCCTGACTTTGGACAGAGTGTTTTCAGTTCCCCCTCTCTTATCGTTTGCTGAGCCTTGGTTGACTCCCCTTAGCACAGACTTACGCTGGTAGGCTACCATTTGTAATCCACCAATATATGGCGTACAATAAGGGCAAACGTCACACGTAGGGAAGTTTGTCAGTGTCTTGTCAAATGTCGTCGGTTTACCCCGGACATTCACATTTCCCCAACCCACCAAATTGACTGCCGTCATCTGGGTAAAAAATTATGCCGCTAAAAATAATCATATGAAAAGATGTCTATATTTATAAATATTGGCGCTTTGCTAGAAGTTTCCTCGCCAGTATCTGCGGATTGCTTGTTTCAACAATGGATTTTGTGTTACAGACTGACTTTCGCCGGAATGGGAACGAGGGATGGTTAAGATTAGCTCAGGCTGACGACGCTTACAGCGTACAGCGCGCGAGGAACGAGGAACGGGTTAAGCGCGTCCGGGAGGTGTGCGAAACGCTTCACTATCCATACAGCGCAGAGGACACACGAAATCGTTTCCTTATCGTGCGCCCTCGCAAATTCGCAATTTGTTACGTCCCTAAAGCGGGCTGCACCTTTTGGAAAAGAGTGGTTTTAACCATACAGAAAAACAGAACGAATGTATTTGAAATTAGCAAGAATCAAGCTCATGGGAAAGAGATAGATTCTCTTTCGAAATTTCCAAAGTTCGATGCGAGCTTTCAGTATCTGTCGGACGCTATTCGAGTGATGTTTGTGCGAGATCCTTACTCCAGACTCTACTCTGCCTACGTGGATAAATATTACCTCGGCGACTTTTGGAAGTCGAGTGGAAAAATGATAATAAAGTTAGTACGGAAAAATGCGACGAAGTCGTCTCTAGCCTGTGGTCATGACCTAACTTTTGAAGAATTCCTGAGGTATGCCCTGAATGTGTCCAGAGCTAGAAGCTTTGCAAGCTTTAATGAACATTGGATTCCCATCAGTAAACTCTGTCATCCGTGCACATTTAATTACCATGTCATCGGTAAGCAGGAAACTTTCTCGGAAGACAGGGACTATGTGATGGCCACAATGGGTCTCAGCAGCTTGCTAAATCTGACCACATCCAAGGAAATACTCGCACGTGATGGCATAAAGCAGGCAATTGACATGTCCTGGGATAAAATCGCCAAGTGCATGTCCCGAAAAGATTTTGCTCGGCGAATGTGGACGTCATACGTAAACCAAGGTTACATCCACAGCTCTCAGAGGTTTCCTGAAGAACGGATCTACCAGAACACTACTAAAGATGAGTTTTTAAAGCTTACAATGGAGGCTTACTACCAAAAGCCTCCGAGCTCAGCTCAGCGAAGAGAACAACGACAGGAGGCACAGTTAAACGCGTATAAAACTGTGTCTCCCTCCCTACTGGAGCAAATCCGGAAGGTCTACTATCTCGATTTTTACATGTTCAATTATCCTACGAGACCCGATGGATTGTTTCAACACTGACTCGCTCCTTATGGATCAATGAGATTACTTGTGTTTCTAGCGTGTTTCATATAGGCAGAACTTCTAAGAGGGTGGTTTTTGTTAACGGCTATAAGGTTATTTTTGCGGTAGAGGTACCAAATTTATAATGGATTTTTCATGTAAAACTCTACTCTGACTTTGTTGTTTACCTTGATTAAGAGACACCATGCTTTTGTTGGAGTCTACCCGAATAACTGGACTGTTTGTTTGTTTATTTATTTACTGGATTATGGCTTATTGCCAAAAATTGATTGTGTTTCCGAAATTTCACATCCAATATACATCCCTTGTAATGACGCTGTGCCCAGAATCTCTGGGAGTTTGCTTCATAGCTCGTTTCAAATTCCACCTAAATCGAGCTAGTGGGGGTGTGTTCATTGTGTTGAATGAGATCGCCATGTTGGTTATGAACAATTTGCAACCAAAGCGCAACTGAGATACATATTTCATTAGCGATACTATGTATACTAGAATGGCACAAGATTTGGATACTGATTTTATTCCTCCGCTTAGAACATTCATTGTGCGTTTTCGTCATCACTGAAAAACTGCTGACTGCATCTCTTTGCATGAGTCCATCCTAATTCTTGATTTATATACATTCTTAGCTCTTTGATGATTTGTGTTATTTGTCGTTTAGGAAACTGATCCTACAAAACTCGTATTGACAACAGTATGTTTACAGCTGATAACCACACTGATAAGTCACCAGACCTACTGTTTCTCTGTTGCCATTTCTTCTGGATAAAAAAGTGTTTGTGAAAAAATGCTTCCTTTCTCTTAACAACTTGTACGTGTAACACGACGTTGCTTCCATATTTTGATGATTCTGTTCCCGGGAGTACCATACTGCTTCTAAGAGGGTTGGGCATTAGTCCCATGGCATGGCTCAATCGTAGATCTGTCGCAGCTTGATAGCGTAGTTTTTTTCAGTAGTAGTCTGGCTTTGTCGTGGCCAGAATTTGTAATCGTGTAATTAACGACGGCTGATAAAGCTTCTTAATCCGTCCTGGGGGTGAGGGATGCATACCCACCAGCAACCTGCGGGTGGTCGTGAATTTCCACCGAGCTCTACCCGGTTTCCTGCCACCATAATGCTGACCACCGTCGTATATGTGAAATATGAGTATGGCATAAAACACTAATCGAATAAATAAATATACTGAGCACCAGGCGAGACAAGAGTGTATGCTTTCATGTGAATAGCAAATACAGGGCATCTTAGTCATGTGCTCATCAGCTGTAGACTTAAAGCCACACGAGACAAATCAAAACAATAGTCTGTTCCTTTTAACTCGTCGCTTATATTCAGCTATGTATAGAATCAGTCACACGCGCCCCCAAAATTGCCTTTAGCCAGCGACATTTAATGCTTTAAGCTCTACACGATGATTTGCTGGAAGTCCATATTACTGCAGAGAAAATGCAGTTAAAAATACGTTTTCTAATACGGAATGTTGAAGTCCACACGGTTCTTTCCTACACCAAGAACTCACTGTCACTCAGGTGACGTAATAATTATTTAAAAAAAAAAAAAAAACACAATGGCATGGTGGACAATGAGAGATTAACTTGTTTTACGACAGCAGCACACCATGCTGTTAGAACATTATAGACTCCCAACAGTTTGTGTAGCCTACGATCTCTGGGAATAGACAACGTTGTTTTTTTGTTATAACAGACTTTCCTAGCATTTAAATCTAAACTCATACAGTGGTGAAATAAAATACATTACAATTACTGAGGCTATATTTGGCTAAAACTTAAAAAAAAAATTTCAGACATGGCAGCGTCAGAATTAACGTCCAGAGTAGTCAATGACGGTTTAAGTATCTTGTGTCGTTGCCTATCAAACATGCTGGAAACTCACCTATTATGTAGCATGCCACCGGTCTTCCATTATGATGTCACCCGAGGTATTGAAGTCTTCGACCTGAGAACAAGCTGAATGTGGAGTTTAACATTATGGATGAGGAAAACTGTCCTAAATGCACTTTCCTTGCAATAGTGTAAATGCCCTGATAGTCACAACGATTCAGGGCTTTAGCCAACTAATACAGCGAAGGACCTTTACATTGATTGTGTAGAACCTTTATTCAGCCGAGTTTGGCTAACAGACATACAGACTTTTTTGCATTATTTTTTTTAAAAATTCAATAGCTACAACATCTATACATACTATGACAACATATGACAGTTATTGCATGTAAATTTTTTATTGCATATGTACTTTTTGGCCATAAGTGTAACAAAATTCTTGAAATATTCCTGTCGATCCCATCACCCTATCCTGTTATTATTTTCGAATTTCTTATTTTTTTTCTACACAGCCCAACAGTATTCTTTATCCAAGTTTATAACACTTGCCAGAAGGATTCGACCACATGGACAAAATATAAAAAGATGCTAAATGGTTTCCCTATCTGCCTGGCAAATGCTACAGCTGTTGCTATCAATCTTTCCTATTTGTTAGAGGTATGAGTTTGTACAGGTAATGCAAAGGAATACCTTATATTGGAAATTTCTCATTTTTGCTTTTGTTGTACCGTAGAAAACACTATCCTCATTTCCAAAAGAATATTTTTTGGCATGTCTTCTGCACGAATTATAAGTGTAGTGAACATTTATTTTCCAGTTGATTTTACACAATGTAAATGAACATCAGTCAATTATTAACAAAGAAGTTCTTCTTTGACTGTGTGTTCTTCACCCGCCCTCTCCCATAATTAAGGTTCTGATGTGCGGTGATTATACAGCAGTCAGTAGACACGTAACGGCCCATCCCCACTGTGGGCGACGACTACAACTGCTACCACAACTACAACGTCGAGAAAATAGAACGTTCTTTAATCTGTAGTGTCGTTCCCACTGCCGACGTCACGTCGTGACGACACAACGATATCCATGTCGCGGAGCGAAGATAGAAGTGACGCTATTTTCACGGCGACTGTTTTCATGTCGCCGACAGTGGAGACGTCATGTAGCTGCAGTTGTCGCCCGGAGTGAGGTGGGCCTTTACACACTTGTTTATGCTGGCTGTCGGAAACAAGTGTTTTTCTTGTTAAGATACACAATTTCGGATGCAGTAGTGTTTGCAGTCATCGAAGTCAGCCAGAAATCGGCATATGAAGCAATGTTTACCGGACAGCGTTGTACTCGTTACCATATAAGAAATAGATAGCGAGGCCATTTGCCATAAAAGGATTTGGCCAGGTCATGGAAATGTTTTCGCCGGCTATTTTGCATAAAGAAATCCAGATTATTACTCGGTTACTTTGAAAACTTTGTTTCTATTGGCTTTTTGAAGCCCGACACCTTGATTTCACTAGTTGATTATGAAAACAAAGCTGAATATATGCGCCATGAATGAGGATAGCGATCTGAGTGACAGTTCAACAAACGAAGGGGTCATGTTAATAAACATAGACGCTGAAATGAACACATTCTTTTGTTTATTCAATAATTAATTACTAACAGTTTAGTAATCAAAGAGATGTGTTGGTTGTTATACCTGTGTGACATGTTTACCAAGCAACCACTTACAGTACACATTTGGATATTTTAAGACATGACTATTGGACCAATCTCATTAGTTACCATGTAATCATATCACACGTTTACTATGGCAACCACATCTCTTTATTCTATGTCTTACATAGTGTTTTTGAATAAACACCAGAGCATATTTATTAAGTGTAAAGAGCAGTGTGTATTTATCAACTAAACCCTTAATTTAGTGTGTAGCAATATCTAGCTATTGCTACACAGCGCCAGTAGCCCATGTATAAACGCAACTGACTTCAGAGATGTGTCTTTTTTACTTCGAAAGGTATTTTCTAGCTCTAATGTTTAGAGTTACATTCACAGGAAAAGTAAGTCCAGAAATGCCAGAATCGGAGTGTGTGTCAGAATCGGTAGGTGTGCAAGAATAGGTATGTGCCTCACAGTCGGTGTGTGTACCAGAATCGGTGTGTGTGTCAGAATGGGTATGAGTGACAAAATCGTGTGTGTGTCAAAATCGGTATGTGTCACAGTACCGGTATATGTGTCGGAATGGGCGTGTGTGTGTCAACATATCTGTATGCTTTAGAGAATCCATATACGAGTCAATGTATCCATGGGTGCACGAAAGAGTTTGTCGTGCAATTTACATATGATAACCTGCAAAAAGATAAAACTCATCTAACATGCGTTATTTACTTCAGTCTAATTGCCTGTCAACTCGGTATCTATTCTCAGTGTCAGGTATTTTCTTTTCATTTGGGGACCACTTGAGAATCCAGTGAAAAAGACTCATTGAATCACTTTGTCATTTTTCTATGTTGTCTTTTTATTCCTGGGCCCTCGGTGAACACTTTACACTCGGATTGTAACCAAAAATCTATTGACGACTCTACGCTACACGTACGGATGCTTTCATTTCTGAAGATCCTACACCCATCCAAGTTAACCAAACTCGCAATATAAATCCTAACGCTGTCACCATGACATATTATTTAATAAAGCATTCCGGCTTAATGCCGACTTTCTATCACACAACTCATTTAAATCGAGATGCGCACTCTTCTCATAAAAAGCAAATGTTAAGTTATCAACACGTTCTTAACGTTTTAAAAATACATGTTAAATTCTGTCAGTTGTGGGTGCCAATATTTGAGATGCCAGGCAATGAAATGATTGTGTCTAAGTAGTAAGATAACGATATAACATTTATAACGGAGAAACAAATTAGTGATTTATAAGCTTCAACAGAGCACAAAGTTTTTCAGTCAAAATTGTCCAAAACTTCAGTTGTAAAGATTTTGCGACCCGTTACATGATTTGGATCATATATATTTACAGAGGAGCATTAATAAAGTGCTCATCTGAGTCTATTGAACGGTTCAAACCCAACAATGTTTTCGAACAATACAGCTGCTGTTGTAACTATTGTTTCTATTTTCGGCAAATCGCCCCCCCCCCTCCCAACTCATGAGACCAGGCATTCCCATCGTGTACGTTCCGGTGTATTTCTTGCAAAGAAAAAAAATGCAATTCATCTGTACAAGATGTTCGCCTGGTATCCAGGTAGAGTGATTGCTGCATTGCTCTTTAGGAACAAATATACTATGCTCCAATGTAGCCTAGTTACCGTACGTTGAAGATTTTCTTGGAAACTTTCCAGAATGTAATATAATTCACTCAAGACGGTCTCAAAACCTTGATATATATCTAAACTGCTTTTAGGGAGCTCTTCAGAAAAAAGTCTTTCTTTCTCGGGTTCAAACGTGACCCACTTCGCCTATCTTTACGTCGAGAATGGCCGAATCGGGACATGTGTATTGAATGGCCAGTTTTCCGCCAAAAAGTGTTCTTGGTCTTATTTCAAAATCTAAATTAAATATTTTCATTACGAATGAGAAAAAAATTACCAAATCACAAAATTATTCAGTGCACATCAAGGTAGACACAAGATTACTGTGCTCCCAACTGGAAACGGGAAAAGTGTGATATTTCAGTGGTTATCTCACGGTTTTTAAAATTTCTCGATGCCTACCTGGTTCCCGACATACGGAAACCAGGCATATGTCACGATTAAATGGCGACACAATGCATTAATTGTCAATGTCTTGACGTAGGAGTACATTTACCTCTGAGGTTAGATTGTTCTCGTGTTGTTATTGTAACGAGAGTAGTGTCCCCTGTTCGTTGCCTGGAATTGGAACAGAGCCCATCACTTCGCCTGTTTTCAATTCCAGCTAGTCTTAAAAGTCCAGATGGCCCCAGTATTTAAGATCGAAAAAGGTGATTTAGAACCCTAGAGGAGCAAATTGGCGAAGTGATGGGTTTCAGTGTTTGATGGTCTCTGCTAGAGAGATCCAACAGATCTTTTTCGAATGAGTGACGTCTCCCAAATAACCTACATGTAAAGCCAGTCTAGAAGCGCTATTTAAATACCTCTCCCTAAGGAGACATTTTCGTCACTTAAACAGTGCTTGGCAGGGCAGGTTCCACTTTTTCTAATTAGTATCAAAACTGAGAAAACCGCTAGTATCTAAAGAAACCCTGGAAAAGTCGGAAAAATAGATAATGAAATTGGATTGTCGAGAATGTTCATAGATACAAACGTCATGCAAATCCGATAATAAAAGAAAGAGTTATTATTGGGTTTACTTATATTCTCACCCGAATATCTCCTGTGTTTGTAGCAGATTTGTAGGCAGCCTTCATAAACGGAGCATATCGTTAGATTACTTATTTGAAAGCGACACTGGTGTTGCCAGTTAGTGTCCAAGTGATTTATAAATTATATACATAGTACTACCGTAACCTGGTACGGTTATAAAAAAATAATGGAACATCTTGCACAAACCGTTATTTTCTGACGGAGACATATCTTTCATGTCTCATTTATTTCATTAGTGTTTAACACCGTTCCCCCTAAATTCACTTCTATACGACTGTGGAGGAAGCTGGGATGACGAGAGCATACCCAAACGGTCGACCTATACGCCTGTCCTTTTCCTCCCGTCATAATGCTGGTCGCCGTCGTATATGTTAAATATCCTTGAGTACGGCGTAAAACCCAATCAAATAAATAAGTAAATAAATATGCCCTTCACCTAATCACTTTTAGTTGACTGTCGGCATACGAACGTCTGTTTGACCAACCTCAGGGTTCTAACCGGAACACAAGAGTTAGATTCGAACACGTGACCTCAATCGTGAAAGCCTTGAGAGTACATGTGCCATGCAGTGATCGTCGTCCTGAATGAAATAAATGCGAGATATAAACACAATGCCGAAACAAGATCATGAAACATAGTCGAAAAAGTGAAGCATTTTAACAATTCAGATAGTTACGCCTGGTCAGATGAATTGCGCAAAATGGTCAGGCGACACGCCTCACGGATTAGATTTATATGTAGGTATGATTACATCATACCGTGTCGCACTGGCTTACTAATCGTTCAACATTTGTTTTCTGAAACAATGTATTATTAAGTTTTTGGTTTGAGTAGTAAAAATTTCGGACCCTTTAATAAGACATCTTCGCCTATATATATATATATATATATGTGTGTGTGTGTGTGTGTGTGTGTGTGTGTGTATGTGTGACCTTAAACGGCAACAGGAGGTAAGAGTTTTTGCTGATTGCAGCCAAGGTTAGTGTCACACAGAAAGCAATAGATCTTTCTGTGACAGCTGCCAATCATCGTTAAAACTGAAAATGCCAAAATGAGTCATTGTCTCTTGAAAGGGCATAAAACCTGCATCACACTGACAAGTATTGGCGAATTTTCCGCTCAGTCTTTAACGACACCAAGTGACAATTTATTACAAAAACATGTAGAATCATATTTTAGAAGTGAAAAACAGAAAATGGAGGAAAATAATTTACACCGATTTAGGAGACAGCTATGGGTAAAATCCCCTCCTTACCGCCTCACCTCCTTATCGCCTTATCAGCTGAACTACTCACGGCGGACTAATTTGTGCATATTTGTCTCTCCCGGAAGTTAACAGATTCTGTGTACTTTTTATCAGTTTTTATGTGCATAAGCCCGCCTTGGTGATAAAGTCATTGGGCTCATCTTGCAAAGCAGCCACAACATACGCTCTATGGCAACGTGTCCTGAAGAGATACTTCACGATGGTAACTGTATACTTGATGTACTTGTTAACACAGCTTCGTACCTCGAATAGCAGGGCGGATTTGTTTCGATTTCATGCATGGCTTTCTTAAATCAGTACACTAACAGTCTTTAACTGGCTTGTGTAGAAATGAAACCCACAATGAGATTTGAAAAACTGAATAAACTTAAAATTTCCAAACCTTTGGCATATTTATTAAAGACATGAATAAGTACATAGAGCTATGTTCTACACAGTGTTCTACGTGGATTTTGGTTGCGGCGGTGTGCCTATAATCCTCGGAATACATCGTAAATTACATATTATAGGAATAATCAACATAGCAGCCTGGGAACTCACACAGCACACATCCTATCCACGCACATTTTCCGCTATGTACAACTGTCTCACTTTGGATCCTATGAGAAGGAATTGGTTATATACGAGTTCCATTTAACAGCTGTTTTAATCCTATAGACGTGGCCATCTTCTATCAAGAGACCTTCTTGTATAGCCAATACGCGACCCCGGCCACCGCACCGACAGCGGTAACCCCGCCCACATAAGGCAGCGCCTTCTTGGAGTTGTACCACAGATAGGGCCACAGTGCCGAACTGGCCCCGGGAGTGTCTTTCAGCAACCTTTGGTAGGATGGTCGGTTAACAGCCCATCTGTTGTAGCTGCATAACGAAGGCAGGTCGTCGTCCAGGTAATCTGTATCCAATCCCAGCAGGCGCAGTCGAGTTAATAGAACCAGGAGGGTGATATCTGCCGCCGTGAACTCGGACCCGCACAACCAGCTACCGGAAGCATTCGGGTCTGCGAATAAAACACGACAGTTTTGGCTTGATAATGAAGTCAAGGTATCTCAATTTCAAAATTTCAAAATGTGACACGAGCTTTCGATCCTCATGCCCTGTAACATTTTGAAAGCTTAGCGGCGACGCCTTGACTCCTTCATTATCATTGAACCTATGTACGACTTTAATCTGAAGAAGTCTATGAGTTATGGTGTAGTTTTAAGGAGAATGCTTTAGCTGTGGGGCAGACTTTCACATGTACGACCGGAGAGGAAGCCAGCATGAGGAGGACTTGAACCCACCTCGACCGCAGTGGTGAGAGGCTCCTGGTTCATTACTATGCGCTAGCGCAATAACCAACTGAGCCACGGATCCGCCATCACTAGGAGGCACGAGGTTTAACACCGGCCTTAGTTGTTCGCGGGGCCTTCGTGAAAATATATTAAGCGGCCAGTGACGGGTGGCCGTTTGCCACTCCTCTCCTGCCATCAGTAAGGTCTGCATTTCTATACGTCACATGTGGAAATGTTTGTCATTAAGTTGTCAAAGGTTGGTGGTTTACGTCGGGCAAACTTCCTCCAACCATTTAACTGACCGCCATCGTATACCGGTAAATGAACAATTCTTAATTTAGGATGGAGTTAAACAATGAAATAAATACTCTGCTACTTTTGTTCTGAAAGGAATATTCGCCAATATCTCACCTTCGGAGCCCTGGGATTTAGCTAGTTGCTCCTCCACTTTCCGGAGTACCTTGCCAAGCTGCTCCAGTTCTCGCTTCACCGCCTCCGCGTCCGTGAACGTCTCGTACTTCTGCGCATGCGTCTCACTAAGTGCCAGATAAGAGGCTCTGTGCTCTGGGTATGTCTCTGCCAGCCGTGATAGCACTGTCAGCTTCCCAGAGGATTGTTCTAGAACATTTCATTTGTCCTCTCATTAGTATTTATGCGGCCATTTTTGTTACGTGAAACGACAAGAGTCAAAGAAACTCGGCACGGGAGCTTAGAACAAAACTCAACTAAACTTGACGGTTGCGTACCTGTAGGTTCCTAAGCGCTCCTATGTGAAATTTCGACATGGCTCAGCTGAAGATGCACTAGGGGTCCGCTTTACAAGCAGGGTGTAAGTTATGACAAACTCAACCGTCATCACGACACACCTTGTAGAGATACGTCATCACTATAGTTACGTCTGACACAGCGTTACACCCTCTTCGTAAAACGGGTCCAAGTCGTTACTATAGCATCGAGTGTGATCAACTCCCTAAGACCAGTTGGGTTAGTTGCTTCTCAAAATATCGTGTATTTATTTATTTATTCATTTCATTGGTGTTTTACGCCGTACCCAAGAATATTTCACTTTTGCGACGGTGGCCAGCATTATGGTGGAAGGAAACCGGGCTAAGTCCGGGGGAAACCCCCGACCATCCGCAGGTTGCTGGCTGACCGTCCCGGAGAGGAAGCCAGCATGAGGCTTCTGGGTCAATAAGGTGCGCTAACGCGATAACCGACTGAGCCACGAAGGCCCTTATGCCGGGTTTAACATTTATCACATTTAATTACAGCATAATTGTATGCTGAGGACAGTTTTGATGACATTTGATTTCAGTACAACTATAGCTTTATCTGCTCTTTATCACGCTTCATTTAAAATATAGCTCTAGGACTAGACGCTTCAGTTAAGTACAGTACTGCAATTTAGTACTTGTACTAGGTGCTTTTGACAACATTTACAGACAATATTATTACAGTACATATACTTTTGGCCACTATTGACTACAACAGGACAATGCGATTTTGATAACATCTAATTACAACACTGTGGCGTTTTTTTTTTCGTGCAAGGAGAACGCACTTGCATCAAATCCCAAAAAAGGACTCGAAATTTATCATGTCGTTGTCTTCTTTTGAAACTCGAAGTCGAGTTTAGGGTGCGTAGCCTTTTAGGGATTGGCACAAGTGCTTTTAATGGCGCATATTGAACACTTCCTGGTTATAGTATTAAAACATCATCATATATGGAGCTTATACAAATTCTTTTCTACTGACAATGATTTTCTCTGTCCGACAGGGCTTTGCGAAACAGTTACTAGACAGAAGGCGGTGACAGCGTGTCAGTTATTGATGACGGATATATGGTTTTATAATGGAATATCATGGAGGTGATTCTTACCGGTGATCTCTTTCACTAGAAATATGCCACATTTGTCAAATGATGCCGTCTCTGTGGAGTGGTTGGTGTGCTGGCGCAAGCCACTGACTCAGGAACTTCTCACTAGTGCAGTCGATGGGAGCTCAAGCCCAGCTCAAGCTGTCCTCTTCTCCAGTCGTTCGTGAGAAAGTCTGCTAGATTTCCTCTCACGATAATGCTAGCCGCTGTGGTATAAGGGAAATATTCTTGAGTATGGCGGAAAAACACCAATCAAATCAAAACAAAATATGTTCAACGACAGCATACATGTAAACCTATGGGTCTTTGGGGCATGTGTCTACCTAAAGACACAAATCTCTAACCTTTCCCGGGCTCTTCTCACCTTTCATAAGCTGTTGGCGGAAGCCTGGTATTTTGACGGTGCCTTTGCTTAGGTGAGGATGGTTCACGAGGCCGTACGCTAGTAGAGGGATGTTAACGCCGTCCAGAAGTCGCCTGAACCTTTGGACGGTTTGTCCCGAGGCACTCCGGGAGTCGCCCACCAACGAGTTACCTGCCAGAGGCAATAACATTACGTTGCCATAAAAAACACATTAATATGTTCCGCAAACATTGACAAGCCCCATTAAGTATATTGTACCATCTTGTAACTAGGTCTAACTGCACAGCAACATGACCATATGTTTACACTTGTGATGCTCTGTCACCTCTCAAACGCATAAGTATTAAAATAATTCCACATAATCGTCACCCATTTAATGTGAAAAGTGACATAATCTTGCTGGCTAAAACTGTCAAAGCCCTGGCTTGCTGCAACCTGAATGTCCTTGACTAATGAGGTCGCGTGTTCGAATCAAGCCCTGGCTTTTTCAGCTACAGCTGTAAGTCTTATCAGGTACTCCGTTCATTTTTCTCTACCCATAAATCTGATCCTCTTCGTATAAGAGAAAAATTATTGTGGGGGGCGCTAAAGCTCAGTGAAATAAATAAATAAATAAAATGCGTCGCCGATCAGGTTACTTTGAGGAAGGGAGGTAACTATTGAGCTACCCCACATTACCAGCAGATATCGGCAGGCGGCCAATGTAGTTGATGATGACTTCAGACTCAGTGATGTATTTGTCCCCAGCTTTCAACACCGGCACTTCCGCTTTGGGGTTGATGGAGATGAACCAGGGGTCCAGGTGCTCATTTTTGTCCAGTCTTACGACGTGTGGGGTGAAGGTCAAGTCTTTTTCATACAGCGCCAGCAAGACCTGTCAAGTTAGGGTGTCGTATTTAGACCAGCTTTTTCTTGTAAATTTAATTTCTTCAAGATTCGATGATTTCTATACAGGTATTTCATTTGGAACGATAGAGTTATCAGTTTATGTTAAAGTAAACTACAATACCATGCAAGCAAATTAAAAGCTTTCACTTAAGGGATTTACAGTTAAAATAAAAATACATCGAAAAATGACTCCAGAGCTCTGAATTTTTTCTTCTTTGTGTGATGGAAAGGCGATTACCGCGGTCAAGATCCATGTAACACGTACCATAAAACGACTCGGGCCCAATATAATATTTACGTTCAACGTCATTTCGTTTTTCACCACGGATGAAACTATTTTCACCCCTGAGAAAAGTTTTAAACCGCGGTAACAGCCACCGCGTCGCCATTGTGCAGCGACAAATACCTTTGAACTGTAGGTAAATCCTTTAAAACATTTGGTGCTGCAGTGAAAAGTCAAAAAACGCATGAGAAAGTCAAGAATTGTATTTTAAGAGGAAATGTCTATTCTCTTGCGCGCAGTAATTTGACATATTACAGACGTTTTCGGTCACAAATACAACGGTACCCCTGTCGGGTTTTATTCTGTTATACTCCACACCGGAATGGAATCAATGTCAAGGTACTATGACCGTCGACTAACTAGCTAACTCAGGAATTCGAACTCAGACTTCTCTGTGTTGACTGTGGCGTCATACCTGCATGTTTTGCAGGCGTGGTAGGGCGCAGTTGTTTCCCTTGAACCGTGACAGGTTTCTTTCACATACACTTTATATGTATGTATATGCTTGGGTTTAACATCGCACTCAACATTTTTTTCAACGAGTGCGTGATCGTTTTGGGGGCCCGCTGGTCGGCGGATTTTAACGACCGAGTGTCGAAGGCCCGCTCGTCTGTTGCTCGGCTCTCGTCGGATTTTACTGACCGAGACTGGGAAGTAACAATACCACCAAAGCGGGACCCCGAAAAGATGACGTAGTTATCACCATGGCCAGACCGGCGCGAATGATTTCGAAATGGATCTATCGTCGAGTCGTTTTGTACCCGTGTGCATTTACTAGAGGTTGTCACCACGGGACAGCGAACAGCTTAGACATGTGGGTCTACGGAAATAAATGTTTTACTGATGCCAACATCAAACGGAGAGGGACAGCACGGTATGTTGGCAAAACACGGCGGCATGCAGTGGGAAGGATATAGGGCTTAGCCTCTATATAAAATAATCTATGGTTAAGTCCGCAAGTATGGAAACGGGATGAGGACATGTCGTTCCGCGCCTCGCGGGTCGAGACTCGCGACACGAGAACGGTACCATACGCGCGCGATGTGCACCGTCCTCGTGGGGTCTCGACACGCGAGGTACGGGATGAGGGGACGATGACGGCACTGTCCGCCTGTTGCGGCCCGCGACCTATCAAAGGCTATTTCATGAAAACCGATGTGCCAATTTAAAGGAAATGTCGGTTTTAAGAAGTGACAGCCGTTCGTAGACTCGCCAGAAGAGTTCATTTTTAGAAGAGTTATATCTGTAATGTGTCAACGTTGGACGCTGGCTTATTCTTTTCAGGACATTACCTAATCTTTCAACGAATCAAAGTGCTCCAATTGTCACACGATGTCGATGACTTAATCGTTTAAAATTTCAGGAATATTTGCTTCCTTTCAGTTCTCTGATTCACTGGATGTAGACAGCTGATTGGCAGTTCTCATCCATTCTGTAGCGTGCCAAGCAGCTGGAGAAACCAACATAATATATTGTTTGACACGTTTTGAACAGCCACAAAGACAGTGTAACAGCTCATACCCAGCAGGACGAACTTCGCAAATCACGTCATCGTATGCTGTTACTTGCAAATACAGGCCACAAAATCTTTCACTTTTAAGAATTTTTATGTTCCATGAAATTTGACCTGTTATATTAAGACCAATATACTAGAGAAAAAACATTTATTTTACGTAACTATTCAAGTCAAAATTTTCATTAGAATATGTGCTAAATTTATGTGTTTATTGCCTTTCACATTTATTCCTGGGAAAAACAGTTCATCACTGTGCAGTTTCAATATCAACACATATTTCTGACCGTTTTTAATCAGTACAACTTTCTCCACGCAACTCGGAATACAAATAGATTAAGTCTATGAATCATGGGTAGTATTTTGTGCTACACTGTTACTAAGAGAGTACCAAAAAATCGAAAATCGGCATGGCTTAACCCAAGATCGAAATCGCCGTATGTGTCGTCAGTGTTTTCGCAAACGTCGAACATGGTAGAAATGCTGCCTACACTGAAAGTAAATGCGGTCTGTACCCTATGCTTTGTGAATGGCAATGTGCCCTTTGACAGCCAATCAAAAATTAGGTTATGTTCTAAGCCAGTAAGCCTCTTAAGAGCTGGCTCCTTCTTAAATACTAAAAGCAATGGTATGATAAGACGCTGAGAGTGCCCATGGCTAGCACTGTCCGTTGCAGACAGGAATTAATCAGTTTATCTGCGACGAATGTCAGTCATCAGTAAACCGCAAACCGGGTCATCGGCATTAGAGTTATCCCAATATGTTATCCAACGTTACATATACATATATATATAGTTTGGTTTCCAACAATTAATATTTCTCATTGACTTTTTGCCTTTCCTTTAACACCGTGCAATCTGATGCAAGGTCTGTCGTCCCCCTTTCTAAGGATCGAATCAATAATTCTCTACTTTACGTTTCTTTAAAATATAATTGTAAACAGGATTGCAAAATGAACCAGTTTTACATGTGAATATAACACAACAAATGTGTATCGTTGTTATAGTTCAATAATGAAAATAATCCTTTGTAGCAGGTCAAGCCCATACAGCCAAAGAGATAAATGAAACATGTAGTATACATATGAGATCGATGGGTATTTCCATCAACTGTTTTTTTTTATGTGTTTAGTTATATGTTATTATTACAAAATTGCGTACTTAAAACAAAAACAGTTTCATGGACAGACAGACTCGAACCCAGAATCCCCTAGCACATACCATCATTTGTTAACTTCTACACTAAAGTCAACCCATGATTAGTGGGGCATGTATTAGGTACAAATCAAGGTGAAAGATGGGTGGTGCATGTCAAAAAACAACGTTATGTTTTAACCATGAAGGAATTGGCCCCCAAATGATATTCATTATAAAGATCAAACTCAATGAAATACAAGTCCTCGCTAAGTATTGTTCCGGGGCTCCACTTCCTCCATGCTTAAATCGGAGCTTGAATAGGCCCAAAGCTGCATGAAATTGACCAAATTGAACAATGTGGCATTTTCAGTTGACTGTAACATTTTCGCAGATTGAAAAATTTATACTTTTTTTTTGCAAAATCATATACACTAATGCGTTACACATGTCGAAATAAAAAGAAAAAGTAATGTAGGAAAAATATTCATGATCAATTATTCGTAACCGTGCTACTGCTGTAGCTTAGCCCCAAGGGGTTCATGATCAATTTATCCTACCCGTGCTACTGCTGTAGCTTAGCCCCAAGGGGTTCATGATCAATTTATCCTACCCGTGCTACTGCTGTAGCTTAGCCCCAAGGGGTTCATGATCAATTTATCCTACCCGTGCTACTCCTGTAGCTTAGCCCCAAGGGGTTCATGATCAATTTATCCTACCCGTGCTACCCCTGAAGCTTAGCCCCACGGGGTTCATGATCAATTTATCCTACCCGTGCTACTCCTGTAGCTTAGCCCCAAGGGGTTCATGATCAATTTATCCTACCCGTGCTACCCCTGTAGCTTAGCCTCAAGGGGTTCATGATTAATTTATTGTACCCTCATTCGGCAAATTTCTCGCCTTATCATACCTCCTCCTTTTACTGAAAGGGAAAGACAGTGCCAGTTCAAAGTTAAATTTGTCGAAAAGGTTGAACGGTATTATGCTTATTTCCGTAAAGTGTTCTTTCTAACAGCTACTACGACAGCGGAAAGTGACATTTAACCGTGTTCCGTCGGCTAGCATGAAACGCAGCAATTATGTGCGAGCTGTGACCACATCTTGTCATCTTGTGACCACAGAACACTCTTGTCACCTGAGACTGTGGTAAGCCGCTTGGGTTGTGGTTAAAACTTACGTATATATTTAAATTAATAAACATGAAATGATCAAGAAACCTACTCCCGCTACAGCACAATGGTTTGAAATACCTTGCACTGTTTTTCACACATGAACTTGTTATAATTAAAACACATAACATTTCAGCAATGTCCTGTTCCTGTGTTATTACATGTTATATTGACAGTCAACTTGGAAGATTTACGTCACAGCTTATAAACAGCTGATATCTCCTAGATCTCTGATTGGTCAATCTCTCATAAGCTTTGAAGCATTGACGCCTACGGATCCCCAGTCGGCAGTAAAATACTTCACACTTCAAAGGAAAATAATTCAGCCACGAATTCATATAAATTCAAACACGTTTTGCATTCAAAAGAGGATTTTGTAATTCTTTTTAATGAACAATGCCTCAGTCATGGCCTGTCCTTTACTTTATATGGATTAACTATTAATTAAAAATCAAAAAGCATGGATGACATTTCCCATAAAAATACGTGTCGATTTCTTTCAACAGAATGGGATCCAGATAACCCACTTAATCACGCAACAGGCACGAAAACGTGACATAAGCTTTGATACGTCGAGACCCGCGGCACGAGGACGGTGCAAATCGCGCGCAAATGGCACCGTCATCGTGTTGCGGTTCTCGCGAGGCGCGGAACTAGATGTTCTTGTCCGGCTTCTATACCCTATAGGTATGGAAACACTAATTCGATTTTGTACCCATGATTCATTCGCACAGAAAATGGTGGGGACGGATAGAGATTGGCTGTATCTCAGAAGTGTGTTGAAGTACTGCCAGGTAATGTTGCTGGTATAAACTATGACAAATAATGGTTGAAAAAAAAGGCAATCACTTGTCGCTACAATTAAACAGAGAAAAATATCATCCAATGAGCAAGTGCCCCCACACCCTGTTTCTATGGCGATAGGACGCTAGTTCCTGCATTCCAGCTGATTTATTTTGAGAAAATGGTGGTCAACCCCGATGATATTTGGATATGTAGGCCAAGCATCTAGTTATTTGACAGTATGTGTCATTTGGGCCAACGAAATTTGGGGAATACGGTTTTAGGAAGGTGTTCTTTGTGAAATTACTACATACATAGTAAGGACATTTTTTAGTGTTTTCATACCTATAGCTAGCTTGAATGATAGCCTACCTACCTTCTGTGAGTAATAGGACCCATAACTGAGGTACAGAGTTAATTCCCTTCGAGATGAAGTTGTGGCATTATTTCCACTAGCGCGCGTTGTCGGTGATGGGTAGGCTTTCTGTGGTGGTGCGGCGAGGTCTTCCGAGGAGGCCTCTGAAGTCTCGCTGGGTTTCGGGAGAACCTGTGTCGTTTCTTTGGGCGCTTGTGGAACCTGTGGCGTCGGAGTGAGCTTTGGGACATCCTGCGATTTTGGTCTTTCTTTCAACGGCGTCGGTTTTGGCGCTGGTGGTTCTGGCGTTTTTGATTTGGAGAGCTGTGTGGGCGCTGCAGACACGTTAGCCGGGGGTCCTGTCTGCATCTGGGTGGACACTGTTGTCTGTGCAGTACTCGGAATTTGCTGTTGTTGTTGTAACGCGCGGGTCTGCTGGGGTGTCAGAGAAGGCTGGTTTGCGGGTGGAGTCTCGTCTGAAGGGGCTTCAGAACTGGATTGAGAGGCTTTACTTATGGCAGGAGACGGGATCTTTGTAGGGGGTGCAACAGGTTTAGGAACGGCGGTAACCTGGGTGTCAGTGGGTTTTACATTAACATCTTTTGTCGTTGTTTTTGTGTCACCCGAATTTGGCGGAAATGATTGGAGGGGTGAAGTGCTAACAACAGGTGGTGGAATGACGTCAGGCTTCGAATGCGATGTTAGTTTCTCACCACCTGAAGTGACCGGTGCCGGTACACGGTCGGGTTGGTCACTGGCTGGGGAGGGGATTTCAGATGTCTGGGTTAAGGGTGGGGGCGATATTGGATGCAGCTCGGAGTTCTCGGCGGAAGCTATGGGGGCCCCAGCAACCGCTGAGTCCGGCTTTGTCTCTTCCGGTTCTGGCAGAAGTTCACTTTGACTCTCACCTTGGTCACCAGTTGATTCCGCCATGGCGACCTGTGGCGATCCGTATAGCTATATCTGGACAAAGATTATAGGGAAAGTATATAGACAAGGTCAGACCTAAGCTAGACCACCTTGATCCTGACACTGCACGTAAGCCTAGATATATCCGATCAAGCCAACCATGGTGGTATGCGTAGCTCTAGTGATAGTCCTAGCCTATTCAACACTCACTGATCATTGCATAATCCTATAATCAGATGCTATACGTCACACCGTTTAAAACTCAAAACGCAAGGTCATCCTATGTGAGCTATACGGAAATATGCCTGCATATGTACACTGAGAAATGATTGGAACTGTATGAATATATATATATGAACATCAGATGAAGTGCGCAATGACAGCGTGCCCTATGCGAAGTTGGTGCTATTATGTATATGTAACATATATACATTATACTGCTATCTGGTACATTGTAAATAACACAACCATACATTATTTTAGTACTGTATATTCAAGTGGTCGTATATGTGTATACTATATGTACCTTGTACATACAGCTTACCCGGACTTTGCTCCTCCGCCGACAGTTTCTCTCCGTCTCTATGTTTCTCCCGACCTTGGTCCGAGCTAAATTTGGCAACCCACTGTGTATGCCGCTCACGCGCGGCTGATGTAAGACTGTAAGCTGCTGTCGATATGTCAGTATGGGCTCTAAGCCGCACACGCGCACATGTAAGGCGTGTCGATCACCGAGGCAGACATAGCCAGTCCGCCAGGCTATTTACAGATTGTTGTTTTTTACGCTACATACGTTAGGTGCTCCCGCAAGCTGAGTACAGTGTGAGCGGTGCATTCGCTGAAGACTGCAGAGCTTTCACGGGTCTCGGGTTCAAATCCAACTCCAACGAGGAGGTTTGTCAGTTTTGTCGTCCTGTTGTGGTTTACGGTGAGGTCAGCAACAAACATGATGGACTTCATGTAAGTGAAATAGTTTTGAACGCAAAAAAAAAAAATTTGTAACCCCTAATGAATTTGATTTTTTGTATAGTTGACGTTGCAAGCAGACTACAATAGAATGTTAAATGGTTTTCTCTGGAATGGAATGCTCCCTGAAAGTGTTGCCTGTCACATGAAGTGTTCTGGCGACTCACTGCTGCTTGTCACTTCATAGGGTGCAGTTTACAGCCTTGTCTGGGAATGTCAATAAATAATGCAGACTGAACATATCCCCAAAATGACAGAGATCTGCTCTGGTACTCTCAGTATTATGACCAGTAACACTCAAAGTATACCATTTAAGTGAAAGACAGTGCATACTCCATAAAGGTTGAACATATTAGACTTATTTCTGTAAATTATTTTTGCTAAACAGATACTACGACGGTGGAAACTGACCGTGCTCCGTCGACTAGCATGAAACGCATGCAGCCATTGTGCGCGGGCTGTGAAGCAATGGCTCAGGGAAACACACTTGTAACCTGAGACTGTAGCATGCTGTTACGGCGTGGTTGAAACTCAGGTACATATAATATATCATATATATTTAACATGGCATGGTCTACAAACTTACTCTCTCCATAACACAATGGTCTGGACATAAATAACATTATTGTTCACGCTGTACTTGTTATACTTAAGGCATACAACGTTAAAAGAGTGTCCTGTCCATATGCTATTATATATTACATTGACATTCAACTCAGGAGATTTACGTCATGTGCAGCTTATAAACATTTGATATATCCTAGCTCCCTGACAGATGAGTCTCCCATATGTAAACTTCAAAGTATTGGCGCCTTCAGAACCCCAGTCTGCAGCCAAATTCTCCCCACTTCAAGCGAAGATATTTCAGCAACGAATTCATACAAGTTCTAACAGGTTCTTGTATTCAGAAGAGAATTTTATAGTCATTTTAATGAACAGAGCCTCAGCCTTGAGCTGTTGTTCTGGCTTCCGCTCCGGTCGTACAAAGGTCTGCCAGCAACCCGCGGATGATTGTGGGTTTCCCACGGGCTTTGCCCGAATTCCTGCCACCATAATGCTGGTCGTTGTGGTATAAGTGAAACATTCATGAGTTCGGCGTAAAATACTAATCAAATAAATAAATAAATAAATAAATAAATAAATAAATAAACCAGTCGTGGGCTGTCTCTCAACTTTAGATTTGCAAAAATAATCTCATGAAACATCTTACATCACACCTCCTGCCATGTATAGATCTTCAAATAGTACACGTTTTGCATCAAAATGCTCAAAATAAGTAGAAAAATATCGATTTTTTACCCAATTTTTACCCACTTTCGACTGTCCCACCAGTTCACCGGCAGAGCTCCCTCAGCCGCATTTCTGTCACCTCAGCATAGGTAATTTTGAAACTCAGCACTATTATAATACATCAGAAACATAGATGTGAGCTACTGGGTATAAAAGCTAGGCCACCTGTGTAATATAGTTGAACACCTTACCTTAGTAATATAGTTGAACAAACTTTTAGACGGGATCAACAGTAACGACACTGTGTAGTGCACCCTCAATTTCGCCTGTCACATGGCGTGTTGCCGCGATGGTTTGCGACCCACTGTCGCTTATCACTTGCTTTAATTACGTGATATGGTATCGCGCTTACGTTTTTCTCACACGATTTTGTATCTGGATCTACCTTCAAGTTGCCTAATCTGTGTGCATACAGGTTTTGTCTTCGACATGTTTTTGCAAACCATGTTTTGTTTCCTTGACTATTCTGTAATCCGAGGCTAGTACCATTCAGGAGATTTTCAAAGACGACTTTACCACAGCAATTCCATCGGTGATATCTCGCCAAATGGTAATGTTAATTGCTTTGTTGTGTTGTTTGTAAATATGGAGATGGTGGTGGTTGGTCAATTAACTTTGACCCACACCGGTACATTTACCTAGGACACAGCCGACCAGTATTAGGTATCGTTACTTAACACTGAGGTAGAACTGTAAGCTGTATAAGACTGGTCACTTACATGTCGGTTTTCGAGATAAAGAAGTAATATACACTGTATCTGTATATAACATCATGCAGGGCGAACAAAGTGGCGTAATCATTGCCTGCTCAGTCATGTTGATCCTCCGGCATAAATTTCTCAGGTTTTTTGTTTTCTTGAATAAGCTTTCAGGGAAGAACAACTTCTGGATAATTTAAGTCGACCTCCGACAGAAATCCAGACTTTTTTCCCCTGTCTAATAAATTAAGGTTACCATTCTATTCTCAAGTACTATTATCTTCTGCAGCCAGGTTAGCTTCTTGTTGACGTTTAGTTCCGGATAACGATATGGGAGGATGTTTCTTGTGCACAACTTGGTCTAATTCATTCCATTTTGTTGGTGATAATATTCTAGATCCGGATCTAGCATTTTTTAAAACGATTTTTCACCACTGGGAGATACGACACAAATACAAGGTATAGTCCCTTTGTCTGACCAGCTAGGTCGGACGCCTGGATATATATAACAGAGGGTTTACAGTACATGTATACTTACTTGACGCGCTTTGGGAGTGCTTAGTTTTTGAATTATCAGTCCACGATTTAACTTAGATGATATTAACAAAAAATAAATGAAACAAATAGTGATAGGAAATTTGCAAGTTCACACTATACACACTAGATCTATTTAATATCCCCAAGGTGTTTGGTTTTGTTAAACATAAAATCTCTGTAACTGATTTATGTATACGTTCATCACGTTTGCCATCTTGATGATGGAATTCAGGCTGAGGAGGTACTAAAAATATATATCTGAAGATATATCAGCATACAGCAAACAGTGCATAAACAATTGGCTGACATTCGGCTAATCCGGATCGGAACCTAAATCTAGGATTTTTTATAGCAATCCTTTATCATTGACATATAGGACAGACTGCAGAGTATTGTTTTCTTGTCTGAAGTGAGGGAATTTCTAGGACCCACGTTTAGCAGCAACGAAGATATATATATTTATCCCGAGAGTGCTGCCGCCACCGGAACAGACATGACGCTTCACCCAGTCACATTATACTCACACCGGGCCGATCAGTTCAGTTTCCTTGCTCTAACCTCTCAGTACTGAGAGATAAGCGATGCAGCAGTAAGTTCCACTTTTGAAGTCTTTGGTATGAGCCGAATCGGGTTTGATCCTGGATATGTGGACATCGAGCCGGATGCGGTAACCACTAGGTCAGTTTTGTGGCGATGTTGGAATACCAATGTGGTTTGTTGTACAGATTCGTTGCCGAAATCGCAAGAACATACACATTTTTGCCAAACTTCAGTATGTAGCACTGTATAAACCTGTAGCTTCTACTAGAATATTGAAGTAGTAAGCCTCGTAAACGTGTGAACCCGGCACACTACACCATCATCGGGTTTATGGTTAAAATATTCCATTGCACACTTAATGTGCACGTCCTCAATTTTGTTTTTATAAATAGTGATACAAGACAAATATTCATACAATGAAAATATTCTTAGAAAGAAAATCACCTTGTTATAAATTTCATTGAACACAGAACTATGGAAATAGACTGGGGTCTGTTATACTGTTATGATTTGACAAACCGATTAATCCAAGAGCAGACAACTCCCTCTGTAAATCTCATTACTTGTTTCAAAGTTGCCTCCCATCGTAAACGAAAAATGGAGCACATGTTTATAACCCAAGGCGCCGAGGCCAAGATTTCTTCGAGTGATTTCTACGGAAAGCCATGCATTGTGAAGGAAAGATTCCACAAAGCTTATAGGCATCCTAGTCTAGACAAAACGCTGACACTTCAGCGGATAAAAGCGGAAGTTCGAGCAATAATGCGCTGTCGACTGCAAGGTATAGTGCGATATTTGGGGTCTGTATGAGCTTCACATATGATATGCATGCACGATTTATGTTCAACGATTTAAGGTTTTATGATGGCGCGATTGACGGTACAGGTCCTTGACCTCAATGGCTTGATATGTGTAAGACACCGGTGAAAGGTCGATGTTTTCTAGCTCTTGCTGGACGCTCAGAATTAAATAACACGTATATGAGTACTAAGGTTTCTGCCAGAGCTGTAGACTAGTCTTGGCCCCCGGATAAAACCCCCGATTGAATGATTGCGAAAATGATTTATTTTATTTACATGAACACGTGTTAGAAGATCTCTGTTTTCTTAAGTTCTGCTAGTAACATTTATACGCACATTGTATTTCTAAATAATATTACTTCAGTTATATTATTGTACTACAGCTGTTTAAAGGCTATGGCATAGGCATGCAGGTGCAACGGTCGACTGTTTCGGATGAAAAACCTATCAAAAGAAGATTTCTTTATTAGCAAACGTGTAGGCATGGTATGCAAATTTTGTCAAGAAATTTTATCAAAGAATACAAATTAATTGTTATATTACTGATTTGATCCTAGGTATACATGTGCCAACCCTGTATTTTGTGGACTTGGAGAGAAGCTGCATCTACATGGAGTGGATTAAGAACAGCCGAAGCGTGCGGGACTACATAGACGAGGTCCAGGGACATGGGGAAGGGGTAGATAGCCGGTTAAAACAGCTGGCTAACTGCATTGGAAATGTCCTGGGCAAGATGCACCAACACAACATAATCCATGGTGACTTGACCACATCCAACATGCTTCTGCAGGGCAGTTTGGACCAGTACAAATTATGGCTGATTGATTTTGGGTTGAGTGATATAGAGGCGGCAGCTGAGGACAAGGGGGTGGACCTGTATGTTTTAGAGAGAGCCATCCTCAGCTCCCATCCCAATACACAGGCCTTGTTTGAGGATATCCTCTCTGCCTACAGGACTGCCAATAAAGGCGGAGCAGATGCTGTGATTGACAAGTTAGAGGAGGTCAGACTTCGAGGGAGGAAGAGGACCATGGTGGGCTGAGGTAACAATGTGATATTCATGAGGATTGGCTTTGCAAACAATAAATGGAACAGCAAATGGAGCAAATTCAGGGTGGGGAAATTAATTAATACCGAGTTAAAATCTTACTATACTTTTGAACAGCTGGATCCTGAACATCATTGATGTACAAGTCCGTACATCCAAGGTTTCATGTGTGCATAAATGAAGTCTTTGTGAAAATACCCAGTGCTGCTCAGTGCTGATTTTTCATTGTCATAGTTAAGTGTAAAATTCTTGTCCTGTCCATGTTGTCTGTATTCTGACATCTCTCTGGGATTCTAAGAGTCCTCGGTGAAAGAGTGGTGATGAACAGTGCTAGAATCAGCTAGAAATATTGTACCTGTTAAAATTCATCTGGGTATTAAATGCATGGTTACAGAGTTGCGTGGTTTATTTTGTCACCGAAACCATATTTCAAAAGTGCATTAATTGCACTGTAAAAGGGTCTTTATTTGGGAAAGCGGTGAGAAATAAGGTATTTGAAAACCTTAGTTTGACCTCATTCAAGGAAATTTTCAAGCAGGAAGCAAATTTCTTGCCTGAGGTCTCGATATCTTAAAAAAAAAAAAACACACTACATTTTGAGAAAATATGCACCATCTGAAAGGCAGTTTCCGGCCTATTCCAAATATAGTCTTCATTATTTCTTGGCATTTTTTTAAAATGGTCATTTAAACGGAAGTAATTATTTCGGGTTACATCACAGCGAAAACAGCCACCTTCTTGGGTGGCGAATCCAACCAGAGCTGGACTCAGAGCAACCATATTGGTTAGAGCCTTCTGGGTTGTTGTACTGCAATAGCACACTAACCCCTAGGCTATGGAGGCCGGGCTGTGTGTGATAGGTAATAAATGTTTCGGCCCGATGTAGGAACATCGGTGATGTGTGAGCAGGACGTGGTGGTTTCCCCCTGTTTTTTTTTTATACTACTACCGTCGTCAAGTGAGTTATTCTGGGTTGTCACCAAGAGCACTCAGTGTGACTCGCGGTCTGTAGCTGTCCGAGAAGGTAAGTCGTCCTTGAGCAACCGTGAGGTCATGTGTTCGAGTCCGGCTCCTGCTGTCTCGGGTGTTTGGCAACATGAGCTACGCTATACCTCAAGTATCTGACGTGACTCGGGGATTTCCCCATTCCATAAATGTGATGACAGGTGTACACGGTATAATACGCTAATGTCTGCCTTTATATGATATCGGGGTCTTTTTACATGCCCAGGTCGCTTCTTGAACTGTATATTAAACTCATCAGTTGTCAATTTCTTGACAGAGACAGCTGGCAAGTTTTATCAAAGTAACCGGTTTCAACACTTTCATCATCCATGCTAGGTGGTTCACCCCCAAAATAATATGTTGGTTTTTAAGTATGTTTTTTCTTAATTTGTTACCAGGTGATAATTCATGTTATAGTTCATCTGCCTAACCCAACACTCTGTACGTGTTAGTGATACATGCACCTTGAGATGAACAATCCAAGAAAGGCAACTGCGAAAGTGGAAGTGCATTTTTTGCAATTGAGTTGCGTCCCTTGGTTCATGTGTAACATGTTCACAATCCTGATACCGTTTAAAGCTGCCGAATATTACACATGTAGTACCCTGCACTATCTCTTCCGTTTAGTGTTTTGGCGCATTGCACCTTTTGGGAGACATCAACACGTGCTTCACTTGATTCGTAAAGATTATTTATTTCTATAGTCCGTACTGATTCTGTCTTGTTTGCATTGTTGGCTAACGTTAAAAGTCGGCGGTGCTGTCGCATCTGTCTAGATTTCTTTTAAATCATATTCATTGCTCTATTTAGTTTGACAACTGACATAGTACAGTACCAGAGAAAAACACCACATGCAACCTACAATCAAAAACATGTAACATAATTTTATAATTTCAAACCTGACATATCTGTAATAAATACAATAAAATATTTAAAAATAGAATAATATGCAGTAAAGTGGTCTCCTACACTATGTAGGTTGCCCTGGGCACATGTAGGCTTCTAATCCATTGGTTTCAAATGTTTACATTTTCGAATAAACTTGTGTATTTCGAATAACAGATCATTGTATAGACTATGCCTAAATTATTTATTGTATTATGAGTACTCCAAACTGAACCATGACACTAACGCATTATGGCAAGGTTGAAATGATCACGTCTAACATGGTCGTGTGCCATGAAAGCGCCCGTATTATCTAGACGGGTTTATACTTGATGTTTGGTGTTTCTATGTGGCAGTGTTTAATGGAGTTAAGCTTGTCTGAAACGTTCTGTATGAATTTGGAACATAACGTAGAAAATAATGCGGTTGGAAGTAGCAGACAAATGGCTGAAATATGATCTCTAAAAAAGCATGTATATTGTTTTAAAACTGTATTTGTAATGCCTACATATAGATGTACTTGGTCTTTGGCCCTACTTGTAGGAAAAGACGAATATGAATAAGACTTTTAATAGTCTGAGGTACAGTGAAAATTTAACCAGTATAAATCAGCTAGAACGAGTGCGACTCGCATGCAACACCTCGAAACCTTCGACTGGGAATTTGTAGGTTAAATCACCCGCCTGGTTTGCGGGACATGCATGGTGATAAAAAGCGATCGATGGCCATCGTGGGTTGGGGTGTTACGTTGGCCGGAGGCCACTACTCTTCTGTCAGTATCACTAAGACGTCTGTATACTCTGTACACATGGGAAAGATATTCCCCAACTATCTCCGCCCGTGATGGCCATTATATACTAGGGAAAATTTCTTGTCTGCAGCGCTCAACACTTATGATGGAATAAAAAAAAAGGAAATACATGAATGAATAAATATGTAAATAAATAAAACAACAGTTTATTCATGTAATTTCGGACATAAAAAGAACTATTTCAAACCAGTAAAAATATTGGCCAAAGTGAGTTTTGAACTCAATTTGTCCAGTGTTAAGCCGTCTTCGTTTTAAAAAATTGCCTTGCGTTTATGAATATATAGAGGTATGTGTGTGCTTGTATACCTTTTCTTGGGCAGGGGGCTGTTGGAGGATTTTTACTTTTGGCTATACATAATTTTCCATCATCTGGAGAGAAAAGGGAGATACTGATATCACTGAAAATAATGCGTTAAGGGGAAAACCTGAAAAATACCACAAAGGCGAACCAAGAGCAGGTGTGAACGTGCTCAAGGGTGTATAGGATATATAAGCCTAACGCTGAAGGATGAGAGTTTCAACCGGCTTGTGCTGCATAAGAGTCCGTTCAGACAGCTTTCTTTCCCAAACCTTACACCCTCAACTCAAACACGCACCCATGATACTAATGGAAGATGAATCTGTTTTCTGAGCTGACATCCAGCGAGATATATAATTACAAAGGCGGTAGGATCGTTTTCCCCTCGATGGACTGGCGAACACCTTTGCACAAATCTGCCTCATTTATTCCTTTGTGTGACAATTCGTAAATCTTTCTGATCCGGAGAACAAACATATAGAGTCATCATCCAGTTCCCCCATGGACTCTGCGCACGAGTAACGCTGGGCTTGTAGAATGAATTTGTCAGAGCGCGGAGCATCAATCAAATATTTACACTCGACTTGTTTTTCTAATTAAAGGTGTGAAGTTTAATAATACGAGCGTGATTGTTCTCGCTGACTGTCAACGAGCCTCTGCCGGCGCCTGTTACCCTTGCGATAGTCCTACAAATACCTGAAACCACGTAAGACCACCAGGCAGGTGACTTATTCCAGGACTCCGGGAGGCATCCTTCAACACAGCATCAGTATCGAATTTAAGACACTTTTCGTAAGGAAAAGCCACGCGATTGTAACACACAGAATGTGGCATCTCTGATTTAGGGTGTTTTAGTTGCTTGAAGACGACAAAACTTTGACAAGATGGTTTTCGCGCGGTCTACTCGAGCTCAGGCAAAGGTTTTGTGGCTCCTTTACGTCCATTGTTGAAAAGCATCAGAACATATAACGTGGGGTTGAATCCCATTCATTCTTTCGTTCAAAACGTATATCGTATGACAGCAGATAATTGTTGTATTCATCAAAAACCCACTGGGTTGATTTAGACTTCATGCCAGTTTTAAACAGAGTAAAATATGTGGTCTCCAGTATAACACATACTTAATTCTGGTGCCTGAGCATTGACAGACGTGCACATTCATTGCCTGCGTGTTTTGTTTCTCCTGACTTCCGTTATTGATAACACTACTTTGAACTGAAATTTAGCGAAGACAAGAATGATACTTTACCGTACACCATGTATATTTCTTGTTGCATAATCTTACACACGGACAATTTTACACAATATGCATGGCAAACCATTAACAGTACGTTTATGGGAATAAAGAAACTAAATATATAACAGTCAGTGTATATTTTTACCTATAAACTATATAAAGCAATTGAAAGGTCCATTTGAAACACTCAAAAACGAATGAAGCTTTCACCACTGTCACACAGAAAACTAGAAAAATGTTGCATGTCAGTAAATGATCATACCATTTTCCGTCGTCTTTTTTCTTTTTTTTTTTGTTGTTGTTGTTGTTGTTGTTTTTTGCCATTTACCCAAAACGCAGCGATAATCAGCGTGGTTGAAATAAAAGAGTGTACAAATTTAAAAACAGATGAAACTTTGGCCACTGGCATTGCGTAAAGTCGGGAAAAAACCTAACCAAAGCAATTCATTTTTAAATTAAGTGGACATATATCGTTAGTCCGATGACCTTTGTCAACATATCATCTTTCTAAAATGTATACCGATGATCAGCATGCTTAAAGAAAGCCAAACTTTGAAAAAAAAAAACAGATGATCTGTTTGACACTGGCACTAGAAAAGTGGAGAAAATTGCCAAACTGGCACATGTTACAAAGTGTATACACATTTGAACTTGTCTGTTTGTCTTTAGCCAGAAATATACAGATTATCAGTGCGGTTTATTAAAGAGAGCAGAAATTTAAAAAGGAAGGTGTCTTTTTGACACAGGTATACAGAGAAAACTCTAGAGAAACTTTCAATGCTGGCACGTTTTGAAATGAAGTTAATAGAAAGTTTCCCTTTATGAACTTGTCAGTGTGTTATTTGTCCAAAATGTAACGATGATCATCGTGGTTTAAAAAAGAGCTTCAAATTTAAAAATGAACTATACCTTTTACACTGACACTAAAAAACAAAAAAGAGAAAATTCCTGTGCAGACATATTTTAAAATTAAACGTATGTACAGTTTGTCCTATGAACTTGTCATATTGTCATTTTCTCAAGGCATGATCCGCTTGATTAAAAATTTTTACCACATTCCCTTTGGGAATGATGGCCACCTGGTATTTCCATCTGTTAATTCACGCTTAACATCAACACGGCGCTGTTCAGGCACCACAGCAGAGTCCGTGTAACTCCAGACTTACACCCATACAACAATGGAACTAATTTGTGGAGCAAATATTGACTATTTGCCACTGGTAATACAGGACAAGATGAAGGCCTGTCATCTTTACAACGGAGAATATTAGCGAATTTAATCTGAGCAAACAGGAAAACAAGAGCCCTTTGATAGGGCCGATACTTGAGGATATGTGTGGGGGCATACAGAGAGGCGAGAGTATGGGAGCCATCCGTTGTCGACACCACTCCGGTGAAGGTACATACACATCTGCACGTATATATATATATATGTGTGTGTGTATGTATGTATATATGTATATATAGGCTATACCTCAGTTTGCTTCAAGACGATATGAGAGAGACCCGTATAAAGTCAACATACCTTCAGCAACTCCTTCAGAACAAACTTCAGCCTATATGGACAATATTATAAATTCAGTACACTCCCCGATAAATACTATGTATATGTAATTATATACCAATGCACGTGGGCATTTGCACGGATGAGCCCATGTACGATAATTACAAATTTGATTCCATATGGAAGGCAATGACACCTGGTAAAATACTGCTCACAATACCCACCTTTATGAGAACGATCTGGGAGGACAGGTTTCATTACATTGACAAGTCGACCTGAGGATGTCAGTGTTTTATCAGTGTTAATTGATTTACTCGGGCTAGGTGCTATATTTTAACAAGACCAAGGCAGGTGTTGCTCAGGAATTATGCCTTCTACATGTATGTGCCATCTTGGCCACAAGGGTCATTCGGTCTACTAATTTGTCAGCAGGTAACTGAATTCTAACACTTCGTGGCAAGTTCGTCCTGTATCGTGTAGTTATTTGTAATCGAGTTTTGCTCCCAAAAAGTGCAAAGAATAATTTTTTTTTCAATCCAGCACGGACTTTTTTATGATATTTTTGGAGTTTTAAGAGAAGTTATGCACCCGCCAATTTCCAAGGAGAGAGCTGCTCCATCCAATGCATTATGAATATCCCTCCAAAACATTTTTAAAAAATTAAAAATAAACAATCGTACGTGTATGTCTCAACAACGTTAGTGTATAAATATAAGCGACGAATGTAGGCGTTTCGCAGGCATTTTACTCATGTCCATTTGAGAGCAGTCATATTTGCTCTCGTTGACTTGGAAGGATTTTGTGGGATTTGTAGACATCGGCTTTCGTGCCATTCGCCATACGTCACTTTCTACTCCATCTTTGCTGTACCTAGCACTTTGTGAACTTGTGTTTCGCCACCTGTTATTTTTCCGAGACGTTATTTTTGAGCTTGTATTGCTCATTGTCTCTTTGTGCGGTTACGTACATTTCATCCCAGTTTACCCTGAAATTGACTTGGTGTCACATACATCGCCATCTCGGCATCACGAACGCCATTGTTAACCCATCCGCCCTGGAAAGTTGCACTTGCCCAGGGAGTTGGATATTAAAACCATCGTCGTGCTTTCAGAACTTTAAAAGCTACTTGGAAATGTGTCAAGTTATATCTCATAATCACATCTCTTTTTTCGCCTGAGCTTAACTATATGATATTAGGGGAATAATTATTGCCTATCAGCCTGTTGATATTACTGGTTGAACGTCATTTACTCGGAAATATGTTCACGTCACAAATCCTATTGAAATCAAGATTTTGTTTTTCAGGATATTCATTTTATAGCCACCACACGATGCTTTACATCATAAATACTTTGAGCCATGCATCGTAAGGGAGCCCACTTGAAATCACGAAACTTATATGTCGATTTTATGTAATTTTTCTCTTAAATCACATCGCCTTATGACGTGATATACACAACATCTGTAATGTCTTTCACGGAAAACGTTACGAGAAATCTGATTTACGACGTTTTGTGAAAATCATATGTATATAGTTAGGAGTTCTTCACATACACCGTGTGTTTCTCTCCATTCCCGAAACTGTCGTTTAACTTTGAGCTTTATAGTACTGCGTTATTTTTCACTTGGTAACATTATTTTGAAAAATGCCGAAGTTTGTGTGACATCGGTGACAGTCAAATAAGCTAATACTGTCACAATGTTCCCAAATCAAGGCATGCCGTGTTCAGGCAATCATAGACCATTCGTCTGAGTTGACGAAAACTGTTACTGGTCAGACATACGCTGCAAAACAACATAGAAGTATTCAAAATAGTAGCAATACGTAACACAACCATCACCATATATTTATAGTCTGATAACTTTCAGTTTCAAAAACTTCTATAAGTGGAAATGTCAAATAATTGCAGACCTGTACTATACTTCGAAAAGAAATAAATTAGACATTGATACCCTGAACAGAAAGTGTTTCGAACTGCATAGGGTGTCTTTTTATATGTATAATACCCCATGTGAATTAAATGTGTTGCGCCCAAGCATTCAAACGGGAAACAGTCGACTCAGGAAAACTGACAATTGTTACCCTACGATTGGCCAAATATAATACCCCAACCCGGCAAAACAACAAAGTATGTAAGCTCCTTTCCCAATATACAGAGAAGTACGTCCTAACTACGTTGTTTTATTCCTTTAAGCTGGTGTGCTAAAAGATGTAAACTCTTGACATGCTTGTTCTTCAGACCAAGATTTGATCGGATAGTAAGAAAGAAGTAGTTATGGTGGGTATCGCAGTGGTTTCTGGATTTATTTATTTATTGTCGTTGTAAACTCTTGACCTGCTCATTCATCTGGCCAAGGCTTGGTCGCACTATAAGAAAGAAGTAGTTATGGTTGTGTAACGAGTGAGCAGAACGGCGAAAGCAATCGATAACTGTTAGGGGCGACAGGCAGAACGCGACGGGTTAGGAAGGCTGTAGATCCAACCCACTGACACAGAACACCCCTCTTCTGGACTATTCCATTTTTTGTCGCGTGCATATAAACGCAGCAAATCCCTGCTGTGGGTTTTGGTCAGGTCTGCCATCGAAGACTGCTGACGTAAGCAGCAAGATAGGAGGCTGATCAGGGCTGAATTACTCAAGTGCTGCTAGACGGTAGCAGCTGGGTATGCAAGCCGGACAATTCAGACGCTTTCTGGAAGACGGCTCAGAACACTTTTACCTTTCCCCCTGAGGTAGAGATGGCTACCTCAGCCAAGGTTCAGAGCGGATTACCTGTAGAAATTTGAATTTTTGATAGCGAACATATGCTCAATGCGAAGTTGGGGCCCTCATGTCAAGGAAACTCGAGAGAGAGGCTTGTGGATGACATGTTATGACATGGAAGGGTTACTGAACCATCCTACGTCCCATGGTCTGCCCGCATGGCTTTAGTCAGGAAGAAAGACGGTAACACGAGGTTTTGTGTTGACTACTGCTCCTTAAATGAAGTCACCAAGCATGATGCATACCATGATGCATACTGGCGGGTTGAACTCGAGCGGGAAGAAAAATGCCAGATCGCGTTTGCCACAAGAAAAGGGTTGTACCACATTAAGGTAATGCCCTTTGGGTTATCCAACGCACTTGGAATATTAATGGAGGTAGTACTGCTAGGACTAAGCTATGAGACTTGCCTAGTTTACTTAGACGACGTCATTGTCTTCGATAGAACCTTTACAAAAATGCGTGCTCGTTTGGAAGAAGTGTTTCAGCGCTAGAGGACACAAGGGCTTAAGCTGAAGCCGTCGAAATGTGTGATCGGGGCGAAAAAGGTCACGTATTTGGGATACGTGGCTGGCAAAGTTGAGACGGATCCTGAAAAGGTTGCAGCCATGGTCGGCTTACACCGACCAACAAGACGGAGGTTCGTAGCTTTCTGGAACTTTGCAGCTATTACAGGCGATTCGCTCAGGAGTCTGCAGGAATTGCAGGCCCTCTTCATCAGCTTAGGGAAGACAGTGGGTTTGTGTGGAACAACGCGTGTGACGGAGCATTCAGGAACCTGAAGGAGAGGTTGACGTCTGTGCCAATGTTGGCGATGCCTGAGTTCAGCACAGAATTCAGTCTGGATACGGATGCAAGCAACACTGGTATTGGGGCCATGCTGTCGCAGAGGCAGGGAGACAGTGGGGTGGGGGGGGGGTTGTTGCTTATGCTAGCAGGGTGCTCACCAAGTCTGAGAGGTGCTACTGTGTTACCCAGAGAGAGTGGTGGTGTTCGTCGTCAAGTTTCCGACACTATCTGTATGGGAAAGAATTTCTGCTGAGAACCGACCATGCATACTCGCGATGGTTCATAAACTTTAAGGAGCCTGAGGGACAAGTGGCTAGGTGGATTGAGGCGCTGTGAGTGTTTCAATTTTGCATTGAGCACAGACCTTACAAGTACCACATTAATGCAGATGCATTAAGCCTTCGTCCCTGCATACACTGAAACAGGACTGAATACACGAACGCAGGGGATAGTCTGCGTATTGTGGAATCGGTGGTCCCGAATGATGATTTAGCTCAAGCTCACCGAGAAGATGAAGGTGTTCAACCTGTCATCCAGTGGGTAAAATAAGACCAGACTAGACGAAGGTACAGGGTTAGGGTTTTGTGACTAAAGCTTTATCCAAGCAGTGCAATCTTTCGGCAATGGAAGGCCAATATTTGGTTCGGAAGTGGGTAGGCAAACAGGGCAAAGCTGTACGCCGGCTTCTGATAATTCCAAGGTGTATCAAAAGGTGCATTTTGACTGAGTGTCATGACCGACCATGTGGTGGTCACATGGGGTGAGCAGGACGATGGGGAAAATTCAACAGTCGTTACAGAGTGATGTACGATAATGGCGTCGGTCATGTGACACGTGCAATCGACGGAAGGCTTCTGGGAAGAGGAGCCTGGGCCCACACCTTGGTCGAATGACCAGAAGTATTGATGAAAGGATTGCTGTACATATTTTGGGGACAGTGCCTAGAACTTGCAATGACAATGTTCATTTCCTGGTCGTAGGTGACTATTTTCCAAAGTAGGTTGAAGCAGTCGCTTTGGCGGATCAAGAGGCATTTAAGGGGAATGTGTAGGATTTACAAGACTCGCTCGACAGCTTATCATCCCCAGTGGAATGGAATGATCGAGAAATTTAACCGGACTTGCCCCAGATGTTGCACACAAGTGTGCACAATTGTCCAGATGACTGGGATCGTAAGATACCGTTGGTCCTAATGCCTATCGATCTCCGGAGAGTGATTCAGCAGGATGCAGTCTAAACAGAATGGTGCTCTGTAGGGAGATTGTCATTCCTGTACAACTGATTGTTGGCAGCCCCAACGTCGAAACTGTACTTCCCGTTGATTGTTTTCAAAACTCTGAGAACGACTTATTCATGGCCCACGAGGAATCCCGTAAAACACCGGGTTGCAGTTTGCTTCGTCAGAAGAAATTGTACGACCTGGGCAACAACGTTACTCGGTATTCGTCGTGCGCTAAGGTGTATTTACACACTGCTGTAAAGAAACCAAACGAGAATCAGACGATACGGGGTCGCTGGTTGGTTCCGTTTGACATACTAGAAGCATTAGCGGATGTGACCTATCGAATACAGGGCGCAGACGTGAAAACGCAAGTCGTTCACCACGATCGTTTAATACCGTGTTGGCCAACACAGGAGTGTGAGTTGATCGCGAGAGGGGAAGCTGACCAAAGCGGTAGTGACGGTGAAGATCTTCTTGCCCATCGAGTTCCCTACCTCATCTCTCATGCGCGCTCGGTTGGTACGGTGTCTTTACCTGATACTAGGGCGGAGGTAGTTGGGGCGACTTTAACCAGCCGTGGTAGACTTAAACGTAGGTTTGTTTACTTTGACAACTTTGTCGTTGTACCTCTGGTAACTCTAGTAGATGTAACAGCACTGACGTATCTCCTCTGGAAAGATGGGCAAGTCCAAAAAGGCTGAGGCCACCGGACGATGCGAGATGAACACCATAGCCGTTAAGAAGACATTATGTCCTGACTGTGAGAGGGGATATCAACACGGAAGACACCTGCAGGATCACATGAGAGTGACGTATCAGTGGCCAACTGAGCGGGCATACCCCTTAGGCAGAAGAGAGCATATGCCTATCAGATTACTGCCAGAGTTTCTTAAAGCGGATGATCGAGTGGCGACATTGCGGCGTGTCACAGCTTCCCAGCTGATGTCATCTACCAGGCGTCCAGGCGCGAAGTCCACTGCCACAGAAGCCGGATGCATCGCCAGTGGCAATAATGGTTCTGGACAATGAACCGATATTATTACCATGCCCAGAAGATTCACCACCTTGGTCGAAAGAAGGCGATATTCCAGTGGACGAGATGTCCGAACCATCGTCAACATCTCGTCGTTCAGTGAATCCACCTCTCATTAAAGTACAACGAAGAAAGTTGTAACGACTTACGAGAGGGACGCCCGTGCTGATGTTACAAAGAAATCCAAAGTGACGTGGAAGTGAAAGGATCACCAACACCCTAAGAAAAACTAACTCGCATGAATGAATGTCAGTCGGACGAAACCAGGTTGCCATCCGTTCATTCCTTTTGACATACCGAGGGCCGGGAAGATACCGGGGAATACTTCGCACTTCTTATATTCAGACGTAACCATGGTCGAGCGACGGCGAGGACGTTTGATGTCGAAGGCGTGGGTTATGTTATGAATGGGTAGGACGGCGAGAGCAGTCGATAACTGTGAGGTGCGACAGGCAGAACACGACGGGTTAGGAAGGTTGTAGATCCAACCCACTAATGCAGAACACCCCTTTTCTGGACTATTCCATTTTTGTTGAGTGCATATAAGCGCGGCAAATCCGTCCTGTGGATTCTGGTTAGGTCTGTTAACGAAGACTGCTGACGTAAGCAGCAAGATAGGAGGCTGATCAGGGCTGAACTGTGCAAGTGCTGCTAGACGGTAGCAGCTGGGTATGCAAGACGGTCAATTCAGGCCGGGACCGGATCGACGGAGCACAACGGCGCCCGCGTTGGTACACGGAGTATGTTCACCGGAGTTAATTGCTCGTATGGGCCGCGTGCATTTCGGCCGCAAAAGCAGGGTCGATGGCTGGGCCAGAGACACAGAGGGGGCCGCATCGACCTCAGCCGGGCCAGATATTCAGAGGGCCGCAAGACAGAGGCCGGGCTAGACATTTACGACGCGGCCTACACTGTGGCCGTCATGACACGACCGAGATCGTGTTGACAAGCATTATCAGGCAGCAAGCAGGTCCCTGATTCTCTCTGTCGTTAAACTCGTCTTACTTTACGCACATATCTGTTTTATTAAAGGCCTCCAGGCATATATGCTATATCATTTCTTGTCATCTTTTTACTAGGGTTTGTCCCGCACTCCATCTAGCTCTCATGGTTATTTGGATGTCTGTGTTATCACTGTCAGAGGTTTACCACAGTTGTTAATTGTTACTGACCACTCGGAAGTAAAATCGTCACAGTTGCATGATATCGCAGTGGTTTATTGATTTATTTATTTACTGTCGTTTTTCATTTGTATGTATAAATGGCGAACACAAAGTTTTTTTACGTTTGTATAGGTTCATCATGGTGAAGGTGGACCCCATCGGTCTTCACCTCACAAAGACCCTTGCATGGCTAAAGAGTCGGCGAAATTTAGATTCCAACAGGTAAACAGTAGCTAGGCAACTCGCACTGAGGCTAAAATAGCCACATTTTGTCCCAACCCCGACCGTCAAACAGGAAATGCCAACTCAAGTATTCACCCGGTTTTCCAGAAGATTGCAGTACACTCATGCTAGCTTTGCAAGTTAGTTTCATTTTTATATTGCATATTTAACATATTGAGTGTATACCCACACCTGACCAACGTTAACCAAAGTGTAGAAAAATTGATAGTAACACACGCCTTGATATAAATAATCCAGCCTTTGGAAGGGTCTAATGCTGAAAGAATCCAAACACACAAAAGAGAAGCGCATAAAGGCATTTGAGAAATGTTTGCTTTAAGCCTCGATCAGACATGTTCGTGTGTTCAGAGCTGAGAATGCCTCCGAGATAATGTCATCTATACATACACATGTAGCCGTACACATGTCAATCTGAGATTATCCCGCACGCTAAAACCAATCGGCATCGGTGAGGTCTGGGTGATACCTCGAGATAACGCGGGATTTACTAACAGTGTCAGGAGGGATAACCGATGATCCTCACATGTCAGACATCTGTCAGCTGGTTTGGAAGATAACAAGACAGAGTGATAACAGCTCACACGAACCTTCCCTTGCAGGCTTGCTCACCTCTCCGTCTATACGACTTGTTAAGCCATTGCAACGTGTTTTGCCGGCTTATCAATTATAGTTTATCTATTCGGGAATGCACAGAAGTCTATATGACTATATGTAAACTCTTTGTCCGTCCTAACATATTAGTTACGCATGTGTTCCTTTTGCCAGTCGGATATAGCCAACCATTTTGTGAATAAATCGATTTCAAGCGATCACAACTGTGCGTGCTCCATTACCGCCTCATCACGGTCAAAACGTGTCTGGAAATACCGCTGTTATTTGTATTAATTTTTATTTATTTTATTTGTGATTAACGTTTCATTCAAGAGTTTTTTTCATTTGTATGACTATGCTTAGGTTAACAGGCTCCGGAGTAAACCACCACTCGTCAGCAATTACGTGTTAAGCTTTCTAACCTAAAGCTACCGACGAAACAAGCGAAGATTTGAACCCAACCCCTAGCTGGTAATGGGCCTGATGGTGGCTGTGAGCCAGGGGATTGTCGTGTTACAGATAAACTGGTATTATACGCCGCAATAAAGATATATTTACACGGACACTTAAATGTGTACATTAAACTGTGCAGTATAAACTGATTGCTATAACATGGGTAATAAAGATTTGAATGGGAATAGGCGTCCTTTGAAATTTGTAAAAACACAGATGATTGTTTCAACCTGGAGGTTGTACATGGAAGAGATAATTGTATCAAGCTGGAGGCTGTACATGGAAGAGATGGGTGTATGGAGCTGGAGGTTTACATGGTACAGATGGATGAATGGAGTTGGAGATTTACAGACACAGATGAATGCATACAGCTGGAGGCTTTCCTGGAACGGATGGGTGTATGGAGTTGGGGGTTGTACAGAAATAATTGATCATTTGAAGGTAGAGATTTTTCAGACACAGACGGATGTATGCAGTCGGAAGTTGTACAGCCACAGATGAATGTAGCAAGTTGGAAATTGTACACATAGAGATGAATGTATGCATTCTGTCAGCAGAAAGAAAGATAAGAAAAGCGATGTTCTGCCATTAATAATTAATCCTGTACAAATTCAGCTTCAGATTGTAGCGTGGAGGAGAGCAGAACAGCTCTGTATATACGCTGTTTTCCTGTATGTCTTTAACAGGCGCTCTTTTATAAAGAGGGTATTAATTACAAATTTGCGCTTTGGTACATTTAGGGTTGCATGTTTCAACCATAAATGTGTAATACATAGATATGAATTTATGTTTCGTCGAAATGTTAATGCTAAACGTTTTGTTTTTTTTTTTTCTTTTTTTTTCTTTCAAAACGCGAAACATTTATCGGATTTATACTGAGATTAAAGTTTACAGAATAGTTTACACGCCTACACTTTAAGAGAAAGAATTTTGATTACCAAACGCAATGACATTATAATCGAGTTTTCCCAGATGAAAAATACAGATTTTCAAATTTTTTGAACGTGCGTTTTAGCAAGATGGTAAAGCCAGTAACTGATGAAATTTGAAATATTGTGAAAAAGATTATATTTATAATAATAATTCAGTATAGGATATAAGGCCGGTGGGCCGAAACATCTTTCACGTGCCATAGGTGTATGAAGAAATGACTTTCACACCATGCAAAATTCTCTCTAAACTGGATAGGCTACTTATTAAGTTGAATTTTAGTTACCGTGTTATAAATAGACATGAAAAAGAGCAAGTTACAGGATGAAATCTTTATCCTTTTTATAAACATACATGTATTATAAAGATAAGTTTCACATTGGAAAAATGTCACATGTTGTTTTTTGTTTTTTGAATATATAATTAATCTTCTGTTAATTGTTATCACGCTTTCACCATATACTAGGCAATATATGAGCAGTATATCTGGCCAAATCATGCATCACATCCGAAATCTTGGCTAGAAAATAATAACATAACAAACAGAATGAATTTAGGGAAAATGTCAGTGGTATAGAATTTTAAATGAATTAATTTATATATTAACTCAAATCGTTTTCGTTTTTCCTTTCTCTATGGGCAGTGTGATTTTTTTTTCATTCTTTAAATCTTGCTTCAGCCCTTAAATCGTGTTTTGTGTCTGGAGCATGCTGCCTATTATTTTCAATGAAACTTCTAACACTGTAGTGTTCATTTTTTATACCTTCTATAAAACGATAACGATTATAGTGTTCCCTGAAAATGTACAAACACGATGTTAGGCCTTACTGTGAAAGCTTTTACACGCAGAAGGGTTAGATTTATAGGCCTGTGTCTTGTTATATTGTGATATACAGTACCTCCAAACCTTTTGTCTGTACTGATCTCTCTCTCTCTCTCTGAGCCATGAATGGAAGTAATAAAACGGTGTTTTAACGCACCTTTCAATAAAAGTATGTGACGAAACGGGTTTTGTGTGTGGCAAGTGATATTTTCCAAAGCCCTTTGTAATTTTGTCAAAAGTTCCCACTGAATATCTGTACAATATATATGTTGCCAACTGAGCACGTGCAATGTTCGTTAAATATTTATTTATTTATTTGATTGGTGTTTTACGCCGTACTCAAGAATTTTTTCACTTATACCTCGGCAGCCAGCATTATGGTGGGAGGGATCCGGACAGAGCCCGGGGAAACCCACGACCATCCACAGGGTGCTAGCAAACCTTCCCATGTATACGACCGAATATGTATAGCGACCCAATTGGTGGTTAGATATGATACATGTAGACCCGTATAGACATAAAAGATGGCAGGTCTGTCTTTTTTCCGGTTGTGTGTAAATTTTATTTTACGCACTGTCAGAAATAAGAGTGGAATTTTCCAGCAAAAATTACTGGCATACCAACACTTTTCATGTTTCAAGTTTACATTGAAGCTGTTGATTTTCCATACGTCATAAGAAGCCAATGATTTTCACTATTTTTTATGGTAAAACTTTCCGCGTTTATCATTGATGGGTGTTACACTGGAATACCGTACTATATTTTACCATGAAATTTACCGTAAAGTTTCAGATAATTTTTATAATGTATATAAACGCAGCCGGATGCATAATTTTTGTTTAAATAGAGCCGAGTTTACGGCAGCCAAAATGGTGTTCAAATGCCTTCATCGGCTAATCCGTATGAAATTTAAAGACTTTTATCCAAATTCATAAACGTGTGTACACTGTAAATAAAAAGTGTTTGAAATCAAAACACTTTAGAAACACATTTCTGTTTCCACTTTAAAAACACATAAGTGTCTCGATTATAAACACTTACTGTGTTAAGGTTAAACGTAGAGTGCTTTGTTTTAAAACATATAGTGTTTTGCTAAGAACACAAAATGTTTTACTTTAAAACACAAATGTGTTGATATATATAACGCTAAAAGTGTTTTTAAGCTTGTCCCCACTTTAAAAAACACTTTCAGTGTCTATAAATAATACACTTTTGAATTAGCGAATACTCTTTAAAAGTGTTTTAAAAAATTAGCTGCAAATAGGTTGAAGAACACATTGAAGCTTAACATGAATTAACTCCTGAAACCGTGCTAAGTGACACTATAAAGAAAGAAGAAAATACCAGAATGGATAATGATTCAAAACTTTATTAATTTTGCTTTGAAGAAGTCGGAAAAAAGAACAAAGCCTTAAGGACACACTGACTGGCAACAAAACCCGGTGTCCAATTTCAATCATTTTTGTAGGATGTCTTTAATTTTCTTCCACCTAACTGTTTATTAACTAGGGCCTGTAGTCCTAGTTAATAACTGAAGCAATCTCGGACACATTGGGAATACGTTCTTGGATGTTACAGAATTATTTTCTGTGTCGCCAGCAGCCACAACACTGCTCTACTTTAGTTTTAGTGTAAGTGATATCTTCATCTTCTTAGGTGTCCTGCAAAAAAAAAATGACAATTTAAATAATATTTAATTATTTTAAATAATAAGGGGACACCATGCCTTTTCTATAACACTGAAACATAAAGTCATTTATTTCCACATAGCCACGGAACGGTATCAAACCATTCATTTTAAACTAACACAGGCAAATTTGTTCGAATTAGTTTTTACTGCAGAGTGACAAAGAAACAAGCATGAATGTACATGTCAAATTTTCACTGGGGTTTGAAAAAGATATCATGAAGAATTCGATGTTCTGTGGCAGGTTAACAGCCTTGTTAATCATCCGCGTCAAAATGTAATCCACTGAGACAGTGGCAAGGATAGATTATCACAGGCCACTGAAGCCGAGCGAATATCCATGTATGCAATACTAAAGTAGCGTATCTCCGAAAAACGAAGACTTCATTGTGACTCAATATATCAGCATTTTAGTTTGCCATCACCAGGAGAGTGACTGAAATGGACATGCAACCTCGTATATACAGTGCACAGTCATATAAACATATAAACAGGCTTGACATAGGTTACAGAGAATGACAAAATCATGAACTCAAGCCTTACAAGTTAGATAAACTGCCACTAATAAAGGATTAACAAAACCAAAGTCTGGGATTACTTTGAATGGCAGTCCTGGGAGATGGGTGTGTGTGTTGTTTTTAGGGAAGGGGAGAGGGTATAATAGATACGGTATCCCAATTCCCCGCCCCATCCTTCCTCTCACCACAGCCATTCGCAGAAATCAGTATTTCGTTTTGTTTATCCTTTAGTAGCTAGTAGGCTATCTAACCTGTATGCTTGAGTCCCTGTTACCTCTGCTATGTTTATATGTTCTTGATAACTGAAAACATACCATAAAATCGCTGTTTTAATGTTTAATGATTCCTGTAACAGCCCACATCCATATGAACTATACACATGCCACTGCTTTTTCATTTCAATCACTGCTCTGATGATGACAAAATAGAGTGCCAAGACACTGAGTCACAATGAAGTCTTCAGTTTTCGTAGTTGTATTACACTACTTGTGCATCACTTAAAACTCCTCCGTGGCACTACAGGATACATGTATGTGTATACAGGAAAACATAGTCAAGCTCTAATTACTGCTTTCAACAATTTAATAGACACAGAAACAATCTAAAGAACTGTTAATTTCTACACATGAAGACTTGATGATTTTATGTTCAACACCTGAACCACCGGGACAATTTACATTGACCACTTAGTCATTTAGTCAGCAATTGCAATGAGAAGAGTACACAGTTCTGTCCTGGAAAATAGATATTTTAACCGTGATAAAATTAAATGAACGATCTGTTTTCTCTTCTGTACTTGCATTTTTGATGACCAAAATCAACGTTTCCCCCCCCCCCCCCCCCATTCAATGCTGTGCGCTGCAATAATAATGCAACCAGTTTCTCCTCAGCTTTCTGAAATATTGGAGGCGGTGAGTTGAAGCAAGTAATGAAAATATTTGTACAACCACTTAGACAGGACCAGCCTTTTCTTACCACATAAGTAAAGCGTGGCTTAGATATGCAGTTCTGCTAAGAGATCTCAGGTAGGGTAATACTCTTGGCTAAAATCCTCCTGGGGAGGAGCAAAACAGGAAGCATTTTCAAATTTTCAGAAAGGATTGGACAGAAATCTACAGGCATATGAACATTGAAAGAATGCTTAAATTTTTTACCAAAGAACAATACATAAACTGTCTCTGGCTACAAGTCACAACATAAAAGACGTTGAAATTATGAATCATTAAACACATTTGCTCTTCAAATCGGCATGAAAAGCATAAAAAAGTCTTACATCATTCTTTTGGTCTGTAGAGTGTACATGCTGTATCCATCAACTTTGTCAGCTGTCCACCAGTTCTCGAAGGACACCCATAGATAGATTACGGGTGTGCAGGTGGCATTCTGCAGAAAATGTGTAGATCTGTACACATGACTAGTTGTGTCTGTATTTTACACAGCTCAATAATCTATCCATCAAAATGACTCCCAGAAAACATAGGCTATACAGAAGATATAAACGCTATACACTAATTAAATTCTTCCTCATTGTTTTATTTCATTTTGTAACACAATAGTATGCACTAGGTCATATAGAACTTCTTACACTTTCGATTTAACCACGCAGTTACAGATAATACATATACCCATTCTGTCTCTTTCTCTGTTCTCAATCGTTTGCCCTTGGTCAAAAAGCGCGCGAAATGAGAGGGCTCAGGTGAATGAACGTAAGCCCCTAAACACCTTATTTACTTGTGTTTTATACATTACATATATTGTATTTATAATAATGTTTTATTTATAAAGTAATTTGCACTGAACAGTAAAGCACCCATAAGTAAGACACTGTACAGTTATGAACTCTGCAAGGACAATGAATATGTAATAGTTCTTTGTTTCACCAATGAACATACTGCGTACAAAAAAAAATACAGTAAATAAACAAATAAACGGATTACTTTTTACTAGGCCGACTTATGATAGTTTACCATAAAATATACACGTGTGGGATACTATTTGCTAAGACCCATTAAGCTTTTAAAAAATATAGGTAATCTTTTACTCATTTGACTATATGGACAAATCATTGATTTAGTAACAAATAATCTATGACATTTTTTAACATTACGTAATGCAAGATGTAATTAGTTATATAATATGAAATTTAGGGGGGAAATATATCTCGTTTATGACTGTGGGAGACACATTTACTCAAAAAAGTAGAACTTTCTCATATTTTGTGTAAAAAGACAACGAGTTAATATCGGTAAGCAAATAAGTAATAACAAGGATAAATATTATGGTGCCGAGATCAGTGGATGTACAAAACACAGTATTGTTAAATATATTTACCGACGGAAGGAAAACACTTTCTTCCAAATAAAACACAAGTGTTTTAGAGAAAAGAGTGACTGGACCCTAAAGTAAACAGTGTCATATATTTAAACACCTTTGCCACAAATGTATCTTGCTTATTTACAGTGTATCAACAACACATTTATGACTTTGTTGCATATTTGCATGCTTGGAAACGATGTTAGAATATACGCCGAGGGGTAGCGAAACAATAAATCAAAAATTGTTATCCATATACCCCATGCTGCTATACCGTGTCAACTTATAAATGCCTCTTTAAGAATTTTAGCATACAGCGTAAACGAAAAACGGGTATAACTATACTTGTTTTAAAAGCACCAGTTAGGAAGGGAGCAATATAATTTCCAGTTATATGCGTACACTGCACAAATTCATTCATGTCGCAGAATTATTCGACTGTATGCGCATTTACTGGGTCGTTTGCCGTATATTCTACACTTACACCATCTGTCACCGGCATTATATCGCGGGATTCCATTTGTGCATTACCTGATTCGCACCGGTTCATCGGAATCAGTTCGAGGTTACCATCCTTTTGATGCCAACAGCCGTTGTGGCTTTTAGTTGTTATAATTTATCGCCATCTAAAAAAAATATTAACTGCTTTATATAATGCTATCTTATAGCCGTTATACAGCATATGTATTATTCAGAGCGTTACATGACCGAGAGCTATAATTTCAGACATGGCCTGAAATGAGTTGTAACTGGTTTGATTCGGGGAGTACATCAAGAATGTCTCAATGAAGCCGTTTGCCGTGTAGCACCTCGCTCCGTCGAACACAGCCCAACAGGCAACAGCCTTATGGTATCTTGACATTGGCTACCATTGTGCTCTTTCTTTTGAAGCAACACTTCACATAAAATTTTATTACTGTGTCGCTACAACTTTTCTTTCGCGTTTTCTATGCCCAGATTTGTTAGGGTTTATCCATCGATTTTATTCACGTCCAGTTTACTCTTGGCCACTCGATACTTAAAGCATATTCTGATTAATCTGTACAAGAATTGACATTTATTTGTTTATTTATGTATTTATTCATTTCCCGGTTTCCTCCCAACACAATGATGGCCGCCGTCGTATAAGTGAAATATTCTTGAGTACGGCGTAAGACAAAATTCAAATAAATATATTATTTATTAATTGATTTATTGATTTATCTATTTATTGATTGACTGATTGATAGATGGATTGGTGTGTTTGACTGATGTCCTAAGCCTACTCGACAATGTCTCATTTATATCCCGGTTGTCAGGTTTACCGCTGTAGGAAACGGCAGGCAGAGCTGCCAGTAAATCGCCACGCTTCCTCCGGAACACAATAGCAAGGAAATCTCTTAACTTGAACTGTAGCCGATATATATGCGAGCTGTAATCAAGCCTGCAGTCTTACTGATCAGCAATCCACCGGAGGCGAAACAAATTAGCCACCTGCAGCTGAGTGACTATTTATTTATTTATTTATTTTATTTACTTATTTATTTATTTATTTATTTATACTTTGTGGCAATCTATATTCTTATATACCTACAAAGCATGGTACCTCTTTCTGTTCTTCGGTTTTCTCCTCAGATGTTAATCCGATCGACTTTATACATGTTGAGTCCATTGTATTGCAGCATGAGAACCCAAGGAAGTACAGTGCATGTCAAATAAGGCAATGACGACGTATAGCCAGCAGGAACGGCGCTAGTTAAGATAAAGCCCCAATATCACATCTGATACTTCAAAACATTTGATCCAATCATCTTCTCGCATTTAATAGACAAACGCTCGGTCATTCCATGATTAATAAAGACGCCAAAGTATTTACAATGTATAAAATTTGAATTAAATGGAATGATATTCCACAGTCGATTGAGATATACAATGATGGCTGTGATATTGGCCAGTTAGTCTGCCAAATATACAAGTAGTGTCATATGTCCTATTGTAAGCTGCCTTAACGTCGAGACTTGGGAAACTGCAAATAAATAAAAGGAAAGGAAAGCAATAGTGTAACAACTTTGCCACAATCGAAAACATTCGTACATAAATCCAGGTTCATTGTTATCAATAATACACAGTGGGAATCCTTGAGTAGCATTTTTATTTAACGAAACATTGACAATATTTCAGCCATACAACGTGTCAAAATGTAGATTTCACTCGGGCTCTGTCCTGTTTGATCCCACCATAATGCTGACCGCAGTCGTATTGGTGAAATATTTTTGAGTACGGCGTAAAACATCAATCAGATAAGTAAAGAAAAACAACGTGCCGAAAATCTATAAAGGACTAAAATCTATCAACTTTACAAATTTCATTTTGCTGTAATATTGCACCTTATAGCCATATAGGTATATAAAGAATTGTTTCTGGAAATACGTATATTCTTCATGAACACATAGTAATTATTATACAGGGGAAAAAAGAAATGAAAAATGCTGACTGGTTCTTTGCAGGGCCGAATTTACAAGAGAATATTTCAAGGGACATGGTCAATCGACCGGGATATATATACAGATCATATGTAGATGTACAATCATTGAATGTCTTAGATACCAAATGTGATTTGAGACATCAGCTCATTCTTTCACCACAACAATTATTGCGTTCGCTAATTTTGAACGACGTTCGCCAATGAAGAGCTATGGCCATTTTAAGAGCGTTTAATGACTCGAAACAACACAGGAATACGCGATCGATCGATCAATTGATTCATTGATTCACTGACTGACCGGTGTTTTACGTCGTGCTCAAGTGGTAGTCGTGAACAGATCGTTTAACGACTGATGAAAATTACGACACTGCCTGTTGCTGGAGTTTCGTCTTTATGTGATGTAATTAAATACTGAGCTACATGCCGAAAGTACAGAGGTAGGCTTACATGAACATCACATACTTGTGGGGAAGTTCGCCAGTGACGTGCCAAATGTTTGTGGATTGCAGCAATAAAATAAACAAATACAAAAGAAGGTAAAAGATGCAGAGAGCTTTTTTAAAAGAAACGCCGATCCACCATACAAAAAGATAAGAAAGGTTCGACACTTCCTGTGACTATGGGTATTGCCATTAACAGTTCAGCTTCAGTATGCCGGTACTTCTTTAGTTACTTTGAGGGCAAGTGTGACAAGCTATAAGTGACAGGAGTTAATGTTCTGCGGGATTCACGTGCTGAAGGCTTTTCGGCATGCAGGTGTTCTTTACGGCCGCTTTATGACGCGCATGACAGTTGTTCCAGTCCGGCGGCTTGGCGAACCGCCTCGGGAAGCCAGCACAAGCGCACTGTTCACCTCCAACCTTATGGCTTCTCGCTGGCATTGTTGTGCTCTCTGTGGGCAAGCTCAAAGGAACCACCGTTCAATTGGAAAACGCTTCTCCTTTTGCAGAAGTCAAACAGTAACAATGTTCTGAAAACAACCTACTACAGTTGGCCACTCCCCTCTCCCTGGTCTTTCCTCTACCTCCCTTCCAAGCCGCACCCCCCCCCCCTCAAAACATAAAGAGACAACGACAAAAAGGTTTAATGATTTTCCCGCCAGGGGGCGGTAATTGGAAATCGTATTCCTCCGAAACTGGTGATTCTTAGCGCACGGGTGTCAAATGGCGGGAACATGCTGTGCAAATATTGAAAGGCAATGGGACACGGTCCTTGCGCACCACAGGAGGGACTTATTAATAATCCCACAAGGACAGGCTGAAATTGTCGAAGAATGGATAACAACTTTTCAACAAAGTCAAAATTAGGCTGAATTTGCTTGTTGAAATTTAGATACCACTGACATCAGCAGGGCGCCTTGGCTGCGAGGATAAACGACAATGACGAGCTGTGTTAGAATCCCACCTGTAGCTGGGTTTATATGACCGGCCAGTCCACAAATCATTCCTTTAATAACGTGATGAAAACCTGGTTGACAATTACCCAGGGGCCGAGCGTCAACTCTAAAAGACATTCTAATAAAGTATTTCTCATTTCTTATACCTGTCCATCAAACAAAACGCAACCATGTAGATGGTTATATGTGTTTACTATAGGTTCATCTTAAACCATCTTTATTTGTATACAATTAACTATATTAATGCACCCAAATTCATCAACACATAGGGCATTCAACAAACGGTTTATTTGTTTAAGATATAAGGCCTTAAGGGCTTTAGGGCTTTTGATTCTCGAGTTTCATTGCTTGTATTCATCAAGAACTGAATTGCTTGGATAGACTGTTCACACAGTGAGGAAGTTATCATCAACGGTGAGCCTAGTTAGGTAAGATTACCCGCCACATGCGGCATCAGAAAAATACCAACGGGAAATGTGTTGAATACGTTTTTTATACCTTTTCAATTTACTGGTATGAACTTCTTTTTCTGCTACGTATACATGAAAAGAAAAGGGAATGATTAATAACTGCTGTTGTTGACTGCAATACGACAAAGTATCGTCGTGTGACTAATACGGGTATGACTATCTACACCCTGTATTCTCATGATATCTCGAGCACTGCATGTGGCCACTGTCCACATAGTCATTCGGTCGGCATTGTGTATGGTTCTAAGTGCCTAATATTCAAAGCATAAATTTTATCAAACTTACAATGTATGAGTATGATGTCTACTATTAAAACATTTTGTCATATCATTTACTTTAATACAGAAAAAAACCCGTGCAAGGCTATATAGTCAACTGGTGGAGTATGTCAACAACAGTTGAGCAAAACGTTCTCTACGATTTGGAATGATATATCTCATGCTTGACCGTCTTAAAAGTCATTCATTATGGAAAATACAACTCATTGTGAAAACGTATCATATCTTCCACGAAATTTACAACTTGATTTAACTATCCTTTTTTTTGTTTTGTTTCTTTCTTTCTTTATTATTATTATTTTTTATCTCTGAGAGTTTTATATCACTACTAGATATAGAAGACTCCACAGGTGCGCGACCAGACGTTATTTTTTTTTTCATACCAAAATCGTCTCTATGCATTCAGTATACGGAATTCCTGTCACTTTTCCTGAGTCTTTCGAAATTTGGACAATCGAATTCCTGTTGTGAAATGAAGGTCAAATTTGAAGGTTTTTGTAAGGTGATAGACCTTTATGATGGCAATAAGGCTTGAAAACTCAAATCTGGCGGAAGAGTCTTCAGTACTAACAAGACTGTCCCGTTTCATCTGTCGGTCTCCTTTGATGTGGTATGAACAAATCAAATTGCTCCTGTTGCTACACTGTTAGTGTGAGTGAACTACGTGCCTGAGAATAGTGGTGGCCACTAAATCAGAATGCCTGGGCGATATTTGTGTATATTACACATTTACAGGTGTTACTGGCCAATTCCGATGCTTGTGTGGGCCTTCGCTTTGATTTGCTGCCGGCTTTGTGGACATGGTAAAGATGCAAGCGAGGGCGTTTGGTCTGACCTGACACCACCCCTTCTCCCGGCCCACGGGATGGCCAGCAGAGACCATCAAAAAACACGACGAAAGCCTTGCGAGAACAAATCTGACGGATCGGTACTCGCGAGATGTTTGTGCGGGAGGTGGGCAGATGGGGGGAGGGTGGGGTGGGGTTGAACATTCGGTGAGACAACGGTATGCTCCATCACGGTGGCCTAATCCATTAGATGACATTATAGGCGCTACAAAAGGCGAGACTCATATCCGCAGACACACAGCGCTATACCGAATTAGATTTTCATTAAATAAACATTAAAAAGTTGAAAGATATGAAGAGAGATAATCCCAGGATCCGGTTCTTTTGGCTATAACCTAGTGAGAAGGATATTATGTATCTGACCACAAATCCGCCGCTGTCGACAGCAGGTCGTCTTCAAGGCGAGGCTCGTGTTCCTCCATATGAGTAAATAATCACAGAAATCTCTACATGTTCACCTCTTTTGTATATTGGCTGCGTAAACCAATGAAATAACCGTATGTTGTAATGCGGAGACAAGCCTGTTATCTGTCATGAGAATTTTATGGGTATTCGATCCTTACTAACGGCGAGTTTTGTTTTGCTCTTTACTATTTGGTGAACGTAACATATAGCTAGTCAGATGTCATGCAATATTTGAATATTATGCTTTATATGGGTGGATTTCCTCCACCCATATAAACCTAACCGCTATTTTTCACCCAAAACTGTGATCGGCACCTCCCACCTATAACAATGGCCGCTATCCTCCGCCCATAAACCTGACCACTATCCTCCGCCCATAAACCTGACCACTATCCTCCACCCATATAAACCTAACCGCTATTCTTCACCCAAAACTGTGATCGGCACCTCCCACCTACAACAATGGCCGCTATCCTCCACCCATAAACTTGACCACTAGCCTACATCCATAAAGCTGACCTCCATCCTCTAATCATAAACCTGACCACTATCCTCCACCCATAAACCTGACCACTATTCTCATCGTATTAATCTTAACTTCTCCCACTAAGTAAATAAAGAAGATTGTTTAAAAAATAAATGACACGATAACACCTGTTAAAAGAAATGTAATTCTTGGCCAGTGACGTCTGATGAATTCTAATGTAACCGCCACTATTTTTACCGAATGCTGCTTGAGCCACGGTGCTTAGGGCTGTATAAACTGCTACTACTTATACAGTTAAATGAACCATAAGGAATATAACCCTAGCTGAGGTAAATTGAAAACAGGCTCTGTTCCACTGGTTAAACGACTGGCTATTTGCCAACCATTCCACTATCGTGGTTGCTCTGGTTTTATTCTCTAGAATGTTGTGTTAATGTCTTGAGAAGATTCGAGCTATAATTGTTGATGGAACTGCTTGTTTTCACCCATCGGAGGAAATATTTGCAGACAGGATCAAAGTGGTCTATGAACTTGTTTGGCAGCCTTTCTTCTATATTCACTTGTGAACTGCATACATGTATATCATCCCGGAATGACCGTATCCGGTAGGTGCCGTGTAGCTACTTATGTTCAGTAATTCGCTTAAGTCGGTATTTTTTGATGGGGGCGGGGCGTATAAGGTGAACATGTGCTGTTTCTCTAAAAAAAAAAAAAGAAAACATTACGTCAGACACTACATTAGCATAGTATTAAAGTGATACATATGGTTCTTAAGCAAAAGCACTTACACATGTTCTTAAGCAGAAGCACTAAACCAGTTACATACAGTGCTTAAGCAAAAGCACTAAAACAGTTTCGTTAAACTGGCCCCTTGCTTATTTCGTGATTACCGAAATTTTGAATTTGTCTTTGTGTAACTTGGTTCAAAAAATTAATTTTCGACTGCGATCTAAAGCAGCTTTTGTACTGTGAAAATTCAATCTTTGCGCTTAACTTCCTTTTTGGCACATATATAAGTTAACCAGTGTTTCTTGTTTGGTATCTTCGATAAGACGTTCTAGTGAGATAACATTATAAATATGTTGGCATTGCAATTAGCATGCAGCACTGGAAAGGGGGCAAATAATTTTGAAAGCTTTGTTAAGCCCCAAACAAGCAAGCAAACAAACAGTAGACACGCAAACTAAAGAAAACATTGGACGAGAGCCAACTTAGTGAGCAGTGGTAGATTGGAAGGTGTAATAATTATACACAAGGTCTTCTCATGGAATCATTTGGAAACCTAATCCTCTGACGAAAAAGATAATAAACACACCTATTTTAATGAAGTTCAAAAACCCGACAGAGTGAACTTGGTGATCCTAACGTGGGTGGATCAGGATATATACGGGTATGATAAATTCTGACTCCATGGCTTCATGGAAATCAGGTAAAGCAAACATTACATATGCTTAATTATTGAATGATGGATTATTGTGGAATAATGTGGAATTGACTCGAAATTGGTTTTACTCCCATATACATAAATATAATTACAAACGCAATTGGTTAAACAGCTCGAGGTGAGATAACATGATGTATATTCGATTTTCATTGTCTTTGTCGATGTTTTTAATTTCTGTATGTCCATCGACCAAATACATGGACTTTGCACCAAACTCCTCAGTTGGAAGTCTTTGATATGAAGTGGTACATAAGCAATATCCGTTACGTGTCCTCGTTCTTTGATTCCAGGCTAAGTATATTGGAAATCGACCATATTTTGGCCTTTGGTGTAGGCTGATTGTTTATTGGGTTGACTAAGCCGCGGTTTACTGAGCCCGCTGAATGACAAGATTGTTGTTGTTGAAATCGGTGTTGCTTTTTACACACGCCGCTTTGTGGGCTTGCACTCTGGGATAGATCTACGGGACGAGCCTGGGACTCGGTAACCGTATGTAGCATTTTCTGTTCGTTTTGTTCGACACCCATTTGAGGTGACGCGGTGAACGACGTTGTAGACTTCGCAGACTTGGGTAAACACTGATCACGGCCAAGTGAACCACTGCTGTAATCTGTCTCATATCTCCGCAGTGTCTGCTCCCCCGAAATCATGCGAGAGGACGAATAGTAATGGCCGCTATTCCTCCCTGGGATTTTCATATCTGTATCAGGGATACCTCCTACGGGTTGAAAATGAAGCACGCTATCCGAGTCCTCCCTAGCAACTGACATATGCTCCAAATCCTCCCGATCTTCATCGTCATCTACGGAGATCTCCTCGCATTCATCCTCGTGGTCACTTCCTGTGTGATAAACATAAAGAAAAAATGACATCACTTGAGCGTCGAAAAACGTATAATGGGCACACATGAACATGCACCGAATATATTTAGCTGTGTTTCAAAGCAAAGGGAGCGATTTCCACGTCCTGGCACCATGTCAGCTGTATGTGATACAAAGATAATATGTTTGGCACTTACAATACGTTATATCGCATATACTTAACTGGTATTATTCGATGGTGCATTGTCCGATGTGGCGATAAGCCATAATTATTCATTCATTCCATGGTGCATTGGTATTGCCATATCTTGTTTAATGAATGATATTCACGCATGCTGTATACTTGATGACATCGAGTTTCTTGCACGATACACAGATAGCAAATTAGTATCCACCACCCGAGTACACTTTATAGTAGCGGGCTTACTGTGTGATATGGACTCATTATATCAATATTTACTTTAAAAAAAGACCTATAATCTTAAGAATACATGTTAACAAACAAATTTCTAAGATATCACACCCACCATGTTTACTGCGCGAAGCGTCGCTACCCTCGGTCTCGTCCTCTGACCGCCCGTCCTCTTCCATGCCTGGAGAGGAGCGACCAGTCTCCTTCTTGAGACGCCGCCGGGCATTGGCGAACCAAGTGGACACCTGGGTCAAGGTCATTTTGGTGATGATCGCCAGCATGATCTTCTCAGCCTTCGTTGGATACGGGTTCTTGCGATGGTCATGAAGCCAGGCTTTCAATGGCCCCGTCGTCTCCTTAGTAACGTTTTTGCGATAACCTGGCGCGTGGAAATCCAATCCGTTGTAACTGCAAATAAAGGTGAAAAATGCAACGCTGCTGCACAACTGGAAACATATGTCGTAATTTCGCTTTATGTTACCAAGCCTGTTCATTTTAGGACGAGAAAACCAAACTGTATTTTCCATGTTAGAAGAAACACTGGTAGAAACAGCTTTGATAAGGTCATTTGCTCTAAACGAAACCATCTTACTGTCGTAAAGCTACTTTCAAAACTCGAGTTACGTTTTGAACATTTATATACAAAGAGCAGTACATGGTAAGAATTCCAATTCATTTTCAGAAAAAATATATATACTCTTTTTCAGAAAACTGTTTTTTTTTTGTTTTCTTTTTCGAGGGATGGTGGTGGGGGGGTAGTGTTAGGAATATTCTGGAGGTATAGACGGGATTGTAGGCTTCAGCTGTAAGTTACTCACTATGTGTCGAACATGGGCGGGAGCATCATGGGGCTCAACATGGATTCTGCCCAAAGTTTGGGGTCCATACAGTTATACAATGCTTCAGTGTCCTGTGAAAGAACAACGACAGAAAACATTTGAATAGATTGCCTAATAACATACATATGTAGTAACTAAACTGGTTCCATATGGCTTACATCTTGTACGTATATATTGCATGGCTTCAGTAATTATATAGCCGTGGGATGTGACACGCAATGCCATAGAGGAAATTCCTCCAATTTCCGATTTGCGCCTTGATACAGAAAGAAAATCCCCCCTGAACCCAGTCCATTAAACTGTCTATCCAAACATTCACACCATTATGACACATTAGTCTGACACTCATATTTTTTCTTTGTATGGTGAGATAAACAAGAAAAAATTGGTGGCCTCCATTATCCGAGTAAGGTACAGAATTACATCTGTGACTATTTGTTTTAAAATATAATACTTATTTACATACGCATAGCCTCATTTTCAATATAGTAAAAGGCCAGTTAGGCTAATTTCATACAGTAAAATAACTGATATATAATGCTAGTTACCGATGTGATTGTTGTTTAGCCCCACATGAATTGTTCAATGACATGATGACCCACACTTTTTGGTTGGAGGACATCCGTTTGCCCTGGGTAAATCCCCGACCACAAACTACTGACGAACATCTGAACCCAGTCTGTTATTAATATAGCGTTAAGTCTGAATATTTGTCCGATTTCACCTTTGTGATGTAATAACCAAAAATTCCGAGACTTTGTTAGTACCGGTATATATTTCAGCCTTAATAGACATTCTATGGAAGTCATATTCAAATTTGAACTAGTTTCCTCTGACACGCTCAAAGATGTGATACTGTATATATGAGAGTTCGTGAATTACATCTGTCTGCTAAGCCTGAGGAATCATTTTGCTTCATGGACCCCTAGTACTCCACACCCTCCACAGCCAAAGCCTCACCCTAACAAGACGATCTGTCACAATACGGAAGCTACAGCCGATTACCAGACCTTCTCTTCTCCACTTGGACAACGTATCATTGTTATTTCACGCCTATCACCAATCCATTGTCAGCTGGCTCAAAGTCCAGCTCTTTTCGTTAAACAAAAATTAACTTAGCACCATTAGGTGTTCAGCAGTGATGTAACGGGAAGCGATAGCTGTTATGGCGGACTCTCGTGTGGCCAATCATCCAGAACAGAACCTTTTCCGTTTCATTGTCCATCAAAGGCATGGCTTCTGGATGTCCACATCACCATGGTCATGGGAAAGGAAATAACTCCCCTGCTCTCGGTTAACACATTCAATTCGAACAAAGGTAAACAACGATTATGGTGTAAGACGACAATGTTGTCACGTTTTGGAATCAAATGCACTTGTTGGCTTCACCCGGACAGTCGCCTGAACAGAAACCGCCAGATCAAAATCATCTACCATTATGTAATTACATTATCAGTACATTAGCGCCTCTGTTATCACATAGAAACTGTTAATAGACCTGCTTATCCCGTGGGCAGATTTTTCACGCTCTTGTCTTGAAAATATTGTCACACCCTTAAAACAACGACTCAGTATCAGGATGTATGTGAGTTGCATCAATGCAGCCATTGTTCAACGGTTTTAAGGTGGCGGGCTGTACACGTGGGGCAACAATGTTGAAAGCTATATGCCGGAAATGGTTAAAACGCCTTAAAAGTACACTCAGTATAATCAAAAGATGAGAACACGCTGAGGAAAAAATTAAATATTGAAAAAAAATTGGATGGACGCATTTGAAATGGAACGCAAAAAAGAGCTCCAACTTTTTCGGCTTGCATTTCTTTATTTCTTCAAGTATTTTTTTCTTTTTAATTTGTCAATCAAATGTTTTCGTATTTAGGGCAAGGGATGCAAACTGGGATGTTTCTTTCTCGTACAAACATATATTTAAAAAAAAAAGGTATAATTACGGTGTGCCTACTAACATCGTCATGCATGCTGTCATTTACACATATGGTTAAAACTAAGATGAAAAAACACTGTATGTTTTCATGCGACAAGCAATTAAAATGAAGGAAAGTATCAATATTTTAAATTTTGCATGGAGCTTTCATTTTTGAAGATTTAAGAAAAGATTGGACATCAACAGAACGAAGACAAGTATAATACATCTAAAACAAAATTGTAATTAAACAAAACAGGATTAATGCTTTATCGAACTCCCAGTTTGTGCCCATTTGTGATGTACGTTGATGTTCTTAGTAACGTGTATACAAGTATACCTACCCCTGGGGAGAGGGAGTGGAAGCCCGTGGGGTAGGGAACCTGGTCCTTGTCTGTGTGCGACAGCCCGGGCCGCATGATGAGGGCAGGGTTAAGGGCGGGGCGACAGCCCGGGTATATGTCCTGGGGAGGCGGGTACTGTGGCAACTGTACCCCACTCAGCAACATACCAGGTTGATCCGAACTGCGGCGCATTGTCTGAAATCATACAGTGTCAACAATATTACTTTGAAACTGCATTGCATAATAAAGTTAGAATTCTAATGTTTAAAAAAAAAATGCTCAAAATTATTATTTGTCATTTAAAATGCCAGAAATATATAAATTACTAAAATTCTTTTATTCTAAATCACAACAATATAACAGGTAAGAATTCATCTTTTGAGGACAGTTAATTTGAAGCTGTATGCTACATATACAATATATTATTGATTTTGTTTAAAAATCTGTACTGTGATTAAAACAGCATAAATATGTGTTACACACATTAGTCAAAATCTCAGAATGTAATCCATAGACAATCTCGGCACACAGTTGTCAATTTCTACTGGCGTTTGCCAAAGTAAATACACGTCATTTAAAACTGGCACAATTTATATTCAACAAATAATTGAGAGTGATCGACCACTAGCGAAAATGTAGAAAAGCGCCAGATTCCACTGATGTTTTAGTGAGGACTGACTAACAATTACAAGTATCATACAGAATAAAAATAAAGTTATGAGTTCCGACCCATGGCAAAAATTCAGTGAAGGCTGACGGGAGTAATTATTCGCTTTATATTAAAATAGCACATCTCATCACATTTTCAGAAAAAAATCGTTTTATTTTTGACATAAATGACATGAGACTGTCATACTTAAGCAATCTTGTAAAGTGATTTTCTTTTATATCTGTCTGGATAATGTTCGGGATAATTTGCTTGTTCATGAGGCATATATACAAACAGGGAAATCTGGGAGTTAAACGTCCAAAGCCTCATTTGTTACACAAAAAAGCATATGCCTTCCAAATTGCGCTGTAACATACAATAAGGTGTCAAGTATTACGAACAATCCAAAATCTAAATTTACACGAACGATATAAATGTAATATTCAAAACAATTATTTCGTACCGATTAGGCGATTTCAGTGCATAAGCCCACGAAAGGTAATGCTTTTAAGGTTTGTGGACCATTTGACGGGACAGAAAATTGTAAAAAAAATAATAATTTATTATATATAGCAATAAACGAATGATAACGTTTGGTCAAAATAATGAAATATTGATCACGACAATAATTTCACATTTGGGCAGTTTTTGATATTGTCTGAAAATTATACTGTGTGAAATAGTTGGCTGTGACGCCAGACTGGTAGTACTTCAGCCATATCCTGGCGAGGAGATGATAGTAAAGAGTCATGAGAAAAACATCTAAAATTAGGGAAAAAGAGAAATAAAAAAGCAGCTTAAAAGCAAAATGTCGGCTACTAATAAAAAACCACATTAAATATAGTTTGCATACAATATGTTTACAAAGTCTTAAAATATATTTATACTGTACGTAGCGCCCGTAAAGTACTAAACACACCAGGGCCTATACCTGTTTACGGTAGGGATGTAGGTTAGTCACCGACTCTTTGCACATTTTTTTAAAACAAACAGTATATGATATCCCTTGAGGTCGAGGAAAGCAGTAAACCTTATCATAACAGATCAGTGCAAAATTAACTTTGATTTATAAGTAAGTCTTCGAATTTCCCATGTACAATTCATTTTGTCATGCGTTTTTCGTTGTGCTTCATCGTGCATATTGCAAATTATCCCCAAAATACATATATCTGATCAGCCGTAATCTGTCGGTCGTTGTATTTCTTTGTATTCGGTGCAAGACTATTATTTGTTGCGGTATGCCATGGAATAAAATGCTCTATATTAGAATTATTACGCGAACGGTGAAACTGGGTGTGAGATTTCACAACTTATTCTATATTACATTAGATACAAGAATTGTAAGGAGGCGTTTGGAGTATAGCGTGGCGTATGTGATTAAAATTCACTATATGCTGCATGACTAGTGTTAATAGAGAGGATAACATCGGTGTGCACGGATAGGGTTCCACCCATTACAACTAAACTGACGGGTACAGTACAAAATAGCAGGACTACTGTGAAGCCACAACGTGCCCTGGCCTGCTCCCCAGCTTTGTCCACATTACTCCATGCGCAAAATACTCACAAACCTTGTTATACATTTATGGAAGATTTGTCAAGACGCTGTTAATTCTGGCATTATGAAAGCCGGAATATCTCTGCATTGAGCCCAACCACTGGAGCGCTAACGCCGACATATTAACAAACAAATCCTTAACAAGATAAGTTTAAAATACCGTTCATGCTTTGGTCACAAAAGCACGCTTGGGTGGCATTGGTCAAAGACGAATATAAGTACCCCGCCTGTTCAAGTAGATGTCTATTAATTAATACATTTGAATAAGGTTATAAATTCGTGAAACTTGACACCGACCAAATGCTAACCTGCACAGGAAAAACGAAGTATTTTACGCACAGAGTATTTTTTTCAGATGCAAAAAATGTTTTAATATTATTTTAGCAAATATAGCTCCATATTCCATGCGGAACATAAATATAATCTGAGCTTTTCTGCAACTTTAGACAGGGCGATATTTTGAACTAAATGAAAACCGTTCATGTACAAAAAACTTCAATAGACACTCACTTCATACGAATATTTTAATTTAAACAATAAATAGTATGGTTAAGCAGAAATATTCAAGCAGCCGAATGCGTTGAGACATGTTGTAATTTTTTTTCTTCCGTTTTAATAATACATTATCTCATAGCACCACCTGGTAAGTCTGGTGATTTTTTTATTTATACTACAGCATGTGTAATTTTGGTGAATTTTCTAAACTCATGCAAAAAATTATTGTAGATGTATTTTTTCCAGAAACGGGATGATGTTCTCTTCAGCTGTGTGGGGTCCGGGTAAGACAAACCGGTGAGGTGCGATCCGACTCATGTCCGGGAACCCAAGTACTTTGGAGAGGCGACACACAATACTGGCGGCAGAACAGTGCAAGGTGATTACCAGTCAGCGGAACCCACAAGGTGAGGCAAAGTGTAAGAAAGGTCCCAGGGGTCGGGCTTGGTAGTCTTATAAGGTTACCTCCATATATTACCTTCAGACAATGTCGGACAAGTATTAAGCCCCTGGCGGATTAATGGGCCTGATATGATAACCCGTGATTATCAGGCTATTGAATTAAACACGGCCCACCCGCCCCACAATCTCCAACACCGTCATGTACCCGAACACAAAACTGCCATGACGGACTTACAGTTTATCTCCGATATCAGTCTATCTAGGCCTATGTCTTCATCGACACTTGTCTTCCGGATGGCATATCAAAGCTTCCTTGCCTCGTTGGTTCAGATTTTAAACAAAACAAAAATTTCAAAGGCATTTTTACGTGAAGTAAAATAAATCAACGTTAAATAAATCAACGCGTACACACAGTTGTTTTGCCGAAGTGCGTAAGACACTAATAGCTGAGCATGTTTGACTTAGGCAAACCACTTATCCCTATGCAGTGGCGTGGGAAAAATCGATGGATAGGTAAAAGGCAATGAGCTTTTTCCAGCTAGTCCGGAAATACATACGGGTGAATCCGTCTGAATGTAATTAGTTTATCTACTTACAGGTGAAAGCCGACCGATCAAAAGCCGTCAGGTGTTAACATTACACCTATCACTGGTTTATTATCACAGGTGACAGCTTCTCATCAGATCAATTGCTCTTTACAAGTCCAGCTATGATCATTCTTAACGGTCAACTGGACAAGGCCGGGATCAGCGATCGGTTGACCGTGAAGACGATCGTTTTTCAGATTGAGTCATTTGTCAGCGACTTTGAAAAGAGAAGAGCCCCGTGTTTGTGTCAGCCCTCGGGGTGACTTGACCCCCTCCAAAGCAACTCCGCACCGCCAAACATACCCCCCCCCCCACACACACACACTATGTTGTTATACCTGTCTGTATACTCATGTCTTCACACGACCATCACAGCCAAGCCCCCAAACTCCCAACACGTCCACACAAATTGAATCTTTATCCGCTGCCGTCAACATTTCAATGGTGGCCGCCAACGAGGTGTAAATATTCACACGTTTAACCGCTGCATAAATTTCTCACCCGAGTGAGCTATTTGCCAATAACAAACTTCTTAGCGGGATTATACAAACTGTAATAAGAGGATTTCAGTTGACTTTGTACTGCCGATAAATGGTCTATGCTGGTATAATCGTCCTAATCACACTGGGATGGGGCGTAATGAGAGTTTTATTACAGGTGCGAATGTGTGGGGGCCCAGGTAGTCCCTAGAAGACCAGAGCTTGGTTAGGTATTCCGACCACGACCATCTACATACATGCCCACACCTCCGCTTCAAGTTTACTTAGCTCCCTCAATTGTACTTCATTCTGAATTTGTAATCGTTCCCTCTATAAACTTATCAAATCAAAGGTAAGCTCTTGTTCAAATATGTCAAATAACCGCATCCGCATTGTTCTGAACTATGGCCCGTGCAGGCCCCTTCACCTTTTACTACAGGCACGTAAATACTGCAAATGGGTAAAGTAGGACCTGCATATATTTGGCTTCTGGGAGAGCAAGAGGCAACGGCAAAAGGGAAAATCTTGCGAAAGTTTGATTCATTTGGCTTTAGAGAACAAGCTGGGATGTTGAAAAGGTAGATTATTGGCACACTTTGATCCATGTTGTTTTAGAGAACAAGAGAGATAACCTGCAAAAGCGGGAATATCGGAAAAGTTAGCTCATTTTTGCTTGAGAGCACAATTAAAGCGGGAGTCTGAAGAAGGCAAAATCTTGGGAGAATTCGATCTATTTGGATTAGGGCAGTTTTAAGGAATCTGAAGTAGGGTGATTTTGAAACAGTTTGAAGCTTTTTGCTTGAGACAACAAGAGGGAATCTGCAAAAGGGGGAATATTGGACGAGTTTGACCAATTAAACTCGACTAGACAAGAGGTTATGGAATAATGAGTAATGAATTAATTTTCTCTACACAACATTATATCTTGAACAACTGTTGTACTTTTAAGGATGTCATGAGAAGTGCTAACATCACTATCAAGTGCTAACATCGATGTCAGGTTTTTAATCTGGTTGTGTCGTAATTCCAGCCTGCTATCTCTCGTATCTGATGACGCACGCTAGTAAGAACGTCCGATCTCCACCCTGCTACAGGCTAAGGTTCAATGATAACAGGCTCTTTACAAACTGAGCTATAGCCAACTACACTTGATGAAGTCACAGAGAATATCTGCTCACAATACTATACAGTACCCAAATATTACCCCTCGCTATAAAAGGAAATAATTAAAAGTATAGCCAGACGAGTTTTTGAAATTGAAAGACCCCGGCTGAAAGCTGCACTGAATGAGGGTACATATACGTTTGTAACATTCCGTAATTTACTGGAAGTTACACATACTGCACTTGCACAGTCTCCTTAAATAAAATCATTTTAAACAATTACTGTCAATTACAATTATTCAATCAAACCCGGACTCTGCCCAGTTTCCTCCCACCATAATGCTGGCCGCCGTCGCATAAGTGAAATATTTTTGAGTTCGGCGTAAAACAGGAATCAAATAAGTAAATAAATAAATATTCAATCAAATCATTCCTTTTTCGTTTTCGGACACAGCTAAAACATGAAGCAAGAGGCGGCTAATATTTAAAAAGTTATTGATAATATTTGTCTGTGGCGGTTCTTTTTACCTTCTAATTCCCCACATGTTTATCATTTGAAAGTTTGGGAGTAGACTGGGTTGAAGCTTTAAAAGGTAATATTTTCAAAATCACTCATTTTAAGATTTGAAATAATAACTTAACGTAAATTAATATTAGTGGTGTGCATTTATTGGTTTAGCAATTGAGTAGTAAAAGAAATAACATACCTCTGTATTAGTAACTAATGTTTGGGCGAACGACTTCAAAATAATGAAAATCTAGGTCTATATCATAATTGAAATAATAAAAATGATATATTTGATTTCTGATAACATTTGACTCTATATGTACAGATGGCATGAGATATACTAACCTGATGAAGAACAGGTGTCCGTAGTTGATGGCCAGGTAAATGTCTTTGTGAATCCATGAGGGGCATGGCCCAAGCTCTGAAGCTCACCTTAACACCACGTCTGCTACGAAAAGGTCTGTTTCAATCCTAATGCAATTCAAATCTGGCACTTGTTTGTCTCATACTCAAAAGTGTCATTCCTGGGAATAGTCTGCTGTAAATGCGTGTATATTGACAGATGATCTACCCGTCGAGGGTTTCTGACTGTGTACTGAAGTAATACTGCACAACTGACGGTATATAGGCGTACGTTTGACGTTCTGCCCGCAGTATCACTGACTCTCAGCACACCTTTAGCCCCTCTCCCGTGACGGATGGTCCCTGACCGTGTTGATCATTTAAACCTTCCACTGTATTCAACAAATTTATCAATTAGAACGTCTCTGGCCGCCTATGCGCTTGTCACTGTAATACCAGTCGACAGGTATTCAGAACACGAGGCGCTGAACAATACTTGGCCTTACCTGGGCGATTTGGGATGACACAAACACGCGTGATTGGCTGCCACTGGACAATGCGGTCATGTTTACCTGTCAGTGGTAATGCCAGCGTGTTGTCCTATCATTTATTCGCCCTGTGTTAACCACGCCCTCTTCGTCGGAAGACACTGGAAAATCACAAGATTTTAACACCATACGAGTCCGCGTGTTGATTTGATTGGCAGGCTGGCTCTCACGTTCACACTGTATGAGCCAAATCTAGTACACTAAAATTTACACAAAGGATAAAAAGAGTCAAATTATTTACCCCTATTTTTTAAAATTGAAATACACGTAGCAATGCAATTCACAGTCTGTCAGTTATAATACACTTGAAAAGATAAATACAGTACATGCAAATCTTCAATTAAAGTGTAAATTCAACAAGCAGAACGCTGGCTGTGATTATGCGCGTAAGTCGCAATGTTAGTATTAATGCACTGTGTCAAAAATACCACATCTGATTCAGAGTACTGCAAATGCAATCATAGTGAGACGAATATGGTGATCATTGTATAAAACTAATGTCTGTATGTAGTGGCATCTAACATAGTGTAACAGTAAATGTAGGCGCATCAGACACAGCGAACGTTAAAATGTACTGCATGGCGACAGATTCTTGGCATTGCAAGATACCAAGAAATGTGCGAAGACAAATATTGTACCATGACAGATACAGGACCACACACAATAGGGTGAAGATACTGTGGTGTCACTGATATTGTATGTGCCGTGGGACGGCAGTTACTTTAATGTGACATATGCTGTGACACTATCTAATTATACTGTAGGGAGTTGAATGCAGTACCATGGCTTCCAATGTACATATATATGGCAGACCTGTGATGTAATATGCATTGTAATGTGACGGATACTGTGATGTCTCATATTCTGTGAGGTAAGAGATTATGTAATGTGACAGATACTGTGACGTCACACAAACTAGCGGTAACTGGAAATGTAATGTGACAGATGGGGGTAGTGTAATGTGACATGTAAGCGAGGTGACAGATATTGTGATGTGACAAACAATGTAATGTCAAATATACTGGGATATATATATACATATAGAGTACAAACAGAGTATGACAGATACTGTAATGTAACAGGTAGTGTAATGTGACAGATACTTGGGTGTGACAGTTAATTCAATGTGACAGGTAACGTGATGTGACAGGGAATGTAAGGTGACAGATATTGTGATGTGACAGGTTGTGTAATATAACACATAGCGCAATGTGACAGATGCTGTGATATTCATACACTGTGAGGTGACAGGTAGTGTAATGTCACATATAGTGTTATGTGACAGGTAGTGTCAAGTGACAGATACTGTGATGTGTCATATACTGTGAGGTGACAGGTAGTAGAATGTGAGAGACACCGTGATGTGACAGGTAGTATGATGTGACAGACAGTGTAATGCGACACATACTCTGATGTATCATACCTTGTGAGGTGACAGGTAGTATAATGTGACAGGTAGTGTAATGTGAGAGATACTGTGGGGTGACAGGTAGTGTAATGTGACAGATACTGTGATGCCACATATATATTGTAGCGTGACCACTACTATAATTGACAGATATTCAGATGTGACTTACGCTATTCCCCGTATATATGCTGTGTTCTGACACATGCAAAGAGGTACCATTTATTTCACAGATGTTTTACCCATAGACAAACAAATCGTGTGACTATTACTATTGCACACGTGTAACTTAGCAGACACTACACTTTGGCAAAGTCCAGAAAACGTCATACGTTATATGAGAGCCCATATAACTATGCGGTGGCGTAGCCCAGAACATTACAGCTACTACAGCCCAGCCTATAACGTTACAGCTACTACAATACGACCTATAACGTCGCAGCAACTACGGAAAGGCCTATAACGTGACAGTCTCAACAGCAGATCCTATAACGTCACTACTGTACGGCCTATAACATTACAGCTACTCCAGTACGGTACGTAACTTTATAGCTACTACTGTACGGCCTATAGCGTAACAGCTACAACAGCACAATCAGCTGTGATACAGTCAATAACCTCACAGCTACTATACAGTCAATAACGCGAAAGCTACTGCAGCACAACCTATATCAGATAATACAGCACATGGTATAACGTCACAGCTATTACAACACAGCCTATAACCTCACGGCTATTACACCTCGGCCGATAACGTTACAGTTAGTACAGCACAGCCGATAACTTCACAGCTACTACACCACGGCGAATAACGTGCCAGCTGCTACCCTGTGATACAGTCAATAACGTCACAGCTACTACAGCGCGGTACAGCTAATCTCAGTGGCCGAGGGAGTTAGCGCGTCAGCTCGGCGTTATGACCCCGTGCCTCTCGCCAATGCAGTCCAAGTCCAACGCATGCTGGCTTCCTCTCCGGCCGTACGTGGGAATGTCCGCCAGCAACCAGGGAATGGCCTCGGGTTTCCTCATTACACTGCCCGGTTTCCTCCCACAATAATCCTGGCCGCCGTCGCATAAGTGAAATTTTCTTGAGTACGGCGTAAAACACCATTGAAATAAATAAATAAATAAACACTACAGTACAGTTTATAGTGTCAGAGCTACTACAGCACGTCCTATAACGTCACACCTGCTACCCTGTGATAATCAATACCGCCACAGCTACTACAATGCAGCCTAAAACGTCATAGTTACTACAGAGCAGCGTATATCACCACAGCTTGTAAAGCCCAGCCTATAACATCACAGCTACTACAGCACGGCCTATAGCGCCACAGCTACTACGGTGCAGCCTAAATCACTACAGTCCCATCCTCACAGCTAATACAGCCCAGCCCATAACATCACAGCTACGACAGGCACAGCGTAGAACGCCAAAGCTTATACCAGCGTATATAAACAACAGCTACTATAGTTCAGCCTATATCTGTACAGCTGGTACAGTCCAGCCTATAACATCACAGCTACTACAGCACAGCCTATAACGTCACAGCCAATACAGCGCAATCTATATCATCACAGCTACGACAGCGCAGTGTATAACATCACAGGTACTGCAACACAGCCCATAACGTCAAAGCTACTACAGCACAGTCTATATAACCGCAGCTCGCACAGCACAAGCCCATATCACCACAGCTACTAAAGCACAGCCTATAACATTACAGCGACTGCAGCACGGTATATAACATCACAGCTGCTACAGCATAGCCTATCACGCAACAGGTACCACAGCTCGGCATATAACGACACAGCTAGTGCAGCGTATAACGTCAGCCTAGCCCCAGGAGTGGTCTGCAACCTCTCACATGACCGTGAGAGGTTGCAGTATTAGCACCGCAGCTAATATCGGTCTTTATCATCACAGTCTCTAACGTGACAGTCTATAACGTCACAGCTACTGCAGCACACCCTCTAACGTGACACCTACTGCACCCCAGGTTATAACGTGACAGCTACAGCAGCACAGCGTATAACGCCACAGCTACTACAGCACAGCGTATAACGTCACAGTTACTACAGCGCAGCCTGTAACGCCGCAGCTACTGCAACAAAGCCTCTAACGTGACAGTCTATAACATCACAGCTACTGCAGCACACCCTATATCGTGACAGCTACTGCACCACAGGTTATAACGCGACAGCTACTACAGCACAGCCTTTAACGTCACAGCTACTACAGCACAGTTTGAAACCCCACAACTCTAACAGCATACGTGGCACTACCAATGGCGTGCATTATAGATACATATATCATATATTTTCCCTTGCATGATGAAGTCTTTCTGCATGTTCATGTCCGCCTAAGTCTGAGGGCACGCTTTAGTTTGAATTGTGACCGTAGATTCAGAATTACTCACGATAATCGTGACACAACATTATGGAGCCGGGTTTACGTCAGGATTGGAAGTAACCAGATTTTACACAGTCTGGCAGGCCGAAAAGAGCACCTTGGACAAGTGATACGTCTAAATTCCAGCTTTGTAAATGCAATAATTCATCTGGAAGCTAAGCTGAAAAGCATGCAACTGATTATGGAATTCTGCACACAGCATGTAGCGTAAGAGATACTAAGCTGTGACAGGTGCTACACAGACGCTATTCAATCACTCAATAGTCGGGTGGTATTGGCTATGGCAATATGAGCACACCGTGCTTAGTTTAACTATGTTGCACAGCACATGTAACCCTGTGTTTAACCGGACAGGTACGATATCAAAGTTTGCAGTATGGCAGATGCATAGGCGTGGCAGAGAAAGGGAAAGACACTGTTTTGTCAAAGTTACTGCCTTGTGACGGTCAGCATGCTTTACCGCGACAGACTGCGTAACACATTTACTCAGGTTGAATAACTTCGGGTTGAGTGATATTGTGCGACGACAAGTACTGTGTAACAGATCTCTTCATGCTAGATAACTTTGAGTGAGTGGTACTGTGCATGACAAATATTGCTATGGTAACACTAAGAAAAGAAGTGCAACCCCCATCCCCAAAAACCACACTCTTTTCCTTTTTTCTTCTTTTCTCTTTTCCCCGTTTAGACACAACGTGACCTGACAGGTTCTTTACATGACAATAACTCTTAAGTCTTCACTCAGACACAATGTCGTATTAAATGACGGAATTTGAGATGATATAGAAAAGACCACGTTGTTCCAACCACTAGCATGCGCATCCTTATAAGACCAACTCCGTAAGGAAGTGATCTTGTACTGTCAAATATATGTCTTAAGACAAACGATTTGTGAGGTATATCTGTCTGAAGACGATTTTTACTTTTGTCCGAGCTCTTCCCGATGCTCGTACATGGAAGTCGATTTATGCAACTGAGGTAATCTTCAGTAGGCCACTATATCTCCAATACAAAAAGAAAATTAAATTTATTAGCTGCAGAAGAAATAATCTTTGAACAAATAAACGGTTATCAACTATTAGGGTCTGTTAATAATAATTTTTGTACTAAGTGCTTTATAGTACGTGTACCAAAAGATGGCGAGAAATCAAATCAACCTATCAAAAGTGTTGATCAAATATGTTTGGGGATAAAAGTAATCAATCGATGTGTCTTTTTTATCAAATCTATATACATCTATACATTAAACATTGTGAGACATTTTTTCCGAGTATTACTCAGTATAGTGTAATTCTATAACTTTAAAATTGTTGGCCTAAGGCGACTTTCAAAGTGCGACTTAGCCCCATCAGAGTGTGGCATATTAAACTTAGGCCCAAACAATTCGACGGTGTTTCCTTCTTGTTGAAAATGTTGTGAAAGCGTTTTTAATTTTTGTCCTTTTGTAGGTTCAATATAATTTCAAGAAGTTAAAAAATCTGGCAAACCTTTGTTTTCAAAAAAGTAAAGAAAAAAATCTCACACTACGGAATATTGTCTTTATTGTTAACACGCCACTTAGTAATTTTTACACTCTTTAAACTTTGACACCGCCAGAATTCTGGTATATACTGACAGGTGACGTACGAAGCCGTGGGCCAAACAACCGATCAAACATGCATCTGAACACACAAACTGACCAATCAAACACTAAAGGGCAAAGAATTTTGGGCAAACGAACTCCTTGTCCAAGGAAAATTATATGGCATACCTGAATCAGAGTTCAGGTAGACTGACAGAAAAGCGACTTCTTATGTTCAAACAAGCAACCAAACATCTGACAGGAAAGCGAGCTGAACGACACCCAAATAAGTCAAAACAAAGCGATCACAATCACCTCTCTCGACCAAACTGACATACTCACCGGTCACAAATAGCTACCACTAAACACCTGGTCTGCAAAAATGTATAAACAGCAATTATAATCTAAACGTAAACAAGTTAAGCACTTCCGTTAAAAGACCTCTTTCTTTCTCATTTCCCTATAGTTCTTATCTTCCCTGTGTGCTAAATACCCTAAAGTTAAAGTTGCAGCCTCAAGGATGTGTACGTCTTCATTTGAATGCTTTTTATGCTGTACTAAAGCATGTGTCACTTGCATATATTTGTGATATATTTGTGGGTGGTAACACCCTTCGGAGGAAACCCTGGCCCTTTTAGACAGGTAGCTATTAACCCCCTGACGCAAGGCCGCAGCTAATGTGAGGGGAACCTCCAGCAGGCGACCTCATTGAGAGAGGGTTAGAGGTTTGGGCTGAACTAAGGCAGTATATGTATTGGTCTCTATACATGCGAGGATTGCATTGCTGTCTGTTAACTGTGACGACAACACATCATTCTGAGTAATTCTAGACTAGTGACGTTCAACAAATTTCTGTGAACATCACTGAATTACTTTTCTTTTTGTCTGTCGTGGACAGATGTTCAAACGAAGCGTGAAGTCCGGCATTCGTATGCCACTGGTAAACCACAAAGGGGCGTTGAAAGTCGATAATCTTAAAACTCATTTACAAAGCAACTTATAAAACCACTCATGTTGGAATATGTTAGAAATAATGCGAGGGGATATAGCTGGTAACATGTAAGAGAGAAATAGCCAACGGTTTTTAAAGGCACAGATAATATATAAGCATGACATCCAACTCTTGGTTCAAACTTTTACGGATCATGAGTAATTTGCCGGTAAAATAGAAATATAGGCATCGCAATCAACCTTTGATTGCAAATGTTCATAAAAGCATCATATTGATTTGATAAACACAAATTCCCATACTTTCCCCAAACCCCGAATTAAGCGGAATTAACTACATTACAGCTACGAGATAGAACATTCGCTCTGTCCATATTTCATTATAGAGTTTAATAAACTTCTAGAGTGACAGTGTTTGACGAAGTATCCTTGACACACTAGTTTGTTTGTTTTTTCTTTTAAATTGTGACACATTTTGAAATCATCAAAGTTCACACTGGATCTAACGCGTGCTACATGGCGACATATGTATACGCCATAGAAATCCTTTGGTGTATTACTACCCTGAAATTGATAATTTATCATTTCAAAATTGACATCATTCCTTTTGTCATAAAGGCTACGAGACAGCAGATCCTGATCGTGTTTGTAAAAATATTTACAAAAGTGGACGTTTGGAGACATTAGTGTAGTAATCCTCAATCATAATGGGCGATGGTCATCTATAATCACAAGTCCAGTCTTCAAAACAACACCGGAAATGAAGTAAGAAATTCTAACGCAGTCAACAATTTTCAGTGATGCTAGAAAAGTGCAAGGAAATATGCAACGAATGTTATTAATGCGTGACAACATAATTTTAATTAGTCTCCAAATCGTGCACCATACTACACTTTACAAGTGGTCGTCAATCAAATTGTGTATTTCCTGCAGTTGCACTTTCAAGTGAGCGATTAATAAATGTGCATACATATCCAACCCAAGCCAGTTTAGTGGGGTTAGACACAATGATGGAGCAGACTAACCGACTGGTAACTTTGTCCTGTCACCTCTTCCTCTGTAGACTTAGACATTATTATTCGTTGCAGTATGAAGTTGAGACCATGAGACTTATTTCATGAACTATACACATTCTGCCTAACATCCACTACTCCTTGATCTCTGGGTCTCGCAGGTTCTCTCACATTTAAAGGAATTTCCATTGTGGCAATTGTAACAGTGAGCCATAAAATCGTCTGACACATTCCCGGAACTTAACGCGAAATCACGCGGTGTACGTTTGTTCAAATATGCCCAATGAATGATGTAGTATGATGGTGGTGTTTACGGACCGGAATATACGAGTGCAAAAGTCTTCGTCAAAAAGTCATATATACTGTTGCCAAACTTCTGTGTCGGTCAAAGTGACTTTGCGTTGTGTCTCGACTACAGAGTTAGGGACACGGCCACGCTGGCTGCTGATAAAGAAATCAAGGCAGATGTAGCTGTCAGGGGTAGTGAGTGAGGACGGTGGGGTGTAAGGCAGGACTCACAGTTAGGCAGGCGAGGTGCGAAGGGTCGGAGATACGGATCGGGGCGCCTGACTTCTCCTAACACCTCGCTCGGGATCACGTTACTCCTTAGCCTATAAATTACTCACCTGATAGTTTACCTGTCGTAATACGATCTCCGCTTAATTGTGCCTTAGGTTGTCACGCGTTTGGCAAGGTGCTCCTCGGCGAAAGGCCGAAACAGCAGCCTGCCTGCTGTCCGTGGGTTAGGAGAAGAGGAGCAGAGGAGGTGTATACGTGTGATGAAGGAAGGAGCCACCCCAGGGATGCATGATATGTCCTCTAGACGGAGCCGGAGCGACAACCGCATATATATACGCCAAGACACGGAGATAACATCTAAATGACAGACACGTATTCTGCCAACATACTTGTGAAATTCCTTTACCTACAATTTTTATTTGAATTATTTCAACTATTATGGTAGTGTATAATTGAAGGCAGTGTATGAGTTTTAGTATGATAGTTATCTCCTCGCCATGCCTCTCTTAGCTCAAGTACCATTAATTCTTCAGGACCATCAAAGCTCATCACAATTTTCAATAGCAAGTTTTCCTGCACAAGCTTATCTAGGTTGGTGATCAGAGTAACTGAGCGTTACTGTTTATTTCTTCTAAAACTTGTCATTGCCTGTGATATGACAGGATTTGCCTTGTTCGGCGATAGGCTAGTCATTTGTCCCGTCGTTTGTATCGTATCGCCTAATTGCAGCGAAGATATTCAAGGAACAAAGTGTCATCGTGTAATGATCAAGAGGCCACTGGGACGAGACGCGACCACAATACGTCAGCATACCACAGCATAACTTAGATGTCAGACTGGATTGCCTGTACATAGATGGCAGTGCTATTACTTATACATATCTTCACAATGAAGCCCCGAAGATCAACAGGCAGTTAAAGTCACCAAAGGCACTGTACTTGTAAACCCAATCATAACATTTGCAGACAGAGTTACCTATAGCATTGCTTGGTTGATAGTTTGACCATCTATTTGTGGTGTTACGCCATACTTGAAACTTTTTCACACGTTGGGAGAGCAGTTCAAAGTAAACCATTGACCTTTGGCAAAATACTGAGTAACTTTTCCACCGTTGTCTTACACATATGAATGCTATACTACCGAAAGGTAAGTAGCTTTCAAAGAACTGTACAAACAATCTCGCAAGCTTCAATGAGCACTTGCTGTCACCATGACTCCACCAGAAGAGCGAGCAAGGATATTTCTTTTATGCAACATCGATACGGTTCATGAGTAGATCGGGACAAGACGGCCATGATCTGAGTTACTCGAGGTTGGCAGTTCGGGAATCAAGCAGTCCGACTGTCGCCTCTGAGTAAAAGATACACATCATAAGAATTGTTGGGAACTTACATCTTTCATGTAACGGAGAGGTACTGAAAGACTGTTTCCCACTGAAATCCAGTGTATCCTCATGTCTTAGGTTCAAACACTTAAGAAAGAGAATGAAGCATCATTTGACAGATCATCTAAGCCATTTTGTCAGGACATTATAAGGAAGACAACGTGCATTCAAGGAACACTGGTCTGATGTTAGTATTTAGATTTTCCATATCAATGACGTTAAATACTCTCCCACCCCACTGCCCCACCCCAAAAATGACATACCTTGAAAGAAAATATGTGTTATTAAAACCTTCAATTCAGCTCCTAAATGACCAAGATCATAAAAGAAATATATTATATAATATAAACTAACAAAATGCAATGGCCAAGGGCCAGGCTCGTTCACCTAGTAAGCAGAAAATCTATAGAAAGAAAAGAGGATAGACAGAAAGCTGCCAATTAAAACAGCTATTGGCATGATTGCGAGGGGTGTCTGTACGAAACAAAATGAACTGATTGGTTATAGTTGGCTTGCTTGCTTGTTTGATTGATTCGTCGATTGACAAATGAGTGCTTAATGTCGTATACCGGGAATTTTCACTTACATGAGGGCGGTTAGGTTGATGGGTGGAAGAAACCGGAGTGCCAGGGGTTCATTAGAAACCTGTCACAGCCAACAGAACCAGAGCTGGATTTGGACACTCGACCAAACTGGTCAGCCACTAATGGTCGCTGGGAGTTAGTCAGCCACCTCCGCGCCAACCCAACCCCACTCAGGGACACCGAAACAGGTTAGGGGATCCGTTACAAGGACAGGGACAGTAACTGCTGAAAACATTGAAAGTTGATAGCAAGTTTTCCTTACATGATTTACGCACAGTTTCAGCAACAATAAATAAACCAAATAGCACTAGATTATACAATCGCACACTCTCCACACACAGTTTATTTCTATACAATAAGACAATCTTTGCGATCTTCAGGACAACGCAAGAATTGTTGCCTCAGAAGCAAGTTTATTTGGGCCTACAGGTTATCTCACCGTCAGTAAGCCTTAAATTTATATTTAATAGTGGGTTTGGTCTTTTTACTGTTTGTATGGCTTTTGTAATGCATGAGAAATATCACCGGAATTGTTACCAAGTCTTTTAATCTTGTTTTCCATGCAAAAGCTAATGAATGTCCTACAGAACGTAACTGGCTGCAGCCTGTAATTTGACATCGCTCTTTCTTGGTTCTCATTCAACACGTTCTACAGCAGCAATTTTACATAAGATCATAAATTATACCACAGTCGAGGGAGCTCACGGTAAATCGGCAGACGAACTATTTTTTCAAGATGGAAGTGTATCTAGAGTGGACTCTTATAACTGGTGATTCATTGTGGCTGACTGCATGTGTCTGAGGAAAATACAGGAAATATTATGTATCGCTATGTTGGGCAGAAAGTGTTTTTAGTAGAGCAAGTGAGAGAAATCAGTTTCCTTTTAATTCATCGGAAGACCTAATGAAGACATGAAATATTACCAGCTAACTTCTGTTCCACGTAATACAGAACGAAGTATATCTATTTAATATTTATATATGTTTTACTCATTTATTTATTATTTTTTTTATTTATTTTTTTAATATATATTTAGAGGGGGGTTAGTTCTCTTTTTGCTGTTGTCCAAGGTGTTTCTTCTACTTCTTGAGTGTAGCGTGCATTTGTGACATTCGTTGATCAGTTTTTCTGATTGACTTGTACCACGGATGTAACGTTTATGGTCGCGGAAATCGAAGTAAAACACCGTCCATCACCAGTTTCCCTACATTTGTCCTGATGAAAACCCGCAGTAGACATGGCCCTAGCTGAGTAACAACCTAATATCTCACTGACCATCGAAAAATGAAAGTGCGGCACGAACTAGGCCCAAAGAGAGTTCCGGCTACATGTAGCTTTACTATGTTGTTTAAGGTGGATAAACGATAACATCACATGTATAATATAACCTCATTACACCTTTATAGAAGTATCTACTCGGGCCGAGTTAATTGTGATTCGTGGTTTCATCCCTGTAAACTGTAGCGATGTATCGGCATAACACCATTAATAATTCGTTGACTAACACTAAAACTGTGTAAATTTCCCAATGGCCAACAAACGGATTTATGATAGTGAAAAACAGGTCCTTTATGGATCAGAAAAAGCCTATTCTACAACCACATGAAGTAGTGCCCACCGACTATTTCCATAAGTCATAAAAGATCCTTATGCTTCTGTGAGCATTGCAACGGTAACGTATGATGGGGATTGGCAAAATATGAGGAAGGTTATACGATTATGTTATACCATGGCGTCGATTAAGTGAAGACAGAGAAAACACTAACATAAATTATGTACCACTTGAAAGATCAATAAACACTGTCTAGGAAGTGTTAAGTGAGCATCAATGGTGTTATACCCGTATTACTTGCTTGAGATAACTCGTTTCGATGACAATGTTTGTATAGTTCACACTGACTTTTGTAGATGCTCCAATACGGTCTGACTTAAGTCAACGAGAACCTCGTGATCCTGGATCCTGATTCGCTCTAAAAGCCGCCTCTTTTCTGACGTTCCGCACATGACACGAGGTGTAAATTGATAATTTATTGAACAAGTTTACATTTGCCATACCGAGTTTGATCTTTGAAATTATATCCGCCTGAACAGGCGAGACAAAGGTCTATTACAAAATGTCACAGAAGACTGATTGGGTAAAACACACACAGCGTATTAAATTGAAATGAGACTTGCAGGGCACTGCGATCTCCCTGATGGTGTTACATAACATAGGCACCGGGATAAAGGTGTTAATTTTTAAATCTCAGTGTCACTGGAATCATTAAATATTTTATGCAAGAAATGAGCGTATTTACACATGTGAAATGAAAGGCCTGTGGCTTTCAGTGCGATCAACAAATACGCTTATTCTCTTCCGCAAGTGGTCTGGTCGTTGTCTAGTGGCTAGATATTGTTGCTTTTTAATCGCTAGGTGAGGGTTCAAACCCGACCCTAGGCAAGGCATTTGTAGATTGTTACTGCGCGTAGTGTTCTCGCAGCTTGTGACGACTTGGTCCCTGACGTTGTTATGACCATTTGCGCAGTTCAGAGTTCTCTATAGACGAGCAAATAATAGTATAATATATAACATACAATTAGTGTAATATTCAATATACACCATAAATACATTTCCTTAATAAACAAACCGATTAGACCACATCGTAGGTTTAATCATCGATCACATTAGCGTGACTAACGTTACCAATTGTGGGTGTGTTAGCAATGCATGACAATGTCAGAATAAACCCTTGGACACTCGGTTTGAACAATGCTAATGCCACCTGTATTCTGAAGTCATGAGCAAATGCTATGCCTTTTTGACTTATGTTACAAATCTTACCTAGACGTAAAGGCAATGCCACTTTGTTGCTTTTTTTAAATCGTTGAGGTACAAACAATGGTAATGACATAGTGACCACTGTTATAATAATTATGTGTACGCAATGGAAGCATGGTTAACTCTAAAAATCGTGGATACTGATTGCTGTTTAACTAACGCTCTGGTCAAGAGATTTTACATTCATATGATGGTGGTGAGATTAAAGGGTGAGAGAAACCACGATGCTCGGCGGAAGCCATCTAGTTTTGCCAGGTACGTGTATATGTACTTTGGTTACGTGAACAACGATAGTCATAAATAGATCTCAGTGTGACTAATATTGTAATCATGGCTGAAAGCAATGGCAATATGACCCAGAAACCTTTCAGTGGACAATTTCCGTATGACAGAGGCTTGCAAAATTGCCATTGTCGAGGTATCAGCTCACTGACCTATACAAAAAAAAGTATCACTGGATGCAAAACTCATACAACATTTGAATGGCACATCTAGATCATGATTAGAGCAGGAAGTTATTAATTCGTGTTTTCTAAACATGCATTGGAAGCGATCCGTAGTCCTGTGGTTAAAGGTTCGTTTTTCATTCGAGACGACCAACGAATTCAAATGAGGTTTAACTAGACAGAAAATTCGTAGGTTCTCCCTCTTTCACTATTTGTTGGACCTTATTTCGTGACTTTAAAAAGTTAAGAAATGCCAGTGTGGCTATCCGAGCAATCTAATGTCGTTGAAGACCACCTGTCTTCCAGCAATACAGTGTATATATCTGTTCGTCAGATACATCCCAAAGGTCGGTGGTTTATTCTGCACACTCCGGCTTCGTCCATCCATCAATCTGACAGGCATCTTACTCTGTGATATGACTTTGTACAAATTTGCACATCCACAATGCATGGGTATGACCGGTACACAAATTGTGTATCACTTGTACACACGTCATTGTGGATGCATTACACCATTTGTGTACTGCTGGTGCAACAAAAAATTATGTGGATGTGTGTGTTTGCCACAATACTATCTATCACTAGTACAAAGTAATTTTAGAAAGTATTTGTGAAAAATGCTTGAATGCAGCTTAGAATACGACTTAGGTTTAGTGCAAGATGTTACAAGCACCCGTGATTTTTATTGTTAGCACGTCCATAAACCGCCAAGATGTGGACGGTTATGCTGGCTATGCTACCTCAGGTGTGATATCTGTACAGGTAGTATATCTTTACCGTATTACAAAAGCGATGAAAACTCTCGTCCTATATTGTTTGTACATGATAGATAGTCACCATTAAAATCTATTGAATGGGTTATCGTTGAAATCGTAGCCGTGTTGTGGCGCCACTAATGAAAGACTACGGTTTATCTGACTAAGACATCAAGATTCGTGCCAGGATGTTGGCTGGATTGGGTAACAGATGCGAGGCCAAGGGACGAGGAGACGAGCTTCTAAGGGGGGAGAGAAACTACTGCAGCCATTGTCCGTGCCAAATGACTCGCACTGAAAAGAAAAGCCTTCGTCCTGTCAGCTTGCACTCGTCAAGTTGCCACGGCTTATCCGGGAAGAACACGGGAACGATAAGGAGAAACTTTAGAGAGCTAATTTGGTATGTATAGATGAATGAGCGTCAAAGAAGAGGTAAGTTGACAGGTTGTTATTTCAGCGGCCATGTCTAGACTATCTGTTCTGTAATTAATGCCCCGAGTATGGTAACAAACTGCTCCGGCCTTGTTCGTTTGTTAATCCTGGAAGGCGGCTGGGCTACCAAGCATCTCTACACTCTATACTAATAACCTCATTTATATTAATTTTCCAAAATGCCCCTTACTGATATGGCGGCCTTTACCTGGGAACCGCGTAACCTGGCACCAGGGGGCGTTGTAAAGAAGCAGATTTGGCTCGATCCTCTGATAACGCCAGAGACTCTTGTATAACTTCAGAAGCTCATATCAGTGGAATTGTTGTCAAACTTTAGACGACCAAAGTGGATGTGTTCTGTCATTAGAATGCCTGAACAAACACAAGCAAAGGAAATGATAAAGATCTACCAAAAACACCATGGAAAGTAGCCAATATGCACAAAGTCTAATATATGTAGCTAAAAATCGCTGGAAAAACACCAGGTGAAGACTTCACAGTTTAAGGCTAAACTATTCAGTAACTACTTCTATACAAAGATGTTTACTGTTACTCCTCACAACAAACTACTTGCCAAAATGCCTCAAACTAATTAAATATCAGTCAAAACTTGCATGCAATTAGGCAGTGTGAAAACGCATTCATTGTGGAGTAGGGAGCCTAAACGATTGCCCACATGCGGATCCTCATGCCTGGGTTTTAAAGCTGGATCAGTTGAATCCTAGACCTCCTGTATAGCTGAGCAACAATGGACAAGGGGCGGTAAGATGAATGGTGGGCTCATTGCTGAAACAATGACTATCAAGCTATCAATCATCAATAAACCGCAATAAACCGCAAAACTGAAAATAGGTGTGCACCATCGTTATGGCGATTATGCAAACCTCCCTACCGCCTCCAGAAATATTTACACTTTTCATACATGGTGCATGAAATACGTCACCACCGATATTTAAATCGACACCACACTTTAGAAATGATTTTCTATGATGTCAGAATTATGTATTTAAGATAAAAATTATTTTGCACAGAAATGAAAATTCTGACCACGAATTCAAGATCTGCCTGTTAAAAGATCCCAAGATATTCACCATAGCAATGCACACCGCGAAATACTGACGTACTTTGATCCATATCATGATAAAAAGGAATTCCAAACCGAATGACGAAGTTATTGTTTTGAAAGGAGCCTCCGAGGCCGCGGGGATTAGGGAGTTTACGGAGCGTATTGACCCAGAGGCCTCTCGCCATTGCGGTTCCCTTGTGTCCAAGTCTAGCACCTGCTGGCTTCCTCTCCAGCATTGCGCGGAAAGGTCTGCAAGCAACCTGGTATGGTAATGGGTTTCACATAGTTTGCACTGGGATAAGTGCACAGCGTAAAATATCAATGAAAGAAATAAATAAAATGTCTCAACCATGAAGGAAATCGTACCTCCAAGAGATGTTTACAAGCACAAGGGTTAGTGGCATGAAAATACAATTCCTGTGCAAATAATGTTCTGGGGCACAACAAAGAGTCCTACAAGGCATCAAACTGAGCGAAATATAAGCATCTGAGCATTTTTAGTTGGTTGTAACATCTATAACGATACTAAGTCTGACACTTTATTACAAACGCATGAACTTTTGTTATGTATTCTGCAAGCGTAAAATCATAAAATTAAGTAAAAATTATTTTTGAAACGATTTAATACAATTTGAATTTCCGACACTGAAATTATCTCGAAACTAGCGAACAGGGCATATGGCTCGTAGCCCCACCGATCTCTCAGCTGAGCAATCAAGCTATGTTGTGCGAGTCTCACTCGAGCCACTATCACTGGTCTCGAGAAAATTTTCTGTGTGGGAAATTCAATATCTATTGATAATTTCTCTGATGATGGCAGTTGATTTAATGCACAGAACTGATAAACCGTTTACAGATTCCTGATTGGCTTAAGCCAGCAGGGTCAAAGAAACTTGGAGCCAGCGTTTAAGCACATAAGCGTATAAAATGATTATGGTTTTACGCTATCATGGTAGTATTTCACCTGTGGATATCTGGGGTAATGAGCATATAGTTATACAGCATGAAATATATGAGACAGAATCCAGATTTACTGTTTTAATAATGTACAGAAGCAACTAACAATTGTCAATGAAGAAAATCCTCCTAAAATTTTGTAGACTACGATAAACGTGCGTCACTACATGTGCAGCAATGTCTGACATGTCGCATCTCTCCATTTTTTAAAACTACAGTCGTCCTCAAATAGAGTTGTATCTGCTAGCAACCTTCGGATGGTCGTCGGTCTCCCCAAGACAAACAACGCTGGCCGTCGTCACATAACTAAAATATTCTTGAGTGCCACGTAAAACACCAATGAAATAAATAATCAATAAATCCAAAACAGCTACTCAGGGGAACGTAAAGAAATTATGCGCATAAAATGTTAATCAAATTGAGCAAATGTAGCATTGTGAACAATATTCACAAACATGCATGTATACATGCTTACCGCAGCAAGGAAAAGAGATCTGTTAAGCACATTAAATGGGCCATTTATTAAACTGTACATTAAACATGAATATTGAATGTGCTCTTACGAGTAACAGCTATTATCACAGACCAGCAGAAGTGGAAACAATCGTTTCACGCAACGTAAAGCACTTCACAAAGCTTTGTGATTAATGCACTGACTTTTAAATTTACAGATGAAATTTCTATCAGGGTTTGTCGTGAAAAAAGCTTTCAGTCATGTCTAGCTGTTGCACTGTCGTACTTTTAGGTCGAATATTACGGACATTATTGGCGTTTTTGTGATGAACGAGCCTTGGCCACAAGACCATTGGAGCGTGATCAGCGCCACGTGGCACCGGCTTATATATAGTTTCCAACGCTGCGCTATGTGTTTACATATATTTATAGACAGTAAAAAAGAGGTTTTAGAACCATTTCAAGTCATTACCTTAGCAACAGCTGTATGCATGTACACGAAGTTGTGTGAGAGGGAGCACTGTAATTCACTGCATTTATCATGGCGATTGATTGCCCTCTGCAATCGGCTGAAGTTGTTTGCTGCTAAAACTATGGACCTTTTTCAAACATAACCTTCCCATAATTTAATGAGATACTTGTTCCCGGGCAAGGGCGATTCAGTCCTATGGCCTGCAAAGCTTTGACTAGAATTACCTTTGGTGGAAAAGGCTTACCATTTTCATGAGGATGTGATTACTACTCCGGTACTACATTTTACGAGTATAGTCTTATTATTGTGTATTTGATCCCTCCCCGCAAACACACACATAATACACTCACACCATAGCAAATATATGGCTCCGCTCCAACCATGAATTTGTGCACAACAGTTACCTCTTTGTCTTTCTTTTTTTACTTTTTATGTTTTATTCCTGTTCAGGTCTCAACAAATGCCACGGTCGGTCACCTTACTCTCTGTGCAGCAAGCTGCCTTGGTGAGCTGGTCATGCCTGGTGTCTTCGGCAAGATGCTCCCGTGACGGAAGCGCTTTGGCGTCATGATCTCGCTCTTGCCCCAAAAGACGGTGTATATATATATATATATATATATATACAGGCAGTGCAGGTTAGAATGACTGCCATTTTCGTCCATCTTTCATACAACTCACATCAATAAGGCTTCGGTCTCCGTGGCTCAGTCGGTTAGCGCGCCATCGCAGCGCAATTACCCAGGAGCCTTCTACCAATGCGGTGTGAGTTCAAGTCCAGCTCATGCTGGATTCCTCTCCAGCCATACGTGGGAAGGTCTGCCACCTACCTGCGGGTGGTCGTGTGTTTTCGTCGGGCTCTGCCGGTTTCCTCACCCAATAATACTGGCCGCCGTAGTACAAGTGAAATATTTTTGAGTACAGCGTAAAACACCAATCGAAAAAATAAATAAATCAATAAGGCGCCGTTTCCATTAATTTCGAGTGCTACTTGTTAATATGTAGAATCTAACGAGTCGTTATTGCACCTGACCTCACACTTATTTATTTGTTTGATTGGTGTTTTATGCCGTACTAAGAATATTTCACTTACCCAATGGTGGTCAGCATTATAGTGGAGGGAAGAAGTGGGAGGGGGGACACGATCATCCGCAGTTTGCTGGCAGAACATACCAGTCAGAGAGGAAACCAATCTAGACTGGACTTGAACTCTCACCGACGCTCTATGCAGGCAACAAAGACCCCCTGCATGGTCGGAAAAGTGGGATTAAGCCAAAGTCTCGTATTTCCAAGCGTGTGACCCCCCCCCCGCCTCCACCCCATAACCTGGAACATGGAATCCTCGTGATTCCACCATAACCGCATCACATTCATTCCACCAATATGGCGGCGCAGGACCATGAGCTCTCTCTGTGGTGACGTTCGTTTTTTCCTTTATTTAATACGTACAACAGACCGCCGTCTTGGAATAATTGAAAAATGATTGAATTCGACGTTAAACACCAATCAAACAAAATAAAGAAATGCCTGGGCGTTTAACAGATGTGTACAAAGCTTAAGAACAAGGCGACGATCGTAGCACGTGGACACCATGATACAGGCTACGGCTGAACGCTTTCTTCTGTGGGGTGATGGAGAGTTCTGCTAACACCTTCTGTCAAATGCCTACCTTTACTAATATTTATAAAACACTTGAAACTGCAATCGGCCATTTAGAACAGATTTTTTATTTTCACCTCCAAACTTGTTGATCACAAAACACTTGAATAGTGTGGACCGGACGTCAGTAGCAGGTGTTCTCTATCGTCACCTCCTTAAGACGGCCCGGCTGTCTTAGAGCCAGCCTCCCATGGCTCTATTGACATTCCTTACCCATGGACACAAGCACTGCAAGGAGGGAGGAGGGTCTCCTGCCATTAATAGTCCAAACATGAAAAGAATAGAAATGAATTTCCAGTGGTTATAATATGGATGACTATGATCTTCATTTCATTTCTTGAGCCTACCTAAATATCTCTATGTTTTTACGGTAAACTGCTATTTTCAACAGTCTAAATCATAATTAATAAAGCTTGGCTTTTTGATCAGGGAATCATGTAGAAAATATACACAGTGTATAAGTTACTTTCATATTCAGCTCTTTTAATATTGTGTTTTCCAGTTCCAAGGAGAATTATTCGTCTTATTTAGACCATCACATCATCAAATTTATTGTAACATGTTTAGTTATAGTACATATTATATTACTGTTGAAATGAAAACTTCTCTAAATATAAGTCCCTTCCTGCAGTTTAAATCTGCTTCTACATGTTGAATCGTACCTGAGAATTTTAAGGATTTTGAAATCCCATTAGGAGAAAATGTTCAAGAACCCAGATGGGACAAAATCCTTTGAGGTAAATATATAATATAATTTCAGTAAAACGTATAGACCTCAATTACTAGCCGCTAAAAGAGACTCTGTAGATAGAATTAGTGAACGATATATAGCCTACGATGTAGCTGACGTATAGACGAATTAATGAGAGCAGAATTTCGAACAAAAATATAGCATTTGGCTTGGGTGCCTCACTGAATGTGGCAAAGGCGTTTGGGGTTTGTTCAGACAGGCGTGCCTGTATACAGACGAAAAGAACTGGAGTATTTACAAGAATTTTGTCGGCCTTGTAAGCACTGAATGTAGTATTTTAGTGACAAGATTACACACAGTCTAATAAGAGGCGGGTTACCAGCGCGCATCTTCCTTTTGACAGCCATCAAAAGACGTTTTGTTACCAAAGTGGAGTCCGATTTCATGTTTACAAATCCGAGGTCCCTTTCTGCTGCACTTGATATATCAAAGGCTGTTTTGTACTGCAGATGTTAGAGGAGGTTACCCACAAAAGACACAAATAGGGCTTGAAAGACTCTATAAAATATCTTGAAAATTTGAAGGCGGTCTTTTCATAGTTAGTGTTAAATGAATCAGGTAAGACGACATGGTATGGCCTTTGTTTGCCGTTACTGTTCACAGAAGTGGCTAGTTACTGCTGTGTGTAGCTGGCCAGTAAATATTTGCCGTAACGATCAGTCCGAAAATTATAAAGACGCAGAAATAGAGCAAACAACCCGTGTCTTCATGATCAGTGTAACAAACTGGCGGCCCTTTGTCGATTGGCTACGCCTCTCTGAATTCCACATTTAACGACATCCACGTGTCAGGTAATCCCTATGTTCGGTATAGTCGTCATTTCAATCATCACAGCGTCAGCTTAATATGTCCCTTCATCAATGGTATGAAGTTCACTAGCTTAATATACCTCAATTTCTAAATATGTATTATACAAAACCTCGAAATTTTAAAATGCGGCTTTATATTGATAGAAAATAAAAATGAAAAGTCCATGCGGCATGTAATTATGTACCTAAGAAAATCCTACATAAAACAGCATAAAAGAATGAAAGACAATTGAAACGCACTCTTCGAATCGGTTGCAGTTTTAAATGAAGAATCTTCCCGTGTACCTGATGAAGAGCGGTAGCTTACCTCGGTTGCCTTCATTTCCTAAAGGAAAAGCCTGAATGTATGTATATTATATAGACCTGGCGCATTTCATACCTGAAATCAGCTCTTCGTTTTGCCTCACGGAGCGTAGCTAAACAAATAGTAGAAATTTTTGGATTGAAAATACTGTGCAGTGGAAAGTGGTTTTCAATGACAATATTTACAACGGTACTGTAACTATAACGTTTACAGAATATACCGTGAATACGCGGCCATAGAATGCTTAGCCAGGTTGTTCAAATGTTTTATACGAGAGCTGAAGAATACATAGAATTCTGTTATAACTTACTGAAAGCTACTACCAGAGTGATTCATTCCACATCATAACTTTATAGACAAAGCCCCTGCATTTTATACTGGTGCTAACATAAGTGAAACCTTAACTTCCATTTTATTATATGTGTTATGGTTACAGTGGTTCTAGGATATCACTTGCAGACCTTTACGCGAAAATCACATTTTGAACAACCGGGTTCCGTACTAAATGATACTGTCAGTACTCAAACATCTGGCATGTACGAGATAATTATGTTAAAATTATCTTAAATTGGTAAAAAAAGTTTAACACTTCCAAGCACACAGAACAAACTCATAAAGTCCCAAAGTCAGGGTAAATCTGGGTAACTCTTTGTGCCGTCAAAGAAATCTGTTGATTTATTTATTTATTATGTATTTATTTATTTATTTGATTGGTGTTTTACCCCGTACTCTAGAATATTTCACTCAGACGACGGCTAGCAGCAGTTATAGTGGGAGAAAGCCGGGCGGGGCCTTGGGGAAACCCACGGCCATCCGCAGGTTGCTGGCAGGCAGAAACCTTCTGACTGTTGCCAGGCTAAACGTTTCGCGGCCAGTGTGTTGTAAGGTATGGTTTCTTGCCTTGTCATTTACATTTTGTTATCAAGTTAACAATGATCAGTCGTCATTGTAAGACGCCATGTTGATTCTATCGTCAAGATAAACTTCCTCATGCCTTCGAATAGATTATGCTTTCTCCGCAATACCTTCTTCTATTGTTAAAGTTTACACATCTTATGCCCTCATACGTGTCATGTTGTTGTCACAAATGTTCCGTGGACAAAAATGTTCTGTAAGCCATCGTGTACCCTATGTAGTCTTCCCAAACGCTTTATCGTCAAAGTTTACGTACATGTACGTTATCTTGTCTTCGTAGATGTTCTGTGACTGATGTATACGCTCTGAATGTCTAATGTTCTGTCGTTGATGTGTACGCTCTGTGTACCATCAAGTGTGTCACGCTGTCTTCACCATTGTTCTATTGCTAACGTATAGGCTCTGTGTTTCGCCAAGAGTTGCCTTAGCAAACGTTCCATCGCCAAAGTTTACGCTCTGAGTGTCATCATGTACGTTATCTTCACAAACACCCTACTGTCAACGTATAGGTTGTGTATGTCAAGTGCACACGATATTGTGCATATTTGTTGACTTCCAAAGGAATTTGATAAATGCTTATTTATTATATTCGGAATTTTAATGGTGGCTGTGAACTGTCAGTCAGAAGAGCTAGTACTGTAAATGCATCGGCGAAATGGCAAATAGCAGCGGGAACACCTGGGGATTGGTTCTACAGGCTTAACACGGCTCTGGCTAAACATCCCACTTGAGGGACGGAAGGCAACACGAACCGACAGACAAGGACACCATTGGCAGGGCGAATTACCAGAGAGAAGAACCAAACACGGATCTTAATCAGCCAGAGGTTGTATCGGTATGACACGCCGGTTGCCCTCAAACTTACGATTACAGACGAGTGTAGTTTTGACGGAACACATTAACATTATATAAAGGGCTCGATAAATCTATAGGATGACATTTAACTGGTACTTGTTAGCACTAAAGGCGGTCCGCTGGGGCGAACTAATGTCCATGTTGACAAAAAACGTGTGAAAAGAACAATGGAATGCCAAGAGTTATTGCCCGTGTCCCGGTCGTTGTGCACACTCTCCAACAGGTGGCCTCGGCGTTATCGGACGAGATCAGATTGAGGTGAACACGCAGATTTACACTTGAGTCGATAAGAGCTGGAGATCAAACAGTGGCTATCTACACACTTGTTTCCTGTCACCTCCTATTGACAAATACATATTACCGAGTAGATTTTGAACATGGTTGTCTTCACGGGCATATTACACCGATAAAAGCCTATCAATAATGGACAACCCGGTCAAAGTTTATTCTCTTATGTAGACGAGAGCACAAACGTGTACATTTTATAATAGATGTATATCATTTCTCCTGGATGCATCTTAGAGAATTAATGTTGTCAAATGTGTGCTGAGCGCAAGTTCTTATTTTTCAGAAACATCAGGTCTTTTGTTCACACCATGCATTTACTAAATTTTCTTTGTCATGGCTATTTTATTTAAATCTGACTTTATACATAAAACCAAACAATACGAACGTATCGAAACTTCTTAGTTTATTACATGTAAAACATGCCTCAGTTAAACAAAACATTAGACCATGTATATTACATTCAAATTTGAGCATAGTATAAAACCAAAATCACAAACTTAACCTCAATATCCACTAAAGTTACTTTAACAACCAGAAACATATATCCAAATCCACAACCACAACACCAAATATTCCGAAAACCATACCCACAACCACCAGCTCAAACCTATAACCACAATCTCAGCTGGTCGCTGCACATCCCATGAGACATGTCTGTTATTTTCCTCGGAGCATTTCATATTGACTCATAAAGCCTATACCAATATCATTAAGTCGGCCCAAACTTAAAAGGCGTCATTTACCTTCCCAACATTATTTTCTTTCAAAAAGTTATTTTCTTTCCAACAGTTACTTTCTTTCCAAACGATGTTCCTAGCACTACTCATGGTGGAAACAATATCTTTTTTGGATTCGTGCAGAGAAAACAGACTGTCAAATGCTTTACAGGCCCTGTGGCCTTACTTCACTGAGCTGTATGTCTATTACTCCTGGTGATTGCAGCTAGCATATTTAATGACTTGCATGCTGTGTCTCTACTTTGTCATGGAAACCCGTCCAAAGACCCCGGACTCATCTGGTGAGAAACATCATCTGGGGATAGTCGCGTGACAAATAAAGAGCGCTGTTTGTCACCTTCTTTAGAAGGGCCCCCAGACCTTTAAACATAGTGTGGTCTGAAGCACTGTGTTGTAATAAAAACATGTTTTCAGAAAGATGATGGAATTATTTATTTGTTTGTTTCATTGATGTTTAGTGGTGTACCCAATGATCGTCCAGATTTACGGCGACGGACGAAGAAAACAAGAGTGCCTAAAATAAGACACTGCCCTTCACTTGTTACCTGAAAAAATCCGTTAGTCGACAAATTTATCTCTTGACGAAGCAGTCGGTCCAGTAACAAAACAATTGGTCCCCCTTGGTAAATATCAAAATGTTCACTAAGTTATTTTTCAGTACTAGTAGCAGCGCATTCTATGTGCCGAATAAGCCCATTGGCATACGGTGGCGTTTTTCAATCACTATGATTATAAACGCTGATTTCCATGAAATGTTACAGCTGTGTCACCAGAATAATGGAATGTTGGAGTTCGAATAAATGCAAGCCTTGGGTATGTTTGTGGCGGAAAGGGTGTCTTCCTGTAGTTAGTGCTCAACTTGTCGTTGCATGGTATGTTGATTTTGTTAGATTATGCCCGGCTGTATTTTTACAGCATCAGATAATGACGAAACCTGGACACAGGAAGTCACGGAGCAAGTTGCCTTATCTACATCTTAACAATCCCTCCCACTTGTAAACAGGTACCACATTTTCCCCATGGCCATACAGCGTGCTCATAGGAAAGGCGTTTTATCTTCAGTCTCAATTCGAACATTCCAAGTGATGGGCCATCACAGTCGGAACAGGGGTAACCTAAAATGGATATCATTAGACAGTAATGCAATCATAACCATAGGGTTATGATTGCATTACTGTCGTGCGAATTTTCATATTCACCACTGGATGTTATCAACTGTCACCTCAGAGCTAAGACATGTACAACTTGACTATAAACAGATTAAACCAGCTACAAAAGCCCAAGGGAAATAATGAATATTCCGGTGCTCTTTGCGTTATCGAATGGGTGATGTCCCCTGAATTGAGTAACAAACTGAGCGAAATAAGCATTGGTGTCTTCTTTATCCAGCCTCTTAACAATTTCCATTATTTTTTTCGGCCAAGCATTTTCTTTTACACCAAATATTGATAACCGCCAGCAAACATAGACCCCATAGCATAAAATACTATTTGAAAGAAGATAATATTAAAGTGTTTGAAAGTATCCGCCATTGCATAACAACCGCTCAGAGATTAAAACAACGAGACAACTCTGTCTTATTCTGACTGCAACACCTATCGATTCACTACCTATATATATCACCTCAAGTGAAAGACAGCTCATGTTCTAAGTTAGGTTTGCCAAAAAGGTTGGACAATATTGTGTTTATTTCGGAAAAGTGTTTTCTAACAGCTACTACGACAGCGGAAACACATCTGATCGTGCTCCATCGCCTAGCATGTAGCGCAGCTATTCTGTGTGGGCTGTGACGTAATTTTTCTTAGCGCGGAACACTCTTGTCATCTGACACTGCAGTAGGCTGCTAGGGTTGTGTTTGATAAGGGGCTCTCACACGGAACCGAGTTCGGCCGAGTTTTAGTGCCGAGTGCTTCACGTGTTGAATTCGTGAAATGTCAGGGAGACTTAGGCGTTGTCGGCCAAAGGTCGTGGGGTTGTCGTGACTTTGTCCTGGCAAGGTCGTGCTGATCTGGCCCAGTCCTGGGGAATCGGGTTTTTTTTTTTTGGAACGTGTTGACAATTTTGATTACTCGTGCCAGCGATCTCTGTCATGCACAAAAACGGACAGAAAAAGGAAGGCCGCACTTATTATAAATGGCTTTGTGAGATTTCCAATATGTTTTATTTTTTCTCAACTTTCAGTCGCCTAATCAGATATTATTTCTTCGCAAGTGCAATGTACTACTCCCGAGTATGGCATAAAACACCAAACAAATTGTTATGGTATATGACTATAATATTTGAATCATCATGGGAGATAACTCCCTGAAGGAAACGATCATAACTTCCGTATTGCAAATTGCGCATAGCATTATAGGCCATACGTGAGAAGGCCCCCCAGAAACCTGCGGATGGTAGTGGGTTTCTCTCTGGCTCTGCCCGTTTTCCTCCCACAATAATGCTGACCGCCGTCGTATAAGTGAAATATTCTTGAATACGGCGTAAAACTCAAGCCAAATAAATAAATAACATTATAACATTGTGCCTATATATAACAATGAGAATATAACACCTGGCCCTATTTAGATTATTAGGGTTGCCTGTTGGAAATCCCGCTCAGATTGGTTTAGTTGCAGTTGCGTGAGTGGATCAGAATTTGTTGTCAGATATCGTGCAACATTGTCAGTTTGCTCCAGTTTCTGTCAGATTCTCTACTTCCAGAAAACTTGATCCCCGTCATAACCTAAACTATCCAGAAGAGTCCTTTCAGAATGGTTCAATTAGCTCCTCACCAATGAACAGTGTAGAGCTAATACCTGTAATGACAATACTAGAGCACATATATGTAGTGAAGTTCAAATGAACAATTTTCACAACTGTGTAATATATACATATATTGCATAATTCACAACATGATCAGAAATCATAATTTATATTAACACTTTCATACCAGTGAATATGCTCTGTGACATCAACAAAGAGGCCGCACTCCCTTGTCAGGGGAGGCGTAATGACCCGGGTGCCTCTCACCAATACGGTTGCTGTAAGCTCAAGCTCAGCTCATGCTGACTTCCTCTCCGGCAGAACATCGGAAGCTCTGTCAGCAAGCTGCGAGCGGGCATGGATTTTCCTCAGGCTTGTTGCTCGGGCTCTGGTCGCCATCGTATTTGTGAATATTCTGGAGTACGGCGTAAAATACAAATCAAATCAAATAAATAAATAAATAAATAAATAAATAAAACTCCTTTATGTGCTAAGTATCCTGGGAAGTCCTCCATTCACACTAACTGAAAAAAAATGCAATTTTTTAGACATCTACATTTTTGCAGTCTATACACATCTTCTCATAACGTGAGATACATATACCTGGGTTAAGGCAAAAAAAGCGTAAGTACAAAGGTGTAATACGCTGACTTATACGCTGAGAACAAACACACCTGGTCTGAAGAGGATAAAGCGTACACATATGAAAATGTAAAGCCCTGACTTACATGCTCAGATATATCACCTCTGGCCCAAAGAGTTAACGCACTTGGCGCAGAGAGGAGAAGGTTTAAAACGCTGACATAATTACATTCAGCGATGTGTGAAGGGTTAAGCTTAGGGCGAAGCGTGTATGTTCTGGTTCCTCAGTGCGCTTTCACATACGGTGTTAGCAGGCATGGCTGAATTAGATCAATGCAGTCGTGGATTTCGTCAGAGAGTGGTGATGTCAGAACAGCAGTTCATTCATCTTCCTGTTGATTTATTCCCAGCGCCTCCACTGTTCGTCGGAGCGCAAGGCAGTCAACCGTCTACCCTAGTAAGGCCGTTGAAGCCGTCCTACATGAAATCTGTGTGTCACGCGCGTGGGGTTGGTGCCACTGCAGCACGTCGTCCGATTTCCTGAACCAGTACAATTGATTATTGTTGTAGAGGTGAAAAATTCCCGACAACATCGTTCATAAACAGCAATCAAATACAATGAATGTGTATTTGGAAGTACAAAATTAATTAATTCAGAACTCAAAAAATGTTCAAAATGCCAAAGCTAACCACCGTACTAAGTTAGACTTATAGCTTCGTAGATTTCAGTCTGCATGATGGTCACCGTATGTAATATTTATTTTATTTATTGATTTATTTAGTGTTTAAAGCGGTAGTTAAGGAAGTTTAAAACACTGGCGGTCAGGTTTATGGGAACGGGAAGCTGGAGTGTTATATTTATTTGTGTGATTGGTGTTTTACGCCGCAGGCGAATACTTCACTTATGTGACCGCGGTCAGCAGTACGAAAGAAGGAAACCGGGCAGAGCCCGGGGAAAACCCAAGACCACCCACAGCTTGCTGGCAGACCTTCCCACGTAAGGCCGGAGAAGAAGCCAGCATGAGCTGGACTTCAGTTCGCTAGGCAGTTGTAGGCCTAATCACTCCAGCCACGTCATTCTCGTTTACAAGTAAATGAGAAAGGCTTACTGAATAGCCTGACTTTGATGGCTACAATCAAGTCTATACGACTTCATTGGCCAAAGGCCGATCTCTAAGAATCAGGGAACAACTACAGAGCAATCGGCGAATCAAGACCCCATTATGCCTTTATGAACAGAAATTCCATGGTGATGCATGATCTAAGCATTTTGTTGTTGTTTAACGCCATAGTCAAAACATTTTCACTTATACGAGAACAATCAGTTTGATGGGTTGAGAAAACCGTACAGCACAACGGAAACGAACAGATAATAGACATCATACTAATCGTGGACAACTGGTCTTCAACACTAGTCTGCGCCAGCGGTCACATCTGGGTCGCCCATCGCGTACTGTCACGGCTGATTCTACAAATTCCCTGTTCCTGGCTGGAATTGTATACACACCTCGTGTACCCTCTAAAGATTGAAAGACAACCGCTTTATAACCACTTAGCAAGGCCCGTTCCCTGTCATATCGTACATCAAATACTTTTCAGTCTACTATAAACAACTGTTAGAAAACTCACGCAATTGTTCATGTATTTATTTCATTCTTGCTTAACTTCATACAAAGTATTTCACTTGTATACGATGACAAGTATAGTAGTCAGAATTATGGGTGGATAATCGAAATTCTAAGGTGCGAAATAAACTGGTGTGCAATTACGGAAAGCATTTATGAAAAAAATTATTAAGGTATGACAGACTTGCCTCTACAGTACAAATATCTTGCAACTGCCTAGCGTTCGTAAACAAACTGATCCGTAATGTTTAATCGACGTTTAATCTCCGGAAGGATTCGTTGAAAAGCTCCGAGTCCGGTGGCCTTTTGCTTTCATCCACCCCATAACCGGAAGTACTCTTGCGCTTTAAATAGTCATGCACTTCCGGTTTCTGAAACTCATTCACAGTTTTTTCTGCAAAAGTTTCAAAGATAATATAAATTTATTCTCAAAATTCCTAATAAAAAATAATATCTTCCGCTGTCAGCTAAGACAAGGTTCATAAATGATATCATTTTGGGTCTTCACAAAGATATGCAAATTTACTTTTCACTTTACTGTTAAGTTAATGTTGAGAGTAATTGTTTGCAGTTAGGTTGTTATAAGTGTGATATATCCAGTTCTGTCACGATGATCCACTTACCAATAAGATCGGCCACAGTTCCGGCATGGGGCCCCGTGTATTCGTCCGGTAAGTATTCCAAGGGCAGCAAGTGTTTGTCGACGTGCTCATACACTGTCGATAGATTCTTCCCGTGAAAATGAAACTGCACGTGAAACGAGAACATTAAAACAAACGTAATAGTCTCTTCCTCCACGAAATCTTCAGTAGGGTTCACAGGCCCTCTACATCGAAATGAAAGCAAATGTTGCAACTCATAAAACAAAAGTGCGGTCTGTCCATATGAATAGCAATATTGGTGATTTCAGTAGCAATACAAGGGACAGTGAATAACCATGGTGGGTATTGATTTATTTATTTATTTATTTGATTGGTGGTTTACGCCGTACTGAAAAATGTTTCACTTATACGACGGCGGCCAGCATTATGGTGGGAGGAAACCGGGCAGAGCCCGGGGGAAACCCACTACCATCCGCAGGTTGCTGGCAGACCTTAGAACGTACGGCCGGAGAGGAAGCCAGTATGAGCTGGACTTGAACTCACAACGACCGCATTGGTGGCAGGCTTCAGGTCATTGTGTGTTGGGTATTGTTATTCAAGTGTCGCTACTCAAGCACTCCTGCAGTTTATTGAATTACAAGATTTGTCTCCCTTTCTAGAAGGCCGTTGAACCAGAACTGACGGGGATCGCCAGGAGTATATTCCACAAAAATCATTTTCAACTAAAGTCCCAAAATGTCAATCTGGTTTAAAAGAGAAGATATGTTCAATCTGTATACTCTGCATAGAATCAGTGGTCAAAATTTTATCCATTTAATACAAAGACATTAAAAGTTTAATTTGAATTATAAATTTAGGTTAAATCATGGAATCCTGGAACGGTTTGAAAAACAAATAAATTTATATTAATTCTAATAGCAAAATTCATTTGTTTTTCATGTTGGGTGACACAGGCAAGAGGGATATCAGGGATATAGCCTGCACCATGAAATGGACCATCTTATTCTAAATACAATAAAAACAAGCAAAAAATTTTCCTCTGTAACACAATATAAATTATATTTAAACTTCACACAGAATTTTCCATGTCTGTCTTCCACAAGTTTTTCTAACAAGTGTTTAGTACATTAGTGCTGAACAAGGTAGATGTATAGCAAGACCTCTGCAACTGAACTTATCACTAAAGCATTTGCCGTCGATTAGCGCGCTATCGCAGCACAATGACCCAAAGCCTCCCACCAATGCGGTTGCAGTGAGTTCGTGTCCAGCTCATGCTGGCTTCCTCTCCTGCCGAAAGTGGGAAGGTCTGCCAGCAACCTGCGGATGGTCGTTTTCCTTCCATGATAAAGCTGGCCGAGGTCGTGTAAGTGAAATATTCTTGAATACGTCGTAAACCACCAATTAAATAAATAAATAAAGCATTTACCCATTTCATTGATGGTTTACCTACCCGACTCATGATGTACTTACACTACTGATGATTTACCTACCCGACTCATGATATACTACCCTACTGATGATTTACCTCCCAGAATCATGATTTACCTACCCGACTCATGATTTTCTTTGACAGGAAAGGTTTCACAGCAGAGAGTAGGGCCTCGAACACCGGATTCTGGTTGTATGTATGGATTCCCTTAAATCTTAGCGGAAAGGCTTTCTGTAGAAATATATATAACAGAATGGGGTACAACGACATGCAAGAGTTAGGTGGAACTTTCAACCAATCGTCTAAAGTAATATACAGGCAAACGTCAAAACCAAAATGCATTTCTGTTTTAGATATACGGTACACTGATGTACGCAAGGTGAACCTTAGCTCTGTTGTGTACCAGGTACAAACAACTTTCCCCCAGCTGAAATAAGCTTTACTGTGTACCAGACAGACACCAGTGTGCACGAGCCAAAATAAACATGATTGTGTACATGTATACCAGATACACATCACTGTTATCAAGCCGAGATAAGCGTTACTCTCTGCCTGATACAGATCAGTGTACCTAACCCGAAAGAATCTACATTGTGTACCAGATACACATCACTGTTCTCAAGCCGAGATAAGCATTACTCTCTGCCTGATACAGATCATTGTACCTAACCCGAAAGAATCTACATTGTGTACCAGATACACATCACTGTTCTCAAGCCGAGATAAGCATTACTCTCTACCTGATACAGATCATTGTACCTAACCCGAAAGAATCTACATTGTGTACCAGACACACACCATTGTATCCAACAAGTTTTTCTTAAACCAAATAAATCAGTGTTTTCTTTATGAAAGTATGTCAAAAACGTTACCGTGAAAATGGACGCCATTTTGCGTGAATTGTCGATGCCGAGAAATGCGGAGTGCTGGAGACTGAATCCGGTGAAATCTTCGAGAATCACCCATCCAGCCACTTGTGTCTGTTCGTCCATGAGAAGGTACTCGTCCAGGATGGCTAAAGCCTTCATTACATCGTCTACTGAGTATCGCTTGTTGGTTGTGTCCATCATACCTGTAGTGTATGCAGTGATAATTTAACAAAGGTAGTGTCCTCGTAAGGGCTTCCCACATGCTATCCCTGCTCATTTTAACCGTGTCATCCGTATTACACACAGTGTAATGCAAATTATGAACAGTTGGTTATTATTTTAACTAATAATTGTGTTGTCTTGATAGGCTCTGCCTTGACAGATGAGGTAGCGGCTTTGAATCGAGCTGTCTTTGATTCTGCTGTGCCCTAAGTGAAACATTTTAACTGGCATGACCACTCATTATAAGTATTAATGTTACTTAATAAGGCCAAAAACAACAACCAAGTAAATAAGTACTTCTGCAGGTAAGGACAAAGGTGACAGGTTCAGAAGTATTTCAGAAGCAATTCCACTGGCGAGTTGAGTTCGAAGCAAGAAAGTGGAACGGTAAATCTAGACGTGGCCATCATTGTTTTCTTGTAAACCTTTACTAAATGTGATAACAATACAGCATTTTGAGTAGCTTTAGGCCTGACACTAGTAAGTTGCAATTACCACCACGGAACTATTTTTTACTTTAATTCTGACTGATCCATTGTTCCAGGGACTCCTCTAAGTTGCTATAATTTAGCCCTAAATGAAGTCAATTGACAAGAGGCCGGAATTTACTCATGACCATTTGCCAACAATGAATGTCGTTGATCTACTTTTACTTTTCATGTCTCGAAAAATATTCGCAAACTCATCAACACACACAATGGACGTGGCACGTTAATACTGCAAGGATATTTGAAAGAACGTCAGGACAAATCAAATGTATAATTATGGAATAATTAAAGAATGAAACTTACCCCATCTGGCGAGGGTCACTCGGTGACCTTGAGAATCATACCCCGGAAGTAGAATAATCAATCTGCAACAGACGAAAAAAGCTCATCTATTTCCGGTTACTGTTTACATAAATAGTATATTTATACCTAGTAGAGAACAGCTGCGAAGAGAAAAAATCCTTGAGGGTAACCATCTAAGTGAGAACTGACATACCTGTAAATGAGAACTGACATACTTGTAAGTGAGACTGAGATATCGGTAAGTGGGAACTCACATACTTTTAAGTGAGAACTGACACATCTGTAAGTGAAAACTGACATACTCGTAACAAAGAACTGACATACTTGTAACAGAGAGCTGACACACCTGTAAGTGAGAATTGAAATACCTGTGTTAAAGTGAGAACTGAAGTACATATAAGTGAGAACTGACACTTCTGTAAGTGAAAATTGACTTCTCTGTAAGTGTAACTGATACCTGTGTGTCACGTTTGACACCTGTAAGTGAAGACTGACTTCTCTGTAAGTGAAAGCTGGCTTCTATGTAAGTGTGAACTGATATATCCCTAAGTGTCTTACCCATCCCTCATGATCATCTCAACCTTAGGATCCCTTGTATCCTGGTTTTGGAACCACTGCGGATGATTAGTGTGAGCCGTCCAGTACCGTATAAGCTTCTCGCGAGCCTTCAACTGTACAAACTTCTTGCTCCTCAAAAACATCAGCAATTGGCGCGCATCTGTGGAGAAAAGACAGAGATGTGCAAAGAGGCAGAGATGGTGGATGTACATGTAATAGATACCATTCAAATTGTGAGGGATGTTCTATATAAGTCAGCCTCAGCTGTTAATATTCAGTATAGTTAATCAGCTGAACAGTTCAAAAATCATATTGAAATCACTACATCAATACGGTCAACATATCCGGGTAATCAGTGAATCAGTGTGATCAGTGTGATCAGTGTGATAAATGAGTCAGTGTGATTAATAAGTCAGGTGTGATCAATGAGTAAATGTGTCACAGAAATCTTACCTGTAGGGCACTTTAACCAGTTTTTCTGCTGAAGGATCCACTCCCGAAAACTCCTCATGGCCGCTACCCTTTCCTTGGCGGTTTCGTTCAGTTCCCGCTTAGCCTGCTCCTCTCTCTCTGTATCCAGTTTACATACGTAACTTTCCAGATCCTCCGACATTGTCAATCACCAGTGAACGAAAACCAGCTGAGACTGAGAAACTAAAAGACAGCTGGGGATTTAGCCTAAACTTTCGACAGGCTTGCATTTACTGGTTTAACGTAGAAGTTTATCATGGAACAGGATACCAAAAGAAGGAATCTAGTTGAAAAGGATTCAAAATTTAGACTGGAGACTTCTTAGTCATTTATTTATTTGATTGGTGTTTTACCCCGTACTCAAGAATATTTCACTTATACGACGGCGGCCAGCATTATGGTGGGAAGAAACCGGACAGAGCCTGGAGGGAAACCAACGTCCATCCTTAGGTTGCTGGCAGACCTTAGCACGTACGGCAGGAGAGGAAGCCAGCATGAATTGGATTTGAACTCACAGCAACCGCATTGGTGGCAGGCTTTGGGATAATCGCGCTGCGCTAGTGCGCTAACCGACTGAAGATTTCTTTTGACTGTTGTGTTTTGCAAAGATTGGACTGAATGAGTTCTGAAACAATAACATTGTACTCCGTTTTAATAGATATTACACAATAAACATCAAAACTGAGTTCAAAGATATCAAACTACAGAAAATGTTTTTGCTGTCATTCATTATTTGCTAAACATTAAAAACTGAAATTAATTTCATTTCATTGGAATAACATTAAGCATCACAAAAAATTAGCCTAAAATTCAGTGTCATAATTCATAAGAATTTCACAAACTTCGAAAACACCCTTAAATTCCAGCGGAGTGTAAGGATCACCAAAATCGGTTGTTCATTATTTAGAACATCACAGAATACTGACCCTTACAATCGCAAATTTCAATGCGTAAAGCGTTTACCTAGAACCTGTTGGCACATTTATAAGCATTCATCTATCACAGTAACATGAACCATCATACTCCATCAAAACCATTCAGCACAACACATAGATTGCATTCAAAGCCTTAGCTCAGTTTGTTTACTAACAATGATATGGAATAGCCCGCAGTAGGGGTGATAGGTTAGTCTCAAAATTTCCTAGACACTTAATTTAAACATTACGAACGTATTTTTCTAGTTTTCGCCTCTATAAAAAACCCCTCCAAAACATCCAGAATGAAACCTAATTACACACATACATACTTGCTCAAGCGGAAGTGAGCATCACGGGAAAACATCTCATCGAAGCAGTGAATTAAGACTTTCTTAACCATATGAGAAAGATAAGTGGGTATACTTCTGTAATCACTGAGTCGTATCCTTAAAGTCTCTTAAAGAGTAGCGAAATTCGCCCAACACTATACAGGAAGACAATGAATATCGTTACTCGTGTCTCACCTCCTCTTTTTTTCTTCATGTAAAAGCAACGCAAAGCTGCTTATGTGGGAGGTATTTCCGGGCGGTCAGAATGAGACACATACATGCAGATTTTGTACACTAACACGGCAGACAGAAAGCAAGAGACTTCGATTTATCAAACTATATTACGGGTGAACACAGGTGTAAATAATTTTTTAACATGATCTTCATGACATCTTAACCTGTTTGCTTTGAAACAAAGGATGAAACTTACTGTTTGTGTGATTTCCCGTGTCTGTCCACAGCTTAAAGATGCCTGGCTATACAAGCATACAAACGGTTTATCAAGTACCAGCAATTCACAACCAGGCTCTACGCTAGGTCCTGTATGTACCTGAAGAGCCAAGAGCCTGCTGGCTTGGCAGATGACTTGTGAGAATCAGCGAATTTTCAGTTATATTAAGCAAATATCTCTACGCACTCAGGGATGTGTGACCATAACACGCATTCAAGCATGTCATGCAAACAGCAAAAAAACGAAAAATATGAGAAGCTAACTATTGCTGTTGTTCTTACTGTGGGGATGACTAAGCACATAATTAAAACACTGGCAAAAATCACTTCTTTTCAACAGCCATTACACGAATTTCCACTATATGATGTGAAAGCGTGAAAAAATAAAAATTAAAAAAAAAACAGAGAATACAGTCCTCAACCAGTGGATCTGAGGGTTATGTTGTGGAGAAATTAACATATTTTGGGATGCAAGTGTGATATTAGGTGGTCACGTGACTGATCACATGACTGATCGTATCGCCACCTGTCTTTAGTTCTGATTTGCCTCCGGGTATGCTCTTTTGCACTGATCTAGAGACCTGTTTAAAAAAAATTAAAAAAAAAAAAAAACAAAGCAGAGCTTTGTGATGTCGAGGCCGCTCATTTGCCGTGACGGCTTTGGGGCATTTATAACTAATCAGTACTAAAGCAGCCTGATTCCTTAAAGGTTATATAGGCCTGAATACATACAGCGTATTATAACTATCATTATTATCAATACGCTAACGAAACGTGGGCATGATCAAGGACCTGATAGTCTGAGCGAGTACCAGGTCGATCGGACCAGGGCTTAAAGCCAAATACGATATCTTAGAAAATAACGGCATCTGCCATTGTGTGAATGGTTTGGGCCAATAGACCGGAACTTTCTAGTACAGGGTAGAACAAATGGACAGGGCCCAACGAAGAGAATAGAAAACAACCGTTTAGATGGGAGACACAATTATGGCGCTATTTCAATGACCGATTATAAATGTTTATCTGTGGCATAAACTGGTTATTTCAAGAAGTGATTGTGACTTTATTGAAGAACAAACATGTTATTTGCTTCAACTGTTTATTTACATGATGTAAATATATTTCTACTTTCCGCTCTTGTTCATAGCTGATGTGAACCCTGCCATTACCGGACTGGTGGAGATGCTACTGGGTTGATTAAGTGCAACTTAAATAAAATCGTTTATAATGACTGCAAATGTATAGGCGGTTGTGTTTTATGAGAGAGAAAAACCCTTTAAATGTTAAATTGTTTAATAAAGAAAATTCCATCTAGAATTGTTGCCCTCTCCCCCTTTTCAATGTGACAAATGATTAGCAAGGAGAGTGGCGCTCTAAAGATGGGATCAGTTGCATGACTGTGCTCGTGTTCAGAATAAACGCGAACATAATGACTCCTTCAATAAACTGTATTTGTTTTATTCTACACTGCCAGTAAACCTGATTGCCGTTGTATAAGTGAACAAGCGCAAATATGCAACAACTGAGACATTCCACTAACAGTCACTGACATCTTGCACGCCCGTCGATGGTCAGTGACAGATAGAAAGACAGACAGACAGACGCACTAATCAATCGACAAGCACACAGGGTGATTTATAGAGCTAATTGCCAATGCAAAATAATTATTGATCCTTAAAGTCATCCATCGCGCCTTTTCGTCATCATTGAAAACTGTCGAATACCTCTCTTTGCATGAATGCGTCCTAATATCGTTATATTTAAATATTCTTTGTTATTTCTTTGGTTGATTGAGTTATTTATCGTTTTTGGAAACTGGTCCTGTCATTATTGAGCCGGGACGCCCATTTCGGTTGATGGCTGGTATACGAATGCCGATTTCGACTCATAGGTGGATACAAGAATGAAGTAGTTAATTATTTTTCTCTATACTGTGGAAAAGTTCCAATACCAAGAGCCCTGCTACAATATCTGGGCGTACATGTTAATTGTTCAAATGGTCAAGCAGAGGCAAATGAGCCTTATCAGGGTGAAATCATTAGTGCTTGATGACAGCTGCAATCACGTGGCATATAATCAGTAGGTAGCACTGCGCCCTCCTGCGCGATATTTTATCCTTTGTCCGTTGCATAGTGCCATATTATGAAAGCAGTCGAGAACCTGTCTATAGTACAATTGCTGTGAGGGGTTCTTTTGATGTCTTTGAAGAACACCCAGATGTCCATTCATTGCCAAAGGGTTTACCAGATAAAAAATTAATTGCTAATGGTACGAGTGGAATGATTACACATTGTTAGGACGGATTAAGATTCTTATATCCGACGTTAGTGCAGTTTTTACATGTAGATATTTTGTATATGAAGGTGTATTTATTGTGTTCCTGTTATTCCCAGCCGCCAGATGACTATAGCATACGTTATGGCTGTCGTGTGTGGCTCGTCGATAACGCTGTAACCACGCCCTGTGGGGGCTGTCGAGGAAAGCAGACAGGTAGTGTCATCGTCACTGCAGCACGCGTAGATACCTAGGGTTTTGTGAGATCCCACATCGGCATCCCTGAGGGAGCATTTTCACAGGTAAGACTGTATATCACGTACCTGTATCTCTACCCACCGTTTCCACCTGGTGTGAGATTTGTCAGTTTCACACAATGCACAGGTACAGGTTACCTGTTAAACGCTATGCAGTGTACTTTTGAAGCATCCTCTCGAAAGCAGTCAGGTAGATTTCCGATATTTCTACTGGAAATGCATGCACATGCTGTATGAGTCTGGCTTCATTTATTAAGTCGTGAGTACGAGTTCCTTACCATAAGTCCTGTGTATGCGACCTTTACTAAGACGTCCTCTCGAGATGATTGGCTGTGTTTTTTATTTTTTTTTTCTATTTATTCTACCATGTCACTATCAAATTTTATACCCTGTGGGAAACTTGTGGGAATGTGTTGTCACCGATGCATCTAAGCTCTTTAATGATCCTGGTAAATTCAAGGAATTTTATTAGCCAATAATAAGACATCAAGTGCATGAAAGATGGCGGTATATATGTACTTACTTTGGTTTTCATTCATGCATAGGCCTATTATTGAAAAAAAGCTGATTTTGACATTATCACTAGTCATTTGAAAACCCATTTTTGGACAAATAACAAACAATACGTTCAGTTTAATAATACATGGACGAGATCCCGGAGTTTTCCTTTCTTGAGTCACTTTCAGTTCAACATACTTATTGATGAACCCAAAAGCTGATTGATTTTCTCGACGCAGTATTACTGTTATCCGTAGGTCGTTGTCCCTGTCCTGGAAGATGAATGCGACGATCCGGAACATCCGCATAAAGGATACCTCAGAAGGGATCGGATATATCTACTCACGTAAGTCGACTGCTCGTAAGTTGTTCTTTGTGACGATTTTTATTTTTAGACATCATAAGCACCAATTTTTGACGTGTTTTGAGAGCAAGGCAACGTTAATGTTTTGTGTCAGGTCTCATGGAACTAGTACAAATTTCAGCATATTTTATTGCTTTTCATTATGTTTTAATCAATATTCTTACAGGTGATATATTTAGTTTTTACCTAAAGTTCATGGCACGTAATTGTCATGGCTACCTACTTTTACATTACTGGTTGCCATGGTGCGTATGCCTATGTATATATTACTTACTGAGTAATCCTGCCTCATGTTTGGAGCCTCGTGATTAGAACCATTACGGCCAAGTACATGTGTTTAAGTATACTTGAGCTCTACGATGTACTTAAGAACTTTTCAATTATATGATGACGAGGAGTCCTCAGAATGTATGTGTATACTGTGCTTGTGGCAGGTTGAGTCCATTCATGTTTTCTTGCTCTGATCTCTCCGTGCTGAACGCCAGAGAGGCATCAACAAGTATTTTATTTTAAGTGACCCGACCTTGGATAAATCCCGGATCTCCCGACCCAGTGGCAGAGTATAGTTTAGGAAGAACCACGAAGTCGGAATACACAAAGCGCCCTTTCGCAATCCGGACCAATAACCCTGGTCTTAAATCTGGGCTCAAAAGCTGTGGTTACAAGTCTGTTCATTTTCTGAGTTCAGGTCGGAAAAGGATACTTTAGATTGATCAGTCAACCTGATGGTTTCCATAGCACCATGCTGGTTGACGGTCCATTCCGTCAGCAGATAGATCCGTCTCAGCTACCCGATATTTTACTGATTTATTTATATTTGATTATTGATTCATGACATTCTCAACACTTATTGTCCTGTTCGATGGCTTTCAGATTTGTAAGCGGATGATTCCGAAGTACCCGGGGTAACTCCTTACTTTAATGGACTGGGGAATTGCAAGAGCATATTGATTGGTGCTAATATGGTATAGCCCCTTTTTTTAAGCTTTCTGACCACTGTTCGAAGTATCCTAAAGTCGCTGAAATTTTTATGATCTGATCAGGTAGTCTGTGATGAACGTATTAACGTGCCACAAGCAATACCCAGATTGTGAGCCCTTGATCTGCAATGGGGTTCTCTGGCGCTGTATAAAGGGAAGCATATCTTCCAACACATGAAACAGCAGTACCCTGTGATTTCAAAAATGTAAGCTGTAACATCGCTGTGGATCCAAGTTCATCTCAGGCTGGCTTCCTCTCCGGTTGTACGTGGGAAAGTCTGCCAACAACCTGCGGGTGGTCTTGGGCTTCCTCCAGGGCACTGCTCAGTTTCCGTCCACCGTCTCATGGATGAGGTATTGTTAGTCAGCAGTCTAGTAAATAAATAACGTGACAAACCAGTGTGAACAATTATAGCTAGTATTGCTATTTAAAAAAGTAGAGGGCGCTGGAGTTTTATGAGTTGGATGATTTTCTTTCGGGAGGGCTGGAGAACTCAATTATCCCTTGTGGCTATAACCAGGAAACATGTATCAATTTTCATCTTTAGAACCCGAGTATACCACTGTTTCCGCTGTGACGCCACGTGAAGCCATATTAGCCTGAGGTGAGAGTGAAGTAACATCGTGTTTCCGGTTTCGCTATAAACATGGAGTTCCCCTTGTCGTCTTATTATCCATAACACTATTCTCAAGTCGGTGGAGAAAACCGGAGGGCCCAGGAAACAACCGATCTGTGGCAAGCTACTGACGAACTGTCAATCTGAGATAGAGCTACTCATGTCATAGTGGTGGTGACGAGTGGCCTCAAACGGCCTCAAGAGCGTCATAGACAGACTATAGTCTCCAAGACTAATAAGCAAGTCCTAGCTGGGACAGTTCTGAATACGCATTGTGTATGTTCCACCAAGAGATATGGGTTCAGTTTTTACATGCCGGCACACTGACTGTTCGTGGGGACGTGGTGACAACAACAAGTCGACGACGCTCGTATATGGCTATCTGCTCAGTCTTGAAACCACTTGCAAATATTATGGTGTCCACGCCTGTGTATTACATGTGGGAAAAAGGAAGGTTCCTCTGAATCAACCGATGGGAATAATGCCGCGGAACATGCTGCGGAATCAACCAAGGAAACGATTCTTCTGCATTGACTTATGGAAGTTTGTCGCGAATAAAAAAAAAAAAAAATTGCGATGATTTTATAGATCTATGTTAATATTTCTGGTTTCAGTGACCCACGGGCTCTATGTTCCCCAGTGGTCGGCGTAATGTTTGTTCTGTGTGATAAACAAGTATTACCATCTAGTCTGACACAATACCTCATCCTTAACACTATGCACACACAACGGACGGCAGTAACGTGCTATCCGCCGCTATTGTGTCAGGACACATGTTTCTATAAGCCCCAGCTAATCTCAAAGCAGCATCGATGCTACTCAACCGAAAGCTTTTCATATCCTCTGCCGTTGGAATAATAGCTATTGGTTTAGTTTCTACCCCTTCCGGCCAGTCGGCTGGTTACTTTGAAATCCTTTCAGATTCCTGTCTCACTCAGCAGCTCAAGCTTGATGCCTGGTAGAAATCCGTTGCCTCCCTTTCTTCTTCTTCTTCTTTTTTTTCCTTTCTGTCTGTATCTATTATATTCTCATTGTTTCATCACATTAGTGGAAGGCCGTTGTTTTATCTGTTTCTATACGTGCCCGATACTAATTGTTTGCCCTTTTTGCCCGTCCGCTTTTTCCACCGCACGGAAAATCGGACAGGTCAGCATTGCTTGATTTTGTCGTCACCTCTGGTCTAGAAGTAGGGCAACAAAACTGGAATATTATCTGAGTTCGGCGCTCATCTTTGACAGTATAGAAACATTTCCTCGGCTGGTCGCAGTCACTTCAAAATAGTGTGATGTTAGCTCATAACCAACTATGACTTACGCAACACACAATAATAATGTGGATAATGGGTTGTTTTCCACTGAGTACAATACATCTTTTACAATGTCTTGGAGTTCAATGTTTTAATGCTTCCAATGTTTGTCGGGGGGGGGGGGCACGGTGGCAACAAGGGCTAATCTGTGGCAGATTTAGAGCTATTGAAGGTCACTTTCTTTACACCAATATGATTTTGGTCATCTGGCCACAGGCCATTGGCTGTCCCGCTCACATCTATTTCCCCAGCGTACGGAACTGACCACCGCCGTCGTTGGAATGAAAAATCCATGATTACGACGATAAACTACAACAAATCTAAGAAATAATGATAATTAATTTACAATTTGTACATGTGTATGTTGTATACAGATGCATCATCATGCCTAGCTTTTTCGGCTTGGCGTTCCTATGCGAAATGTCGGTATTGGTAAGTTCATGATAAAAGTGTACATCAGACGATGTTATTGGAATAAAGCAACCAACTCAGTTAACAACCAGAGTGGCAAGATCTTTACCGACTTTGAGAGTGATTTGCTGTAAGAAAAGCCTTGTATATGTGCATATGGCAGATTTGCAATATCAACAGCACGCTATATGAGGCACAACCGCGGCGTTATGAGAAATGAGAAAGCTGAGAAAACTGAGGAAACATTGCAGTAAAGTGGGCATCGCTTTTTGGGAAAGATTGCAGTGAAGTGGGTAGTGCTTTTTAGGAAACACTGCATTGAAGGCAGATACATTTTCGTGGTGTGGGTAGTGCTTTTGAGGAAACATTACAGTAAAATGGTTTTGTATATATGTATGTATGTATGTATTTATGAATAATTAGGTTTTATGTCATACTTAGCAATTGTTTCAGTCATGCGAGGAGCTCTGTGTATATAGGAGTCTTGCTGTGGCAGGGCGAGCCTATGCCGCCAAAGTGCTGCCGTCACTGGGGCGTCATGTGGAAGACACCAAGCACGGCACCCCCTCTGTCACATTATACTGACACTGGGCCGACCAGTCCGATTTTCTTGCTTCAACCTCTCAGTGCTGAGCACCAAGCGAGGCAGCAACAAATGCCATTTTTAAAGTCTTTTGTATGACCCGACCCAGGATTGATCCCGAATCTCAAAGAGAAGTAGTTGTTGGTAATGGAATTGGAGTGGTGTTATAGTAAAGTGGGTCTTACTTTCTGGATGTATTATTCTGACACTGAATGTAAACTACAGTGTGGTGCTTTTTCAGTAGTGGGTGGCAGTGAAGTCATTGGTACAATTACCCCGGCTTTGAAAAGCGATCTGCTTGGTTGTGCTGAGTTAAATAATCACAAAGACTCGGTAATATTTTCCAGCGCACAGGCGAATTGTATGCAAGTTGAACTGGCCATTTTTCCCTTTTGCCTCCAGTGCAGGAAGACGTTATCAGTGTTCCCATGAACCGTTGTCGCAAATGCAGAGAGGAACAACGAACTGCATAGCTTACAGATCCTAGTTACTTTAGGCTGAAAAGGTTCTCCATTGGCCGTCTTTCCAGCACTTCACTGAAGACTTGTTGTCTTCTACTAATTTGACGTTGAAGTAAATGAAACGTGCAATTATCGGTGGCTTAACCCGAGCACTCCCCTCTCTTCGTCTGATAAAAGCGCATGCCGTCGTATAAGTAAAACACACTATGGCGATAAACAGCAATCAAAGAAATAAATAATTTGCCATTGTAATACGTTGGCGTAGGTGTAATGCAGTTGAATGTGTAATACGATGTTGGAGAATATTTTGCAGTGGATGGAATATTACATTAGTTAGTTATTGGCCACAATGCCGGAGAATGTTTCACATAATGCCTCACTGTTTGCAGGTGAGGGCACATTCAAAGAACGTTCTTGAAAGCTGATGGCATATGCTTTCCAGTGACAATTGACTCCAGGGAAGCAATTGCCTTAATTGCTATTTATGTGTAACCGAAGGTGAACGACATTGAAGAGTGGTCGTCGTAGCCTCTAGTAATATACTGTGTTACCAGGGCCTACAATGGTCGTAGCAATCTCTGATAGCGCCTTAAGAACACAGAGATATCAAAAATTTGTAGCCTCCGTTCATACTGCTTGACGCTGGTCGCGAGAGGGTAGACGAGCATTTCATTAAGGCGTTCCTGTGTAAATTAGCTTCATGATAGCCTTATATGGATAATGATATGTGTGTACAGTGCCTCATGAGTGCTAATGCGGAGATACCGGCTCAAGCAGTACAGCTATAGGAGATCACACGGTTGTATTATAGGACAGACCTCGCGCTCAGCTACTCGGCGGGACGACCGCATAATCTCGGGGGACAGGCCCGTATATTTGCCTTGGAATCCATCACGAGATGAGCGCCATGTTAACGGACACATCACAGGCAGGATGGACGTACAGTGACATGGGTAAGGCGATTCCACGAACCTCCGGCCTTCTATAGATCGCCATTAGCACCCATGTTGTCACTCAGTCTAAAGCATGTGGCCATCGGTATTATATGTTGTTGACCTTTGTTAGCCTGTAGGTAAAACCGTATGTGAACGTTGCTGAGCAAAATCTTTGACATCCTTTCAAAGTTATTTCTTCAGTCGAACGAAGGGAACCTATCAACACACATTTTTAAATTATGTTTTAAATTATTATTGCATATATTTGGTAGTTAGCTCACGTGGACGTTTGAACTGGACATATGATCTTCTCTTTGATCATAAGTTATATTTAGCACCTGTTTATAGTTAACATTGTGAGCAGATTGTGGCCAAGTGAGTGAAGGTGTCTGCCTTTTAATCTCACTGACACACGATTTGGGGATTCAATATGCGTTTGGGCAGTTTGATGTTTGTCGGAGACCATTTGTCTTCGACCAGTGTCGTGTGCATATCTTTACGTCACACGTGTGAAAGTTCATCAGTAACTTACGAAAGGTGGAAGGTTTACTCAAGGCACTCAGGGATTGTCCTCCCATAAAACATCCACATTTTACACATTCCGTTCATTGTGGCCATGACGGCACATATAGAAGTCCCTTGTGTCGGGTAACATATTAGTTCTGGGCTTATTTCCTCTATATCCTCGAATGTCGCACAATATAGCAAATTGAAACATGACAACTAGCTCCATAGGTACAATATTGATCCAAGCTGCTGTATGAGTCAATTCAGATCAAAAGGTTAGATAGAAACGTGTTGTATTCCACTACGATAATTTTTCACTGTATATGAAACACATCTTTCCTGCTGAAGTCATATTATCAGTTACAGAGGTGCGAATGAAAACCTGAGAATACACATTAACTGTGGGCAGTCCAGCGATTATACAGTCCTTTACTAGTACCCTCGATCAACTATCTGTAGCTTCTCGGGCATGTTTATTGATTTCATTATGTATGCGGCACTGATCGCGGTAAAGGTAATAGTTATCAGGAAGCATTAGTTGTCAGGTAGTGTCCAGGTTTTCCTGATGTAAGTACGCTGCTTGTAAATTTCAGGTTTTCGTGCTGTTCAAGTTTTTATAATAGGTAATCTCATGGTAATTTCTTTCCTTATAAGAACTGCGATGGTAATATGTAGGTTTTCGTGGTAAGTACTTCCATGACAATGTTCGGGTTTTCCTGATGAGAACACCGATGTAAATATGCTTAGGTTTTCGCGATAAGTACTGACCTGTTAATATTTAGGACGGCCTCGATGGCACTGAGATGTTAGAGTACGGAAACAGGGAAATGCCGGCCTGTTGCTAGCATCATGTTACTGCATGGAGGAGGTGTCATGTCTGGTGTCTTCGGCATGATGTTCCAGTGGTGGCAGCACTTTCGCGACATGGGCTCACCCTGCCACAAGAAGGCACAATATATATACATTCTAAAGACTCCTCGTGATCATATGACTGAAAAATTGTTGAGTGCGACGTAAAACCCATGCATACGTAGCCAGATACATACTTTAATGTTCGAGTTTTTGTAATAAGTACTCATCCGGAAGTTCATATATTAAAATTTTCTTGGTTAATACGACTACCAGATGAGAAAGTTTTCCAGATAAAATTTCCGATTTTTTGATGTTTTTGAAGTATTACGATGATAATGTTCAGGCTTTCCTGATAAGTACCCTAGCTGCTTTTATTGTTTACGTTTTACGCATGAATAGATTGCTGTCGTTATAATGTTCAGGATAAACAGACTGCCACAGTATAGGTGAAACATTCTCGAGTACGCCGTTTAGCACCAGTGAAATAAAAAAAACCCTTAATTATAATAATTCCTGCTGTACTGTTATTATTTTGCCAACGAGCGTAAGTAAGAAAAGGAGATTCTTTTCCAGAGATTCAAAACGTGTCTTTCAATATGCGGAGCAGCGTGGTCTCTTGGTATGTAAGAAATGAATGGGTTTACAAATGTTGATCTAGTCCAGAAATTGCCAAAGCTTCCCTCTTTTCTGACACATGTGCCAATATTTTCCAATGGAAAAATATAATTTTCGAAAACGATACAACTGTGCTTGAATAGAAAGTATTCACATAACTACACTCATTACCTAATGTTCTTCAAGCAATGGCGCTAGTGGGTGTACACTGCTATTATCTGATCGTTTATAAAATGAAAAATTGACAACAGGCCGAATTTCAGTGGTTACGCCTGACCATTTACTAAGTGTCAAACAATCGGCGCTGGTTTGGTTTAACTCTCTAGGCTCTGTAGGGATGAACGAATCTTGATATTCCAATAGTTACAAAGTGATAGCCTCTCACGTTTACAGGAAAGCATGCAATCTCTTGCACAACTGTGATGGTGATATTTTCATATGAGATGTTCTACCAGAACAACTCCATATGTTACATAGTGAGTAAAAATAAGTTTCGAGAAGGGTTCAAAGGTTTGCTAAAACTAGACCTGTATGCGAAAGAATTTATTTATTTATTTGTTTTGATTAGAGTTTTCACTTATGGGAAGTCGGCCAGCGTTATACTACATATGCTGGATTTGAACTCACAGGGCTATGCTAGAATGCCAACCCTCGGCCATGATGGTCCCGGGAATGAAAAAGAAATATAAAAGTCTCATTTCAAGACACATTTTCATTGTACTGCACTGAAATCCTGACGGTATACCATCCTCTGACACATTAACTGTTACTTGTTTGTTGTTTACATGGTCGAATTAAGTCCCTTTGGCTGCAATAAAAAAAAAAAGAAAAAAAAAACAGGAAAAAGAAAAAAAGGTCGGTGTCATATATCAATAAATCAAGATCAATCATTCCATCAATCTTTGCTGACAGGATCGTCAGAGTGGCACCTGACCTTCCCACAAGCTAAAGGTTCCCGACAGTCTCCCATCAACCTGAACTCTCGAGACGCCGTATATGACAGTGTCCTGAGTCTGAATTCACTGACCCTGAATCATGCCACGTCCAGGGAGACGGACATCTGCAATGTGGGCCACACTATCGTCGTGTATCCCAGATACAAACCAAGTAAGTCTACATGTCGTAACCAGTATCTAAATCTGCGTTAATAAAAGCTGTGTCTTACAACAACAATGGTGGTGAGCATTTAAAAATCCACCTCACAACTGAAGAACGACTTCACTGCAAACAAAAATGCACCAAACATGTCCAACTTGAAGAACAACCCTGGCCTCCCATATAACTGTTCACGCATGTTATTTGATGCAAATATCCATCATCCCATAATATTTATTCAAAATTTCCACTCCTCCGCTCGTGACGCCTTATGCCCAAAGGCTCATGCTGGCTTCCTCTTCGGTCGCATGTGGGAAGGTCAGCCAGCAACCTACGAATGGTCGCGGGTTTTCCCCAGGCTCTGCCCGCTTTCCCGCCACCATAGTGCTGACCTCCGTGGTATAAGTGAAATATTCTTGAGTACGGCGTTAAACGCCAATTAAATAAATAAATAAATACCTCAAAATGTTTCCCTTTTCCCACTTAATCTGTTTTGTTTGCCGTAGATCTTCGTTATCATTAAACATAGCTTGCACAGCACCTACAAGCTAAATTCCAGTTACTGATTCTCATTTGTTGCATGCACATTGAATCACCAGTGATTTCCAGTCATATTAATATAACCGTAAACATTCTTAAGTCGCTCAGCACATGCAACATAGGCGTGTATGAACTGAAACAGGCTCAACCACGTGACAAGTAACACTTTGACAAGACCTACCATCCGTTATAGTTTGTTTGAATTTGTACCGTTGTTACTAAGTATGCATTTTGGTTTCTTACAGTGGATACCGGTCTCCGCAATGACTTTGGGCTACAACAGAGGTCAGGTAAGGGAATAATCCATGTACAGTACACGTCATATCTTCATATGGGAAAAAACGGTACAGTTAAATACGGCTACTTCGGAAAATCGTATGCCCTAACCGGTCTACATTTTTTTTAGATATATACATGTATATAGCTAGTGGGATCACACGTGGTTTTCTTAGTCTTTATTCACTTCTGAAGAACATTCTTTGAAAATTTCCTCCTGCAAAATGATTCGGTGCTCGGGAAAGCGAATCGGACCTGTTTTGGGTCCAGAAAAATGGCGACATACATCATCAATATTGCCAATTAAACCCACCTTATAATCCAAGCGTAATTCTGATAATTCAGTTTTTAAAATAATCTAAGAAAAGAAGAGGAGGTGATGATAAACCCTAATTTTAAACGAAATAATTCTTCTGTTTAGAAGAGAGCGTTTCAGGTCATGTTTTCAGAGACGGTCAGGTCATTCCACATTGCCCCGTCCAACCAGATTTCAATGCGCATGACATTTTAGCTCGGTGACGCATACGTCTATGATTTATTTATCTACTTATATGATTTGTATTTTACGCCCTACTCAAGAATATTTCACTTATACGACGGAGGACAGCATTATGGTGGGAGGCAAGCAGGCAGAGCCCGGGGAAAGCCCACGACCATTCGCTGTTTTCTGGAAGATCTTCTCCCATACGGCCACAGCATGAGCTAGACTTGAACTCTCAATGACTGTATTGGTGAGAGGCTTTTGGTCTTAAGTCCGTGCTAGTGCGCTTACCAACTGAACTGTGTCTATGAAGCATTTAATCAAATGGCTCTTTAGTTCATATTGTAGAGCAAAGGCAGATGGATGGGATAAAAACTAACAATCTCCACATCAGACCATTGAATGTCAGGCGAAAAGTCAATGTTAGCAACGACGTTATGGATAGTTTTCAGTTTGCAGCTGTAAAACCTGTGACATATCCCTAAACTGTAATCCTAAATCACCTGGTAACAATCTTCCGTCAACTCTGTGATCCTCAATACAAGTGCGTGATAAGAGCTTAGGCACTAGATTCCGAGCCGCATTATCGATTCCCTACATGCGTTATCAGATATGGTAAGCGAACTTGAAGCATAAATCAAACGGTTACAATAGGTAACCCTCACTATACTGAAGCACCAGTTCTTTCTTCAAGGGGCGAAGCTCACAGAAAAATCCGGTATAGATACCACTATATAATATATAGGAAAATCTTAGTCTCACACATGCGTCAGCATACCCCACCGTGCCTGCCATCCAGGGCAATGCTTCAGCTCCAACCCAGCAATGCCTGGAGCCCGATTATTGATTGGCTGTCACAATACGACAATATGCCTATACACAGAAGCTTGCTGTCAATGTCATCTGCAGGCGTCACATGGATTGGATCATTACGTGGGGATTTGTACTACCTGGATTGTGATTTAACTGTCTGTCCCAGCTATCCAGTGCACAGTGTGGTTAGCCGAACCACACACCCCCGGCCCCACCTGCACCGCTCCATGCCGTCGGATGTTCGGGATCCAGGGATGCGAGAATCCAGGTTGTACAGGTAACCCTGGAAGCGTGTGCTGTATTAGCACGTGTTTTTAAAACCTGCAGATACAGTTGCCGACGGCTTGCCACGCCCTGAAGAAGACGTAAATCAGAAAGCCGCGTTCACACGAGTTGTCGAATTCGGCAAGTGGAATGAAAATTGGACAAGTCAATCCATAACGCGCCTTCAGACGATGCAGACCTCAGACTTCAGTACATTGCTACCTTCGCATGAAATAACGCATGTTCTATCTTCATTCGGCTATAGTTGAATTCAACAAGTCTTCTCGCTTAACACAGGTCCATACTTGGTACCGATTTGGGATTCATTTGCAAAAAATGAAAATTCTCGGGCTATAAGCACTCGCCATATGAATTCCTAACTATGACTCGATGAATGTATCATGCGACTGAATCATATATTACGTCTGGTCTTCGGTGTGGTATGACTATCCAGCGAGTCAGATAAGTTGAAATAAACAAACACCGTCGTGGTATCAATGAAATAATGCAGAAAGTATGGCCGTTCAGGAAATACACAAACGAACAAAAACTTACAGAAGTCCCGTATGCTAGTTAAATAAAGAAAAGCATAAAATCTTTGTAGCGACATTAGCACAGCTTGGGGAAAACATTGTTAATTCTTTTACAAAATGCAGTTGATTATGCCTGCTATTTATCAGTTCAGTTAATGCACACCGCAATCCGTGATAAATCGGCATTGAAGATAACCCTCCATCATAATGGTAAAAGGCGACTTGAAAATAGTAATATTTTTCTGTTCGTGACCAGCGAGTCAGTGTTGCTTAGCCTTTTCATAAGCTAAACCAACGTAAATCGGTACAAAGGGACAATTAAGCCCTTGTTGCATATTTAGGGCTTTAGAAAGTTGACCTATGATGTCCTTTGATGTTTCATCTGTGAATCTATGGTAATCAGAAAGATTGTCTCGAAGATAGTTTGGTTCCTTCTCATATTTTAAATATAGTCAATTCCCAAGGATGTAAGACGCCTCCACACCAAACTGTGATACTTTTGATCTTCCTTCACAGTAATATCCGGTGGTCCTCTACCAGTTGGACACGAGTTCGAGCTGGCGGAGATGAGGTTTCATTGGGGGCGAGAGGATACCAGAGGTTCCGAACACACCGTCAACTTCAAGGCTTTCCCAATGGAGGTATATCCTAGGATTATTTATTAAATAGTGACAAATCACTCGATGTCTCAGAATGTTTTTGCTTTGACTTCAAAGAATGACCACTTACTGGCTTCTAGAGCTAACTTCTGGAAATGATGATCTGACATTTACCTTGAGCTCCACTTTCATTCTTATTGTAGCTAGCATTTTTCTGAAACTGAACACCGTCTTCTGATGGCACATTTGCTGGCTGCTCAGATACAGGTTTCTACGTTCACGCACATCCGGGTTGATGGATGAGTGTTATAACAAATAGCCTTGAGCTGTTATATTTCTATGTTAAATCGATCGAAACAGAAAACGCGACACATTTGTTCAGCCTTTTGGAATCATGCGTACCGATGTGCAAAACTATTAACACTGGATATAAAAAGGTCTCAATATGAGTTCCGGCTAAGCTAACGTTGATCAAATTAATCAACGCATGAGGTGGATTCAACATCTGGTAAAATAAAATCACAACAGCACTAGATGGCTCAGTTCAGCTGATACGAAGAGGGCGTAATGCTACGCCATGGGGTTGAAGTTCTATAGAGCATGTGTCATCATGACAGTTATAGTCGACGTAAGTTACACGGACTTCTTAAACAGACCCATGGACAACATATTTGACATACTTCAAATACACTTACAGGGGCTACCGATACATAAAATCACTCTACAGAAATAGACTACGCAATATAGCAAGGGCCATGGTTACATAAACATATTTTCGTAAATATATGCACAGGATCGACGCGTTTTATGAACGATTTAGTGTCATCTAGACAGCCAGGTTACTTCAGTCTTCCTGAATGTTCTGTCACCAGGTAAATTCACATGTAGGCTTTTTCAAGATGGTACTTTCAATCCTCCTGAATATGCCCGTACCGAGTCAATCTAGCGCTGATCATCACCAGTAAAGATTGCAAAGTACATTATTATTTGATTGGTGTTTTACGTCGTACTCAAGAATATCTCACTTATACGACGGCGGTCAGCATTATGGTGGGAGGAAATCGGACAGAGCCCGCGGAAAACCCACGGCCATCCGCAGGTTGCTGGCGGATCTTCCCACGTACGACCGGAGAGGAAGCCAGCGTGAGCTGGGCTTAAACTCACAGCCATCGCATTGATGAGAAGCACCTGGGTCATTACGCTGCACTAGCGCGCTAACTTCCGCAGCCACGGTGCGCCCGTCACATTACAGAATAGGTTAACTATCTTGTACATTCCACTCGCACCACCAACGGGTAGGCTTACCGGTACGCTGGGACACTGATCTGGAAATGGAGATCGCCAAACCCTTTAGCTATTGAACTGATCAAGTTCTAAACAAAAGCTTACATGTACACCAATACACCTGCTTCCAGTACTTCCACAAAGGTACAGTCCACCAATTAAAGGCCTTGTATTAACAACACAAAAACACCAGTTCACCACTACCCAACTCTGCGTAGAAATCACAGCGTACAGGGTTAATACCAGTATATCGCTTACGCTGACAAGAAGACATGCGCTCCTCTCTCATGAGTGGGATACGGAAACTGCACTATACTGATTGGCAGTCTATCGCCTCATTTAAATACAGTAAATACCGACAGAAGATCGTGTTGTTTTCACTCTTCATTCGCCATTTTCTGTAGAGTGGTTCATTGTTAGAATTGATAAAACTTTGTCTTGGGAGTGTTGATGTCATGTTACAGCTCCATATGCTGCACTGGAATTCCAACCTGTACACGAGTTTCGAAGACGCCCTTGGAAAACCACAAGGAGTAGCAATCATCGCCTTGTTCATACAGGTACACTTACTGAGAATTATTTCCCCTTATCCACTTGCAGAGTAGTCTTCATCCGTTCAATTCAAATAATGTCTTCAATTGTCTAAATTTTGTTTTTGAATATATAAAACTGTAGCCAGAAATCAGATTTCCCGCATGGGCCACTGAATATACAGATTGGTTCAAAAGATTCGTACTTCCATGGGTACTTCATTACTTCATTCGTTAATGATGACATCGAGTAGCCGTATCTTCTCAGGTCGAGCAGCCTCAGGCCTTAAAAGTATGTAGATGTCATAGTTGACTGTTTAAATGAAACTGTAAACGGAAGTAACAGTCCCCACATGGGCTTTTGAAAAATTGGTGGTGTCAGGACATGCAGATCGGTTCAATCGCCTCTTTAAGCTGTACGGACTTTATTTGGTCAGTGTTGAAGACCCTTGACTTCATCTGGCCCTTTTTGTTACCACTACTATACCACCTCCAGATTACCGAATACTCTCCATAGTTCTTCAAATGATATCTAGCCTTTTTTCACCAAAGGAACGCTAAAATAATGTCGGTTTGGCCTAAAGCCATTTTCCTTCATTTATTCGTTCGTATAAATATCAAGTTTGGTGCCTACTGAAACGACGTCAGTGATGTCCTTCTTCACAGAGTTTGAAAATTCTCTCATGCTGCAGTACGCTGTCACGAGAACAGACATGTGATCATAGGCATATTTATGTTACAATTGTCTTTAAGATACAAGGACGTCGACGTCCTGCTCAGAAAAGTATGCTTTTTAAATACAAGTATACTAGGGATTATAAAAACGACAAAACTTAAAAAAAAACTCTCTTTTTATCACGTTCATCTAATGTAGATTGGCCGAGAACATGCGGGGTTGAAACTGATCACGGATTGCCTGGAAGATATCCAACATAAGGTAAGATGTCAAGGAAATGGCAACGTTGTTCTCATGTTCAAAAATTCATGACTACATGCATGGAACAAAGCTACCTAGCTCCAATCTACAGTTACCTTTCATCAAGGTTTTCAATTTTAAGATGAAGAAATCAGTCAGCCTTTAGCGAGTCTAAGTAATTTGTATTTGGATCTGCCTGGTTTTCCCACTCCCTAAAACCATTTCCGTATGTCACTAATCGCTCACACGCGCGCGCGCACCCGACGACACATAAATCAGAGAGTTAATTAACTATTTCTTCACCCCGAGAGAGGCACAGATTTTGTTTGCTTTCTTCTATCTAAACTGTTAAAAAAATTCAGTCTACAACACATTTGACACTTTCCTTTCCTTATTTTAAGAGCCATAAACTGGCTCAAAGTGAATACTAAATCTGGCTTATGTCTGCATGACAGCCTCTTGACCCTGGGGCCTGCTGAAGTCTGGTGATGGGCTACATGTATAAAGCATCCCTGAGTTAACTTGACTTAACATTGTCTTCATGTAATGGTGTACAAATTGTGAAGACAGCATAGGATCTCAGTAATTCCAGCCCAGTGACGTCTAATAAATGCAGATAAAATCACTGACCTTCAAAAGTCTTCTAAAAGCATGATGTTAGGGGAGTATAAGTTGTTACAATTTAAGCATTTAATGAACGATCAGAATAAACCCCTGGCTGACGTAAGTTAACAACAGACTGAATAACACTGATGACGCGAGACCACTTGTGTTTCAGACAGCCGTCGTTTGAGTGAAGCGTACTGAGGTAAAACCTCATTTAAATATTAAAAATAAAATTCTATGATCCTCTTCAGGGCAGGTCACGGACCATCACTACTGCATTCAACCCAAACTACTTTCTGCCTGGTAAGTATAACTTAACAGTATCCGGAAAGAATTTTGATCCGAAAATGAAATCTCTCTGAGTAATCACGCAATGATGTGCTACCATATCTATGTTATTTCGTAAAATCGTGTGTAATTTGTAGCTGTTGTTTTGCTAGAAATAAACCGCAGAAATCTGGACAATCTAAACATAATTGATTCAAAAGACCATGGCTGTTTCCCCTTCAAGTTTAGAACGTCGCTACGTCAAAGATGGCCTGGTTCGTTTACTTGACAGCCACCTAGGTGAAAAAACGCCTCCAAGCACCAAAGGTCGTCAGGACCCAGATAAACATTTTCATGCAACGTTACATTGGATAATTGTAAAGACTTGTATTAAAAAATATACTGAATGATTTTCACCAAGAAACCAATAATATGTCAATAACATTAGGAGAATGTTGACGATAGCTTCACACAATTTGAAAGCATTTATCCATAAATTTATTTTCATCGACTCTATGCTAAGATTCATCTCAAGCCAACTTCCTTGTCTTAAAACTCTGATGCCTGTATTGGATTAGGTAACCAAACCCCAGCTTCATAAAACTTATTGAGTGTTAAGTAGTATTTGAGGCTAAATACACATCATAGTTCTACAACATATGTTGCCATGGTAGTTAAGGATTTCCTTACCTGAGTGCGTTTCGTGAAATCCGGCTTAGCCGTTTATGTCGCCGTGGCTTTTTATTGTTTAGTTAATTGAACCTAATTATCTAACACAAGGACATTTTCCAGCATGCATTTTCGAAAGTAGATCATCTCGATCATTCACCGCTAACAATCACATAGGGCACAATCTACTGATTGTAGACCCGCTGCTCAGAGATTACTGGACCTACCCCGGGTCCCTGACAACGCCACCTTGTTGTGAAGAAGTCACGTGGTTGTTGTTCCGCTATCCGCTTACAGCCTCTCACTCTCAGGTAAAGTATTTATCTTTAAAAAAAATGGAGAATTACACCTCTAAAAGCTTTTCTAAGCATAACCGTGTGTCCCACCCCTGACATGATCGTGGTTTGTTTGTGGTGCGCTTATTGAACCATTGTAGAACACAGACAGAATGGACAAGTTGTATTCTTAGTTTATCCGCATATCACAACTGTAAATTTCATACTCAGGAGATAACGTTTATAGATGAATGATTACAGTGGAAAATCAGGCAACTCTGCTAGATTTAGCAGGCATTTAGCCCCACACATCTACATCTCATATATTGGCTGACATTCTTCAACTGTTTAAGCATTCAAGCCACATGAATCATTGTGTTACAAAATCCATGCCATAGCCGATTCTCCTGCTCTAAGCTCACGTTTGTACAGGATAAAAGGCTTTATTATTCTACTTATTAGTTCGCTGGTATCAGTAAAGTCCCTATGTTTGTCTCAAGTGAAGACGGATGAGAAATTGGCTTCGTTTCTGAAATATTTAATGTTATGTGTACCTTATTCTGTATCCTATTTACTTGATGTCATTTCATACGGAAAACTACTTTATTTGTCTTATGATTGCATATGTGAACCGCTCACGATGATGCTTTAACACTTCCAAAGCATTCAGTATTATTTATTAGAAATCAAAGTCAGGGAAGGAAAGTATGCAAAAACGTCCACAGATATAAATACAGCTACTGTTTCGAGACTGTCGGAGTTTTTGCCATTCTCCTGTACATGCACTTAAAGTTGTTAACGTACCACCATATGATGATTCGGGCTTATTTCTCAGCTCTCTTGTATCCTCACAAGATTTCACTTTCTGTACTGGGCCCGATTTCACAAGGCCATTTCTGACTTAAGTCAATAATTTAAGACCTTGCCACAAGGCTCAGTTATTAATACTGGAAGTTGAAATTTTTACTCATGTGTCCTGAGACAGCATTGATGACTTTGGTAAATATTCTAATTTTTTCTAGTCGAAAAGTAAGCTCTAAAGTGGTATTTTAAATTTTGACTTAGGTCAGAGCTAGCATTGTGGGATCAGTCCCAGATTAACAATTCACCCATATGTTTTAATCCACTGTAAAAATCAACAAAATAGTTAACAAAACATCCAGAAGTCTTTAGAATGCTTCTTGTAACCATGTCGCCTTAAAGACGTTTCAATAAATATTTTACCAAATGCCATTTGACTTTTTGCCGGACATACAGATTGAGGAATTCCGAAGGCTGCGCACACACTGCAAGGGAGATTACCCGCCATCAGGGGAAGACGGAACAATGGTGGACAATTTCCGCGTCACCCAGCCCTTAGGTGACAGGGTGGTGCGTGCCTCATTCCAGTAACCCCATTTGTACCCCTGGTACGCGCTGAGACCCTCGTCTTTGGAAAGTGTCGTCTGTGATCGTAACAACTAATGTCCTCCGCCTCCCCGTCCCAATACTAGACGTTTAAGAGAGGTGTAGTAGTTTCTTGTTCAGAAGGGCACAAGGAGGAATAGACAGCACGATAGGTGGAGAACTAAAGCGAAAGTGAAATTACAGTAACGCCGAAATGACCAAGGAGACACTTATACAGAGTTACCTGGCCTTCTTCAGACGATAACTCCCCCCCCCCCAACAAGGGTTATCTTCTCTTTTTACTGCGTTGCTTGTGTTTTTGCGTGGCAAGTGTTTCAGTCGTTGTCTATTACAATAGCAGCTGGAAATCATTGTAATACATTTGCCACTCAGGAAAGCTTACACATGTACATTTTCCACGTAATCGCTAGTTTATTACCAGAGAAGATTTCTCGGGCAGGAGATTGAATTTACAAGCGCCATAGGGATATGTTCTGGAGTATATCTCATAGGCCATTTCACTGCTGTGCCATTGGCCTGAAGGAACCTAAGGAACAATACAAACAACCATATTGAATTTTCTATCTGGCTTTTGTGAATGAATGTTCATAGCTTTATCCCATTCCACACTATTTCAGCCATAACGTGGCAGCTGATTTTTGTCACAAATCGCTTTTATACAATTTGGTGTAAAAAGTGTAGAGTGAACTCATCTTTTCTATCGGACTCGATTATTTCAGCATGAATTGTGTGAATGACTTTTTAACTGTGTCCGTGTCCGTGTTTTTTGGCGGAGCACTGACCGAACTAGCCAGTGTCGCCCTGATGAGCTGCTATCATTCTGGTACAGGGGAGATAACGCATGTACAATTTACACAAGAAAAGGACAGGTCCCTCCGGCAGCAGAGAGTTGTATGTTCATGCATAAGAGGCATCAATCTGTGGCCCGCTTCCCTCATGATCACCACCCGTACTGCGCAGAACCAGCAGTTGAAGTTGCTTTGTGTGGCTGAATTTATTCCATCGTGTATGTTTGGCTCTAAAGTTAACCTCATGCTTCCTTGCGTTCGTCCTACAAGTCCAGTTTCCTGCACTCATAAATTGGTCACTGTTCCGTAAGTGAAACATTCTTAAGTATGACTTTTAATAGCAATCAAATCAATAAATATTTAAACCCTTCTACTACTAACCTATCGTAATAAATGGTAGATTGGTTAAGGCTGTTGTCTCCGGGACAACGGGAGCCGATCTTTTCGAGTGACTTCATGCATGGCATCACTACTTGCGTGCTTAGCACACATGAATTAGTGACATCATATAAGAAGCGACTGGAAAAGAACGGTCCCGTTGTCCCGCAATGGCCCAGATACGTAAAGCTGTTGATTCCTAGCCGCGGACACGGAATGTTCAAAGTGGCGCCGCCTGCACTGTAACTCTGGGCTCTTGCAATACGTGACATGCAACCGTCGTACGTTAATTTATCTGAGTCACAAGGAACCGAACGCCATTAATACCGAATAATGCTTGTGTGTGCCAGTGTCGCAAAGGACATAAGTACTGAATGCTTATACTGTATGCGTGTGATCTATGCTACTGTCAGAGGCACTATATATACTGAATCATGCTGTATACGTACATTGTCCTGTCGTGTTTAGTCGTACTAGGGGCCACATTTTATATCGAAGCGAGTCTGGTACATTAATGTCTCTAATGTCGTGAAACAGCATTGTCAAGTGTGCGACGGCTACATTAATACTTATTTTCTAATTAATCCACTGCTTTGAATTCAGCCAACTGCGTACACAGTCGTTATGCGCTTGATGGGATTTAAATGGTGGTATTCAGTTCATTAAAGTTGTCATATAAATGCCGAATGTTCATTTTTGTTCCCGTAAACAAACTAGGTACAACCTCTATGTTTATTCCTGTAGCATATTTGGTTATATATACATACTTATTCTGGCGTTCTAATGAATGGGTAGTATCAGATGCATGTTAACTTGGTGAACCTTGGTCTATGCAATGTGGCAGTAGATAATTTCATGACACGTCTCCAGCTCATCTAGTGTTTCACTTGATAATTCGGGATTTGATTGCCCGACTTTTCCTCCACTTACGGATTTGTCACCAAGGATGGTGTATCATTAAACATAGGTCATTATCGGAGAAGTTGTTCTCGTCGTAGGCTCACCAATGAAGCCGTGGGTTCGAATCCAGGTCTGGCTTACTTCCCTGCTTATGTATAGGAAAGAGGTTTGTCAATTACATATACATTGATCTATTATCAAGTATCAAGGAAAAATTCTGAACATTAACCCAAAATGTAACAGCATCGTAAATGTCCACCTTTATGCACAGATTCTAAACGTATGCACACAGATTTATTCATATTCACACAGCGTTTAAGCGAGAGGCATTAGTCATTCATACCCAAACATGTATACAACAGAACATTTTGAATACAGAAGCTCCAAACATTTACCCCAGGGGAACAACAGTGATTCATGGTCACTTTTACACAAAATACCCTAGTACATGCAGACATCGTTACATCAATACCACTCGAAATAGGTCATAGCGGATGCACATTAACACCACACGACAGATACTAACCGCCTTATCAGACATTTTCGACACTTTGAAATCATTTAAAATGTGACACCTAATGGATTAGACACCTTGTCACCACAGGCACTGGACATCTTCACACCACAGGCACTGGACACCTTTACACCACTGGTGCTGGACACCTTCAAACCACAGGCACTGGACACCTTCACGCCACAGGCACTGAACACTTTTACACCACAGGCACTGGACACTTTCACAGAACAGGCACTAGACACCTTTACCCCACAGGCACTGGAACGCTTCACACCACAGGCATTGGACACTGTCACGCCACAGGCGCTGGACACCTTCACACCACAGTACTTGACACCTAGTCACCACAGGAACTGGAACCCTTCACACCACAGGCACTGGACACCTTCACGCCACAGGCACTGGACACCTTGACACCACAGGCACTTGAGCCCTTCACACCGAAGGCATTAGGCAACTTTACATCAGAGATATCAGACATTTTTACATATATGTTTTATGCTATATTGTAAATGTTGCAAATGTAGCTATTGGCAACATAGCAATACTTATATCTACCCTATTTGACCTTCAAGCAAGTCTTTACGAGAGATGGTGACGTCAAACAGCTGTTATGCAGATCTTAAAGGTTATCCCTAGAGCATTTTTCTTTTAAATTTATATATAAGGAAGAAAAAGTATTTACTATTCGTAAACAAATCTTATATATATATTTTTTTTATAATTTCTTTTCGAAATTTGTGTTAATTTGGCCAGGAAGTTCCATGTGGGCGTGCTGAGCTAACTGGCTAGTCCTATAACAGCGCACCTCGATCTCCTATCCAAATCAGACGAAGATTTAACTGACCTGAATTAATCCGAAAGCGATATATACGACTTAGACGAAAGTTTTTATATTAACGAAGATTCTTAAGTCAACGAAAGGACTTTGCAAGTTATTTCTACAAATATGGAGCCATACCTATCCCAGCCCTACTTTGACTCCGATTCGGATTATCTTAGTGACCAGGTTAACCTAACGACAGCCATGATGACGGTATATCCCATCCTGGTAACATTATCGCCTGGTTAACATTAACTTGTAGGTGCTGTTTACTACTTTTTTCTGCTTAATATCTGGGGAAATGTGGCTTCGGAATGTTTCAAAGCTTTTTTTTTCGATTGAGAGCAAACTGATCCATGTAATCGAGCCCCTTAGCTTGAAAGCAGTTCGCAGTAGCCCTGAATACCGCGACAGAAACAGGACCAGTGCCATACCTACATATTTACAAAGAGTCAAAGTTAATCGCATGTATTAATCACTGCACTCAGTAAAATGAATTTTCAAAATCCTGATACTCAGATAAACCTTTTCTGTAAATGTATGTGTGCATTAGAAGGACATGGAAATTTGTCCCTCTGTGAATGTCAACTACAGTCTCGTTTTCCTGTATTTATCTTTTACAAGCGTTTTCGAAAACATAGTAGTCGTATATGTACTTGTAAAAAATGACCTAAATAGCAAATAAATTGTGCTGTATGTTTTGTAAATGATCATGCAAATCGTCCACTGTAACTATGCCACATGAATCCGGGATTACATCAGCAGGCCCGACGGGTAGGTCCGGAAGCTCATTAAAAATAGATTGGCTTTGCTATATTCACCAACTACATGTATATAAAACTGTGTTATTGTTAACACAGTACATCGTACGACAGCACTCTGGGGAACACGTGGCATTTGCTTTTTCTTACTCACCTGGAGGTTATCTACCTATATCTACACACACACAAAATTTCAGGTAACTTGAATATCATTCCCTGGTTACTATTTGTTTGAAAAGCGTCACGTCAACACAGTAGCTTTTAGCTACAAGAACAAGTATACCATTACAAAACACTGGTGAACACGGCTTTAACTTCAATCAATAATTCTTAGCAGACCATGCATGCATTAACCTAAGTCCGTCTCTGTGTATGTGAACAGTTTTATTGCTCAATTGGAATGTTGATACGCACTGCTATAAAGGTTCTTTGGTTACAGTGCCTTCATGGAAGGCGACATGTGCATCTTAACATAACAAAGTATGGACGCACCACCCTCTCACCGAAAACTACACAACACTTGTGCATCAGACTGCAACGACTAATTCAAACTCAGTAAGGAGTTTTACAAAATCTTATTTACTGTATTCTCAAATACAGTATTGTGTTGATATAACTCGTGTGACACACATTCGTATTTTCAGCACTAAACCAGTACAAGATAGAGCGGGAATTTTATGATAGATACACGACGTTTATCAGTTGTGTCAGCGAGTCGATCATTTAAGGACGGGACAACTCACAAATCTCTCCTGACACAAATCTTACCAGCAAGACGGTTTAAGGCCAGGGGCGTTCCACCCGAAACTAGCCCAGCAAGATCTCACTCAATCTCGAGCCCCTTGGAGTTCAGTGAACAGTCAGGTGGCTAAGCTGATGAACGGTTTCGCATTACACAACAACAACACAAATTGTTTTAACTGGATCCTTGCCAATGCCTTGTAGTTGGATGGCTAACTGCACGTGATTGTTCATGTCTGAAAAGACGTCTGTGCACAGGTCAGGATGCCCATCCTGCTCTGATGTTATTGTAATGAGGCATAGACTGATATAGGATTTGTAACATTTTAACCTTTCAAAACGGTCACACCGCTACCGAACCGTTCGCCGGTCGCTAAATAATGCAAGACAATTTGGAATTCCGAGATTAACCCGAGCCACACATTTAAAACGTCAAAAGACCCAGTTACCCAGAACGAAACGATGCCACCGAAGACTGGCATTTACCACTACTGACCGCTCACGCTCACGTGGTTTGTCACATGATATACCCAACTTGGCTTCAGTGTTTCACCCCACTATATGATGTGTAAGATTACACGCACATAAGCTTATCTGCCAGATCATAGGGCACCGGGAACAGCCACTTGTGGTAGTACAGCAACCAGGACTTCTCAGGTAAAAAAGTGGTCAGCACTGCTTGGTAAAGTATGTAAAGTCAACTTAAACTGCTTTAACAAAATCAGATCAGTGAGGTGTATGTTGGATGATTTACCCAGTCACATACAGACAGAAGTCAAGTGCTTCACGTTTCACTGAATACAGGTGAACACGGACGCTATCCTGACCCGGTTTGCTTTTTGAACAGGTGTTTCTGTGAGAAATCTGATCACGTGCACACAAAGTTTCAAATTTTCGAAGCCGTCAGATGTTTTATACCGATTTTCTAATGATAACAACGTTCTTCACATGGCAAGGGGTGATTTAATTTAACATGTCTAACGATTAATAAAAGGCAAGTGTAATATGTTTGCGCCGTCTCCGATTATTACTGCAGCCCCCGGCCGCCTCTTTACTGCTTCCTAAACAGCGTGTGGGGGGGGGGGGGGGAGCCGCAGAGCAAATCATAACTTGGTCATTGTGATTCTTATTTTTCAAATGTTAGTACAAACAAGTCCTTTGGTTCATCATACCTGGTATGCTTCATGTTACCCATCCTCGGCTTACTCTGTTCAAGCTACCTGGGTGACCATAACCCCTCTCCAAGCCTCACAGGGCCGTATAGATCTTGATGTCTAGATCTGCAGGTGTCACACACCGGGAAAAGTGGGTCAGTTGTTTGCACAACTCTGGACACCCAGCTTTCTATAGATATAGCGTGGTATTACTGAGAATACTAATGAAATAAGGCAACCTTTTTATTTTCCACGCATGTAGATTCTGTTTAGGCTGATAACATTATTAAGGCCCAAAGTCAACTGTCCTGTCTTCCTTTCCATAGCTCTAAAGCTAAACTACATTATCGTCCTCTCCACGCCACTGACTAGTGTCGCTACATGTACAACGTCAGTCTATCAACAATACTGTGAAGGCCACTACAGGTAATTTCATTAATTTAAAACGAGTAACATTTTAACGCAGCTAATGTCAATACATGTAACAATTCGAAGGCAGGCAATGCTTGTTATTACATAAAACACTGGGAAGGCAGGTATAATGTCTGTTGATAAATGTAACAGTGGAAAGAGAGGCAATGTCTATGAATGCATGGAGCACTGTATAGGCAGGTATAATGTCTGTTGTCATATGTAACACTAGGAAGGTAGGCAATGTCAGTAAATACATGTAACACTGGGAAGGCAGGCAATATTATTTTTCTGATACATCTCTGTGGGTATGAGCAGTTTAACCCACTAGACGTGTCATTTGCTGTCATACAGAGGTTAAGCTGCGTAGCGTACATTAAGTTGTTCATGGCAATCACGTGCACCCGTACGTTACGCTCAAGTGGCTAGCCTTACATTTGATGAAAAGATGCACTAAGTCACATCGGTATTTGGCCAGAGCCCAGAGGCTAGCTGAGAACTGAAAAGAACTAGGGGACCATCTACAGTGTCTGAGCTTATAGGTGAGGATATACTGACGAGTATAATGTTAATCAATGTTCATGTCACCTGGTGGGTTGATAGCCATGTAGTTCATTGGTATAACGGTTTAACGTAGGTAAGTAAGCGACTTGTGGCATGACTTCTCTTCTGTCCTCGTGACTTCAATTCCGTGACTCCAATCTCACTGGCACTGCTTACATGTGTGTAAGAAAGCTGCTTGATCCAAATAGTTCATGATTGACCAGCAAGCATTGCGACACTCATGCACATCCAGGTTGACTTGCGGCAGTGCATTAGTTGTAAGCAGCGTCATAAAACCAGACCACAAAGGGCCGGGCACACGGGTCTAGTTTGTTGTCACTTGTTGTGAAAAAGGCTATTCACGGGCAATGAACCATGGTAACGTTTCTTACGGGTGTGGAAGAATGTAGATGCATAGGACTAGTGGCGGCCAAGAGGTAAGTAGGTTAGAGTGGATCTAAGGAATAGTCAAGGAAACGTTCTGCAGCATATTATAGTTAGCCATCCTACCACTTGTCAAATGTAGTAGCAGTTTTCATGTAAACAGTTATATATTCTCGATGTGCAGGATCTTGTGTATATCTAGGCTAGAGCCTCGTGAAGGGGGGCGCAGGGGTAACTCAGCCATACAAAATTACCAGTGATGAACTGACAATATCCAGGATCTGCAAGTTAAACAAAACTGCCCCCCCCCCCCCCGACAAAAAAAGAAAATTAACCACGAGATCAGTTCATGCGACACTTATATTAGGCAAAGTATTATTTTTGTGTTTAATATTTTCAAGATTTATGGACAAATAAATGTATGCTATGACGGTTAAGGTTATATTTTGAGGAATTTAAGTGACTCCTCTTTTTCAGGTAAGTACTAGAAAACTAAATTCGCCAGTTTCATAACACAGTATTTGTTTACCTAATTCTGCACGAGGCATGCTCCTGGGGGCGTGTCAGGTGGTAATGTTTACATATTACATGAATAATTAGAATAAAACCCTAACTTAGGTACACTGAGAAGAGATGGTATATCACCTGTAACGTGTGGGCATTTGTCATCTATCACACTGTGATAACTACTCTCCATGTTGTGGTCCTTTGTGTTTTGTTATGCTGGTGGACTATGAGTCTCGGGGGCCTGGTACCTTTGCATCGTTTAATGTGATGACAACGCGTAGTTTAGATCTGTGGCCCACATTCGTTTTGGAGTTGCTACTTTTAGTGGCTGACCAAGTGGTATCAAATCTAAAGTCCTTTGCTTCCGTACTGTGATCTTTCACTGGTCTTGAATCAATTGAACATATAAGATTGTAACTTGCACGGCGCCTGGCACCATGGTGTAAGCAGAATTAGGTAAAAAAAAATGCAGCGTTCAATTCAATTTACAAGATGTTACTGGCCTAGAATTACTCAAAATGCTGTGTTGTCATCATATCTAACATATGTACACAAAAAGACTACGGCATAGAGAGTAAAACCAGAGCAGGGACGACAGTGTGACATTTAGATGTCTGTTATTACTTGAATACCCAGCTATTCCTGTTGTAGTATATAATAATAAACACTTAAACATTAGTTATTATTACATGATATGAATATTCATATTCCAGCATCGACGAATACCAAATATGCCTGCCTCAGAAAAGTACGAGTGCAGTTTAGACAAAGCCAGTCTGAAAAAAGCCCAGAAAGAGCTGAATGAAGACCCCAAGGAGCGTGAGAGCGCCGTGGCGTCTTTCCGACAGTGGATTGAGCAGAATAGTGCTTGGTTAAAATCTCCCACAGGTAAAACAACAACCTGTCGCATTCCTACACGACCGATCATTAAAAATGTGCCTGTTACAAAACGCTCATCGTCACACAAATGCTTCATGTATTTAAATTTGAGCACACATGTCTCGCGGGCAAAAACAAATTGGACACACTTCAGTACCATCACGTTAAGAAACTAATTCGTGACATGACATGCATGATGACTTTCAATTTCCAATGTTTACACAAAAACACCAACTGTGCATGTCTATTTGCAAAAATACAATATGTAAATATCTTACCTTGTTTTTCAAATTATTTGTTTTTTGTTGGTATTTTTTTTGCGGCCACTGTGCACTATTACTTTCCCCCAGGCACTAAATTTTTACTACGGTTTCTTTGCAGCATTTCTTTTTCTGCAGATACTGAATTTTTCGTCGGTTTTCTCATAAGGCTATAAAATTTGGAATATTTCACTGAATTTTTACTACGGTTTCTTTGTAACGCTTAATTTGCACTTTCACGTTTTCCGCAGACACCGAGTTTTTACTACGGTTTCTTCGCAATGCCAAATATGCTCAACTTGATGCCCGGAAACGGCTTGTGAGTTACTGGACCAGTCGTACGAAAAACAAGGAATGGTTTGAACACGTGGATACACAAGACAAAACCTTGGAAGAGTGTTTGAGAATGGGGTGGGTCACTTAGATTTGTTCTCTTGTAAATCAGCGAATTAGACTCGTCACAGAAAGAACATAGTCTGGAATTCCACAAAAGAGTACATTTATTTATTTATTTGAATGGTGTTTTGTCGCTGTACTCAAGAGCATTTCACTTACACAACGGCCGCCAGCATTATGGTGGGAGGAAACCTACCACTATCTACAGGTTGCTGGCTTAAAAAGGATGAAGTATTCAGCTAATTGTAGAATGTAAGACGTCAAGGTAATGGGCAGAGGAATTCGTTGTGACAAATAAACAAATTGTCCAGTCCTGCATATACCTTAGTGTATTATGTCAAAACAGAAAGGAAACACCTCATGCAACTCCCCAACAAATTCTGTTAAAAAGCAGCAATTTGCAAGAACCATTGAAGAGCTACAGTAGTATCGTTTGAAGTATGATTGTTCTATAGCTAGACACATTATATATATATATATAACTATAGTGAATAGATCATTTCGTCATACTGCCACTAACATCTTCTGTCTTCTGTGGTGTTCATTGATTTTCGATCCCAACAAAGTTAACTGATAAAAAGTGTTGCTGTGTACCATCACTTAGTTGAGTATTATTTTTATAATTGAATTTTCCCATTTAATACCAAAACTCATCTTCAGGCCTTTTTTCCGTGTATGGTGAATAAAACCAATATTAGTTCAATTATATCAAATTAATAATATGGAATGTAACTTCTGTTCGAAAACCAGTCTGGGTGAGATAGATCCAGAAGATAAAGCCAATTAAACGATGTAGAGAAAACCTGGGATATAATATTGGCACTGTTTTCCCAAATTTTTATCTGTTCCCACAGTTAAATTACTGTACCTCTGACTGTGAAGGTGTGTGATGGTAATTTGTTTGCACACAGAATTAACATTCGTATCGGGTGTGATGATAAACTGTCGCTTATAATAAGTACTGATGCAGGCAAAATTTTGCCATAGAGGTTACTATGTGAGTATATATATATCTTCCAGAAACTTCATGCCGTTGCCAGAGAGAGACCAGGAGGGTCGTCTAATAATACTGGGAAAACCAGGTCAGGACTGGCAGATAAATAATGGCACATATTAATTAATCTAAAATCTTAATTTATTTATAAAGTCCTTGTTTATTTAAATATCAGAAACGTCCACTACATTTAAGATTTCATCATCCAAGATTGCACGCGATGGAACAATATGTTGTCTTAAATTTTTTTATTCCATTTATTTTGTGTAAAACGCGAAACCTTGATGAAACGTTCAAAAACTTCCTCATGACAAAGTAGGGTTAGCATCTTTCAGTGATTGTCGTAAATAATCCAACTCTAACTCTTTGCTTTACAGCATCAAGAAAACATTATTTCTCTAGCAGCCAGCAAAAACCTAGAATACATTTGGAAACGTTTAAATTCCGTATTTTAACTGGAGTTTGTTTTTACGTATTTTTTAAAAGTCTGTTTAACTTTGAATGTGCCGATTTCCGGAAACTATGCTGATTATTGTTTTAAACGAGGTATAGCTACAATACAGCGGAGGTATTGTCGATCTGGCGCTAAGCCGTATTCATTCTTTCATTCATGAATTCATTGCTAGCTGGCATCGATGTCTCTGGTAAGTACACCATTGACGACCTTATGAAAGCCTCAGGGGCCGTGGTGGATTACTGTCTCATGGACGAAAACGTGCAGGTGAATGGATTCTCCATGATACAGGACATGTCGGATTTGACACTAAAACATCAGTCATTCTTTGGAGTGGATACAATGAGGAGATCTATGAAAGTGTGGCTAGTAAGTGAAGGAAAATTCCCTCTTCTTTGCCTACAAATAATGATATGACTTAAACTGAAACACTTATAAGCCAAAACATATAGGTTCTGTTTTTGAAGAAAAATACTAATTGAGGAATTAAATTATTAATTTAAGGACATGATTTGAAACGTTTGTTGAAACATCTCCAGTCTAGTTTTACAACACTAGATCAATTTTTATCACTAAAACTGTATAGAAAAAGAAATACATACTTGTGGTCGAAAGATTCCTTACTCTATGCAATTCTCTTCCTTGGAAAGTAGAACATAAGGGCTGACCTGTATATAGTTAAAACAGGATCTCATGTTTTTGCTGACTTTTTTCTTTGTCTGTATGTCTGTTACACAAGGCTTTAGATGTCTGTATATCAAGGCTTCAGGTGAAATATTGTGCATCAGTTGACCTTGTGGGCTGTGGCAAAGTTTTGCGTTCTCGAAGGGCCTTCCTGCTATTTGTTTCTATTCTTCAGAAATCGTACCCAGCGCGATACAAGAATGTTCACTACTACAACACTAACCCGATCTTTGAAGCCATCTTTGCCATTATAGGGCCACTCATGCCAGAAAAACTGAAGAAGAGGGTAAGTAACCAACCACGTTCACGGCAATGTTGTGGATCCTTACTTCGCCAAGCTATCGGTGACAATTCCCACAAATTTTCATGAATTACCATTTCATAAAGTGTTTTCTCTCACTACATTTACTAAGTGCTTTGTGAAATTGGTTGTTAACCCGTCACCTATGATGAATACAGAAGTTTTTGCGCTATGCCTATGTTAATCAGTTCTGATTGAACAAATTTAACTGATGTATTATATATCTATGTGTCGTATTCGTGTGTCTCTACATTTAACCCTTGCTAAATAAATAATGCCGCTTTCACAGAATACAACAAATGTCAGAATCGTTCCAGCAGGAGCACCGTTGCAACACTTTATTTTACTACTGACGAGCAATCCACAATGAATTCAAACTCTTTGTTGCAGCTACATTTTCACGGGAAGAATCTATCTGGGGTGTACAAACACATTGATCAAGTTTACCTTCCGTCCGAATACTTACCTGACGACTTTAAAGGGAAGACTGTGGGCAGCGTCCAGGACTGTATAGGTTAGTGTAGAACTGAGAAGTCACCACTTCAAAACCGATTCAAAACCTCGTGTAGTTCTGACGGGGAACCTATGTCCGAGAAGCTGTTGTAGCCTGAGAAGCTGCTATATCTGAGAAGGTGTTCCGGTCTGAGAAAGAATGTGATTTTGGCTGACTATAGGTGTTTTGGTTGTTTCACCTAGGAAAGTGTTTTGGTATCTGAAGGTGTTCAAATGTGCTTTTGTCAGAAGATATGTTTTGGCCCGAGAAGGTGTTTTGTCTGATAAGGTGCTTAGGTATGACAACACATTCAGTTGTGAGAATATTTTGTGTGAGCAGGCGTTTGGTCTGAAAATGTGTTTTAGTCTGATACAGTGTTTAATGTAAGATTTGTATTTAATGCTTTTGTAGTTAAAAGCTTTCAGAATGTATATTGCCTCTTGTCCTTTTTTCAAAATATTTTATATTAACCTCAGATGTGATAGTAGTTGAAAATAGTATTCTACATACAGAATGCGTGGCTGAAAGAGTAGATTAAGTAAACATGCCAGAACCAGCCTAAGCAAATATAGTCTGTTTGGTTTTCAGATGACTACGTCCAGAAGATTCAACAGCCGAAGGTCCGAGATTATTTGTTACATTTATCCAGTCCGGAGTTTGGTGTGAACGAAGATCTGAAACCCAGCGACGACGAACTCTTTAACGAGGCTTTCAGAAAACTTAATGTGGACTGAAACTAGATATACAAAATACTGAAATTAGACGTACAAAAGACTGAAACTAGCTGTACAGAAGACGCAAACTAGATATACAAAATACTGAAATTAGACGTATAAAAGACTGAAACTAGCTGTACAGAAGACGCAAACTAGATATACAAAAGACTGAAATTAGATGTACATATGGGGCTACGGAATTTATAATATTCACATTTTATATAGATACATAGATGGGAACGCGATGCATCTTCTTCTGGAGCTTTGATTCAACTAAAAAGTACTTGAAATTATACATAAACCTAGGCTTTACTGCCCTACGAAACAACCGTGGTTCAAGTGATTTTTCAAAAAATTAAGTTTTTCAAGACCTACGTTAAATCGAATCATATGACCAGATGAGTCATTCATGGTTCATCTCATGATGACTCAATAAAATAATCAGATGAATCTTCATGGGCGTAATCCATTAGGTCAAATGACTCATAAAACTCATTTGAATAGAAAAACTCTGGTCTTTTAATAAGTTCACTCAAACTTTTTTCTTAGTTTGGAAACGGTCACAAGCGGTAGAACATAAGAACATAAGAACAACGACGCTGTACTAGGAGGACACAACTGGTTCAACGGACATTCTTCTGCCATCATACAGCGTGAACAGCTAGAACGTCCTGTAGTCATACCTATTAACTGCAAAGTGCATGATACAACGACACTTTTCGCTTTGTAGCACGAAGATTTTAGTACAATAAACAATTAACTGTCACAGTGTCACAGATTTCTACGTCTGCTGTGTATTATCGTGAAGAAAAAAAAACAGTCTAATGAGTTTAACGTGGCGAGCGGGGAAAGGGGGGTGGTTGGTCTCTGTGGAGGAGGGGACAGCACACTAGCGTAGCACAATAACTCGGGAGCATCTCAACAATGCTGTCGCTGTGAGTTCGACTCAGGCTGGCCTTCTCTCTGCCAGCAATCTAAGGATGGCCGTGGGTTTGCCCAGGCCTCTGCCCGGTTTTCTTCCGCCGTATTGTTGGTCGTCATCCAGGAAGTGAAATATTTTTGAGTACTTTGAGCAAAATAAATAAAAATACATATTAATAAATATGTTCGTTTACAAAGACTGATCGTTGTCACATCTTAAGATACTTCAGTGCTGCCCACGTAAGCAATTTCACAGGACCCGTTCATCCAAAAGTCCATATCAGTGGCTGGTCATAACGTTTAAGACGATTGTATTTTACACACTGGTTTCCACCAAGCATGATACTGAAAGCCGATCTATGACTCAAATAGGCTTGAATAAGGCGTATAACACCAATCGATCAATTGATATATCAGTCAGTCAGTCAAAGACCTATGCCTAAGTCTCGAGGCTGATATATAATTAGGAACTTTAGACAACACGGATTGGCTGGTACCACAGATTAATTCTTTAGAAAATTTACTGGTAAGATTGAATCACTGTGCTGTATAGACCTGTGAACCAGTCGGAGTCTCGTTAAGAATCATGGTCAGTTGTAAGATTTGTTCACCATACGTGTCTTCCCAGGCGCCTTATAGGGGCGTATTTATCAGACAGATTGTACATGAATATTAATAAATGCTGCCTTCAGTCAGATTACACGTCAAGCCTCGGACAACTGGGATACAACAACAACAACGGCTCGCCAAGCAAACGGCCCAGCCCGAACGCCTGGCAAATGCTGTCATCCCAGACTCCATCGCAATGGCCACACAAGTCGAAACTGAAATGACCACTGTTCTCCCGCAATTTTTTATTCATTTCATTGTTTGTTCGCCATAAATAATCGGGCCAAAAAATCGGCTAAATCAAGGGCAAAGTTTCATTCAAGGCTTAGTTTCAACTTAGTGTCAGGTATTGATCTTCTGTCAATTTGCACAGTTTTCCCTGCTAGTGCAAACAACTACCGTATGTTAAACCAAGAGCAACGACGACAGCGTTGCCAAATGGCTAGACTTATCCCGTCAATTTACATCAGGGGAAGGTTCGTTCTAATTGTTCGAGTAAATGTGAAAAAAGTACATACCTGCAAATCATTGTTGCTTAAACAGAATTAAGTACAGTAAAACATGTAGTGATGATGATGACATTTGCTTATTTATTTCATTGGTGTTTCAAACCGTATTCAAGAATATTTCGTTTATACGACGGCGATCCGAATTATGCAGGGTAGGAGGAAAACGGGTAAAACCCGGGGAGAAACAACAACTATCGGCAGGTTTCTGCAACTAGTATTAACAAGTCCACTTTCAGAAAGCCTTGGAAATTGTAGGGACAATTATACATTCCCACGTTAATACAAATGAACTGTGTTCGGAGATTGAGGCTTTAAGTCAGAAGGTTTACCATTTACCCGGGGAAAGGCGGTCGTTTTACACGAGGCACTGACACATTTTCATTCACACATGACCGTGAGTGCCGTCACTGAAGTGGAAATTCTTGAGTTCACCAATTAAAAAAATGAATAAATTTGTATCTAGGCACCTAAACATAAATTTGTATAAAAGCCGTTATCCAAAATGAGCGTTCCGACAAAATAATCGCATGGCCAATTTCCAAAACAACGTTCTGCACAATTTACCAAAGAACTATGAAAGTATTTAAAGTAAAAATTTAAAGGGAAGCAGTGAACAGTTGACTTAAATTAGAACAAAAAAAACCATCTGTAGCAACTCCATTTTAAAACATGCAGTGATTGACCACATCGTACGGTGACAGGGCTTTAAGTGTCAACATGGAGTTTGTGTGCAGATATAACGGAAAACTCGCTCTATGCGCGTTGTCTGAATAACGACTGATTTCTTATGTTGATTGTTTCTCAATGTCAAACTCAACAGTTTATCACTTATATGTGGAAGTGGGCTATGTTTATATTATGATACGATTATTATCCGTATTTATCCCACATTTTTCTCTAGTATTGGTAGACACAGGTGAAAGGACCAGTTTTTTGTGCGGAGTTCTGTCTACTTTTTTCGTGCAATGTTTTGTTTTGCCTTTTATCCTACTTTATACCTCCCCAGAGTCCAGTTTACGCTCTGATTACCCTGGATTGCCACTTATCTTCTCGGTTTACTGCCTGACTATTGCTTACCATAGTGCTACCTATTCGCAAATCCGGCAGAACATGGGAGGGGAACTGGAGAATAGATTAGTACGTCGACATCTATAGCAACAGGTCAGTAAACTAACAAACTAAGCTTAATTACTTAACTGTTCTCTGATCACACGCCGGAGTATTTAGTGTAAAAGGTGTATTTATGATAGTTCACAATTTGTACATATGTCATTTACTATAGTATGCTACACAAAACGCATGTTTGTCAAATAGGCCTGTAACTTAAATGTTTACGGACTGTTTTAGGCGTATAGACTTGTCAGAGATTGAGATTATACATGGAGTTAGTAAAATAGACTGTGGCAGGAATGAACGTATATATAACAATTAATACACCCAGAAACTCTGAGATAAAAAAAGCAACATGTCTGCCAGTCTGATAAGTTGACGAAAGAATCCGTTATCACAATGTGTATATGTCACCGCCAAACTGTGCTCTTCACAAAACAATGTGGAAACACCTGAACATTTTCGTTTGTTGTCTATAGACTAAAGCTCTCCGGTATAATTTGAAACTGCGAAGTCTTTAACCTTGTATTTTTATCCGTCACGCAAGACGTAACACAACTGGGATAAAAATAGACATGGGGTCATCGGATATGTATGCAAGCCGTAGCTGGGAACTGAATCAGATTTAATGATGCAATGTACCATAAGAGTGCAATAGCTGTATCGAGAGGGCATCACCGGGATTTCTCTGATACAGCAAAAATAGCATCCAATACACCCCCCAAAGTGTGTAATGTTTAAAGCTTAGGGATAAATGACCATGCATGTGCTTTTGGTTGCCTTACGTATAACCCATTCCGCGCATGCGGACTGGTGCGAGCTCGCCAATTGGCTTGTACGCGTCTTCTCCTTACCTGCTTCACCCTTTTAATTCTGTGGCCGTTAATCTCCAAACAACATCGCGGGATCGACCCTGTTAAACAGCCGCTATGAGCCCTGTTATCGTGCTGAACATATCCAGGCTGTGTCAACTGATAGATACGTAAACATGCTGATAACTGACATATGTTTTATAAATATGTTATAGAGAATAATGAATTATGGATGGTGGCAATAAAGCCTGGAAAACCGCAAACTAGGAAAACGGCTTCGGCCAATTATTTAATCCCAGTAAAGTTTAAACCGAATCAAGTCAGCTTCCAGAAAGAACCAGCACGAAATAAGAACTGAATATAGCATTGCCACTTCATTTGTCTCTCAGAAAAGAACGGTAGTTCATGTCTCTCTATACATGTCAGTCTATGCCGAACATCTCTTTTCACAGGAAGAAGGGAAAGCAGAAATATTCTCAGATACGTCGAAATTGCACTTTTTATGAAAAGCTGCAAATAATTCAATATACCGTTTAATTTCTTTTGAAATATTTTGAAACCAAATACACTTTCATTGCAGCAATTATCATATACGATATTACCACAATGGCGACATCCGAAAAGTACGAGTGCACCTTGGACAAAGCCAGCCTGAAAAAGGCTGAAAAAGAGCTGAACGAAGATCCAAAGGAACGAGATAGCGCTGTGGAGTCTTTGCGACATTGGATCGAGCAGAACAGCACATGGTTAAAATCTCCCACAGGTAAATACAAATGTAGCCACCAGGTAAACTCATACCGAAGCTGTACATTTTAAAGAGGGTCATAAATATCACGACGCTGATCACATCTCGTTCGAATCAGCCGATTTAAAGACAACATGAACTGACCGAGAAAGTCACATATACACTACCGAAAGCATGTACCGTCTGTTAAAATATTTCACTTTATGAAAGGTGTCATGGTTCCTCTTTGTTCTGATTTTGGAGATAATTGTTCTCAGGTTTGAAAGACATAACTGTTTCCTGCTTTTAATATATTCTCGCTACGGTGTGACGAAAATACTGCCAATATGACGTTTAACCTTATAATCATTCATTCACTATTCACGGTATGTTAATCCAAGTCTGTATATTTTGCTGTCAATGTCTCCTATAGAATACCTCTAACAACGTATAGTAGCCGTGGATATTGCATGACTATTTCGTTCTACATGTATACGAGTGGTCATCTCGATGATGTCTTTTTTCCAGACACACGATTTTTACTTATGTTCCTTCGTAACGCTAAGTTCGTCCAGCTTGCAGCTCGAAAACGACTGGTTAATTACTGGACTGGTCGGAGCACCACTAAAGAATGGTTTGAAAATGTGGATACCACGGAGACAAAAATGGAAGAGGCCCTGAGAATTGGGTAAGTAGCTTCTCGGGCATCGGAAAAGAGTTTATCTGTAAAAACTAAATTCTAGCGTAAGAGATCTCACTGTAGACAACTGAAAGTTTCCATAGTTCCCAGCACCTCCTGAAGTTTTGAAATACACCAGAATACCCTTTAAAGTATTAAAGCTTGATAACCTTGAATTTCTGAGAAAGCCAGGGGGAAACCATTAAACCCTCCGCAAGTTGCTTACTGAACAGCGTGGTGTGGACAGAGAGGACAGCGCAAGAGGAATAACAGATTCCCACTCATATGGAGGGCTGTAATCTAGGAGATATAAATTTTTGAAAAGATGTTCTAAAGATGTTGAACGATGAGGACACGTGTAATTCATAGACGATGGATAAATTAACAACATCTGATAATTCCTCATGTTTGAAAAATTTCAATTTTGGAAGGGCACCAAAATGAAACCCATCATGATCTTAAGTTTCTCGGAAAGCTAACCCCAAACTTTGGCCTTTCTGTTGATTACAACTTTACTCCAACTTCTCTTTCTATGACCAAATAAGAAATTTTAAGAAAAATTTTTAAAAATATGCCATAAAAATTTTGTAACTGTGAATGGAAACAGTTATGAACACATGCACATTGGATAGGTCAGAATCTTTGGCTCTAATGCCTATTCTACAAACACAGTTCCTCATACGGAGGGGAGAAGGGAAACCCACGGCCATCCGATGGTTGCTGGCAGACCTTCCCTTACACAAGGAGTCCGCGTACCCTACTACAATCGCACTACAATTCGCCCATTTAATATTATTTACCTGTATTTGTTTTTCAAGGAACTTTTTCCCTCTGCCTCAGAGAGACAAGCAAGGAAGGGTCGTGTTTTTTGGGAGGCCAGGTTAGACGTTCTATCTCATCATTCTGGGTACAGTCTCGTAGAATGTCGTCAGTCAGTGAACTTTTATAAAGTACCGATTACAACATCATGTCCATGACATCATTCAGCTCTGATTGGCTTTCCTCTTTGGTAATGGCGCACAAAATTATTAGTTTTCCATCAGTTAGTTATTCTAACTATTTCAGCCTCATGTCAGTCTTGTGGTGGTTTTCTATAGACTCTGTCAAGTTTTCTTTATTCATGTTACTTGTCACCTTTGTTATGAATTTAAGCAGCAATGAAATAAATAAATAAATATATAAATGAATGAATGTTATGCAACAAAGTATGTGTTTTGAACTTTTATGTTGTCAGCTTCTATCGATGTGTCTGGCAGCACCACTATGGATGAGATCATGAGGGCAGGGTGTGCAGGCATCGACTACTGTCTCATGGACGAGAACACGCAGGTTAACGGTTTCGTCTTCTTTCAGGACATGTCGGACATGACAGTGAAACACCAGTCCTTCTTCGGGGTGGACACCATGAGGAAATCCGTGAAAATCTGGCTTGTAAGTCCTCGAAAAACGACAAAGTGCGTTCATGCTTCAAGTGTTCAGCTTAAAATTTGATTCATTTTCCATTTTTTTTTAGCATGAATTTAGGATTGATTAGCCTATTTAATCACGATTTATCATGTATTAACCGGCTAGCGGTCACTATGTGTTCACGTGTCTTTGCATGACTTCATAATTATTTAAGCAGTCTTAGTCTTAGTTAATCATGAATTATTGGCACATTGGCAATATTTCAGCCATGTCATACATTTTATAACCTGGAAGCAATCATGGTTGTCGACATAGTAATAACATCCAAATTCCAAACAAAAGAAAACGAGCGTCATCAAAATCATTCAAAACATAATAATAATTATTTAAAAATCAAAAACTACATTAAATATAGTTTGTATCCTTATATCTTGAAATATTTAGTCACAAAATCGCTAGCAACGCTGTGAAAAATGTGGTAACACAGCCCTTGTTGACAGCACAATCATGTGATATAAACTCCTTGGACCTATTCCATTCACCAGGTCCACACTGAAGAGCTCTATATACTGTTACTCGCCTTTCACGACAATCTTGACAAGATTGTTAACGTCTCATTTTATTCGCCTCGGAGATCCCACATGGAAAGTTATGTTCTAACATACCTCCAATTCTTTTAACATTCAAAGCAATTGAGAGCACAACATGTTCAAACGGCAACACATACATGACTGCCGGGCATGTCATGTAAGTGTCGCTACTAAAATTAGGACGTCTGCTTTCCTCAAAGTCTTTTGATACAGCTTTGATGGTTTTCTAATGAGGAATCGCATTGGTCCTTTGTTTGCATTCATATCTGAATGAATGTAAAAAATGTTTACACCCCACCACCGTATAGGGTACAGGACTATACTTTTACTAAAAGACAGAATTATGCCTGTGTGAAAAAATGCATTTCGTCAACAGGCGTAGAGAGATTTTAGCATGAAAATCATCACCTAACGACCACTGAAGACCTCCTTGAATACTGAAACAAACACGACATGGTTCTTTCTAATCAGATTCTGTACATTTTTGGTTTTCAAATTTACAACGGAGATCGCTGTGAGACGGACAATACGTATAGCAGATATCGAAAATGATATCCCTTCAACTGAATGGCAAACTGCAACACTTTTAAGCATGGGCTTAATCAAAACATCCAGATGAGACATCAGTTGGGATGACTGTTGAATGGACGCCTGAGTACCGTTATCATAAAACAGTACGAAAAATATGAACTCGAGATAATTGACGCTGAGCGGGCAAAAATTAATGTTACAGCGTGACTGTTTCGTCAAACAATCCACAAGAAAAGTATTGAAAACGTGAAGTTCCCACCTGTTTTCAAACGATTTTAAGATACAAGGTTTGGTTTGACCCCTCCATACGTTTTGTAACTTCCTTCGGCGCTGGATTCTTAAAAGTTTTGTACAAATGAAGCTGTAAATGTGTATAATCCCAAAGCCCAGTTCCAGTGTACCATGGCTCAGCGGTTATAACAGGCCACAAAAATTAAAGTTTCGTGGGACATTAGGCCTATACGTTAGAGAATGCTCTATCAGAAGATCATCGGTATTCTGTCGTTATTTACTGCTCAGCCTGGCGAGCACACCAGCCGCGATACCACACACAACACATACTAGCCCCAGTCCACTTTCCCCAGCCTGACGTCGTCGCTTCTCGCCTGTCTGTTCAAAACACGACAATTATGCCTGTCCTCATCCAGCTAGCTACACAGCACTCAAATTCCACTAATTTTGCATCATCTGGATTCCTGTCTCATTCAACTTTCTACAATCGTCTTACAATTTTCTGCACAACACCGCAATTGCTGAACTACTGCTTGTGGCGGGTAAAACTTTCAGCTGATGTCTGTCTGTGATCGTGACGTAACGAGAACATTGTTGCGTTTGATTTGTATGCACGTTTCATTGATAAAACTTGTGGGCCTGCTTTCGACAAAACAAACTCACCATTAAATTACAAGACGTTTTCCATACATGTTACATAATCAAATTGTCTGCATTTGACTTTGAACTTAATTTTAAGTATTGACTGTAATATTTTTATGTTTGTTGGGGGTACAAAATGTGCAAAGAAAACACGCATGACACTCTATCCAGTCACCTCCGTGTCATTGACATGAACTTGCCGAAAACTATGACAATACAGCCATGGACATCTACATATTAACAAAAAGGGGAGAGGGAATGTTTTCAGTCCTGCTTTTTTTTCAATTTCGAAATAGAAAGGCTCTAACATTTCCTAATTGTATGTTAGAATAGAAATGAAACTTAGCTTGCCATATTCAAATCACGTAACATGACACCCAGATGACGGGAGCTGTCCACTGTTCGAGAACTCGAGCCCTGTGGCCCCTCGTTTTATATTTTAAGTAAAGAACGAGTGTATCATTTATCAACCTGTCTTACCATGTGTATTATTTATGAACCTGCAGTAGCACGAATCTAGGCTTTATTAACCCTTTTTAACATGAGTTTATCATAGGTGATCCTGCCTTAGCGAGATATTTTGTGCATTTCGTTTATTTCAGAAAGCGTATCCAGCCCGTTACAAGTCTGTTCACTACTACAATACTAACCCCGTGTTTGATGCCATATTAGCCATCATCCGCCCACTCATGCCGGAGAAGTTACAACAAAGAGTACGTTTTACATTTTACATTTCACTTTCACAGATCACGCTGTATTATTACTTTACTTTTATATTTTTATATATATTTATATTTTTCTGTTCTTTTTTCTTCCTTCCTTCTTTTAGAATCAGAAAGTTGATTATCTGACTTCTACTTTATATTCATTTTAAAAGACCATAGTTGACAAAACAAATGTAAAAAAGTGTTCGTAAAGTCTACTCCATGGCGTATCTTTGTGGGTATATTGTACTTTGTCTTTTTTTTTATAGCTGTACTTTCACGGGAAGAATTTATCAGCAGTATATAAACATATCGACCAGGATTGCCTCCCCTCTGAATACCTACCGGACGACTTCAAAGGGAATAATGTTGGCAGCCTCCAACAATGTCAAGGTAAAACGCACTAAGTAAAACGAAAAAGTGCAACGAGGGCCTTATTCAGCTTGTATATTTAACGCTGTATAAGTATTTCGCCTATGCGACGCAGGGGTGAGGGCGGTGGCTGAGTTTGTCCGTTTCAGCAGTCTAACGTTCGATTACGACTATTTATCTATTCCCCAAAAGGTGTGCATATCTGTACCTGATGCGTGTGGGAATTTTGTTGACATGCCAGAGGTCAGTGGTTTACCACGGATACTCCGGGTTCTTGTACCCACGAAATAAATCCTCGTCGCAATAAACCCCCAACCTTAGACGAGTAACCAGGGATCTTTTCCACAGGTGACGATCAGCTTTTCTCCCTCTGAGCATGCTGTGGATGTAGAAATGTTGTTAAACTAGAAGGAACGAACTGCATGTAAAACAACAAGTCCTGTGTGCACTGAGCACTTAATGTCCACAATTTTCCGGAAAACAAAGGGGACAGGGGAATGCTCAAAGGCAGAATTTCGTCTACAAGAAGACAAACACACGAGAAAACTGTTTAATCCTCAAATTACCTACCTGTAGGCCCTATAGGTCGACCTTGTCTGTGTTTTGAAATCTTTCGAAAGTAACTTTATTAACGCAAGATCCCCACATTTTCCATCAATAATCACATACTAAACCTAGGCGTCGAATCCGACATTCGTATACCAGGTGTAAACCCAAAAGGGCGTTCCGTGTCAAAAATCGCAAGGCCAGTTTCCAAAAACAAATAACACAAACGACCAAATAACTAATAAAATATATATAAATATAAAAATTAGGACGGATTCATGCAACGAGAAGCAGTTAAGAGTTTTCAAAGATGACGAAAAAACATAATGAATGTTCTGGGCGGATGAATAAAACAAGATTCCAAATCCTTTCCTCAAAAAAGGAACTTGGGGCCGCGCCTTCATTTATTACAAGAAGGAACAGATAATCCTTATAAATTTATAATGTTTGTTAAACTAAATGTTCTAATTACAAATATTATTACTGAGATAATTGGTGACAGAACCCCATTAATTTTTCTTTATAGTATTTCAGAACTCGGTTCCGCAATGAATTGTTTGGATTATTACATCGTTTTCTTAAAATATTATTATGTTCATATTTCGGGAGTGATTCTGAGGCTTTGCTTTTCCAGAACCATTAATTCGTTGGGCATTTTCTCTCAGGAGAAAATATATACTGTTTGTGAAATATCGGTGGGCCTTGCATATGTAATCTTACCAGAGCGAGACAAACTTTCCATTTAATGCCTATGGAATTATTTCGATTGGCCAATAAGGTAAATAGTTTGAATCTAGTTTTTTGGCAGCGGCTTTAAGGCGGAAGGTTTGTCGGGTACACGGTAAGATGGGCTTTAGTTTCCCCCGATACTGACCTGGGTTTCTTTGACCCTAAACATATATCCCAGCCGTTGTGGGCTAATAGCATATTATTGGGTAAGGGAAAAAAACATAAAATAAATGTAACTTTTCATTCACTTACCTTTGTCGTCTTCCTGTTTGGTTGTCAGATGACTTCATTCGTAAGATGCAACAACCGGTAGTCCGAGATTATCTCTTACGCCTGTCCAGTTCTGGCTTCGGCGTAAACGAAAATCTCAAACCCAGCGACGACGAGCTGTTTAACGAGTCCTTCAGAAAACTGAACGTGGATTAAAACTAGAAGTAGTACGTGAATGGCTTTACGTTTTCTTTATTATTCCTTGGGATGATCCCATATTACAATAAGATCACCATGAAAAGATGCTTTAATCCGAGTGAGTGATTATTGTTTCAAAATAAAGAATGTCTTTGCTGTCACATCTAAAGCAGTTGTAAAGCAGCGCGTCTTTGTTTTGCCTTTAATTATTTTAATCAGTAGTTAGTTATATGGTTTTGTATTGGTTGATACTGAAATTAACGTATAAAGGAGACAATATCCTTTTATCAAGGGCCCTCAAGAGATAAGTACGAATGTATTTTTCGAATATAGTTTAGTATGCTTGCATGCAGATCTGAGATCTATTTCATACTTCCAAGTTTTGCTTCACATGTATAGAGACATGCACTCTAACAATCACTAACCTAGGACTTGGTCGCTTCGAGTGTGTTTTACTGTGCATGTAGGTTACAAAAACATGTCTCCTTTAATCTTGAAATAAACCTGAATTCTTATCACTTAGTTATGTGATTATCATTAACACATCGACAGCTAGCCCGAGTTCGCTGACCAGCAGTTTCCATTCTAGCTGACTGTAGTTGGCATTGTCATTTGAAAGATAAACTTTGGGGTTGAAACCAAGACGATGTTACACCATTAGACGGAGTGATGGACAACTTGTTTGGCAGTCTTAACACTATTTGTCAGCATTATTATCATGATTTGAAGTAACTGCGAGGTGCGGCGATTTCGCAATTACTGTCTGCATTGAGAAGAAATACAGGGACAGAGTTCATTTATTTATTTTATTGTTTTTAACGCCACACCGAAGAATTTTTCACTTATTCGATGGCAATCAGTATTATGTCTGGACATACCGGGTTTACGGGCGTAAACCATCCACATTTAGCAAGTTACTGACGAACTGGTCGACCGCTTTTGTTGTCAACAGAATGTACATAGAAATACGTAGTGCACAATACTCCTGTGTGTGCTCACTACAGGCTCGCGGGTTCTAGACCAGTCCCCGCACCGCTGCGACATTCAGTCAGGAGGTTTGTAGGTTAGCTGGCGAGTGGCGCTGATTTGCTCTGAGATGATTTCTTCACACCGTGACATGGACCATACAACCGGAAAATTTTTGAGTTATGCGTTAATCCAAATGGATACAAAGAGTACTATACGTTAGTCGGTGACAACGCAAATCTGGGACACTGTAGTAAGGTCAGGTATACCACGTGAATAAAGTACAATGTTTATAGGCAGGTGATATTCTGGGGCGATACAAATAGTCCGTATCTTTGTATCCCAAAAAGCAAAAATTCCTTGTCACTGGACTGTTCCTCGAATTATATTTCTGCAGTTTATGCTCTGGTGAGTGTGGGAAACACGGTGTCCACTTCAGAGACTGTTCCATCCAGTCGCCTCAGGCAAAGTGGACTGAACCTCGTATACATGTCACCTGACCAGTGAAATGGCTGGTGCACGCACCAGTTCCTAGGGATTGTAAAAATTGACCGATTCGAGAAAGCGGACTGCACGGGCAAGTCGCTTATATACTACCGTGCCTTTCTCCTGCAGACCCAAACCCGTCGTAAAGTCCTTACAAAAACAGACTGGTAAGTTATGGGGCAATCACCGTGTCACAACAACCCGTAGTGTAAGTGTTCCCCACCGACGCGAACTTTGCGCAGATAAGGTGGCTTGTAGCCTGGGCTGTGTAGTCAGTGCTGTCACACAGTAAGTTCTTGCATTACACGTGCTATATATTCACTATTCATGGTGTTATTGTACTGAGACCTGGAGGGCTCACCATCTTGTCAAACGCTAACTGTGCCTTAATTCCTTCATACGAACGAAAACCGAAGAAATCCTGAAGAAAACTGTCGAATTCCGACCAGTAAGGGTTGAGGTAGGGATACAGAGCTTTATTATTCACGACAGTCCGTGTAAGCTGAAATCGTATCACGCCATTGCGCATAGTCTGGCCCAGCAAGCGACTTCCGATACAATGTACGTGGTTTGTGGTTTACACCATACTTCCCTTAGCAAACTTTCAGTGGATTCGCGTTTTAAATGAAGGTCACACCTAGAAACCAAACTATTCTACTATGCTAATTCTCTAAGGAATCAGAAAAAGATCGGTGTTGTAAAAATTAAGCTGTTACCATTGTTTGTCGTTGACGAGTTCATAGTGAAAAGCAGATTCTTCAAGGAACTGACCTCATACTTGACCAGTGCGGCAACTTAAACTTCAGTCTTTACAACTCCCACACGTTGTTGTACTGACAATAGACAGATGCTATCTGAGACCCAAGGTTTGTGGCATCATTTGGGTGTTAAATGCATAAAAATGCTTTGAATGTATACCATCGAAACTGCGAAGTTATGACTGGTAAGCTACAGGACATGAATATTAAGTTCACTACAATCCATCTTCACCTCTTGTCACAAGCTCTGTAGACAATTTACATGTACAGGAGATGGAGCATCCTTGAACATAGACCTATCTATAATATGCATGCAGAGACAGTCATCTGAATGATACGTAATAAATGTTAGTGATCCACTACATTCTATGCAAATGCTTGGAATTATAGCTTGAGGACAATTTTTAATTTCATGGTGATTTTAAAAGTGATTAACTGTTACCCACACAACCGCCCAATGAGATTTGATGGATAGTTAACTAGTAATACGAAGCATTGAAGTCATGGAAATGACTTCTTGCCGTTTACTTAAAATGTTTCGATGTGTTACACTGATCAATCATTTCTGTCAATTCAAGTACACATGGCCTTCTGCTGTTTCCTAAGTTCAGTTTTCATACATTTTATACTTAGGAAATAGTAGAAGTTCAGTTCAGTTTTCATACGTTTTATACTTTGATACTCAAGTGTTACATAATTTTATGTGGTTATTTGTGATAACACACGTAACTACCATTAAGAGTGGGAAAAGGCAGTGATCTGTACTTCCACATAATAGTGTACCAACAAAATAGTCTCTGTCCAGAATTCAATGCTCCAAAACGCCGTGTTTACCTACCTATTTTTTACTTCAGCCTACTTATGATGACATTATACTGAAGAAGGAGCATGCGCAGTTGTGTACCTTACACCATACTTATTAAACATGGCGTGTATCTATGCTAATAGAACTGCTAACAGTCAGTGAACCCTGAGTAGAGCCTTAAAGGCAATAAAAGATAAGTGATAGGCCAGTACTATTTTATATAGCTATCGTAATACCTGGCGAGGATATGATTCCTCTGTAGCTATAATAACAAATCCTTACGCATAGTTTGAACCACCGGAAACTTGTAGTTGTAGAAGAATGTCCGTGCGTGTTAGCACTTGCAAAGAAACCTGGTCGATATGTTCCCCTAGATCTCACCATTCAATGTACCTTATGTTAAATGTATTGGATTATTTCTTCGGCTTATCAGTATTTTAACACGTTTTATTCCTCTCTAAAAGAAAAGACAACACTGGACCATATGCATATATGTATCAATAAAGAATTCCATTTTAAGATTAGAAAATGTTGGATAACAGATAAATCTCTTTTGAAAGTAAGCAAAAACGCTCACGAAGGGAAAATCGAATTTAACGCCATACTCTCAATTTTAATCAATCAAGGACTTTATAAAAGCCTGCACGGTGGCGTTTCTCAACGATGCAGCCATCCATTAGCGTTTCTCAACGATGCAGCCTTTCACGAGCAATAAATGCTTCCTATGACGCAGTACATATTATAGAAAGATTTGTGATTCAAGTAAGATTGTTTTAAACTGATTTTTTCCTGTTTCCACAGATGAAACCTTTATTAAATTTGATTCACTCCAGATGATTGTCTAACATTTGTCAGTTAGAGATGCACTCATTTTTACTCTCAAGGACAATTGAAGCCATGCCGGCCTCTGAAAAGTACGAATGCACCCTGGACAAAGCCAGTCTGAAAAAGGCACAGGAAGAGCTGAATGAAGACCCCAAGGAGCGTGACAGCGCCGTGGCGTCTTTCAGACAGTGGATCGAGCAGAACAGCGCTTGGTTAAAATCTCCCACAGGTGACATATAATTTCATCCCAACCCTTTACAGTCACTTGTAAAATGCATTGGATCCTGTAGATAACCCTGCTAAGTGACTCAGAGAACTTCAATGAGCTATGATAAAGTTAGAAATGACAATTGTATTTTGCTAACTTTTTGTTCAGTTCTCTATTTCGAACTGCTGTGATGGATGTGGGATTGGTTAAAATGTGGTATTTCTCTCATAGTACTTACCTGTTTTGCAGACACAAAGTTTTTGCTGGCATTTCTTCGCAATGCAAAATTTGCTCAACTGGCTGCGCGGAAGAGACTGGTGAATTTCTGGACAAGCCGGACTGCGTGCAAGGAATGGTTTCACAATATCGACGTTCTCGACCCAGTCGTAACTGCTTGCTTGAAAATGGGGTAAGCTCAACATTGCTTTTATGGTGTAAATTTATTGAGTGTAATTAAAGAAGCTGCGGTATGGTAACCAAGATACCCTTTACACTGTTCTAAAACTGAACGTTTTTCTTATATTCGCAGGGCGTTTGTCGTTTTACCCAAGAGAAACAGGGAAGGGCAAATTGTCTTACTTGGAAGGACAGGTAAAAACAGATGAGAGTGGTCAAAAATAACTACTGTATGAACGAACGTATGCATTTTGGGGATCTCTGTGGCCGACTGCTAATTGTGCTACAATTTGGTCACTGTGAGTTCGAGTTCAGCTCATGCTGGCTTCCTCACTATTCGTACGTGTCTGTCAGCAACCTGCGGATGGCGGTGGGTTAGAGTCGGGTTCCCTCCCATCACAATGCTGTGTAAGATCATTCTTGAGCGCAGGGGGTAGCAACAATCAAAGAAATAATTAAACAAAATATATACACTTTTATCTTTTGTAACGTAGTATGTGTATTTAGTTATTTATCTGATTGGTGTTCTACGCCTGCTCAAGAATATTTCACTCAGAACACCGGCCATGGGAAAACCGCGACCATCCGTAGGTTGCTGGCAGAGCTTCCGACGCACCGCCAGGCAGGAAATCAATTTGACTTTCGCAATATAAACTGTCTTGACTATCCTTGGACTTAATCGTAACAAGCTAAGGTCACCTTGGGGCCAAACCAGGAAAGAAAATACATGGTTGATGGTCGTATTCGTTAATTACCAGCTCATATGGATGTGAGTGGCAAGTACTCTTTGGACGACATAATGAGGGGATTCGCTCCTATACTGGACTATTGTCTCATGGACGAAAACGCCCAAGTGAACGGCTTTGTGATAATTGAAGACATGAGCGACTTGACTTTCAAGCACCAAACCTTCTTCGGGGTGGATACCATGAAGAAAACAATGTCTGCTTGGATTGTGAGTACAGATCAACTTGAGATCATTTTCTCAAAACTTGGTTCCTTGAGCAATTGTCTTGTTTAAAAAAACACAAGGTATGATGTTTTACTATCCCTGTGTATAAATTTTTGAATTTTGACAATATTAATCTTTGGAACGTTTTGAAAACATACATGTACATGTGATTTTAATCATGTATTAATCATGTTTAAAATTATTACATATATTTATATCTATTCATTCATTTTATTTGCTTTTCACGACCTGCGGAAGAGTTGCGGACGCCTGTCAAATCCTGTAGGAGACCACCGCACTTGACAAAACTCCTCATTTAAAGCCACAGTCGAACCAAAACGGGCATGGGATGGCTCTTGCAATACCGCCTGTTAATGGCTGTTTTACTTACTGCAGATGCACAAACATTTATAGTCTAGACATGAAATAGTAGAAATGCCTCAATATATGGCATTATAGTGATATTTATAATCTTTAATCTTGTCTGTCAGAAATCGTACCCAGCGAGATATAAGGCCATCCACTACTATAACACCAATCCGATTTTTGACGCCATGTTTGCCGTTTTCAATCCTTTCCTTCCGGAGAAACTAAAACAGAGAGTGAGTATAGCAGTTGGTGAGTCCGGAATAAATTCAGAGAGCAATGCTATAGTCATAGGTTAAACTAGGTTTAAGCCGTTTTTATTGCTTGGCTGATCCGACTGTCAATAAAATTTATCCCATCCTATAGTAAGGCATGAATATTAGTAATCGGTGAAATGCGGGGTGAGCTGACAGTCAGGATTTTCTTCGTCAACAAACTACTTACACTGAAACATATTGGTAATGAAATAAAATCCAGAATACCAAACGCGATGTGCAATATAGCAAATTCCTCGAACTTGTTTTAGTATTGAGATAATGTTACTCATGATTTATAAACTGTATAATCATCCATTCAAGATGTTTATTATTTTGATATCTTGGGGGAATTTGTCGGAGCGGGGGATCCAACTGTATGGATTATTAAACAGACGCCCTAGAAAAATTTGTCGTACATGGATTACAAGGAAATTTCATTCTGTAAGTAGCCTATAGATCATGATTCAAGTGGTATTGTTTTCTCACAGCTTCATTTTCATGGAAAAAAGTTGACAGACCTGTACAGGCATGTTGACAAGAGTTGTCTCCCCGAAGAATACCTACCTGATGACCACAAGGGTGCCACTGTGGGAAACGTCCAAGACTGCGTCGGTAAGACTTGTAGGACCATTCATATTGAGCATTGAGACCGGCCCAAGAGTACTGTGCCGATTAATGATCCATAAAAGACTAACTTTGCTATTGGTACTATAGCAATGAATATGTTTAAACGTGCTTCAAACATGTATTTATTTATTTATTTATTTATGTACATACATATTATAATAAATAAGGATCCGCATACGACGGCGGTCCGGTTTATGGCTGGAGGAAACCAGAGTTCCCTCAAAAAACCACCGCACTTCGCCTGATACCTTACGCCCCCCCCCCCCCGGCTTAAATCAGCATACAGAACCACGAGAGTTTAGTTTGAGCATGTGGCCTCACCTGCCAGACGCCAATCAGACGCGGGGTCAACAACAATCCAAGAAAATGTGCAGAGCAGTACAGGACCGTGTCTTTGTCCCTGTTTTACACAGCCAAAGATTCTGTGCATCGGAATAACCACCAGTGCACACAGATTGCACAGAACACATAAAAACTATCCCTTCCCTTATTATCATGTAAGACAATGGCATGGAATATAACGTGCAGAACTAAATCTTTCACATAATCACCCAAACTGAGATGAAAAACAAACCATTTGTATCTATCTGAACTCAAATCATTCATTCGTAGCATGCCGTGCTATACATGGTTTCATGGATTCAGTGGTATAAACTAGAACGTTTTCGAGAGACACAGGAAGGGTGCCTTAAATGGACACATGGGGATTATTGTACATGGTATTATATACCGTACATGTTTAAATGAGAAACAGAATTAGATCGGCTGGCTTTAGTTCATGCCATAGTCCTTGGCAAATAATTAGCTGGACCTTAATCACTGATCACCTTACATCTATGGCGTGTTTTATCGCCGTTTGATAAGGATTATGAAGAGCTTTCCGTCTTTGTGCTGTGTTTTGTATAAACGAAGATATTGTCGATCATAAATTGGCAGATATCATGACATCAGTGCCAGCAACACTCTCCCCTCCCCCAAACCCCCGTTTCATAGATGTGTTCTACACTTTCTAGCATTTACAGATCTACTGATGATTGATTTGTTGTTGTTGTTGTTGCAGAGGATTTGACCCAAAAGCTGCAGCAGCCTGAGGTCCGAGATTATCTCTCACGACTGTACAGTCCGGAGTTTGGCGTGAACGAGGAACTCAAACCCAACGACGATGAGTTGTTTAACGAGGCCTACAGAAAGCTGAACGTTGATTAACCGACCAAGGTTTTGTTTAAATCCACTCCGGCGTATACGCCTCCCCATTCCCCGGTGACCGAAACTAACACATACCTAGCAATACATTTAACTAAGAGAGTATGTGTTTTGAGCCGGGATTTCACCCGAAAGGATTGACAATTAGCCAACTACCACACTGTCGTCGTTGTTATGCTTTTTATTCTCTATGTTGTTGTCTTTTACATCTGACTCCTACATGTAGCTGCACCTTGCGAGGTTCCGTCAAATTATTTCAACGACAGTATTAGATAGGTTTATATCGCGCACGCACACGACTACGCCTAAAGGCTACGAAGGACTTCCGATATGGCGTGGGTATAATACTGTTACGCAAAGAGAAAATAAAAAAGTATATTACCCAGTCCATTTTCAACCAACCAGTTACGAGCCACCAAGTCACGTGGTTGTCCTTCGGTAATACTATATACACACTAGTAAGTAACACTTAAATAACATGTTCGCAGTCTACTTAGTGTAATGGGTGTTTTCTTGTTATGTACGAGATATTATGGAGGAGATTCTTAGGGCTGTAAATGTTGTAAATATATCGACTAGAGTTTAGCGAGGTTTATAATATCCGAGTCTTCTTGAAAATAGATGGGGGACATTTCTATCCAATTACCATAAAGTTAAATTAGGGTGTTTCTACAAAACTCAAAATTCAGTTGGTGCATGACGGGAAAAGTTTATAAATGCCAGGTCTCTGACCTGGAAGAATGAAAAGGTCTCAGATGTGTCGTTAAAGATCAATCAATCCATCAGTCAGTCTGGCCGTATAGAATTACACATCCGCAAACCTTAATCTTCTTTGGCACTTCCATACAATTCTTCTCCTGATCAGGACTGATTTCTTGTTGAGTCGATTGAACGACTCATGTTTCGGAAAGCCTCACTTACACGGCAGCTATCATCTTGATCGATGACAGAAAACTGGGAACGTCGTACGGCATTGTCAAGTTTGTTTGCCCGTTGACATTATCCTGTGAGAGGTGATTCCCGTGTTTGTCTCTTCAGAATACTGGGGCCTTGGAAGTTCAATCCATAATACAACACAGTAAATGGCAATCATCGATATATCAATTTTGCATTACATGGAGTAGTGTTACCTCCAACAATGGTGCTATGTTTGTCTAACGTTTATTTGATGTCTGCCAGTCTGTGTGTCAATAATCTTGCAGGAAATGCTGTATACAGTGAGTTGGATGAAAATTTGCGCACAGGTTGGTTTTGGGCCAATTCGTTAAATGTTTTTGGTGATCCATATCGGTATCTGGATCCAGTGATTTTATACTCAATTATACATCATTAACAGAAACGAAAGAACTGCAGTCTATTGTCAAATTTTTAGTGTGAGGATTTCTTTACTGTGCTGTTGTGAGACTTTTCACTATCGAATACGTGCCTACTTGTTCTAGAGTTGTATAAACATATTGGAAAAGACAAGAATCTCGTGAATGTCATGTGAAAGAATATGTTAATATGTTACGTGACGACTACAGGATTCTTTAAACTGTACCAGCAATAACCACAATTATATCTTTAAATAAAGCTTCCGGCAGTTACCAAGGCCGCTTATATATCATCCTGTCTCTTTTTGTACATCATTATAAAGTTTATTTTATTTAAACCCATTTTATTGTCTCATACTATCTATGCCTTAATCTTAACTTAAAACTAACGACTCAAGATTTACTAAGACTTGTTAGTGAAATGATGTTCAAGTTTCTGGGTCCCGGTCGTCAGCGTTCGTGCTGCCGATTAGGTCTTCTTATGAGTAATTCTTTGGAGGCCACATGCCTTCTGCCAATAGCACACTCATGTACACGTGGGAATAGCTCGCCAGTAACTTGCAAAAAGTCGCTTCTTTAAAACCCAATACTCAGCTAGGTTCCATGATGTATCGATGTTATATGTCATTGATACGCGTGTACAGCGTTATCATGAACACGCATTTGTCACGTGTCATAGATACGCGTGAACCGGCTATCATGGACACATAGTCGTCACGTGTCATAGCCACGCGTGTACCTCATATCAGTGCCACGGTATGACTCAGTGGCCCGTATGGGTCACAACTCACTGGCATGCCCATGTATCGCCGGTCCAAGACCGCCACGTGTTACTGATACGCGTGTACCGCGTGTCAATGGCATATGTTCATCACTCGTCATTGTGATGAAGAAGAGAGCCACGGTGAATATATTCTCATAAAGGACAGCCTTTGAACTACCAAGGCCCACCATTTCGATACTGATTTAATTCATTCCCTGATAGCTTTCCTTGCATCTTTCCATTCTCACTGAAATCGTCGACCCATGATATTATGGCTGGGAGCAGGTGTACGAATGTCTGTTTTGACCCCAAGATACGAATGGGTGTACCGCGTATCAGTCTAGCTGCCATCAACCACTTGTCCTTTCAACTCGTGAACAATGTATCCGTGGTGTGTGTGAACAAAGAATTAGGACATGGAATTCGTGCACTGTTTATCAGTGTCATGTGTAAATCATTTGTGGTTGTTATATGTTACGCGTGTACTGCCTATCGGTGACACCACTTATCCTTGGAACAGTTCTACGTTTGCACCACGTGAACTTTTTAAGAGTGTACCAAGTAGTTTCTACTCGCGTATCACGTACCCACGTGGCGTGTGAATCACACGGATTTTGGAATTCGTTCACCGTTTATCATACAGCGCCACGAGTAACTAAGTATCATTTTAACATACATCATTTTAAGGTGGCCGCTACTTAAATGTCCTTTTCATCGTGTATGACTTTTATCATTTTACCATTTTTAAGATTTTGACATGGATAGAAAGCAAAAGCTAACGTCTCCAGAAGGCGAAATATCGTTGGTGTGATTTACCCGAATGACTAGCGAGGGGCGAAAGACATGCACCGGTTGCTAACTGTACCACAACATTTTTTTTGTCGTGACTTTATTTGCGGCCCCACATAACGGATGAAAGTTATGTGTCATTCAGCACGTGTCTGATTTATTAACGTTTTTAACAGGTGAGGAAAACAAGGTAAATAAAAATCACCCAGCTATGATACCTACAGGTTAGAAACCTGATACATTGGTTGTATGCATGTATACATGCATTAGGCCTGTGAGGCTGTTAAAAGGACAAGAAGACATATAAATGTTGTAAATCTTAGCAAACAAGCCAATAAAAACTGCGACTTAGCCTCCACTTAATTAATTTCAGTCAAATGTGTCGATTGTAAGGTGGGCTTTGTGGACCATATTTATAGTAGGTCACCAGTGACGTCACACAACAATTTCTAAGCCTTTATGTTCAGACTTGCATAAAACATAACTTTAACTTTCGTGAGCTTCACCTCACGTAATGTGTGCCTGTCCACAAACAGTGAGAGAAGACACGATCTGATGAGGGTTCCTTCAACCAAACTGACCCTATTCGCATAAGTAAAAATTTTTCTTGAGTATGGCAGCCCTGGTATATTAAGATATTATTAATCGTTACCTTCTAAGTCTGCATTAAATGAATACGCTTAAATGTTTATTTCCGAAATAGGCTAATGTCATTTAAATATTTGTTTGGAGAAAACAGAGGACATCAGAGTTATATTAAAACTTTTTAGGACGTCATATATTTTTGACCACACACGAGCTTTTAAAGTTTTCAACAGATTTTAATGTCTTTGCAAACTTAGGGTAACTGGTATTATCCTGTATGCTTAGCAAAGCTTAGAAAGATATGTAAACTGGTTCAGGAGAAGAAGGTTTTAAAGGATTCCAATATGGTAGCCAAACTAACTTGAAAACCGTAAGACCCGCCCAGATAGCGCGTCCGCTTTAGGACGGGGAGATCTGGGTTCAAACCTGGGTTGGGTCATAAGACTTTAAAAAATGGTACATGCTTCTTCGCTAGTCGCTCAGCAAATAAGAGGATAGAGGGTGGACTGATCGGCCCGGTGTCAGTGTAGTGTGAGGGGGCTTGTTGGGTGTATTCGGCAAGTCGCCTCGGTGAGGCAGCACCAGATAAAAGATACGGTGGAAATTCCTCCTGCACCAAGGATACACCGCTTTCGTATAAGTGAAATATTCTTGAGTAGGGCGTTAAACAATAAGCATTCATTCATTCAAAACCCAAAGAAACAATATTCGTTGTGAATTTTGTGTCAAGTTTTCTAGAAAAACCACAAATATCAGTGTACGAAAAGATTAATATTCGGAGCAAGAACAATAAAGTGTCAGCTTTCTGCTTGGAAGCCCCAAAATTCGAACGGCGTTACGTGATTGGCCAAATTTGTTATCCATATACGCCATAAAGCCCGCCTTACAATCCGAACACATAACTGTATATTATTAACTTTGTCATAAAACTTCGGCCTTAACATGCAAAGTACATAGTTCAGTTATGTTTTAAGACGAAGATCAACTCTCACCCCGTTCCCAAGAGTCAAATTTTCCTACTGTCTTATGTTGTGACCCAGCATTAAAAACATTGTAATTCTTTTTTGTTACGCAAGTCGTGTCAGCCTTTGACTTCTATTTTGAACTGTTTATACGTCATAGCCTGCATTGTAGTTTTACGAAGCTTTTTTGTTCAGGAGCTTTAGGGGCATTGTACTCAGGGCGTACTTTCCGGAAAGAGTTTAGCTTTGTTGTGTACATGTTTACGATGAAGGAATGTAGTAACTTCAGTGTACAATGGAATGTATAGGAATGACAAAAGTTGCAGGAATTCGCAGTCGTTACGCACACGCCTAGTTGTGAAGATTTTCTGGAATATTTATAACCGGAGTTTTGTAGGCTGTCGTGCCATTCCACATTGTCGATTTATACTTCATTTTTACTATACGTAGCACATTTTGAGCTTATGTTTCGCCACTTGCAGCGTATTCGTGCCTTCGAGTCTGCAGTGGAGAAAGCCCCAGTAACTATACATTCGTAGAAAATAATCGGCGATTATTTTGTCCATTAGATTTGAAATGTCATTTTTATCTACATGGGTTAGTATCACCCAATTTGGATTTAAAGTCTTGCTATCATGCGTATAAATGAAAATAAACTGGTGACTATATGACTGAATGTTATTCTTACAGTCGGCCAAAAACCGGTGTAGCTTAAGCTTGCCCGGATGAATCTGTGCGATAAACGAATATCTATGACTGTCAGGGTCATACTCGACCTTCCACACATAACATTACGCAAACTTTCACACGTGTCGTACCAAGGATGATATTGCACCTCAAAAATAGCTAACTAACAAGTGTGAATTCTTGAAAAAGAATGTACAATTCACACAATAGTGTGACGTTACAGCCATCGTTTAATTTCGATTAATCAGTGTGGATTTATCCATAGTGGGGGCTTGGAGACACGGTATTGTATACACGACACTTCCGCATTCGTTCTGCAAATTTAAAAGCTCGACTGTTTAATCCGGCTGGCTTACTTTGGCTTTCATCAAATGATAATGTCTTTTGATTCGACTGCATTTTTGTGTTTTGTTTATTCACCAAATAACAATACCTAAATTGAATAATATACAGTAATTACCATAAAATCAGGGAAGAATGCTAGAATAAATGGTCAGAGCATAGTTGACGGGAGTAAAGCCCGGAGGAACTTGTTCTGTCGCCAAACATTTTATAAATGAAATTTATTTGAAATGATATAATTTTTAAAAAAGACAAAGAAACGTGAATTCACTGATGTGTTCAATTTCATTTCCCTAGGCATCGATTTTGAACTGATTTCTCTAACATAAATTTGGTTTTTGTGTTTTTATAGAGAGACGATTTGAATAGAGTCGTGTATGTGTTATATCAAGCTCACGCCGCATCACTGACCTAGTCTGCTGGGCAGACCGATCTAGTGTCGTCAGCAAACCTACAAAAACAAGGCATATTTGATGCATTAGATATATTTTTGATATATACAAGAAACAACAAGGGACCCAGAATAGAGCCCAGGGGGACCCCACATGGTACTGTAAGAGAGACTGACATGGTATCATTGTAGCATACTTGCTGAACCCTACCTGACAGTTGTCCGGTATAACATCATTGCTCTCTGAGTGATAAAGCATCATTGAGCAAGCTAGTTTTTCAACATTCTTACTCAAATTTGTGTGATGAACTAGAACGTTTTGTGGGCCAGGACTTGCAAGCAAACTGTGGACGCTGAAAAAAGTGTTTCAGTCGACTTCATCTGAATACTTTATGCAGACAAAGGTGTATTATTTATTCAACAGGTGTCTCAAACACATTTGAGTCTGTGTCGAATCTGACTTGGAATCTTAAAGGAAGGGGAAGCAGATCACTAATATGCGGTATTAAAGCAGAGCCCAAGACTTTTGTTTATCAGTGATATAAAATTCCAATTTTCCTGTCATATCTGTTGCTAGAAAAACACGTTTGAATTTATACGTTATGTAGAAAACACGCCTTCCATTTCAATGCAGCCATTGTTTGAGGCCGTGCCACCATTAGCCAATCAAAAAGCTTTTAACATAGGGTCCTTGAAAAGTCGATGACGTATAGGACGCACCGTGGCTTTTTTTCTGACTGCGAACGAATGTTTATATTACAGAGGATTTTTTCTAACTAGAGACAGGCAAAAAAATTAATATTCAGGAGTAGACATTTGACATTAAACTTATTTCATTTGATTAATAGTAAATTTTTTAAGTATTTCACATTTTTTTTGTCTGTCTTTAAATTAATATTCTATCACATCACTAAAATGTTTAACCCAGGAAGAACACACCAACTGCTCGCGTTGCATAGCTTTCCTTCACGAATGGTTTTCAGTTTCCTGGACACATGCAATTGATTGCACAAAATGGATGCCGTCATACACTAGGGGGACAACAAGGGCAGCTGAGCGAGTACAGAACACGAAGCTTTACGAATCTTAGCCTGTTGGTCTTGAAAAAATGTACATTTCACAAAATCTGTCGATATTTATTCTTTAAATCCCTTCAGTTCCGTGTTTCAAATTTCACTAAGATATAGAGTGCAACATCTGAGCGAAAAAATTGAGCAACCGGGACAGTTAAGATACTCATCCGGCTTTGGAAAATGATGGATTGTAACCAGGGAGTTACTTCTAAGCCTTTGTGAAATAAAGACGTTTAAATGTATATTTCTTAAATAGGGTGATATTATTTAAACACTTGTATCGAGAAAAGTATTGATGGTCGCTTAAAATGGTTCACACATTGCCCAAGAAGCATATGCTGGTTACAACTTGGTGAAAATTGCAAATTTCTAACTCTAATAGTTTTCAATTTAGCAGCCATTGAAATTATGAAGTTACTTATAAATATATCAAAATACGTTAAAGGTATATCAAAACTCAAAGCTTTTTATGACGTCATATACTTGACCATTGGTAATCTTGTAACGTTTTTTAGCACATTTTAGTGTCTCTTCGAACACATTGTAATAACCATGTAGTATTACTCTATATACATATCAAATTTTAGAAGGATTTATGGACTGATTCTTAAGACGAAGATGTTTACAGCTTTTGCTCCATATCCAATATGGCCTCCAAATTAACTTCATGACCTTAAAAGGGCCCTCCGTGGCCTAGTCGGTTAGCCCGCTGGCGTAGTGTAATAACCTGAAGCCTCACACCAATGCTGTCGCTGTGAGTGGAAGTCCAGCTCATGCTGGCTTCCTGTCCGGACGTACGTGAAAAGCTCTGCCAGTAATCTGCGGATGGTCGTGCGTTTCCATCGGGCTCTGCTCGGTTTCCTCGTACCATAATGCTGACCACCGTCGTATAAGTGAAATTTTCTTGAGTACGGCGCAAAACACCAATCAATCAAATAAATTCAAAATCTTAGAAGACATTATTATTCTACAAGCAAGTTTCTATACCAATGCTGCATTATGATTGGCAAATCAAATGGATCATAGGGATGTTATATCGTTTTTAACAGCTGTCAGCCGGGTCATTTTGAATCCATCACGATAACAATGTTTTTCACTTCTCTTCAGAGAAAATATATATCTCTCAGAAAAATAGTATCATCTAAGATATTTATGAAATATAATGTAATCAAATACTGTTTTCTATTTGTTTCCTCCAGTTAACTATAACTTAAAACCGTTTTCATAACTTTTTGCACCCCAAAAACTGTCGCCTGCGATCGCTACGTTTTGATGTAGGCAAAAACACATAGCGTCTGCTTTTACTGAGAAACGGACTTAATTAAGTCCAAAGTGGGCAAATATAATTCAAGAGAAAGCGTAAGCTATACCCATATCCCACCTGTTTAACTTGTACAATCATCCTTTCTCAAAGAAACTCTTTACTCTGAAATCTTAGCAATTACGAACTAGCAGTAACTTAGGAAGTTATCTCGAAATCCATTTGTGAGCGTATCATCAACAAGGTAAAAACGTTTTGATGTGCAACTCCATACCCAAAGTGGTGCCCACAATAATTCGTTGACTTCAAGCATTCACCGCCTTCCTGTGGGTGAAATATTCTTGAGTACAGCGTAAAACACTAATCAAGTCAAAATGTAACAAACACATATAAGAAACGAATAAATTAAGCTCTCCAATATGTCAAAGAGAATGTTCCATCCATTCCTAGCTCTATTCAAACACAAAGAGCCATTCCCATCTCTCCGAAACAACCTCCAATAAAACAAGTGGTCACAAGTCTCCCCAAATCCACTGAATCGCAGCTCAGTTCCCAGATGTACCGGTGCCGTAAATATTCCAACAGTTTGCTTTGATCAAATTTGTACCAAGATAGTTCTGCCAATTGTAATTGTTAAAGTGGGTACACAGGATTATTTTGTGAAAATTGCTCTGTTACAGACAGGAAATATCCAAGAAAAACTACGAAATGCATTGTATGAAAAAAATGAAAAAAATGCTCTAATTCGCTTCTCTCAAACGAACACAAATAAATTGTCATTTCATCAATCGCTCATTCACCACAGGAGAGATGGGGCCGCCACTGCACGCGGTGCGATACAGGCTTCATTAGGTACCATAAATGAATAACCGTCAAACAGCTGGGTAAACATGATAAATAGGACAACAGTTATTGGCTTTCATGAGTGCCGAGCTCCGCCCATGTAAAACCTGAAACATCCCCAAAACGGAAAAATAACTGGAACCCTGTTGTCTGTTGCATACGCCGCCAAGCACCTCTAGTCAGACAGACGAACTTCGCTTTCCGCGGTAAGGCCGATCGTCGATACAACTGACCAGTTCTCAAGATTTTAAATTGCCGCCTAGATGATCATGCGTGATAAACTTATAGAAATCCCTGTATAGTTTTGTATTTCAAACGGACTCTGTGAAAACCGAGAATACTATTTGCACAATAGCTATCAATCCAACATCCTCGCAGTGAAGGAACAAGTGAACAAACTCTGCACCAATAATAAATACATTTAATATTCAGAGCAAGCTTCCATCTTTCCGATTGGATGCCTAGGAAGTAAATCGGTGTTACGTCATTGGCGACATTCATTATGAGAAGTAGATATACCCCTTAAAGCCCGCCTTACAAACTAAACATTTAATTGTATTTTGTTAATTGAGTTACAACTTAGTGACAAAACGTCGGCAGTTCACGAGTGAGTTTAAAGTCCATTTATGTTTTAAAATGAAGGCCCGGTCACCCACGCCTCGAGCTCTCCCCTTCCACGATAAATATACGATATTTTTTAGATTTGTTCGGGCCTATGGCGCGTCTTTTCGATTAATTATTGTGATCTTATCCAACGCTTCCGCATCCGTTCTGCAAATTTAAAAGTTCGGCTGTTGTATTTAGTTTGTTTACTTTGGCTTTCGTCGTATGATAATGGCTTTTGACTGAATGATGAATGGAAATACTTCTGTGGGTTAGGAATGGCAAGCAGACTGCGAGGGTTTCGCTGAAAATAAAACCTTTCAGGCCACTCTGTATGAATACTTTATGCGAACAAAAGTGTATTATATATATACCGTGAAATTCAATGGATATGTCGAACACATCCGTGAAAAAGGGAATTTCGAGTCTGCGCACAACGGTAAGGGCATTCAAGCATTGAACTTTTCCCTGATTTGGCCTCTTGACACCGTGGCAGTTCATGAGGGTATGTTCATATTTCATTTCTGTGTAAACTTGTGATTTTCTTTAGACACTAAACTCGGTTTGTTAGTAGCCCCACCACATACGGTCAGAAATATGTAAGTATATATATTTGTCCAAGTTACTACTGTTTAAGGATATAAATGAGTAGTTAAAATAAAACTGTAACTGAGGTGACTTGACAAGAGGCCGTATTTCAGTAGTGGCGCATGGCCATTTGCCTGTCACACTGTCGTCGTTGCTCCGGATTTACTTTCTATATTTGTATATTGGGTGATAATAGAATTCCAACAGAAGGAGTAATGGTTCCCCTAGTGGGGCATATACCCCCATCACAAATCTGATTATCTGAAGACAATTGAGTTTTCTGTGCATATTTAAGCTAAGGTTGGGTGGGGATGTCCTATGAGGCATGGTCTTAATCATGCTGAGAGACCGGATGCTGCTGTAATGAACTATGTGCAGGCTCCACGGGGACAGGCCTCGAGTGCTAAAATCATTATAAATCAAACTATTCACCAGTCATCATATGTCACGAGTTTTACTCGGCTGCCCGCGGTATCTGGGTTTGGCTAAGCACTTGTATCACAGGGTATCAGACCCTACCTGCACACCAACCTTCGCAAGCATGTACACCAAGGTTAGCAGAGCTTCAATAGTCTATTTTCTCATAGATATGTCTGTGCAAGAGCGCCATATAAGGTGACGTGGATTTCATGTGAAATTATGTAAGGGTACTAAATGTAGTACAAATAGATATGACGTTTGTTACAGTTTCTTAGAGAAAGATAGAAGCACTGGCTTAGAATCATGGCGAATGACACCTGCTCTTTGGATGAAGCTAGTCTTCTAAAGGCCAAACAAGAATTGAACGAAGAGCCCCAGCAACGCATGTCTGCAGTTGAGACGCTGCGGAATTGGCTGAAGGAAAGAAGGGATTGGATTCGGGTACCTACAGGTTAGTGTCTTATGGAGGCCGAACAGGAACTAAACTGGAGGACAGAACTGCGCATGTCTGCAGAGGAGATGGCGGGGACATGTTTGCAGGAGGGAAGGGATTGGATTGCGGTATCGATTGGAGAATCTCGTGGCCTCAGACTGCAATTAATTTGGCATTTACTAATATATTAGCAATAAATGCTGCTGAGCAGACCTAAAATCTGCGAGACCAACCACTCTTGGTCTGTATTTGACCGACATGTGATACCATCATCATGTATGCATTTTTCACCTAGATCCCCTCGAACCCAAGGAAAATCTGGCGAGGTCAGCCTAACAACAGTGACACAGACTTCTCACCACGTTTCCAAGTGTGTTCATCCGCTAAACTTTCAACTCATACCCACCTAAAGCACACCTGGCGGTAAAACTCAAAGCGTGTCCTATAACATGACACCCAACAAAGACTAGAAAAATGCATCAAAGCCATTCTGAATTATGAAATCGTCGTAAGTAAATGGGAATCAGTGTAGTAGTAAGCTGTGATATTTTCATGCAAAGCAAAACAGGGAAGGCTTGTTTCTATACAACCACTATACAAAATGCCTGTGAAGTAAAATGATACTATTCACACTTTTGGTTTTATCGGAAGACTATGGTCAAAAAGAGATTTAATTATTTAAAGGCCTTTTACTGGAGGAATTTTGCCGTCTTAATTAAGATATGATTACGTGTTCATATGTGATAAAATTTAGATTGTTTTAACTTATTTGCATCATCTACACCCGTGATGCAACAACTTCAACCGCCGAAAATCTGTGATGATTTTCCGTCTGCATATAGTTGCAAATATCAATACTTCGTCCCTGTATAACCCCAAAAGGGTCGATATTCTCTTAGAGGCGAAACAAAAATAAACTATGAAGTTCAATAGCGCATGTATGGGTACTGTTGAGGTTTTTGAAAGTGAAGGATACGAGAGATTTAATGCGGATAGCAATGTACGATTCTGCGCAATGACGGAAATCGACTGTTGCTTTAGGGAATCATTTGAGTTCCCATTCAAACCATGTAATTAATACAAATGACATTCTCGAACCTATGAATCTATACGTTCATTCTACTTTTCATTTCTTCTTGTAGCTCTAAAGGGCTTACCCATAGATTATTATCTATAGAGGTTAAGCCCTAGGTCCTTCCTAATCCCTGCAGCCGTATTTACCAACATACCGTGCTGCCCTTCTCAGTTTGGTGTTGACATCAATTTATTGATCGTTTTGGGGGCCCGCTAGTCGAGCAATCGGATCTTGTCAGATTTTACCGATCGAGACTCGGAAGTACAAAACACCGAAACACGTGGTGCAGTTCGATAGCTATGGACTAGCAGATCTGTACGGTCATTGACACAGTTTGTACAAACTGAAATTGCAGTACAATCTAAAAAGAGAACAACAGAAAAGACAAAGTCCGACAGGAGCCGAGTGCTCGACTAGTGCGAACCCAAAACAATGACGTAGTTGCTGACATGTACACCCCGACACGAATGGCTTTCGAAATGAATCTATCGTTGAGAACTTTCGTACCCTTGTGCATTTACTAGAGGCTGTGCGACCGGACAACACGGTAGAACGAACAACTTAAACATGTTGGTTTGCGGAAATAAATGTTTTGCTGAAGCCAACATCAAACTGAGAGGGACAGCACGGTATGTTGATAAAATACGGCTGCAGCTAGTAGGAAGGATCGAGGGCTTAGCTGTACAGATAATAGTCCATGGGTAAGGTCGTTAAAGCTTTTCTTCTTGCCACTTTCAATAAGCCAAGCTATTCTGTGCTCTTATCGCCTTTTTACTACTATAATTTGATTTCCAGATACAAATTACTTGCTAAGCTTTCTTCGTATGAAGAAATTCAACCAGATCCTCAGCAGGGAGAGTCTGGTGACGGCCTGGGAGTTACGAACTCGTTTTCCACAGTGGTATAAAGATGTAGATCCCGCTAATTCACGGGTGCAGACTGCATTGTCTACGGGGTGAGTAGTGTGCCTTGTAAATAGCACATCCAACATTCAATCCCGAATCGAGACATACCTAATACTTTAACATCGGTAATCTTGGTACCACGCCGCTTGGCGCTGAGCATAACAGGCAGAATGTGACTGGCTGAGTGGGCGCGTCTCGTGTCATCGGCATGGTGTTCCAGTGATCTAGCGCTATACAGATGTGAGTATTTAGGGCTGGCCTGCTACAAAAAGACATCATCCTGATGTTAAAAACAAGGGTGTATCGTAGTTTTGCTTTAGAGCACATACAAAAATAAGACAGTCAGTTTTGCCTGACGCTTTGCCAGCTAGATTCAAATGTAGCATTTTCTGAAAATCTGCAACTTACAAAACACTGGACAAGGTGTACTCTGTGTTTGAAAAACCTACTTTAGCCCCGGAAAACAAGTTTGAATGAGTTAATGGCTGGATATATATGTGCTATGGATTTGTTCAACGCTTTTCACATGTCTAAATATTTGAGTGTGCAAGGTTTAGGACGACTTTTTGTCATGTTACATGTAACTTAGAGGTCAACACTGATGGGCTGGGATTTTCTGGGAATGGAAAATATAACGGCCGAGGCAGACATTCGACATATCACTCGTAAGCTAGGAAGAGGAGCTTCAAGTCGATAATAATAAGACCCTCTTCCAAATTATTTATATAATTCCACCGTTATATAAGTGAAACATGAGATGCATGGAAATGAATAAATGTATAAATAGACCTTTACAGGACACTCGTACCTTGTACGAAATCTGAAAGTAGAGAGTAACAGGCGATGCTTGATTTACGTCTGAAGTCATCAACGAAATAAATGTAGCTATAAAAAGCTGGGCTGTGTCTAAGTTACACTTCAAAGACTGCAATCTGTAATGATCATCTGTTAAGCTAAAACTATTACGCGCATGGGCAATATAAGCTAAGTTTACTCTTATTATTCATAGGGGATGGTCTTGGGTTCGCCCGGGTTCTGCCCGGTTTCCTCCCACCATAATGCTGGTCACCGTCGTATAAAAGAATTGTTGGCCTCCGTCGTATGAGTTAAATAGTGAGTACGTCTTAAAACACCAAACAAGTAAACAAATAAATAAATTATTCATAGGGTCAAGGAAATGTACTGCGAGCTCTGAAACAATGCCTTATTACCATTTACGTCTCTTCATATTGTGTACTCTTTATAGATATTACTATCCATTACCTGGACGAGACAAAAATGGGCGGAAAATTATCATGATGAAAGGTGGTAAGTAACCCTCGCCTTTCCTAGACAACCTTATAGTGTGTTGTTCGTTTCTATGGTAACAACGTCTAGTGAAGTCATTATAAAACACAGTTCACGTCAGCAGAAGATGACGAAAGGTGTTAAGTTTGTTTCTGTGGTTACAACATCTAATGAAATGTGGTAAATATCCTTCCCCAGAAAACCATCTAATGTGTTGCTTGTGTCTACGGTTACGCATCTAATAAAGCCCTTATAAAACACGGTTCACGTCGGTAGACTGGCAAAGGCTTGGACCGAGAGTTTAAGTCCGAAATCCTTAAATCAAATCTCTGAAAGCTTAACAAAGACAGTTACTAACATTTCCTCCTTGAGTTCTTTACCTGCCTGTCCTCTAGCACGTGTGATTCTTCCCACCATTCCCACCATAGCGATTTACGATCAAGTCATATGTGCCTGGGTCTACATTGAAAATATACATAATTATATAGCTACTGAATGAAAAACCCTGCTCCGACTGTATCCGCAGCGGTTTTACGTGAAGAGGTTTGTTCGATACATAGCAAAGTGCAGTGGTTTTTTCCAGGCATGTAATCTGGTTTTCTCCACTCATAAACCTAGGTATGTGTGCCTCGATTAAGAGGAATATTTTTCATTCCGCCAAATACCAGTCAAATGAACAAATAAAATTTAGCGAATATTAACATTATTTAAATTTGACAATGACTTGATGAAGAGATATAATAAAATTTTGATGGAGTTATGCCTGTGTTTTTCTGTGTGGTATTTTTAGGAAATACGTCCAATTCGGGCAAGGAATATGGTCGAGACGATATTGTGCGTGGATTTGCTGTTCTCCATGACTTCCTAAGCCGAGATGAAAATATTCAAGTAAATGGCTTCGTCTATATCATGGACCTGGGTGGATTCTCCATGGGTCACGTGACGTTCATGGGCCCGGAAACGTTCACAAAGGCAACCAACTGCTGGATGGTATGTTTTCTCATGGAACTCAAATGTTGTGCACGGTGGTGTGGTTGGGATGATTAAGAATACATTTCATGTTAATGCGAACGTGAATTCTCAGCGTGAATTTTCCTCATGATAAGCATAGGACTGATGCATGACCACTATCGGATAGTATGTGCAAATTTCAATTCAAGCCGTGATTTCGTCTTACTTGAATTGACGCCAATATTTGTCTTTTATTCACTCAATCAGACGAGAAGACCAACATCGGACAGGAAATGGTCGACATTCCACTGTCGTTAGGGTTACACGAGTGCAGTACTTTCCTTACTATTTATGTAGTGAATTCGTCGTCTTCAACCCCTTAGATATACATCTCCAATCTTTCGCACGGTACCATGCCGTACCACCACAAGCAGCTTAGACTTTTTTCACCCCAACATTTTCAAAAATCAGCTTAGAATTTCCACGGTTTCTTTAGCTGTTGCTGCTGTAAGCAAGGGTACAGCTTGGGGCGAGTGTGATAAAGTATAGTTCAGGTACTAAGATGCTTTGCAACTGGCCAAGCGTATCTCCAACGCTGTGCTTTTATTTAGCACGACGCATACACGGCGCAAAATACACCGACCAAATAATACAAATGTGCCAGATGATTAATATCACATTGTTCATTGTAGAAAGCCCACAGCGGCAGAAATAAGGAGTTGCACTTTTACAACGGAGGCCAGATGTTTGACGTTCTCTATGGCTTTCTAAAGCAAGCATTCTCCAAAAAGGTTCAAGACAGGGTAAGACCATATACCATTTCTCCGTTTGTCTGTAATTTTTTCGAACCATCATTAGCATTTCATCAAAGAGTTCTCATCTTCGAAATGGTCTTTAGCTGGCTCTGGTGCGGCTTTTAATCAGGATATTTCTTTAATATTTGTTACGGTGAGGTGGTTTCCACCAACTCTTCTCCACTCATACTCCGGACCGCCGTGTTATAAGTGTAGTAGTCATAGGATGTGAGGTTTAATCCCTGTCAGTACTTAATAAGTTATGAAAGTGTCGGAATATTCTTGAGTGAAGTTTAAATCAGAATAACAGGTAGTCTTATTTCTAAATTCATTTTCGTAATTACGCGATATGAGGGGTTTATAGCGATCACTTACCTGCTTGCTTGTACTTGCATTACGGGTCTTGTGTTTGATTCTAAATGTCTAGGGTGGAGCAGTCATTCTTTTTGTACTCTCTTCCGTCCATGCATAAACCTGATGGGCCTCATATAGGTAAATTAATGTGATTGAGTTTATAAGCAATGCACAGTGTGTTTGCATTAACATGTGCAAAAATGTGTGTATTATTTAAGCACATAGCCGTTATTCATGCTCAAATAATGTAACACATTCTGTATGTATGTTGTGAACAAAATGTCAAGGCAAGCAATCATTTATTTGTATTCTAACATATTACAGATTCTCCACAGCTTAAGGCCTTAGACTACTAAAACAATTTTGAAAACACTTCAAGCATGTGATCTTCTGGTTCCAGGTTATTAACCACGGGAATAACTTCAGTACCATCTACAAATACGTGGACAAATCCATGCTTCCGGAGGAGTACCTTCCCGATGATTATGACGGACCGAGCGCCGGACCGAAACAGGAAATAATAGGTACGTTCAGCAAAAAAGCTTCAGCTACAGATTTATTAGAAATACCAAAATGTATCTCGCTAAAACTATTCCCCACTTCAACTTACTTATTCACAAAAACACAATCAAGTTCCTCTTCAGATTCGTTGCTGAGTATATTTTCAGATTGTGTTTGAAGTTGTTAAATAATGGCAGCGAGGGTAAAAAGTTATGTTATAATCAGACTTGATCAATTCTTATGTTCCTCTATCGTGCAACAACTTACAGCATATTGATGCTTTGTGACAAATATTTTGATTTACTTTTCAGACGGGTACTTGGCGTCACTAAAATCGCCAGAGTTTAGAGAGTACATGGCTAATCTCAGTAATGGACAGTTTTTTGTGGATTCCGCCAAGAAACCGAAGAAAGGACAAGACGAAAATGCTTCATTCAGACCTTTAGTTATGTCTTAGGATTTATGCCCTAGGATTTATGTCTCCAGCATACTGACATTTGTCTTAGTCTTTATTTTCTTCACATGGTGACCTACTGACGACGACAAAACACAATCCATTGGTCTTGGCATCGACCTTATATTCTTTACATATGCTTGAGTAAGGCGTAAAACACCAATCAAATAAATAAATAATTATACTCTTTATAACGTTTTGCACGTAATAATACTTAATGAAACGAGATTACCCCGTCTTGTCTACAGACTTCAGGTCATATTAATAATTTTAATTGGTCGAACTTTTTTCAAATTTTCAAATTCGTATTTCTTGTACTGTCTTTTGACATAAATTTATCTTCAAATTTCATTCGTGTTTAACATCATATTCGAACTTTTTTTCATCGATATCCTCCGACAAGCTTTATAGATGGAGGAAACCAAAATTCCCCGGAGTAAACCGATAACCCTTGGTAAGTTAGTCACGAGCTTACCGATGTGAAATGTAAAGACATAGATATATTGGAGGCGGACATGTGGTTGTCAACCAACGACTGTGGGAAGGGGCGTACAGGCGCCATCGCTGCTTGTTATCTCCAAGGCCGCACGAGCAGTAACAGCGGGTATAGGGTATTAAAACTGACGTCATTATCATTATCACTGCAAATTACGTTCATTGATGCATTCCTCAAATGTATAGGACTTATGCTAGATAATTCCATTACAGTCGACTTTTCTCTGCAGCCGATTGGCTGGATTCTATATGCAGCTTACGCATGAGTGAAAAGTTGTTGAATGTTGTGTTTAGCTGACCATGAAATACATGACGAAACACCGTCCTAAGTTGTATTTAAATATATTATGTTGTCAACACTAAGCAATTTTATGTAACAAATGTGTTGTCTTTATTAATGTATGTATTCCTCATCATTGTTTTTGTATGTGTATATAAGGCTGTAGTGAGTGTAATTTTAATTTGCTCATTTTTGTTCATGCTTTGAAACTGAATCACCTGGTGTTGTTGCAATTTTTTGACAAGTTATTAAATTCCACATTACTTATTGATGTTAGTTGACAGGAAAACCCAATCTCTAGTTTCGTAAGACGAAGTATACTTATTCAATCACTGACTTTAATACATGGGCGGCGGAACCGCCCCGACCACCCCAATAATTTCCAAAAAAAAATTGACAAAGAAACAGAAGCAGAACAAGAGTTAAGACAAATTTTCCAGCACCTGTAGATAAATAGATTGTGCTCCTTTTTACTCCAAATGCGTATCAAGTCAATAACTTCCACCGAGTATTTATGGCTATGACGCCGTGATGGGTCTACTATATTTTGAAGCTTGGCGTCCCCATGAAACCAACTATATAACAGTAATGTAGTATATTGAAAAGACAGAACGAGTCGGAGAACCGGACTTACAAGGGCTGGTATTCGCTCGTCAGACACAGGCTTGCATTGAGTAGACGCATGAGTGTCACACAATTAGTTGAAATAATTACACTGGTATAATTGTTTGCCGATCGATTTAGGCTATCAGTACTTTCCAAAGATTGATTGCCTATAGTCTGAGAGTTCAACGAACTGATTGACTGCAGTTTTGATATCAATGTTGTCTGTATAATCCTTATGAACATTCAAGACCATGAGGTCATTTAACCTAGGCTGTGTCATGATGGACCGCAGGTATGTTTTTAGCATACGGAGAGCAGAGAAAGACCTTTCGTTTGTTGCATTTTGGCTGGCATAACAAGGATCAGATGAAGTACAATGCAAACCTTGGCGAAAAAGCTCTTCTCATGGTGTGATATAACAGAAAAAAGGGAAGTCAGAGACTTCAAATCGATAGGTGAGTCTTCCCGTTTGGAAAATGTTACAGAAAGTGTATCCAACTGAGTTCTTATTCTCTCTTTATCGAAATCTGATGTGTAGAATGCTGCCACGGCTTCCAGTTGCTGATTGTACTCTTTATTAATGCAGGCATTCAGAAGCAGATCCTGAAGATTTATATATTGTCGGAACCCCGGCTGATCAAACCTGTCTTGAATTGCATTACTGATACGATCAAGAACATCAAAGTATTGTTGACTGTGGACCTTTCGCGGCGTCTGAAGGAATTGCCCAGCCCATTCGCCAGCTTCGTATCGTGACGGCGTTTTGCGTTTGCGCCGTAATACCGGATCTTCTACGTCAAGTAATTTTGTGTTTTGGAGAATCTTCTCGTAAAACAGGTCAAAATCTCCGTTTTGCATTATTTTCTGAAGGATTTTAACAGTCAAAGAAGCAATTTCTTGACCTTCTGCTGCTGACAAATTTGGACTTTGTAATGTTTTACTAAGATTATCTGAGTGCTTAAGAATGAGGTGTGAGAGTGATATTCCCCAGAAAAGATCGAATTTTCTCATTTGTGACTGCACTCCAATAATCCTAGCTTTCACTTCAGTGTCTGTCGCACATCGTAGTGCCTCTTCCCACAGATTAAATAACACCTCATAGTTATTAAGAATGCTCCCCAGTGAATTTGGACGAAGAGCCCTGCGCGAAGGACAAAGTACTCTTAACTCCAGGTGTATCGGGTTAAATATTAGTTTTCAGGTTATCACACAATGCTTAACGCCTGGGTGAGTATTTGATCAATTTACAAATTTCGTGCGTCACTTCCAAAGAGTCTTGAGTAGCTTTTACCTCTTTGATGGCGTCGTTACACGCAAGATTTAATGAGTGGCCATAAATGTGTGAAGAACGCTTTCGGTTCCAACTCCTGTATCCTGACAGCCACCCCGGATTTTCTCCCACTCATATTGCTCGCGCCATCATAACATTGCCTTCTGCATTTTCCTATTGATACATTCATTCTACAAAGAACGTCCAAAATTACTTTTACCAAAGTTTCAGCAGAGATGTCATCTACTTTGTAAACCTCATGGAAATCTTGGTGGAGAATAAAATCCTCTCCTTCCCACCTAAAAACTAGTTCGACCTGTTCATGATTGGAAACGTCAGCTAACTCATCTACCATTATACAGTAGAACTCTGGATAGGCTTCAGAATTTCAAGTATGACCTTTCTTGAACCATTTCATTCTGATTGCCATGCTATACATGTGTTTTCTTTTTTAACCGATGTAGAAGAGACGGGTCGTCACTTCCATGCAAAATGTTAACCTGCCTGCAGTTCCCGTCGTCTTCATCTGCAGCAGCACTGCTTCCACGGAATGTCGGCATAACTGACGTATATTTGCGCTTGACTGAGGGATTCGCTAATATCTCTAGTGGTAAGGTAATAAGACGTTCAACGGCTTCTTTATGACACTTGCTAGCTTCGTGTTCTCTAAATAAGCCCTGTGCTTCTTTCCAGTTGCTGAAACCTGTAGATATGAAAGTGGGCTCAGTCTTACTGCTGGAGGATAACCTTGACGAAAAAGTTACCTTTTGACATGCAAAACAGAAAGCTAAGTCGGTATTTTCTTCATAGTGCAGCCAGATGTATTTATCAAGCCATTCTATTTGAAACTTTCGTTTAACGATATTTTTTTTTTCACAAACACGGAACGGAAACTCAAACGATCTGGGTTGATTGGGAATAGATGACACACGTGTCTTGCGAGTACTCTGTGGGGTTATTTGGGACCCAGTTGTCGAAAGTGCGTTGTCAGCGCTTTGAGGGTTTTCTTCGACAGCCTCTGTCATAGGAGACGGGTTCTGACGAATTTCTGAACGTGATTTTAGAGAGAAAATAATTTAGAATCGAGAATTCGAACTTTTATCTTCGAAATAATTAAGTTTGAGTGAAACGAGCAATAAATTAACCAAATTTCAATCCGAGTACTTCTACAAGTAGGCCTACAGCTGTAATGGAATCGATCGGTTACCGGACGGTATTTATACACAGGCTGTTATATCAAAACAGCGTCATCTGTGTTGTCACAAAACAGCGCCATCTGTGCAGCCTGCTGACGGCCCACAGATTCAATATCATTAAAGTGAGCAAATTATCTGCAAAAGTATACTCATTGGGACTTTAAATATACATGAGGGCATCATTTTCCGATATGTATGATCGTTTTAGCCCCAAATTTCGGAAGTTTATCTAGCACTAGGTGAAAAAATATGGTAGGCGTACCCCAGCAATTTACATTGCCGAAAGATGTATTACTCGAGGTCCAATTTTCGCTACCTAATGAAAGTTTGACTCCTATATTTCACCCCAATACTTGCATTTTTCTGCTCCACTGGTCACAGATATGTGCGTCAATAATAAGAATTCAGCACTTCATATATCTTAATGACGTTCCAAATTTTAGACTCCAGAAATCGTTTTCAACGTCTCTGCGGCTGTCTAGCCGTCCCTAGCTTCCGGGGCCTAGGCGGCTCCTGGACCCCCGCCTATTGGGCTTAAGGGCATCCTTAATTTGCTTCTGCCACCCCTGTAATATAAAGGCCAACTTTCGTTGAAACATGTACTCCGCTGGGTATTATTCAATTGCTAAATGAGTTGTATTGGCTTTACTTTAATTTTAATAAGCATGGCCCCAGGACCAAGCTCTCCAAGAGTTGGAGAAAACATAAAAATTAACAAAAAGCTCAGATGAAAGAGTGTAAAAAGTTAGTTGTAAATGTGGTCTAAATAAATAATAAGTAATAAGTATTTTTTCAATTTTCCTTTCATGAGAAGATTCTTCAAAATGATATTTGTATGGTAGGTATTTGATACCACATGTATGTATAGTCTTCTCTGTAATGATGTTATAAATGAGGATGTAACACATACTTAATAAATATTTTTGCACTAGAATTGGTCATTTGGTCCTTTTCAGCTCATAAATGTGTTCAAACTGGATTTGGATCATATGTACACTTTGATATGGTCATAAATATTATCATATTTCAGCTAAAATGCATATGTTTGGATATAAACAACTAATTTACATTCGAATAAATTTACCAGACATGCATCAAATTCTTATTTAAAACATTCCTATGCAACGACAAGTACCAAATGTTGTTCCCAAATACCCACAACTCAATGCCCTATTCCCATGAAAAAAAGCAGAAAAAATCAGACTGACCCTATTTGCAAATATGTTTTGACTCTCTTTTATCTGATTTTGGCGTCATTTATATGTTTTCTTCTCCTTTAAATTTAAACATAATAGATGCCTGCTATTGTTTTTTTTAACTAATCTGCATATTTCCCCACAACAGTTTTACCGCTTGGCTAATGAATAAATCTGTTTTGCCTCAGTGACAAAAAGTAATATGAAAGGCGGAAGACATTTCATCTAGAATGGATTTTATCCTCTTTTCTGCCCCATCTATGCACGACTGATTTGCTTACATTAAACCATGAACAAGGCAGGCGTGACCAGGCGCTGAATCGGTGCATGACTCTCACACCAACGGCCTAAGGGCCTTGAGTTAACAGAGTACGTAACATTTGTGAAAGTCTAAGTCTTTACAAATGATCTGTCCTCTTGTATAAGTTCACATTTTAATCCTGTTTTGCAAGGGGATTAGCTGTGAGAGTGGTAAGTACTGTAAGAACCCTTGATAAGGACTTAACGCAGTCGGCATGTTATATCCAGTAAAACTCAGTTTCTGGATTCCCTGATAATGGAAGAAATACTGTGGTACTCCTTCTTATTTTGGGGATCTGGTAGCGAAGCGGACAGAGTCCTATGAGGCCATTTTGGAGGTGGAGTAAATCAACGATTTACCGAAGTGATTCAAGTTTTAGGGTGTACTGCCACGGCCTGTTTTAGCATCTTTGAAATGTTTTCTTCTATTTGGGCATGTAAGCCCCGTAAGAGTATTTTCATTGTGTAGCACAACGTAACTAAGTGATGCAATTCGGCTGAAATCACTTTTGACAAAAACATATCTGTCATGTCTGCTAGCACTCTTCCTTTCCCTGATACAATATGTTGGTTTTCCAGTAACTCGGTCAGGCGAACATTAAAAAAAAATCTTTGTTTTGGGTAACCCAATAAATTCGGCAACACTATGAGAATTTTTCCCTTTTCCATAAATCAAACATTCCGGAACACAACCCACTGCACTGCTCCGATTTACCGACATTAGGCTCAGCTTTGCAGGTTTACTCTCTTTGGAGCAAGAAGAAAAGCCTTGTTCCTGCAGTACGCACACTCGTCGTATTCTTGTCACCTTATCAATGTTTGTCTTAATGATCTAAGAACAGCGCTCATTACATGTAGTTTGGGAGAAGGAAGGTCTTGAGGCTGGAGGTCAACCCAAATCGACTGAAAGTTGAAACAAAACCGAGTCGTATTGGTATGCAAATCGTATATTTCCGCGCAGCTCTGGGCGGCTTTTGAAGTTCCAAAGTAGTTTGTGTTTGTGCGACCCGTCAAACACTGAGTAGACCACGTCGGTTCGAAAAAAAATGGTTTTCTTCATATGTATACAGGAGAGGGAGTGAGTCAAATCGGCCAGTCACACGTTAACCCCTTATGCACCACGCACTTTACGATCAGATGGCTTGCAAATAAAAGACACCATATGACGAGCAGCGAAATCAGTGACAATTTATTGCGCTCACGGTGTCTGATATGTTCCAAGCTATTAATATTGCACGACGTTGGTCATATGTATTTGTAATGAGCCAAGGCTATGTCATAATTGTATTGAATTTGGAAAGATGAAAGTTTTCATGAAATAATCAAAAAACTATGGCAGTGAAAACCTCTCTGTTGCACATGGAATTGAAACTTAGTACATGTACTTAGCTTACCATAATGACTTACAGGTCAAGTTTTGAGTTTTGCTATGACTGGTATGACCATTTTGAACAAAATTATGTCTGTTCTGGTGTAGATGTTGAGGAAGCTATTTTCTTATCTCTTAAATCAACACGAAACATGTATTGCTTTCACAATGCTTTGAAAATACTAAATAGAATTTTAAACAACCCCCATCACTTCCAAGGCCATTTTATATCGTCTTGGAGCATCTGGGTTGTACATCGGAATGTCCTGTTATAAGGCATTGTCATGTTGCTCCATCACACCAACAATTTACACCTGCGGATGGTTGTGCGTTCCCCCTGGGCTCTGCCCGGTTTCCTCCCTCGTGTAAGTGAAAATATCCTTGAATACAGCGTAAAAAATAAATAAATAAATAAATACCCCAGTTTTAGTCCCTTGCCTTGCGTGTCCATAACTAATAGGCGAATTGCCTGAGGTGTCCAGTTCAGCAGCAAACCTGTGCATTCATAAGACATCTAGAATTCAGTTATAGATGTCTTGTCTTCCTGTATAGATGTATTCTGCGTTATAGAAGGCCCTACATGCAAGGCGACGTAATTTCACAAGAAAAGTTACGAACACTTGAGTTACTTAGTTCTATAGCTTAGATTTAAGTTAACCCTGCAGAACAATGACCCAAGAACCTCTTACCGATGTGGTCGGTGTGAGTTCAAACCAAGCTCATGCTCCAATCCTCTCCATGCGAAGGCCCGCCATAAACCTCTGGATGATTGCGAGTTTCCTCGGGCTCCGTCCAGTTTCCTCCCGCCATAATGCAGCCCGCAGTCATTTAAATGACACATTCTTGATTACGACATAAAAAAACTATCAAATAGTAAATAATTGGCCCATCCTTTTTATGTTCATTAAACAGTGTAGTTTAAGACTACCTGCTTACATATCTACAAAGATTAATGTTTATTTAAATAAGAATCTTATCAACTGTAGTGCAAGCAGTTATGGCGCTTGTTACAGGTTCTTCTGAGAGATAGAAACACAGTCTTGGGATCATGGAGCATAGCTACGTTTGTACTTTGGATAAGGCGAGTCTTCTAAAAGCCGAACAAGAACTGAACGAGGATCCCCAGCAACGCATGTCTGCAGTGGAGACGCTGAGGAAATGGCTGGATGAGAGAAAGGATTGGATTCGGGTACCCACAGGTTAGTTCCTAAAAGAGGGGACACAGAAAGTAGACTAAAAGGCAGAAGTGTGCGTGTCTGTCGTTAAAGGGCTATCAGAATTTGGGCACGAAAGAGTCGACAATGATGTGTCTACTGGAGTAAAGTTTGAAGAGAGCAAATAGAAGATTACGCATAACAGTGCATGTCGTCAGTGGAAGGGCTGACAAAATGGGTTGGGTTGAAGAGGAGGATTTGTGTTGGGTATGGGTGGCAATAAGTGAGTGGTGGAATCGACATGTCTGAAGCGGACAGACTTTTAAAGGAGGAATTTTATTCATGAACATACACACATGTCAGCAACGCCTGTTCAAGCTGATGAAAATATCATATATTGGGAGGAAATTCAGGTAACACAATGTCTTCACTCATAACCATGCGGTCTTTATGAGTTAAAGTTCAGCTCTTTCTGGTTCCTCTCCGACCATACATGGGAAGGTCTGTCAGCAACCTGCGGATGGTCGTTGGTTTCACCATGGCTCTGCTAAAACTGGTTGAAAAAAGATTTTTAATATTGTAGACACTTATTATAAATACAATTATGTAAACAGTGGTTTCACAACATTCGGAAATGTGGCAGAAGATTAACGCAATGACGGCATGACGTCATCATCTGGGTGATAATGGCCGCCTACAGGCATGGGCCAGTAGTTTCTCCTTTTTGTAATGATTTTCAACCAGTTTCAGCAGAATTCTATTCTGGAGTTCTTTTTTGATGTACATGTGGGATGCTCTTGATTCTGTGCGATACTGTGTTCGATGCCATGTTCAGAGAGCCATTGTCTAACCAGGTTACTGATGTAAAGAGACCCCCATATTAGAGGCTATGTTCACAGGGTCATTGTCTAACCAGGTTACTGATGCAAAGAGACCCCCATGTTCGAGGCTATGTTCACAGGGTCATTGTCTAACCAGGTTACTGATGCAAAGAGACCCCACGTTCGAAGCTATTTACATTCTTAGCCAATGACCCCAAACGTGCTCACTGTGCTGCTTTTTTTTTCTTAACTGTGGCTCAATTGTCTCAATTTTAGATACTTATTACTTGTTAAGCTTTCTGCGTATGAAGAAGTTCAACCAAATCCTCAGTAGAGAGAGTCTGGTGACAGCCTGGGAGTTACGAACTCGCTTTCCACAGTGGTATAAAAACGTTGACCCGGGCAGTCCACAGGTTCTGGCTGTATTGTCAACAGGGTAAGTGGTGCACATGTCGCCGTAGTTTTACCATTTATTTATTTATTTGGGTGTTGTTTGACGCCATACTCAAGAATTTTCCACACATACGAGGTCATTTAACTTTGTGGGTGTAGAAAACCAAAATGCCACAGGTAAACCACCGACCTTTGGCCGGTTACTGAGGAGCTTTTACTTAACTTCATTCCATTCATTACCGTAAATTGAAGGTAGCTCCCATGTAACTGGCTGAGCATGCTAGCGCGAAGTACCTTTAATGTTACTTTCGTTTCACTACCAAGGCAACTAATACTGTATGTAGTTATGAGCTCTAAAGATTAAAAGGAAAGAGGCATTAAATTAAATGTATTGATGGTAAGATTGACTTTATGGAAGGTATTAATAATATACATCTCGCCAGTGACGTCACACACATTTTACCCTGGCGCTCGATTAGGCATTTGAATATCAGATTCACTTTTGCACACTTGCACACGTTGTAATGTGAATACAGTTCATAAGAATTGACCTGAAAACCTGACAGTGTAGAATTGCACCACATATAACTATGGTCCATAAAAGCCATCTTACAAACATTTGACTGCATTAAATCCATGAGGGCGGGGAGAAGGGGATGCGGGAGAATTCAAGAAAGAAATAAAAACAAGTTAAACTATATTTGCACAGTTTTCAATGGTTTCTCTCTTGATCTGTTGTTCTCTGTCTGTGTGTGTGTGTGTGTTTTGTGCTTTTTTTTCCTTTAAGAGCTGTCCGACATTGTGCAAGTAAATCAGGGATTGACCAGTCATGTGAGGTGATCATGGAGTGTGAAAAGTATAGTTTCATTGCAAGGGAATTCGACGGAATTTCTTCTGAAAAAAAATGACGTGACTGAACACACAAATGAGGTTACAAGGTTGAATGCAAGTTTATTTTATCACGCCATGTATGACTGCTAGAGTTTTGTGGACGGTGATTGTCTGGAGTTCAAATGCGCAAGCTTGTGAAGAAATGCGAATCGTCATAAAAAGAATCAGTATACTATAGATCTAGTATCAGCTTCAGAGATTTTCCCCGGTGTTAAGAAACCAGCTTCTGTGCTGGTTGCCTTTAGTATGTGTAAGGAAAGTTTTATAAATATAATGGGCCGAGTTCATAAGCGTGTTTTAACGTATATATAGTTAAAAAGCATAGTAAAAAAAACATTACAGATTGTCGGCAGATAGAAAAAATGATGATCGCCCGATTGCCCTATCACCGTTTAGATTGTTTTATAATGAATGATTAGTGCATGGTATGATGTCTTTGCCGAGCACAAATCGCCACAGCGCATGATTCCCACAGATGATGTGAAACTCCACATCTCTTAAATCTATTTAATTATATTCGAGATCTAATTCATTCTTTCCAGCTTGTCTTTCAGAAACACAGATCTGTACTCGTTTAATTGCTAAAATGAAAGTGGTTCTTTCCGAGGATATGTGCTGTCCTCAACATGTGAAAGCTATGAAAGTATACTTTCTTTAATCCTAATCTGCACGGAGTAGTCTCCCCTTTTCTATTGCTTTTCTTATCGAATAATTTGATTATTACTTGAATAGTGCTACTGCACCGAGAACGACAAGCAAGGCATATTTAGAGTTAAATAAACCACAATTAGGCATGACGAAGTCATTACAGTAAGCAGTATTATGTGTATATGATTAAGGAAGTAGTGGTGAGTTATTTAAAACATCTTTGCATCGTACAAACACCTAAATACAGAGTTACTGATAACATGACGTGGTTATGTAGATAACAACTTCTGTTTATTTTGAAGGGATTTTTCGGTATAGATATTAGCACTGTTTTCAAGCATGAGTATCTATACTGAAACACCGTTTCAAAATAAACAGACGTTGTTTTCCATATCACCTGGTTATGTTATCCAACTCAACTTTTAAATGCCTCTCAAAGATGTTACAGTTTACTGATGACTCGATTCAGCATATTTCCACCGTGGCTTGGACCTCTGGGCTCCATAGCGCGGAGAAAAGGTGCGCCGTTGAATCTGTTATTACTGTTCGTCCCTGTTATAATTGTACTGTACTTGTCTTCAGATGTTACTACCCCATACCTGGACGAGACAGAAATGGCCGGAAGGTTATCGTGATAAGAATTGGTAAGCCAATAGTAATGTCTATTGAGGTGTTTGTCTCCGTGGTAAGACCTCTCTGTCTCTGGACAGCATTATAGAATTTACAATTCGGTGAAATTTGGTATTATACCACCATTCTCTAGTGAATGAGGAGGCCATTTATTTCTTTAAGAAATGACGAACAGGTTTTTGAATGAAAACTTTTCCAAGCTTAAAAAGTTTCAAAGCGCGTTACCTGTTGATACACCAAAATGACAGTGTACCACCGATCATAACGAAATTCCATGCAAACCGCATGAGCTGTTCCATGATCTCTTGTAGGTAATCTGTCAACTACTGGAAAGGAGTATGACCACAACGACATAATACAAAGCTTCTGTCTTGTCCATGACTTTCTGCACCGAGACGAAAACGTTCAAGTGAATGGCTTCGTCTACGTCCTTGACCTGAGTGGATTCACCACAAGTCACGTGACATTCATGGGACCCGATTCGTTCACAAAAGGGTCAAACTGCTGGATGGTATATTTGCTCACAGAATATTTCTCTCCACTCTGGGCCTTTTTGTATTTAATGGACTCATTTCTTGTTAATTTTAATAGATTTCCCCTCTTTGTTACTGTATATTAACGTAAAGCGCGAAACCAGAAATCAATATATAGGTGACGGATTTGTCAAATAACGAGCATTAGAATGACGTGAAAGAAATTAAAAATGCATGGTGTGTACATTTTTTCTTATAATGCTCCTGTAGCTGGTTAAAATCATAAGATTCATTAAGGTTATTTGTCTGCATAACCACTTTTCGGGCTCATTGTATTTATAAAATTAAAAGGGAGGCCTCCGTGGCCGAGGGGTTTAGCGCGCTAGTGCTAATATGTGGACAAGAACTGGATAAAATACTGTTATAACTCTTTATAGACCATCGCTGTATTGATTTGATAAAAGAGCACAGTATGGGGCTGAAGAGACAATTTTCGTTTGACCACAATATTCATTAGTTTAGTGGTGCGTATAAAGTTTTTTGTTTTAATGTTGTTTTGTTTTGTTGTTATTGTTGTTGTTTTTTTTCTTTTGGGAGGGTGGGGGATTTTTTTGTTGTTTTTTTTTTTTGTTGTTGTTTAGTCGCGTACTTTTGGCCTTCTGTACGTTCATCCATTGTTACTGTCTGTATTTCCTTTTTATGGAGAATTGTGACGTCACCTAAGACAACTGACACGAGGTGCTGAAAACATGCTTATGTTAGTATAACATTATAGGCCACAACAAATGTTTTAACTTGAGTTTCATGGCTTTCAAGTACGGAGATGTGATATATATCATTTTGTAGAGTTTGTAGAGTGTTAAATGTCACCGAAAAAATTGAAATACCGATAGAAACAATGGGCGTATTTACAGAAGGCCGAAAGTACGCGACTGAAAAAAAAATAGACTATAGCAAATTCGGTGCTAAATTGTCATTCGGTAGGCTGCCATGATTGAATTACGTCGGCCATTTGCGGCAGCATTCGGCATGGCTCAGTTAAGTGGGGTCACCTTGAATGATTCTCCGTTGGAAATGTTCCAGAAGATTGCCAAGGCAATTCAGATATGAATACATACGGGAACGTTTCAACCTACAATCTGAACGGAATGACGCTCTGCTAACATTAAGTTAAGGCAATCCAGATGTCACAACCGAATTTACACATACCGAAGGGTTGAAAGATTGGTCTATTTTGAACCATGACCAATTTTGGCGAGATGACAATCTCTGGTCCGTAGCAAAATATTCTACCTTTATATTTTAGAATGCATGCACATGTATACAGGTTTGGTTTGACTCGATGAAGCCTACAGCGTTTATCTCGCTTTTTTGACAAAGCTTGCCCATTGTGACGCAGCGTTTTGTTATCTCCAGGTGTAATCCCACAAAGTCATCGGTGACTAAATTCAACTTTTTAGACATTTGTCTTAAGATGACATGGTAATTCAAATACCCCAAAAGCGACATCAAATGCCGTTTTTCAAAATTTTGATCCATGAAGTCAGAAAACGCTTTGTTTATTTGTTCGCACCTTGCACTTGATCGGCTGTAGCTTTACACCAGACTGTTTGTAAATATTTTTCGTTAGAATTTTACAGAGTTATCCTTGACTGTCGCCGTATAGATGAAATATTCTTGAGTATGAAGCAAAACTTCCATCATGTAAACAAACGTGGCATTTGACTAACATCGCATTGTCTGTCTTCTTTACAGAAAGCCCACAGTGGCAGAAACAAGGAGCTGCACTTTTACAACGGTGGACATATGTTTGACATTCTCTACGGCTTTCTTAAGCAGTCATTCTCGAAAAAGATTCAAGATAGGGTAAGATTATTTTCTGAAATCTGAAACTTTTCTCTGCTAATGGCGTGAGTTGTTATGCATAGTCTCCTTAAAATCATTTTCTCAACTATGTAAGCACTACATCTGCATGGTTAACATGTAGACTGGTTTATCTCCTCGGTTATCGGGCTTCGTTAACCGCGTGGTCTTAACTTTTCCGACTAAAAACCTTTAAAGTCGAGTGTTCAGATCCAAGATTTTGTGTAGGATCTTATGCTGCGGCTTTTCCAGGTAATTATCCATATACAGTAGTTCCCGCGTAAAAATCCGTATGTCTAGCTGTACTTGACTCCGAGTAATGTGATTCAGTAAGAGGTTTGGGAAGACTACAGGCCAGTTTTCTTCTGCATGTCAATCTGACTACAGTCATTAAGTGAAATTTATTACAATACACATTTCAATCTGAACGTGATATAAAATATTACGGGTATTATACACATTTTCGTCTCAAACACGTGACGTTATCATTACATTCATTCAATTAGGGCTTCGTTATAAAAGTGCAGAGCTTACAATTGATTTGCAGTGGTTGTGTTCACATTTGTGTGACCAATTTACATCGGGTGAAGAAATAAGTGCAGAGGTGGGCAGCTGTGATCTTCGGTTAATATTTTTGCCGGCCGGTTTGTATTGAATTTTAGTGATGTTCTGCGAGTGTACCAGCCTTAATTGTGCTCAAGCACGAGACGCTATGATTTTAGGTTATTAACCACGGAAACAACTTCAGCACCATCTACAAATACGTAGACAAATCCATGCTTCCAGGGGAGTACCTACCCGATGATTATGACGGACCGAGCGCGGGACCGAAACAGAAAATAATAGGTACGCTCAGTTTAACAGAGTAAGTCATATAAGTTGAATTAAAGGCAAAGTTTTATCTCTGATAAATTTTGACAGTTGAATTTCTTCATCTTTTATTTATTTACAAACATGCAAATTGGTCCGCAGCGTTCACCAATATGGTCGCTGTGAGTTCAAATCCAGCTCATGTTCGCTTCCCCCACGGCCGTACGTTGTATGGTCTGTCAGCAACATTCAAATTGTCCTGAGGCCGGTCTTACTAAGAGGGTGTCAGTTATGTCAAATGTAACTGTCATGATGACACATACTGAAGAGATACGTCGCCATGGTAGTTACTTTTGACATAGCGTTACATCCTCTTATAAGACTGGCCCGAGAGATTCCCCGAGGTCTGCCCGGTTTTATCCACCATAGTGCTGCATGGCCGCCGTCGTGTAAGTGAAATATTCCTGAGTACAGCGTGAAACTCCAATGAAATAATTAATTAAATCAGTGGTACAGTTATGTGTATTTATGTCTGAGTGTATTTGTCGTGATCTATTGGGCTCTTGCCTTTTGCCTTCTTGATACGTTTTATGTCAGTGTATTTCTGCCAGCTAGCGTTTTCAACACTCAAGCCAACCTGCGGATGGTCGTCGGTTTTCCCAGGGCTCTGCCCGGTTTTTTCCCACCATAATGCCGACTGCCCTAGTTTAAGTGCAATATTCTGGAGTACGGTGTAAAACACCTATGAAATAAATAAATAAATAAATTCCACGCTGAGGCCATTTTTCTGTTTTGTGACCAATAGATGTACTTGGATTTATGTTTCAGACGAGTGCCTTGCGTCGCTCAAATCGCCTGAGTTCAGAAAGTACATGGCTAATCTCAGTAATGGACAGTATTTTGTGGATTCCACCAAGAAGCCGAAGAAAGGGCAAGACGAGAGTGCTTCATTCAGACCTCTCGTTTTGTCCTAGAATTTATGTCTCACGGATTTTGAGATTTGTCTTAGGCCGTACCTGTAGGTATATTTTCAAATTGTCAGTATACGTCAGAGAATTTTATCTACCACATGTTAATATGTATCCTAGGATTTATATCTTGCACATGCTACCATATGTCCTAGGGTATATTTTCCACATGTTGTCATATATCCTAAATTTATATTTGTCACATGTTGCAATAATGTTCTAGGCTTTATATTTTTCACATTTACCATATCCTCTGAGGTTTCAATTTTTCACGGATATCCCTCACATGTTGCCGTATTTCCTGGGGTTAATGTCTTCAACATGTCACCATATGTCTTAGGATTTATATGTGTTCACATGTTGCCATCTTATATTTCATAACTGTTGCCATACGATGACAGAACACCATCTTTCGACCTCTACTGATCATCGCGGCGACAGTTTTATTTACTGGCTCATTTGCCCAAAGCACTTCTTCAGGTCTAAGGGGAACAACCTTTTCGGCTGCGACTTGAAGTGCTTTACGAGGAGCGCTGGTTTTCTACATCCGTTACCTGACCAACATTATTAGCGAAAAAATTTTGAGTCTGTATGATGCAATCTTTTATATTGTGCTTCTGCATGATCCAGATACCTTCTGTTTTGACTAAGTTTCCTGGTCTGGTCCCTTTACGTTGTTTTCAGGAAATTATGTGTTCATTTTGATCACAACACTCCAGTTTGAGCATCTCAAGACCACTGACTTAAGCCCAATTATCATCACTTCATATCTTACCTAATTCTGCTTAAGCCCTGGTGATATGGAAGCTGTATAAGTGGCCACGTTTTAAACATTTTCATGAACAGTTAGAATAAAATCCAAACTGAGGTAAACTGACAAAAGGGTGGATTTTAGGAGTTAGATGTGAACATTTCCAACGATCAAACTGTTGCCGCTGTTCGCTTGCTCTCTGTGCCGTAGTCTTACATACTCTGTGTAATTATTAAAGGAAACTTCCGACGGGTTACACTCCAAGGGCTGTTTTACAAACAGGGTGTAAATTATGTCAAACGTATCTGTCATTACGACACATACTGTAGAGATGCGTTGCCACGGTAGTTACGTTTGACGGATAGTTACACCGTCTTCTTAAACAGGGCCCCAGAAAGTTTTCATGCATTGATGGCACGTTTTGTAATAAAGGTAAATGGCCATGGTTTATAGTGTCTTTTTGTGGTGTACTTTCCATTTTTGATTGATTGAATTGAGCTTCCACTGTAAGTGTTGAAAGTGAGACCAATATGCATTTCGGAGGTGGAAAGGTTAAGTGTTCGGCAGAAACGGCCCAGTGACGGTGTGAACTCATCTGCGGGAACGGCGAATACTTCGAGCATGAGCAGTGGACGCTGTGCCGCAACCTGTGCACACCGCGGGTGATAAGAATTGAACCCTCCCAGGATATGCCGTTCGTGCAGAAGTGATCTTCATCTGAGTTTTAACCTGGATATCAACTGGTGAATATTTACCAGGCATCTAATCTAATCTAATCTGATTAGCGTTGTATATGGTAACGAGAAAACAAACACCACGGTGGATGGCGAAGTTGAATCATTTCCGAATTACACCACTCATGCCTGACATTATATTTTTATAAATTCACTTACCGATACGTTTTTTTCTGGCTAATATTGTAATTTTACTATGTACCTTTAGGTCATAGGAGCCTTGTTGTACTGTCCAACATGATCTATCTATAATCTCTTCTAGATTACATGGATACATATGGAATTGATTGGCCGAATGACCAAATACCCACCGTTATCACCATCTCCACAACAACTCCAAGGCCTGCAGTGCTGTCCCGTTCAAAGTGCCCATGGAAGTAAAAGGAATGCCCAAATGTCCCTAACCACGGTCAAGGTGCCCCCAAATGTCCCCATCCAAGGTCAAGGTCCACCCAAATGTCCCCACTGAACGTCAAAGTCCTCCCAGATGTCCCCATCTAAAGTGAAGGTCCGCTTCAATGTCCCCGCCCAATGTGAAGATCAGCTCCAGTGTTCCCATCTAAGGTAAAGGCCCGCCTCAATCTCCCCATCCAACGTCAAGGTCCGCCCTAATATCCCCATCCAATGGTATAGTCCTCCCCAATGCCTCAATCCCCTTCCAAGGTCAAGATCCACCCCAATGTTGCAACCCAAAATCAAAGTCCGCCCCAATGTCCCAACCCAAGTACAAGGTAAGCCGCAATGTCTAGATGAAAGGTCAAGGACCACTCCAGTGTTTCAATCTATGGTCAAGGTCCACCCCAATGCCCCTGATCAACTCCCGCCCCAATGTCTTAATCCAAGGCCAAAGTCCGCTCCAATGTTTCCTTTTAAGATCAAGGTCCGCCCCAATGTCCCACTCCAAGGGTATGGTCCGTCCCCAATGTCTCCATACAAGGACAAGGTCCGCCCCAATGTCTAAACCCAAGGTCAAAGTCCTCCTCATTGTGTCAATCAAAGAGGGTGGTCCTGCCCCAGTGTGTCAATCCAAGGGTATGATCCGCCCAAATGTCTCCATCCAAGAAAAAGGTCCGCCCCAATGTCTCAATCCAAGGTCAAAGTGGGTCCCAATGTCCCATTCCAAAGTGAAGGTCCGCTCCTAATGTCTCAACCCAGTCCTAATCCTGAGGTATGGTCCGCCCCCAATGTCCCAATTCAAGGGTAATTCAGGATCCGCCTCAATGTTTTTACCTAAGGTCTGCTCAAAAACCCGATCTAATACTTTAACATCCGCAAGGCCGATTCACCGTCCCGGAAATGGTCATGGTTGAAACGGAAATATTATATCCCAAATTTTGGCCTTGGCGCAGTCGTGAGGAATAATGTTAGATTAGCACTTTTTAAAGTGTTAGAAAGTTAAAAAGCTTGAAAAATGTTATAATTAAATTTTCGCCATATATATGTTAAAATCTTGCAATTTAATATTACGTTAAAATTTGCACGCATTCATTATGCGGCTTAAGAATTCAAATGTTGGCAATCACATGTTACAGGATTTAGCATGATGTATCTTTTCAACACGTGGCATGTAACATTCCTCCCGCATTGTAACAATTTTTACATTCCAGGATCTTATTACAGACTGAGACACTACATGCTCTGTTGTAATTTATCTTGACATGACACCAAATGTGCATATAAGTGTTCTTTACACGTTTAAAGAATTTATAAAATAACCAAGCAATACTTTTGATGATGGATTTATTTAGGAATTACATAGTCGAAAGAGTGTGCCTCTCGTACATTCCAAATGGCGAACCAATGAGGCGTCCTCGAGCATCTCAGCTGTTGAAGTTATAAATTGACAGAGCCATCTTCAGCTCTCCATTTTCACGTCTAAAAAGGCGCAATGCCCTGAAATTAATTGCAAAGTAAAGGCGTATATGAAGTATATTGTATTCTATGACGTGTTCTAGCCTCAGAATCACGGGGTTGTCTTTGATTTAAGTCACCTTTTGTCTTGTTATGTTATTTCTGAACATTGATTTCAGCTTAAATGCTTATTTTCAGTTTTGTCATCAAGGTCAAATCTGAGGATTAAAATACAAAATTCCTGAAGTAAATCACAATTTTTATCGCAGTAAACAGTTCTAAAGTTAAGAGTAAATCTGGCATTAGCATCAAAAGCCTAGTCTCAGGATGATGATAGCTACATCCCGCATTTATGCCTCGTGTGATATTTGCTTTTGTTTTTCTTGTTTTTTGTGCGGTTTGTAAACATTATTTTATTACATCCAGTATTTTCGATTCAGGCATAGATATCACTATATTTCATCTCCTCTGAGTTTTGATAGGTAATGAGAGCTTTAAACACGTTATAAATCATCTGTTTTATTCATATATTTCACCAGATAGTTCTCTTACTTTCCTTCACGTTTTAGTCCTGATGATTGGTCAACCATTGAAAAGCACCCCTCGGCCAAGACGGAGTCCGACTCAGTCCAGATCAGTGGCCTAATGTTCAGGTGTACAGACACCTGTTTATCTGGAGGAATATGGGCCTCCGAGTCCCGAAAAGCTGAACAGAAAACAAAAACCTACCAGTGTTTGCTCAGGCGCAGTCTTTTGCTTTGTTCCAGCCGCGTTCGCTTGGTGGGATTGTCGAGTCGACTCATTGAATGAAAAGAGGATAAACGCTAACCCCATTTCTGACAGTGGACAATTTAAAACATTTGGAATTGTTTATGGCATAGACTTCATACTGTCCACTAGTTGTACCCTTCTAATCATACCACCTGTCAGCCTCCTGATACTATGAAGAAGAAGTCGCTGCCTTTCCTCGTGCAAGGCAGCTACCAGTTGGGCCAATTCATGTACAGGCGAATCCCTTTCTTGCTCACGATGACCATTCATGTCCCGGATTTGCTCTAGAGGGTTGAAATCGAGGCCCATTGCAGGCCAAGGAATCAGGAAGCTGACAGGTGGAATGAGGAGAAGGGTTGAGGTTGTCATCCAGGCACACGGCGGAGACATCCGATATTGACGTAAAATGCTTTACGACATACCAAATGACGTTTTCGTTGAGTAATTTCAACCACTGCTCACCCCAAACCATACTGATAAAGCCATTGTTTCACATAAAAACCAGTGATGATATAGAAATACATGTGTGTTATCATTATTATACATGAATTTCAATTATTTGTCGTTTTCATTGGCCAAAGGGTGACACGGTTCACAACCAATCACATTTTACACTCTTTTGATACAGGAGAAATTTAATCGCATGTGTACAAAATCGCCACAGTGAAAACCAGGGGATGCTTAAGTAAGTTATTTGTGTATATATATCATACAGTAAGACAATGACTCGAGAGCCTTTCATCAATGAAGTCAGTGTGAGTACAAGTCCAACGGATTGTCGTTTCCAAGGGCTCAGTCATGTTTTCTTGCACAACATAATACTGGCCGTAGTCGTATGAGCGAAATATTCCGGGACGGCGTAAAACTCCAATGAAATAAATAATTAAATTATTTATTTATTTATTTATTTATTTATTTATTTATTTATTTGACTCGTGTTTTACACCGTACTTAAGAATATTTCACTCATACGATTTCGGCTAGCACTATGGCGGCAGGAAGCAGGGCAAAACCCGGGAGAAACCCACGACCGTCAGACCTTCCCACAATAACTATACATATACCATATCTATTCGCTTGAAGAAATATCTATAATCCCAGCTCGCTTGAATGTTTGCTTTACCTTGGGTAGTGATGTTTGCTCGCATCACTCTGATTGTGTAACGCCAGCTCGGACTGGTGAGATGGTTTGACCTCTCCAATCAAAAAGAGGTCATCTGTCCGGAGGGAAGGCAAGAGATCTTACTTCGTATCTAGATAGTGATTACTGAGTACAGGAATTGGGAAGTACATTTGAGATTTGAGTTTTCTTAAATAAAAAGATGTCCTGTATGTCTACCTTCCTTCCCCTGGATGGCAGGTCTGTTGGGCGGTAGCTCTATGACATCGTCGGTGCATAACTCAGCAAGAGCAGTGATATTCCCTCCGTCGTGTACACTGTTCCACTTTGCCGTCACCTGGGTTACTTCATGAAGCCATTCTGAAGGTATAAAGTCAGTTGGCTTGTTAAGGCCAATGTCTCAGTTAATCTGCTTAGTCTGTAGGTGGTCGCCTCATTCACTAGCCTTCATTAGATACCATTTACAAGTTATACGATGTTATATGATGTAAAGAATTTATCACAATGAAGGGCATTGTGGACGACTTTTCTTGAATTAACACCGGTACATGGACTTCTTCCAACAGACGGCGCGTTTTCACGGACCCTTTGCGGCTGAGACCGACGTCAAAGCTTACACGATGACAAGACCACAGGTTCGGCTCGGTGAACTGACTGTACCGAGGAAAAAGTACTTGCCTTATATGTGGTCTGCTTGAGAGTTATCTTCAATTCAATTTGCAAGGGTTCGCAATTTACTTTCCTCAATAGATGCTAGGCCAAACTCTTGTTACCTACTTGTTGCAGTTGTTTGCTGCCGAATCATTAGAAAATGAGGGCACGAAAAGTTACGGACTCATACATTGCCTACAAGCGTTTGCTATCGGCCGGGGCGTTCATTCTTGACTCCGCCTTGGGATACTGAAAACAAAATCAGCCACGCGTGATTTTATCCCTTGCCTGTTTGGCGAATACGGTATATTATTCAAGGCGGATAGACCAATCAGAGGCGCAAGATTTTCTCTGAACAGTGATAAAGTACAGGACTATAGGTCTCCTCTATACCGATTGTACGCAGTTGAACGAAGAGCTCCAGACTTAGAAGTTCATGAAACTGAGCGGGTAACTTAATTAACTGTTCAACAGATCCAAGGTTGGCTATTATACAGAGAAAAAGTACCGGCCTACAACAACAGCCCCTGTTTTCAACAAAGCCTTGTCTCTGCTTCTAACTTACAACGTACGACCTTTTCACATTCTCAAACTAAATAAATGTATAATTGTATGCCCAAGTATGTAGCAACTGATAAAACAAGCGACTTCGCATTTACGAGAAGACCAAGGAAGTATTGGGCCATTTGTGGTAAATGGTATGGTTTGACGATTTAAAAATGACCGTCAGTTTTTTTGTTTTTCCTAAGATTTTTTTCAGTTTAGAGGCAAGAAACGTAAAGGTATGTCCTAACACACACTCGATCGCGAATAATAAATATCTCCATATAAAGGGGGACGTATCTATTATTGATTAAAATAATTTTAATCAATCATAATGCAGGATTAAATAAAGTTCGATTAGTAGATATGACATGAATCGGGCCTTTAAACCGCTACCATTCTATCTTTTGAATGTATATAACATCACTTATATACGGATGTGAAAGATATTCGGATACGTATTAGTCACTGCTCAGACAAGGACGAAGAGGTGGCAAGATGCCACAGTGTGCAGATTTTGACAACACAAACAGAACATCGAATACAGAAGGAACGTCTAAAAGATTCTCGAATGATGTTTTCTAAACCTTCAAACCTTAGTATTCTTACTACAATTTACATTATACTACCCGGTCTTCTCCCGTAAGCCTAGTTAGTGAAACAAGGCGTTTGTTTTTCAATCGCCAAGGCATACGAGAAAAGCGTTCAAATCAGGCCTTGTACAGAAAATTCAACCGCTCGGAGATTCACGGTTGCTTTAGAAGCTTTACTGAGGCTATTGTGACAATGAGCATTCCACCACACCCGTGTGGCCGTTTGTAAAGTCTAACGTTTGTTGAAGGCGCCTTAATTGTCTTACGCCAACAAAGGTCTACATATCTGCACGTCTGCTGCTGGTAAGTTGTCCTTAACTTGCCGGATATCTGTGGTTTACGCCGGGCAATCTGGGTTTCTCCCCATTCAAATAAATGGGTCAAATCCTTATGTAGAACATTATTATGAAACCACTATATGTACCAAAAGCTGGTCTTAAATACCTACCATACAAAATAATTTTCAAATACCTTTTTCTCCTGAATAAAAAATATCAAAGACCATACTTGCAAATAAGTTTTGACGCTCTTTTTTTTGGAATAATTTTATAGACTAATAATAGACTTCGTAAACGGTCCTATACGAGTAATTATGCAAACTATTTTTTTTAATTAATTGTAGTTGTATATGGTTAGCAGTGGATCACTCATAACAATATACACCAGTCATAAAGCAAATATATCAAAGGTGTCAATAGCATGCCGTGTATATAGCAAGTAAATACGTAAATTATACAACCTTCCTTAGTGAGGGCGCAGGACATCTGAAGTGCACAGATAGCAAAAACAGCGCCAAGAGTGATTACCTGGAAATATGAAGTTTCAGCCATCATAGTAACAATATTAACAGTATCTGTATTACAAAAAAAGCGACGCTTTATATGTTGACTTTTTCAATCATTTCTCGACCCAACTTAAAATAATTCATGAAATATAATTGATGTTGTAAATACTGCATATTCTTTGAAAGCATGTATAACATGTATTTCTGGAAGTATGGTTTCACAATACATGTCCCATACCGGTTTAATTTGTCAGAATAAAAACCGCGTGAAAGTCCAAGATAGAACAAAAAAGGCCATAATTTTGTCGAACATAAATGAAACGACTCAAAACTCGGACTTGATATGATCTGCATACTCTGAAGCCACATAACAAGTTCCAATGCAATACAATAGCCCGTTTTGAAAAAGTCCTGAAAACTGCTATATTGTAAAATTTGACAAAATGTCTACACTTTTGTTCAGTATGGGCAAAATGGCCCCAAAACTCAAAGTTCGGCTGTAATTTGCCAGTGGCAAACTTCAGTTCAATGTGATGAACTGCTTTGCTTATATGGAACTACGGCCTGACACAAAGGAACTTTTTATCTATAAGATAAATGGCACTATACTCCAAAAAGTGAGCATAACCTACAGTAAGTGGTGTTGTAGGAAACAACATCGTACTTACAGGCCTCATGTCACTGAACATTGTGCAGTACAATATGGTTTCCGGACGGTTTTGTCACAGCAGACGTAGTTCGACTCCGTTTGCAGAAAAAAAAACAATCGCTCATTTTCCCGAAGCTTTGTATTGAAGTATATCACATCTGATAACCTTGTTATGCCCACAGGTATATAGACATATCTAGACGAAATAAAAAAAATATATAAAATTGTGTTCCGTCGATGGAGTTGATGGAGCATGTAGGATCAAATAATTAACATCAGGTTGGAGTTGTTGTCTCCACACCAGTTGTGGTATCGGACACACCACGTGCAGAAGGTGCTGAAATCGTAGCTTTAATAACTGGAAAGACTACAGTGGTGGGTAGAGCGTCTGTCCCGTAAGCGGTAAATCCGGGGTCCTATGTTGAATTAAGTCCTACATAAAACTTTAACATCGGCATCCTAGATACTTTTCATTTAGCATAAGACGAAGAGGATCAGTCATTAATTACTTCTATGAGTGTCAATTTACCAGTGCCATAATTATGATGATTTTTTTCGTACAGATTGTAAAGTTTCAGCGAGGAAAGGCTTGCATCTAAGCCACCTCCCCCCATACACTGACTCCCCCCCTACACTGACTCCTCCTCCCCCCCCCACTGACAAGCGTACTTATTAAAGTCTCATAATATAAACTACAAGGTGAGTTGCCTAGCTTGAAACTTTTCTCAGTACTTGTGCTTCATGACCTTCAGAATAAACCTTCGCCCAAATCACGATCCGTTTCTCCCGTGAATGGCTAATGCTGAGACTGAGTTATAACATTGTACTATAGACAATTTACGACTATTGGGCAGGATGTGTCATCAGTGAGTGCATGAGATGACGTTATCAAGTTAACCAGGTGAAATATATATAATTGTAAACTTTTGTCTCTTTACAAGCAAAAATGTACATTTAGATATATAAAGAAGATAAGCATATACAACAGGAAAATGTGATAGCCTGCATGCATGAATAAAAAATTATGTGACTATTAATTCATTATAATGTCTGGTGAAATGCATGATTTGAATCAGTATATTCGTTAATGGCGGCACTGTTTTGTATGTAATAAACATGATTATATCGTGGTCGTAGAGCCCTGCGAAAGTAAAATCACACAATTAATCAGAACGATGCCCTGAGCAAAATATAAAGCTTAACTAGTTTATGTGGGCGAAATGTCCCTGTAACGTGGTGAGGAGTTATATAGCAATTGTTATATCTGGTGAGTACATGCACTTTAAATGAGTTGTTGTTATGGGTTTGTTTGTTGTTGTTGTTTTTTTTGTTGTTGTTGTTTTGTTTTTTGGGGGGGGGGGTTGTTGTTGTGTTTTGGTCGTTTGACTCTTTTTGTCAGATATTTTGTCAATTCTGCCTGGTATAATAATCAATAGCTATTTTCTTGCATGATGCAGAGACCCACTGAAAAGCTGCCCTGATGGTGGAGTCGGGCTGTGCCCTGGATAAGCATATCGAATGATTTAATCAATACAATTCTGACATTCTCCGCTCTTGTTGTTTGTGCATGTGTGTTAGCTCCAAAAGGCAAAAAGATTCTCTCCAGACATGTTTTTATCTAAACTTTGTTATAACACTGTAAGTACGACTTAGATCCTAGATGGCTAAGTAATCTAACGGGTTCTTCGTAATGATCAGTGTCAGTTAACCATTGTGGTATAGCGTGTTCGAATACAGGCACTGCTAACGATCAGGATGCGGCTGTAGAACAGTGACAGGCTGTGGTTGCCTTCAGGAGCTATACATCTGGGGTAATTTTTCATCAGTATAGACCTTAATGCCATTTTGCAAGTGAAATGTTTGTCACACCGACGGAAAACACCTCATCACATAAATAAATATACTACCACTGCTATTTATAATCCATAGGCTGAATTCAATGGCGTCTTACAAATGAACTGTTTGTAATACAGCGTAAATATGTTAAGTTCAAGTGTTTTTTTGGATATCACTAGTATGAGTTATATGTTATCTGTAATACTTAATAAATCGTTGTGGGGTCTCCCTGGCCTAGTGGTTAGCGTGTTGGTGTAGTACATTGATGATTATTATGTTAGCAATACAGAAATTAGCGACATTATGCGTAGCTTAATTACACAGTATATATGGAGATAATGGCAATCATACACGTTTTTCAGTCCCAGTTGCTCTCCCATCGAGTCCTCTATCTCTACCGCATGCTAAAATCCCTCTGTGTAGAGGTGTATGGTTGATTAGCAGGTCTTGGCTCGTGTGTCGTATGTATGTCTGGTGCCCAGACATCTCACAACAAGCAGCAAGGACCTAATTAGCATATAGGACCGTTATAATGAAAGGCATGCAGCCACTCTCATCTGCATGTATTTACATATGAACACGTGGACGACATGTTCTGCTCATTAGCTCAATTAGCGTTGACGACCCAAGGAATATTTTATCTCATTATGTATTTATACAGGTAGCTTCAACCTCAGGATACACTTTAAGTAATGCAAAATCTTTTTTATCGGTATGAGTTTCTTCAAAGTGAAAGGATTCTCACGCGCTCACTTACATATGTACATACATGCCCAAATAGGTCGGGCTGGTCATTTTCACAAGTGAACACAAGTCTATATCTGCCTAGCTCCCATGCGTAATTTAAACAGCCTTATATGAAATTCAGGCCTACACTATTGTCGTTTGTATATATAGTGTATTGGCCTACATGTATATTTGACTGCCGGGCCCCCACTACTATGTATTTCCTTTTGGTATTTCCTTGGTATTTCCTGCTGCACACTTAGAAACACCGACTGCAAACGTGTAGCATCCCGCATACACACAGGTTACTTTCTTCAGCATGTACAAAAAATAACGGAAATACCTCAGCTTAATATGTTTAACCTTAGATCGTGGAGAATGGCATCCGACGAGTAATGCATGCGTTCTGGCGCCGGTATTTCGAAACTGCGTACGTATATATATAGCATCAGTGATATAAGCTAAAACATGCAGTATACACTGGGTTATGTCACCCAACATTTCTGACCAGGTTGCACTGTATATTTCTAATAACTGTAGGTGGAATTAGATGCTGATTTTTTATGTACAGCGGTTATTGTTCAGCTGGTCGGGATACTGCCTGAGGGAAGAAGAATCATCGTCATTTCCGGTCCCCTTCAATAATAAGACTTGTGGGATAATTACAGCTGTTCAGTATGATTCATTTTGACTACGTAGCTTTCCATTTGTCCACAAAATGTTGTCCCTTTTTCCTCACAGATCAAAAGTTGCCAGTTAGAGTGTAGTGGAGTGTAAAACCAACGGGAGACAATTCCTCAATATTTCTTCGTGAATGAAGTTGCATGTCTACGTTATAGTGCCATAAGGCGACGTGATTGACTAAAAAAAATGAAAGAAAACCTGATTTACAAAGTTTTGTGACATTCAAGATTTCAACCCGAAGCCAATTAAATCCACCACATGTCGAATTACATGTTTATCGGGATTGTAAATATTTCACCAGGCTAAACATTATCTTGGTGCTCTTTCTCCGTGTGATTCGATAAAATGAATATCGCTAAGTTGCTCGTAGTATGTTTCCCCCTCCCTGTTCACCGTCGCTCTCTCAAGGGTTAAAAATAGGAGCAATCTATTTATTCATAGGCATAATGAATAAAATATACCATGTTAATTGTACGACACTTTTAGAGAGGATCAGTCGGGCAACTGGTGTGACGAGTCATTATGAGGTTGTGTTTAAATAGTTTCGGTGTTTACTGTAGACTTGCGCAAGCAGTGGACAGTCTCTAGCGGTTTCATTGCTTGGAAGATTGCCTATCCAGGTGTGGTTTACAAGAGAGCCCAGCACTGGTCCATTTTCGCGGACAGGGATCTTGCGGGGTGTGTGAGCATGGCTAGTCGGGTTACTGGACTCCTCTTCGGCTTGCTGTTGTGGTCACCGCTGATCAATGCCGGAAAGACGCTTCATCTGACACTGACACCGGCCGAGGTGTCCAACTTGCCCCAATCCGACACAGCGACGGTGGTCATCCACGCCTCCACCGCCAACACACAGCTGAGGTATATCTACGTAGAGAGCCTACAAAAAGGCATCGCCCGAGTTACTGGGGACAGCCGTTTTCCTATTAGCCCGGAGCCTTGCAACGACACGTCGCTACCGAAAACTAACCTGGTTTACAAAGGATTGAACGCCACCGACGTCACCAACATTAACAGCGTTACCGGCGTCAGGGACGTCAAGGGCGACAATAACACCAAGGCCAGGGTGTATCGCTGCTTCAACGCGACGTTTTACGTGACGGCTATATCGCTGGGGAAGACATCACTGGCTGTGTACGTCGGAGAGCAGTCGCTGGAGACACCAGACACCATTTCCAATCTGATCCACGAGAACTACCGGGTGTCCGTGGTTCGTGTACGGTCGGATGTACGGACAGTCTTACACTGGTGTCTTATCGGCATGGTCGTCCTAACTGTCTTCTGTCTGAGCGCAAAAGTGGACTTTGCCGATATTGTACAGATCGTGAGGCGACCTAAAGGACTCTGCCTCACCTTTGGGCTGATGTTCATCTTCAAGCCACTGGTAAGTGTTCAACGTGGCGTTAGGTTGACCCGTTCATAATTACCTGTATTCTCTCTAAACATTCAATAAGGTGCTTTAAGGACCAAGACTGATTGAAGGTATTCAGTACTTGTTAATGGGAAGAGACGCAAAAATGTTTTGTGGTGAGTGAAAAGGCCATCAAAAACTTATCTGAAAATATCTTCACTGATTTTTTCATTCTTTTTTTCACCAATTTAAATGCAGTCAAATGTCTTGATTGTATGGTGGATTTTATTGACCATACTGATGGTATGGCAACGGGAACTTCACCAAACATTTTGTACACCTTATGTTCAGCTCTGATCAACGTTCTTGTGAACTGCACCCTGCATACGTGCCTGTGTATGAAAAAGCTAATAATTAAAATTCTGCTTTAGGGCTAGGACAAGTCGGCCTAACGTCACTGTTGATATACATAATCATTACGCGCTTTCGCAGCACAATGACCCGAAGCCTCCCATCAATGCGGTCGCTGTGAGTTCAAGTCCAGCGCATGCTGGCTTCCTTTCCGGCCGTAAGTGGGAATGTCTGCCAGCAACCTGCGGATGGTCGTGGGTATGGGTATATGGGCTCTGCACTGTTTCCTCCCACCTCCAACCGTGGACGTAGGCTGCACTTAGCTTAGTGCTGCAAAGAAACGCCTTTTGTCAACAGATGGGCAATGTTTGTTTATTTGTTTTTCCATCTTTAGTTGAGGCTTATTTTTAAATCAAACATCCTCTCTCTAAATTAAAAGAAAAGAACACATTTATACTACCAACACCTTAAATGAAAGAGCTATACAAACTGTGTGGAATACTTTTTTTTCATTTTTAAAGGTTTCATAAAAGAGGCAATTTGTTTTAAACATCGTTATTTTTTTGTAAAATCCACCTATTCAAGACACATAGAAAGTCCCGCTATGTTTTAGGCTTGTCCAATGAAAATCCTCCTTTCCTCCTCTTGAATATTCATTGTGACGTCACTGTGCTTAAGGTTTTACTCCTACCATTTAATTAACGTGCATTTTCAGTCCAGAATATGTTCGTACATTGTGATAATCATGGATTTTAAGTTTTGTTAAAGCCAGCTCTAAAAAAGGAAGAGTTTGAGATGGCGTAGAGGGCCACATCATGCCTACATGCGTGGCTGTAGGCTGCCAAAATGTGTCTGAATTGCGATGTCCTGAAGGCAGAGAGCGCAACTAGTCCTTTCACAGATTGCCTCTGTCAAAGCCAGAAATCCTGCTTCCCGCTCACTGAGTTTAATGCGTGGTCGGTCGAACAACTGTTCTCAGCCTCACGCCTCTGCGATTCAAACTGGTAGCCTTGTAAGCCGAAGTTACATTAACTATCATCAGAACTAGAGCTGGAGTCCCCACTGAAGCCCACCATTACGTTATCTACATGATTCTCTTTTCTTTTACATTCAAAGACAGAAGAGCTACTTTGCAGAGCTATGCACGATGACGTAAGCAATCTGTTAAAATGGCTGCCTAAAAAGGCTTCTCAGTCTTGGATGTTTAACTATTAAATACTCAAATATCAAGCACTTCCGCTAGAAAATTGAGATTTATTTAACTATAAGTAAAGCTCTTTCTTTTAAGGTATAGGTTGTATAAATGTGTCCTTTTGTGTTAAATTTACAGTGTTCCTTTAGAGCCTCAATTCCACTTACATCATTAATCATAAAATAGTTCGAGGAAGACAAAAGGGCATGGAAGAGCACGCATACTCTGTAAAAATCACTTTATACTAACTGAAAATAGAAACTTCTGCAATAAATAAGTAATTTATTCATCCCATTGAGGTTTTTGATTGAGGTCAAAATTGATGTGTTTCACTTGAATATATCCTGCAGTAAGGTGAGATTTGCCATCCGTGTGGTAAACACAGATGCTCAACTACAAGCCATAAGTATATAAGGCCTACAACATTCTATGTTCAGTCCTCCACTCTAATGTTCACTTTTCGCATGTACTTTAGTTTTATTTTTAAAGTATCCATTAACATAAAAACATTGTGTGCCGAGTCTTTAGTAAGTCCACACTTATGAATCCTACTGTACCCATCAGAGTGACATATAGTTAAGGATACAGCTAACTAACCGTAAACCAAACCTCGTATATAAATAAATAAATAAATAAATAAATATCTGTTTCCAGTTTTAGAAGGTGCTCATGTACCAAAACTCTATTATGTTTTATATTAATTGCAACTAGCATGGTAACATATGTTTCGAGCCTGTGTCGCAATGGGAGATGCTATCAAGTTAGCCTACGTCTGCTGTGAGAATAGCGCCCCTGTGCTTATCTATGAATACAATTAAAAAAAATTGCAACATTTCATGACCTATAGCCAGTATCGACAGGTTTTCCACTGATGCTTGTATACATGTATATAACAAGAAACATAGCAAGATGCCGAGGTGTATCTATATGAAATGCTCTCAAGCGTCATCAGACAGAAAAGTTTCTGCGTCTTGTGATAAACTTGCACAATCTCATGACGACTTTCATGAGCCTATGCAACTTTCACGAGACCACGCAAGTTTCTCGCAAAAAATCGAATAGAAAAGCAGGGGCCTATATGTAACATACTCTCAGGTCTATGATAAGTAAACTCAGCCCCGTCAAAAATGATTCAATAGACCATAACAAATATCAAATAGACCGTGAATTATATCCGATCGACCGTGAAAAATACTCACTAACGTTACGTGTAATCCACTAGCCAGTGACAAATTATATTCACCGCAGCTTACAAAAGGTGCTATTTATACCGACAATATTCATAGCGGTTAGTATAGAGCTCGAAACAAGCTATATACTCTTCCCAATGCGCATAGTTAAAATCTGTTGGTGACAGCAGATGTCAACTCCATGTCCGCAATGAATGTTCACTTGTAACCTTATTTCACATACCTGTCAACTCTCCCGATATCGTCGGCAGCCTCCCGATTTGGAGAGTTATTTCCCAACCTCCCGATTAATACTAAAAATCTCCCGATATCAAGGTGCAATAGTGGGAGTCTGTCCTCGCGGTTCCAAAGCGCCAAGCCGTCAGGTACAAACTAACCTGTTTCGCATCGCAAATCTACAACTGATGCAGTTTGCTAATCATTTTCCAAAATGTTCATTATAGGCTAATTTAGTACTGGTTGGGAATCAATCTTTCATGTTGCTACTAGTCCAATTTTCTGGAATACTTTGCGCCTCGCTTTACTGTTTTACATATTGTGCAAAAACATTAATTTAGTTAATTAAGCAATAATAACGAAAGAAAAAGAAAGAAAGCATAGCGCTCTACAAAGCTCAAGGGTGGATTGCACATTCATCTTTCGCCCCCCCCCCAAAACCTCCCTCTCTGACATTTCCTAAAGTTGACAGGTATGAATTCGTGGCTGAAAATTGGATTCGGTTGCCTTTTCTATGATTACTGACAATCTAACTTTCTCAGTGTGAAACTAGAAGTGTTATTAAATACACTTTGCACTTTTGAATAAACAATTGAAAGCCTATGCGCTACTTTTATGGCCCCTTATATTAATGCGTGCACAGTATAGAAATATTATTTGAGTGCAAACTTTTAATACACTTGAGTAGCCGATAGTTATGTGACGTAAGCAATTCTCGAATTGAGAAAAAGCTCTGATATGTCACGAAAGGAAACGTCTGTACTGCAGAGTGGGACTGGCGTAAAATTTCCTGTTTGTTTGCTGGTTCATGTCCATTACGTATACTATCCAGGAATACAGTTGTTTTGCCTTGTAGGTCCATATGGCCATGAAATAAATTAACTGTCTTCAAATGAACAATTTGAATAAATATTTCAGAATTACAGAATGCGATAATTACACAATTACCGCATATCCTTATTCATTTGTTTCGTTTACTTAACATCTATAAGTGTTTACCATGACAATCTGCCCTGTGTCAGCAGTGTGAAACCTGCTCATGAGCTTTTCTTGTGTCTCTCCACCCATCAGTTCTCTTATACCCTCGGTACAGTGTTCACCATGGACAAAACCCTTCGCCTGGGTGTGTTTGCCCTAGGAAGCTGCCCTGAGGGGGCCGTCAGCTTGATCTGGACGCACATATTGGGAGGGGACCTAGGCTTAGCCGTTCTCATATCCTGTGGGGAAGCCATTCTATCGTTTGGTAAGACCTTCTATGTTTGGTTGCTTTATTATTACTTATTTGATTTTTTTATTTGATTGATGTTTCCACGCCGTAGTCAAAGAATATTTCACTTATACGACGGCGGCCAGCATTATGGTGGTATTATTATTGTTATTGTTATTGTTGTTGTTGTTGTTGTTGTTGTTGTTGTTGTTGTTATTATTATTATTATTATTATTATTATTATTATTATTATTATTATTGTTGTTGTTGTTGTTGTTGTTGTTATTATTATTATTATTTTATAATGTTGTTGTTACTGTTGTTGTTGTTGTTGTTGTTGTTATTATTATTATTATTATTATTATTATTATTATTATTATTATTATTATTATTATTATTATTATTATTATTATTATTATTATTATTATTATTATTATTAGCATCATCACTATTATGATTATATTACTACAGTCCTTTTTATGACCGTTTTATATATGAAATAGCCTTTGACATTTGGCAGCTACACAACGGCTTTTAAATAACCACTGGTCGGTTTCTCGTCTCTGTTATCTGCCGAGTAATTATCATGGCGTTCTCAGAGCGCCTGTCACTTAAAGAACACCTGACAAAAGCGAGTCTCTGTTCACGTCACGAACAGTGTTAACAAGAATTTGAGATGATGTGGCGAAATACTGTATCCGAATTAATGTTCAGACCGTCAACCGGCACAACAATGCCCATTGTCAAATTCCCAAAGACCTTTTTCATTAGTATCACAACCTGGAGTATGGTGATCGAGATTCAAACTAGTGAGTCCGGTGAACATCAATTAATAAGTCAATTACTGACAGTGAATATAAGGAGCTAGAAGATCTGCAGTGCTCGCGACATCGATATAGAATGTATAATGTAGTGAAGACCGCTGCTCCTAAACGTGAGGCAGATGTGCGGGTTCAGTTCACGCCTTGGACTTGCAATGTGCGAGTTCCCCCGCTCTCACTTTGCTTAAAGACCTGGAACTGTTAACGGTCGACCGATGGAGGATGTGTGGCTGTTTGCTCAGTCTAACCTACTTTGAAGACCACTTGTCTACCACCAGTTTTGTGTGAATATCATTACATCACTAGTGTGAGAAAATTCGTTAATTGCCAAATTGTTTTCGCCAGACTCTCAGGTTTTCTTCATCCATAAATCTGACCGTTGTCACATGAGCAAACACATGTTGGATATGGCACTAAGAAACAGTTAAATAAATCAATTGATTAAACATGTAAGCGTTTTCTGTAGGTGACGCCATATATGATCATAACGTAGAATTATTACGATGTAAACCCACATTCTCGCTCTGCTGTTAACCCTTAACATTGTAGTCGTGTAAGCCCGATGATATTGTTCACTTCAGGTGCAATACCGTTATCCATGCTCACCTTAGGAAACAGCATTCTGGGTCATGAGACGACAATCGCGTTCCAGGACATCGCGATGAACTCGGCGGAGGTGCTGACGGCGTGCACGGCCGGGGTGATGGTGAGAACTTGGGCGCCCGAGGTTGTGTCTATCAAGTTGGGCAGGATCGCCAGATTCCTTGGCACCTTTACCTTGTTACTGCTGATATTCGTTAACATATACTGCAACCGCGATGTGTTCGGGCTGATGGGAGAGTGGCGGGTGTTGGCATGCGGTACCCTGCTTCCCGGCCTGGGGGGACTCCTTGGGGGAATCGTAGCCTGGGCATGTTGTAAGGAATGGAAGAGTGTCAAGTCCATCACGTTAGCCGTTATTCTACAAGGCATAGAAGTCCCCGTGGCTATTATTAATGCTAGTCTGCCACCGCCGGACGCTCAGCTGGCAGGGATCGTTCCTGTGATCGCCGCCCTCTTCGCTAACATTGCCCTGTGGCCCCCGTGTTTAATACGGTACATGAAGCAGGGCTGTGGGATGCAGGAGGACGTCATCATCCACACAACCAACACAACCTTGTCCATGAAGAAAAAGAAATTCAGAGCCATGTTTGTGTTGGAAGATACAGTTCAGGCTGAAAATCCTGGTGCGTAGCAGGACAATTTCGGCTTGGATTGGTGTAACAGCGTTTTGGCCAGTCGTGGAACGTTTTCATTACACGTATTTATTGTGATGCAAATGTCAAGGTTACGATACACCTGTTATATTGTATTGAAATACCTCACCCATGAGGTGTCTGACCAGATGTCCCTCTTACATAAGCGATTGGTTAAAACCATGTGTGACGTCAATGCCTAGATCTTCCGGGTCAGATCAAAGAATCGCTGGGCTTGCGCTGTTTTGATGGCCATCTTAGCCAGATTTCCCAGACGTATTTGGTGTTAGGAACTTCGATGCCTCTAAACCTAGGCTGGTAGAATTCTCTTGATTTGCATGCAACAAATTCAAAAAACAGAGTTGTATGGAGATGTTTTAGAAAGAGTGAAATCAAGGATAAGAGAAAAAAAATAGAGCTTTTATTTGATGGCCTAAGCCTTGTGAATGTTCTTATTCAAATGCAATTAAGTGCAGAATCGAGCTATTCAAATTTGAAATTACTGAGCATATGACCTGAGTCTTCACGAGGACTCCTTATATGGGGGAACAAGATATACACTGTTGTAGAGTAGCCATTCTCAACGAATGCAATAGAGTCCATCCGAGTTTATAACGGGTTAAAAACGTGTATTTCTTGTAAAGCGTGACTGACGACAATTTACTTATCCTTTGATGATGCTTCGGATTCAGTTATACCCAACGTCACAAGAAAGTACATGTCAGTTTACAAATTATATATGCAACCCTGCAAAACCTCAGTAATGCAGAATCCTCCACTAGCGCTGTCCATGGGTATCATTCTGGAGACGTGTTACGATTAGTATACATTACAACTGATGCCGTGAGACAAATGCTTGGATGGTCGTGGGTTTCCCCCCGGGCTCCGCCCGATTTTCTCCCACAATTAATGCTGGCTGCCGTCGTATAAATGGAATATTCTTGAGTATGGCGTAAAACACCAATCAAATAATAATAAATAAATAAATAGAAGAAAAATAATAATAAATAATAATAACAAATACTTGGAAAAGTCTTCGTCTGCGATTCCAGCATACACGTCAACTTGCTAGCCGTACAAATATATTCTCTGTTGTTAACTGTTCAAGGCAAGTCATAGGTATACAAGTTCAACTACTTGGATAGGCGTGTGCTCTCAGACTAAATTACAGGTATAACAAGTTAATCTTTATTCATATTTATCATATCTACATATGGTCTATACAAAAAGCACATGAACATGTTCCGGACGCTGGAAAATAGAACTCATTTCCGAGTTATTTGGGGATACATTATGTACTGATTCCTTTTCACCAGTTACCAATAAACTACTTTCAGTATTCTGCACCACAACGTTTTCTAAGTTACTCAATATTTGCATTTTGCAGATTAGAAAGAAATAGCCTACGTTTATATCGATGCGGATGGTTTTCCCGGCAGGCCTACGTTTAACATCATTTGAATAAATGTCTACATGAAGGTTTGGAGGAGACAAGTCAGCAGCTCTCGTACATACTAACGTAGCTACAAGACCTGATTTTACGGTAGCTACCCAGGGCGCCGCGGGCTAAACTTATACAGGACGAGATGACTAGAAACTATACCATACAATCACGTGTTTTAGCTACGTTAGTATCCCGTTGAGCTGATACTTTGTCTCACTCAAACCTTAGTGACCTCTCTGGATATCTGAAATGGCGGCTCGGCTTTTTAAAGAAAATGATCACCGCAATAGAGGTTATGTTTTTGCCCCCGGTTAAGTATTTCTTGGCCAGTCTGTCAGCAATTTATTTGGAAACAGATCTACATGGACATTTTGTGCACAGTATGGCCTGAGTTCAAGCACAAATGGATGTCATACACTTTCATGGTTATCAATTTGCTGGAACTCGTCTCGCGTGTTTTATATTTATCTGATGTCTGAGCAAATATTTCAGCTTTCTCAGTGACTACTAGTTTGGGACGTTGACTGCATGCATGGAACGCCAAACATGCCGAGGCATATCCTATCGAGACTCCCGGAGGTGCGTACATGTGGTCGTACCGTACTCAAAAAGTTCTCTACAACTTCAAATTCTGAACTAATCTGTAATATAAGAACACTCCTGGATTTTAGTCTGAGAATAAAGTAAGAAGTTTTATAACCGTTAAATCAAGTTCGTTACTGCCACGAGTTAGCAATAATAGGTCTTTCACACCATTCCTGCCTAGATTTCACACATATTCTACTGAATGAGTACCTTACAGATCTATACCTCATCCCGTTCATTTATTTGATTTTGTTGGGGTTTGAAATCCTGCTTGAATCAATGTAATAATTTAGACCATTCCAAAAAATATACCAAATATTCCCACACTTGTGTGTCTTGTGGTCTTTTATATTGTTTACCTGCATAAGCCTGGATTCCGTTTGTGGATTATAAGCATCTCCGATGTCTGGTCCCTCTGATTCGCATCATGTTATTGTTTACTAAATGTGACGATAAGACAGCATTTTGATTAATTCTAGGCAATGGCATGTACGCTTGGGTTTTACGTTGTGCTTAACAATTTTTCAGTGATATGAAAACGAGGAGTCCTTAGAATGTATCTATTCCGCGTCTTCTTGTCACAGGGCATGTCCATACCACCAAAGTGCTGTCGCCACTAGAGCACCATGCCGAAGACAGCAGACATGACACCCCACCCTGTCACACTATACTGACACCGGGCAGACCAGTCATGTTTCCTTGCTCTAACCTTTCAATACCCGGCGCCAAGCCAGGCAGCAACAGGTACCATATTTAAAGTCTTTAGCATGACCTGAACCGGGAGTGATCCCGGATTTTCTGACCTCCAGGAAGACGCTCTAACCACCACGTTATTTAGGCCAGTGGTGTGTAACACATTACTGTTTATTTTGACCTAATTTTACTCTAGCAGTGGTACAAGGAGGCCCATAAGTTGTTACTATTTCAGCATTCACAGGCACAGTTTGCATAAAACCCTACATGGTCCGTTTCCTGTTTTTAGAAACGCTTCTGCGTACACGGTGGTAAAACTAACTTGGCGTTCCATTATCATCTCCATAAGTCACGACTGTTATCCTCATTTCAGGCCAGTAAATATCCCTAATTTATCGTCAATCACTCAGTCACCACGATGTGGCAGAAATATTGTCGACGTGACGTCAACCCATAACAATCCATTCAGTTATAAATTTGTTCGTTTATATTCACACGTTAATCTGATGCTGTGTGGATTAGTTAGTTCGATTTATAGTTCTAACAGGTTTTCCGTTGCTAGTGCCCACCAAGGGAGACAACTCTAAACGTCATCCCGTTATAAGAGCAACTCGTATAAGTCTTATAGACAGGAGCTTTTTCGGGCTCTCCATTTCTTCTGGTTTGAAATGTCTATTCGTGAAGCCATAATACAGCTTTAATGTTGTTGTTGGAGGAGGGGGCTATGGCTATGTGGTTACTAGTACATGTAAGTTATCATTGACCTATAGCTAGATACAGAACTGCAGCTCTCCTTTTCTAAATATAGTGATAGACGGAAAGCTAGAGAGCGAAATCTAACGAAACTGGGCGGTTGAGTTAGATGCTTAGGCACGGGTCCTTGTCTAAACATAGAACAAAACCAAGGGTATACTGTTCAATAAAAACGTCTTTATAGTTATGTGTTGCGCCGCCTTTAAGGTTTATCAGTCACACAGCTTCCAAATACTGTCAATATTTCTCCTCCACGATGGGTACTCCCTTCTCCATTTGAAACTTGCCGCCCTATGTCACCAGCCTTTTCCTCTTAGCTTTCCGTCGATGAGAGCGGCAGTTCCATATCTAGCCTATAGTCGTTGTCTCGAACTAGAAGTCTTGAAACCAACACAAAGTGTACATGACACCCGTTAATTAATACACGAGAATTATTAAATAAATGGGGGCCTCCGTGGCTCAGTCGGTTAGCGCGGTATCGCAGCACAGTGACCCGAAGTCTCCCACCAATGCGGTCGCTGTGAGTTCAAGTCCAGCTCATGCGGGCTTCCTTTCCGGCCGTAAGTGGGAAGGTCTGCCAGCAAAATGCGGATGGTCGTGGGTTTCCCCCGGGCTCTGTCCGGTTTCCTCCCGGCATAATGCTGACCGCCGTCGTATAAGTGAAATATTCTTGAGTACGGTGTAAAACACGAATTAAATAAATAAATAAACGAATATTAAATAAATAACTACAAACTTGATTAGTTTTTCATTTCCTAATCAAGAATATTTGACTTCTACCACGGCGGCCAGTATTCTTCAGGGAGGAAACTGGGCAGAGCCCGGCGAAAACGAAGACCGTCCGCACGCTACTGGCGTACCTTCCCACGTGCGGCTGAAGAGGAAGCCAGATGTGCTCCTAGAAACCCGGGTTACCGTAGTAATGTGATAGACCTACATGCATTTAGACGAACAAATAGACAACCGTTTAAAACATGAGAATATGCTCTCGAAGGAAAAAAATCATGCCTACTAGGCCGTAAGCTGTTGGGTGACATTATTTAATCCTAGCTAGAGTCAGCGTTTCGTCAGTACACCCGTATAGCAAAAACTATCAGCATTTTCATGCTCAATTGGTTCATCACGGCGATACAAGTCGCTTCAGTTTCGTTAGTATTGATAACACACGTGGATTAGGATGTTTTGGGGGTGCATTGTCTGATTAGTAGTTACTCCGCCAACAAAAAAAATTTCCATATTTTAATGAGCCTGTTCTTCTTATTATACCGTTTTTCGGTGGAGAATTTTTGTTACGTCTTCCTTGGCCAACTTGGCATGGATTCATTTAAGTACCATGTAGACCCGCTCTCTGTGGGATGGAAGTTCTTTTCTAAGCGTCTTTCAGCGAACAGCGTATGGCCTATATGTGGATACTTTCTGATTTCTCGGAAATACACCGCGCTTGAAAGCGATCCGCACCTTTACGCATTCACTGGAAACCAGGCCACACCTAGACCTACTTATTGCCCGATTAACACAAATCAACTGAATATATGCTAGCCACTTGTAAAGTGTTTACACTGACTGGCAGTAAGTCACACTTAGTACTTAGAAAAGGGCGGTTCCGAACTATGCATGTTATAATAAGCGCCATACAGGTTTGTTTGGATACAGGGCGTACATAAGGTTCCCACACTGATTTAAAAGAAATACACACACCTGATCATCACGAGGGCATCTGGACTTAAAGACAGGCGTGTGTCTAACCTGTAGATAGGAATTCATTATGTAACTATAAGATTGTTCTCATCATTGTCACATGGGATCCGTGGCAAATAACAAACGAGGTTTTCACAACGCTGTGATCGAGCTCCACGCCTCCTCAGTAATCCTCGGCAGAAAGTCATCGCGCAAAAAACAGATAATCTGATATTTGTCTTGTTTTTATCTATTCTTATGACCAAATTCTGTTCATAATTCATTATTATCATAGTAAATCGTGTATATATGCTGCTACAATTCACTCGTGCCAAAAATATCGATGTAAAATCGGCTGAGCCGTAAATTAAATTGTGGTGTTTTGAAGAAATTTAATGTGGAAAAGAATGAACAATTCCTTTTAATATATTTTTGCCTCAACCATGGCATTGTCCCCGCCATACATTGCCGACTAGTGATATGGACATGACAGTCTGGCGCCAAGACGGGCTGAAGCACTTGACTCCATTTTATGATTCTTTAGATTTACAGCAGGTTAACTAATCAGACGACAGACAGGGTTCACTTTTGGACGTACATTATATCAAAATCAACAGCTATTTTCCACTGGAGAATAGTCGTTGAGATCTCTGTAAATTACATATACAGTTATTGACCATGGGAATGCAAAACCTGCTTCGTTCACTGAAACGTCCACAACAAAACTTCCTCAAACCTTGAAGCTCGGCAAAAAAATTGGAGTGGCCCAGCATCTAATGAGTTCCGGTTATTTTAATTGGCCACAGCCATGGCCGTATGCGTTCATCGACCTGTTTATCACTTGTGCACTCAGCTGCAGTTTTCCTTCTAATGGCGAAAAGCTCATACCGCTTAAATGGCTGTAGGGCTTATGTGTCTGGGACAGAGGGCGCTTTCAAGCAATACCCGTCAACTCCCACTCCTTCATCAACACACATAAACCTCGCGGCATTTATCAGCCTAAAATAGGCCGTACCCAATGTCCTTATCTGCAACCGTAGATGTATTATAGACATCGTTATCAGGCTAAATTCGGTTAAAATTCTCCAGACTTTAAAACATCATTTTCAGCAAAGTTTCTGGAGGATCCATAAGGGTAGCCGTAGTAATCTATTTTATATTTCAGAAAATAATATTATAAAACTAACGAAGCTATGACCTTGGAGACTTAAGACCTGCACACTTGGTCGCCAGTTTGAACGACGATAAGAGATCGATGATGTTCGTGTGGCTTTTAGCCACCGATTATCTTCCTGGCCACCCATATGGCGGATTTTCGGGTTTCCTCCGCCTATAGAACTGAATGCAGAAAAATTGCTAAGTACCGGTATCCATGCTTTAAACAACAATCAGATAAAATAATTGTCAGCTGGGTGGATAAGGATAGATCCTCAACATCCGATATCCCACAAACAGTTGTGACAAAGTTACTTTTCATTCCATTCCCTGTGAAAGTAATTGTAATGCCATGACGTCACGGAAAGATTGATCATTTGTAACTGATGTGTGGGACATCTGGTTGACTTACTACTTGGATGAATGTTGATTATGATTGATCAAATGGGCCTTCTTGATTGGCAGCTCGGAAAAGTCTATCGGGTATGGCCCGAAGACCACTACTCTTCTCCAGTTATATATGTAATTGAGGTTTCACACCATTATCAAGAGGTCATAACCGCCGAGGTCAGTTTTATGTTATGAAGAAAGAGGCCAGAGAATGGAGATGACCACCAGTTTTCGCCCTAGACAGATTGCACAAAGCAATTTTCTTTTGCTAAAATTCAAAGTACAGTTTTGGGGGGTTTTTTTAGCAACTAAAATTAAAAATTCTGACCACCTCATCAATGTTACACTAAAACGAATGTGTCAAAATTTCAACTTCCAGTATCCAAAAATAAGCATTGTGACGTCATTATAGGAATGGCTTTAAAACCCATTTAGTTCCGTAAGCCACAGATGATCGAGCTTAATACGGTTTTCTCATTTCCATATCTCGTATACACGGCTTAAATGGCAACAATTACAACCATTTATAAGAGAAATCTTATAAAAATCTTAGCTTTGCTAAGGTGTGCAATGGAAGTCATAAATTAAATTTTACTGTGTTGTGCCCAGTAGTCACAGTTATTGCACCAAGACAGTAATACTAATTTTAGGTCTTTTCCGTCCAGCTCAGACACCCTGTATAACGGTAATACGGTGGCTAAAGCCATGTACTTTCTAATTAAGTGGCTTCCGTCAATGACATGGACGGCACCGCCACTGTGAGGAGTATGTTTCTGAAATGTGTCCAAAATTTGTAGTCGTTAAAACCTTACATTAAAGAGTATAGAAGTGTGGCCGAAAATTGTCGTTATTGAAACCAGGAGGGGACAAAAAAATAAAAACAGAAGAAAGAGAAAGAAAGGGAGAAAGGGAGAAAGGATCGGTATAATAAGGATGGCAAAAGCAAAAGAGAATAAAACGCAAAGTCAAAAAATGTTTTTTTCTTAACATGTATTGAGTACTCGCCGGTTTGCACACCCTTAATGCTCATTCACGTGAGAGAGCGCTACGTAACTCAGTACATGAGACTTTTTTTTCTTAACTTGTATCGATTACATCCCGGTTATATGCTCCCCTAATGCTCAGTCACGCGACAGTATATTACGTAATATGTGCCCTTCAACACAGAACTTCACCTGACCCCTTCAGATCACCGACATGTTCTCACAGTCATTTTGAAACCTCAAATATAGGTTAAGTTATGCTTTCAATAATACGTTCACAGGCACTTTAAGAATCACAGTGCATCGGCGCCGTAAATTCACGCGCCTTTCCCAACAAATGAGAATATACATCATATTTACTTGAGAAAAGTAAATATTATAAAGATATTGTATAATCCATATGGAAACGTAAAACCGTTGCTGTAATTTGATAACAAATCATTAATGCAAACTGCCCGTAATTGTTTGCCCGCCATTTGCATATATGCAGCTCTCGATTGTGTATCCGTAAGCGTCCAAACCTGCGTGATATTTCCTGGTGATGAGAAATAGTGATGGCCTGACGGATAGCCCAAATTTACCCCAGTGAAAAGATGTCATCACTATTCATTGACAATGACACAGGTCTGTAGCCGCAACATTTTGTCAACATGTATGTGCATAATAATGCACCAGGGCCTCCGTGGCTCAGTCGGTTTGCGCGCTATCGCAGCGCAATGGCCCAAGAGTCTCCCACTGATGGGGACGCTGTGATTTGAAGTCCAGATCATGCTGGCTTCCTCTCCGACCGTATGCGGGAATGTCTGCCAGCCACCTGCGGATGGGTTTCCTCCGCACTCTGCCGACTCTGCTTATGTGCCGATTTCTAGAGCGAACTATTTTGACATGCCGCCAATGAAAGTAGGCATAAAATTGATACAGAAAGTTTGTATGAAGCTTCTGATTTTTTTTCTTTCCTTTCTATTGTAGTGATGAATATATATAACATATATATACAGTATAATTCGATAGAGTAAGGAAAGGGCGTATTTCAAAGTCCAGACAGTATCAAAGATATTCTACATGGATTATATTAGGGTAATACACGCAAGTGTTGCTTTGATTTCCTTTGTGAACAGGGAGAAAATAGGAAGAAGTGCGAAGAGTGCTGTTTGCAATCATCCGATAACATTGCAAATCTAACTTTACAGAGGGATAGCGTAATATTCTGCGGTATTTGTTCCTTGCAGACTGTAAGACGTGCGGTTATCATAATGTTTAAATATGACAGGAAGTATTCTGGAGTATTCTGTACTTTGGTGGCAGCACCTGTGATTCTGTATTGTTTACAATAACGTAGAAGTGGAAATGCACAAGGCTGCATGCATGTAGCGATCATACAAACCTTGAGTTTGGTGACGGCCATCACCATTTTTTGGCGATGGCTGGAAATGGTGAGGGTCTTTAGTGATCACCATTTTTTGGTGGTAGATTGATCCCCATTTTTTTTCTTGGTGATATCTATCACCATTTTTCTGGCTATGTATATTAGGAAATTCCTATAGCTATCAGAAGTGCGACTTTTATTAGTGTATACGAGTAAAACTTTTATGGCCTCGGTCTTAAAATTGTGTGACGGCCACAGTCATAGTTTCTCCTGGAAATGTGATTGTTACACTGTAAAGTTTTGTTGTTGATGTTGCATTAATAAGCACTGAGTTATCCAACTATGTGTTTCTTTTATTTGAATATTTATTTTGTTTCAACCCCATGCATACTCAAGCGCGGTCATGTGTTACGGATGGATGAAACCGAAGAGAAACGAGGAAACCACTGTATACCTTATAAATCGCACAACGCATAGCTGCAACCACACCTGCGAGTGTTGCATCCAGTAGTTCGACATCATTGGTCAAGTGCTTGTTAGCTTAACTGAGGGGGTCCATAGACCACTCGGAGCTATCTTAATTCATCCTCACACACGCAAACCAAACATAAATTATACTGTCCGATACTGTTTACATGGCAGTGGAATAGTTCTACCCGCACAATGGCGACTCGGGTCCGAACTGAACTGATCATTGTCAGCTCTCCTGTAATAACGTTGCCAGTTAATGTTAACATTGGACTACACGAAAGGTATCCGAATTACTTCACGCAGGAACGATCTCCCATTGTTCCAGCTAATCAAAAGCCATTTCTTACACTGCTCCATACAATATGTGAAAGCAATAATTTGATTGCAGATGGCGAAGGCTTTAGTCCTTGTTCGTCCAATAGTCCAGCAAACCTTTGCACTGCCTTATTGTAGGTGGTAAGTCAAATGAAAGTGATGCCACACCACTGCTTAGATGGGTCAGGTGTTGTTGCTGTACATGAAGCCTTTCAACGTTTTCGCCATTTACAGGCTTTCCTTTGCACGCACTAGATAACGCGATACAAGTGAGAGACTACACATGACTAAGTACACCCATTCGATTGGTTTCTTACAGTTTCGTCTGCTTCATGTTGCCTGGCCTGCAGCGGACAGTGTGGTAGCGGAACCTTCAGAAAGTTTAAAATAAAGCAATGGGCTATTCAGGCTGTTCAAATTGATGACATAAGTTTTTATTTTGCATGATTTACAGGTTTTTCGCAAGTTAGAATGTTTTGCTGGCAGGATAGCAGCGGCACAAGAGCGTATGCCATGCAGCAGAGAGCCCATCTGTCTCACATGCACGAAATGTATTTGTTGTTGTTATATCTGGACGTTTTTTCACTGTTCTGGCACAAGACTGCCCATGCTGGTTCCCGGATTTATTGTCATACCGAACACAGCATTTGTTCTGGCCAGGCCCGGGAACAAGGATAAGAACTGTCCACTAACCGCCAGATGCCGCAAAGACACTACGACGTTTTGCGGGACTACCTTTCGACATGTGATTTTCAAGGGCTTCGCCGCTGCTGTGTGGACATGGTATTAAATACTGAGATCATCTGAAACGGCCATCAATGGCGGTAAATTAAAGAAAATAAATACATGAAATTTTACAGCCCCTCATATCCGGTGATAATTTGATCGGTCATCTCCAGGTCGTGGATGGCTTTCAGCGTTGAAAATGACAACGCTGGGCACACCGTCACGTGATTCGTCCGTGCGCATGTCTATAACTGATTCCCTTACTGGTGACGTCCGGCAGTTCTCGGTCATTTCCGTGAAGGTCCTTGACCTTCGCGACGAGGTTCCGGCTAAAACAGTTTGGTCCTCGCGTTCTTGTTCACGTTTATCCACAATCCGTATGGGAGCAGCTTTAAATAAAGAGGCGATGTGTACAGTGTCTTTCGCTGTGACCTTCTTGTTGGAAACGTTCAGTTTGGTATTTTTATCACACCCGTTTATATTAATGTTACTGTATGGACTGAGGTAACTGAGATCGTTTTTATAATGCAAAGAAATGTTTCTATCGGGAACGCTTGGTGACTCCACTGGACATGCTACACTGATGGCAGGTGTCGCATCACTCGGGTGATACTGGTCTTCGGTAGACGGTGAATCCTCTGTGTCTCTGGTATTCACCGACAGAGGACGTTCACGAAAAGCCTTGCGCATGCGTACTCCACTTCGGAATATTATCCATGTGTTAATAGCTAGGAAGAAGACGATTGCAAGAAACCAGAAAATGATAGTAATAAACTGCATGACCATTACGTCTTGGTAAAAGAGAGCTGTGACCAGGAAGGCAACGGGCACCACACTTCTACATACTATTGTCCAACAGCCCCCAGTTAACACCAGTCTTTTGTAACATTTACTGCTTCTATCACATGAAACTTCTTTATAAATTCTTATAACTTCGTTGCATAGAAGGTCGGATTCCATAAGAATGCCGACAAGACCCAACAAAAGATTTTCTCTATACTTGTAAAACACAGCGTAACAGCTCATTGTCACTGAATGGTGCAGCAAATCCACTTTGACGTTGGACAAATGTCGGATTAGCGTCACATCCTGAACAGATTTATAAATATATTTGCCCATGTTCATACAGAAGATGATTCCCGTCAGGTGTGTGTCGCGCGAGATTCTGGGCACAAACGGATGAGTGATCTGGTCTTTATGGGCTAAATCCACCAAAGCCAGTACAATTAGCGTCCAAGTCATCAGCTGCTCGGTCAGTCTGAAACAGAGAGAACGGACGCCATTGTCATTTACTGTTGAATGTCGTGCATGATAAAATAACGACAGCGAGAGTACGCCTAGAGAAGGTTGTACGATGTACTGAGCCTAAATTAGTGCTAACTAAGTGTTAATGCGTCTGGTGGCTGATTAGCCGATAGGTGTTTCTGACATGTTCCGCGCGTGTCCCAGACTACGGAAGTCGAATACGGCCAAGACCTCTCTTGTCCTTCCGACATTCAACAGATATTGCGATTGTAGATTTATAAATTCCTCGTTTCGAACAACAGTGCAACGGGCGGGCCCACAAAATAACCATAAGACTGCCAAGTGAGAATCCCAAGCCATTAACACGTCCCACTTTTATCACAACAAACCAAGTCTTCATAGAATGTGGACCAAGTATACTCATGGTTTACCGTCTATACTGTTGTGTATATTTTGTATTTTGCAGTAAATGTTTATAGACTTTGGATAGAATATCGAAAGAATCAAGACCACAACTTGGTCGAAATTGGATACATTGAATCGTGCGATGTCTATTTATTCACACCATACTTTTCTTGTCAATCTCGCGCTAATTTGACCGCGTCGGAATTACACGACCCTTTTCGAATACATAACAAACCCATGCACCATTTTAAAGCATGTTATTAGACGGTGATATTCAGACCCCATCCAGACCACAACGCAACGTTTTACCATACTAGGACCTCAGTGTGACATATGCCGGATATCCGGACGGCAGGAATTTTGAATTCGAAATCCAAACAAAATACTTAGTCAGCAGCGCCAGTCGAAATGAAAGAGGGCGGCTGGCCAAAATCAGATGATGTCCGTGAGGTATCCTACTGTGGGGAAAGATGGCAATATATGGCATGGTCACATCAAGCTTCCGTAGGAGATGGATCATTCCGGCGAAGGGTGTGTTCCGCTTATAGCTGAGTTATAGGTCAAAGATAGGATCGATGGCACCATGGCTTAAACTGTGCAATGTTCTGAACATATGATACCGGGTAACATTATTACTGTATGATCAGGTGTCCGCCCTAAATCTCACAAAGTACTTCCTTCAGTAGTATACTGCAAAAAGGTCTGACAAGGAAAAGCCATACATATATTCCCTTTCTTTAGACGGAAAATTGCCGTCGTCATTGAATAGAAGGCTGACGTGTGTACATGCACATGGTTGAGTTAAATACGACATAATCTAAGACACACAATACTATAACCCAGGCGTACCTTATCTGTATGCCATACTGATTCATACCATGTACCCTACTTGGGGAGACAAGGCGCCACCCTGCACTTGCAATGGTTAATTTAATCCTTTGTCCAGGCACTGCAGCGCTGAGGCCATATACAGCTCCATGTCCCCGATCTGGACAAAGGGAATCGGTGAATGTAACGTACTATATGAATCTGTCAAGGTGCAAACTGTGTAGTCACGGCATGAAGGTGGGAGAAAGCTGCGGTACAATGTGACATGTTGTTTCCGAGGGGGAACGTTGTTGAGTGATAAAATCGCCGATGCGGCATTCGCAAATAGTTACCTGCATGTACATTTACTTTTCTGCTAAACTCGCTTAACCAAGATAAAAGACATTGCCTCACAGTTGTTTAACTATCTGCCAACAGTAATTATTTGAAAGTTTAATTGTTTGTACATTGGATATTAATATGAAGAAAACATTTTAAACATGTGCGTTCTCTTCTCGTTTCGCTGTATCCGAGAAAACAGAAAACAAGTCCTGGTCTACCACTATCCTCTTTATATACCTTCTCTATCCTGCTACTGAACAAAGGTTAATTATTTAGAGGTTATCAAATTCTAAACTTCAAAATGGAATTAGCAGGGTCTCGTTTCTTAACTTTTCACACTCTGACCACTCCAAGAAAATAACTCCGCCAACATAAAGGATAGTCCTGACAAATAACTATGTGTTAGTCACTCCGCAATGGAAGAGGAAAAAAGCACAGGAGCAGAAATTGTTTTTGTCTTGTAGAGTTTAAGCATTAGGAACAACTCGGGAGCAATATAGCTTCATCCTCCGGAAAATTGGTTAGTCGAATTAAAAACGACTTTCAATGCTATGTATTGGAAGCTCATTACTAAGTGCGTGCAACAAATCCCAAGTGACACTTGCCTTGGAAACCATTTACCCACTTTTGTGGAATGATTTTTTTGTAAGAATGACTTTTCTGGAGTTTATAACACTAAGATGTATCTGCTTGCGTGCTCAGGAAAATTAATCCTATCATCCCTTCAAGATGATAATTATCTATTGTAAATTACCTTTTCTATCTTCAGAGCAAGGCAATTGTAGGCCTACCGTGTGCCTATGGCACATGTTACTTAAAATGTACAAAATATCAGAAATTCGCGCACCAGATATGTGACAAAGGTCCAGGTGTGTTGCAATATTCTGAAGGTATTTGACTTATTTAATTATTGATTGTTGCTTATCACCACGCTTGATATTTTTTACTCGGCGAATTTTTCATAACATGACGATTACAATGCAGTAAACTGGAGGTCCCAGAGTAAACTCTACACTGACCTTTAGCAAGTTAGCAAGATATTCGGTCTTCTTCGATATTTCAAATAGCCCACACAGTCACACGAGTGTCGTGGACAGCTTATTGGCACCAATGATCACAAGAACAGTATAGGAGCAGAAGGAACCGGCAAATGTCCTCATCAAGGCCGAGCTTTAAACTTTCAACTGATATCAAAGTGCGATATAATCAGAAGACACAATCACACATATCTTTTTAACAGCTCCAGGCATCTTGAAATTCAAATCTAATATAAGGCTAATACAGGATATGAGTAGATTTGGCGGGTGGATGTATCAATGGTTCCAGGGATTGAGGTCGTACAAACATTCATGATTCTTACATCAAAATATAAGGAAGAGAAGCAATCAAAGCGCGACTGAGATACCTATCTTTGCAATGCAGGCACCTAGAAATTATATTCCTTTAGGAAACTGCATGGTGTTTTAGGTTGTTCTTGAAAATGGGTCTAGTGATTATCGATTATTCAGGGTATAGAGATGTCGGACTTGTCGCTGATTGACCCGAATTTTCTGCACCGTAGAAAAACAAAGCAGCTTCCGTACTCATAATTTGTGACAGGAGATTAGGGAGTTTTAAAGTTCAACCTAATGCATCAGTTTATGTTTCTGAGTTAATTATCAGCGACAGGTCAACGTCGATATATCTGTAAACATCTTTGCCAGATTATTGGAAGAGTTTCCGACGGACATTCCTTACATTTACAACTTTAAGCCACGCCAGAAGATCACTAAATTTAAACCTCGGCCAGAAGACAGTAATATCTTTCAGTTATACTTCCCACTGACAAAAATAAACCCATGCAATGTATAAAAAACATCACAAGCCTAAATAAAATAATTTGGCAAAACGAAACCTGTACAATGTCATTTCAAGATTAGCACAACGCATTTGTCTGATACATTTCTGTGACATATGATAACACGTGACCTTTGTATAATGAGATGTCAAACCAATCGGGTGTACACGGACCGGTGGATTAACCTACATAATTCCGTATTCTGGGAGGGTAACAGCCGGCCGGTACCAGTGAGACGAACAACAGCAAGAGTCCGGCTTTGTGGTAAGACAGATCAGGTTCCACAGGGTTGATTCACCATCTGGCAGGAAACAGAGGTGATCATACCAGGATACTGTGCCCTAGCATAAGACCCGCTGTCGCCGGAGGCGTGAACCATCTCACACCGGTCACTGAGTGCAAGTCCGTCTAGGTCTACAGTCTTAGTGTCACTTCGAGGTAGTTGATCTGTGAGTAGAGGCCGCCGTATACTAAATGACCAAATTATTCACAACGGTTTCTGCGAAATAACATCAAAAGAAAGTACCGTGAATTATATATGAATCACGACTGCATTAACTGGATGACTGAATTTTTCCCGCTATAGATAGCTATGGCAACAGGATGTTTATCTGGTGAACGCGAATGGCTGGTTCCGTGAGTTCTGCATGCAGTGAAGATTACGTGAGTGACGTCATTCGGCTGGTGTTTTGATTCTTAAGATATGCTGGTTCCGTTTCTCAAGATCATTGACGTCTTGGTCAGTCTAAGCGGAAAGCCATTCGTATGTTACTCGTAAACCATGAAGGCGCGTTTCAAGTCGATAATCACAAAACCCATTTCCCAACAACCTACAACACCAGTTTCCTATGAATATGTAAGAACACCTGGTCTGCTCGATTTAACCAACACAGTTTTTCTTTCTATCATGGCTTGGCCATCTAATAGAGAACATTACCACATCTTTACTTTTCCGAAAAACTGGGATAAAGGCATTTTTTTTTCTTTTTAATTTTTATTTATTTATTTTTTTTTTTTTTTTTGGCTTCTCGGACTACTGATTTAGAAATGAGGGACATAAGTAGTATATGAAAACAGGTGTAAAGGAGAAGCGGTCAATGGCTTTCAACGAGACAGGGAGGACAATCGATAACTGGGTATAAGCCGTTGTTTTCCGTTCTTTAATCCATGTCATATATAGCAACAATATAAATTTACATTGCCGATTCGGGGCGATGAAAACAAGGTGAAGAAAGTGCAGGAGCACCGAGCTCGCAAAACGCTTATGACGCCGTTCTGAGACTTTTAAGAAGGTTAAAGTAGCTGTATATACCTTCTACACCCTGACATAACTATCGCACATTGCCGCCAAGGATTAAATATAGATATGCTAGCCATTTATCCGTTATGTTGTAACGTACCTATTAAACTATTTATAAGTAAAGGACGTTCTTATCTCATGATCCGTCCTATATATTTTATATAGTCCTTTCTTTGGTTCTTTGATGGTTTGTGTTATTTGTCGTTTTTGAAAACTGGTCATGCGATTATTGACCCGCTACGCCCATTTTGGTTGACGGCTAGTATACGAATGTCGGTTTCGACGTCGTGGTTTATGAGTGCAGGATGAACTTTAGTGCTGACTAACGAGACACAACTAAACTGGTCCCAGTCGCTGATTGACATATATACGAGCTTAAGAGTCACATAAAACTCTATGCTTGCAACTTAATCCTCAGTACTACACATACTCACATCGCATTACGATGATTCTGTCCGTCAACACCGCATTGGTGTATTCGAAATTGTATGAACGATACGTTCCGTCCTAGAAGACCAATATATACCGTTTGTATGCAGAAAAAGATGAAATGCAGAAACGGTTAAATGTTATAATAAAAGCTGAGTTATTATCTTTATGGTGTCTACTTCCTATTGTATTATGTAATCGACATGAAAATTATTCACGGAGTGTGAGTTTGAGTTCTGAATTGGCTGGCATGCCAAGAATATCGAGAGTCTTCCATGCATCTTGGAAAACATCGATATCCTCATTCCTACTCGAGTTATCGGCTTGGTTTACAATTTATGCATTGTTTGTCACATATTCATTTGGGAACTTGTTATGGATCTTGTTATTTTCGAGCTGGACCGCCCCTGCCCACCTACGAGTCGCATGCGAATGTCGAACTTCACTCTTAGATTTGGCATTGATGTGCAGAGGGCCGGTAGTGATGCGGTTCTCCTGGTTCTATTTACCTCTATGCTTTTGAAAACAACGCACACAAAAGCTAATGGTAAGCGCCACTACATCTAATTGTCTTATAGACCAACAGATAAGTACTTGAAAATTCGACGTTAAAATATGATTCGAAGTTTGTACCTGGAGAATATACATGTGCTGACGTCACCGAAAACTGAGGAATGAAGTCTCGTTTCCATGCATGTGACCAGCATGTTGTTATACGCATCTGTTTATGTGTATACGAATCGGTGATGTTAAACGTCTCATCTTCTTTGTGATAACTGTTACACGAATGTGTAATGCTATGCTCAAGATTTGTTTACTTTAGACATGTAGGAGCCTGGAGTAAACCGCCGACTTTTGGGAAGTTACAGGCAATCTTCGTACTGGCGGAAGACAAGCCATCTGTAGCCAATTAATGTAAGGAAGCTCCGCCGATAGCCTCTTGCCACCAAAGCCCAGAAAACAATAGAAGCAAAAAATTGCCTGTCCGTGAACGGTATTGAAGGCACGTGTCTGCCCAGGTTTAAAGCCTACAATGGACAGTTCAGTGATGTTGATTCCAAGATGACAATAATGATTTTCATCATCCTGTGTATTTTGAAAAAAATTAGCTCCAACAAATTTGATAGATTACAACTTATTTTCTCGGACATCAACATATGTGAAGCTTGACATATATATATATTCACATTACGCCTCGCTACCTTTCTCATACATACTAAAGTCACCCACTTTCTTCGGTCTACTCCTCAAGTTATGATTCATTACAAATTCAGAAACTAATTTCCCCTAGGGCTCTTCATCAAACGTTCCAGTTTTATATAGACTTTGTCATATAGAACTATAATTAGTATCACGTGGTAACTGGTTAATCTTAACGTTCTTAACGACTTAACGTTCCTCATCACATGTGTTCTATTTCACAGCTGTCTTTACAGCAGCATAACTCGAGGCTTTCGCAATCCGTTTATGCGTCACTGTTATAATAACTTAGGCGTCGAAACCGACATTCGTATATCAGCAGTCAAACAAAAAGGGCGTTTCGGATCAATAATAAGGATCAATAAGACCAGCTCCCAAACGACAAATAACATAAACCTAAGAACTATTTATTTATTCATTTATTTCATAGGTGTTTTACGCCCTACTCAAGAATATTTCACTTACACGACGGCGGCCAGCATTATGGTGGGAGGAAACCGAGCAGAACCCGGAGGAAACCCATAACCACCCGCAGATTGCTGGCACACCTTCCCCACGTACGGCCGGAGAGGAAGCCAGCATGAACTGGACTTGAACTCACAGCGACCGCATCCTAAGAACAACGACAGAATATAAAATGACAACTTATGATGGCTTCATGCAAAGTGAAGCAATCAACGGTTTTCAATGATGGTGAAATTACATAATGAGGTGGATGAATAAAATCAGTATACCGTGTGAGATCGTGTACCATTTCAGTATATATTGTCCTTAATGAAAGCTGCGCTTTGATTGCAGCTATTCATATATCCAACGTGGCGATAATGCTCAACACGATAAACATTTAGCCCTAGCCTCGTTAATAATCGAGCAGATTTTAGACACTCCGTCCATATTTAATAACAACAGAGGTGTACTCATTGTAAAATTTAAGAAACCTAAGGTGAAGGCATTTGATGGCAAATCCTTTGCACACTAGTTTTTGTACAGGAATAACTTGTGACGTTTGTTGACATCATCACACAACACACAGAATCTAACAAATGTGGACGTGACAGGAAACCGTTGTGGTATTTGTACAGGTAAGATGTATCATGTGGAAGAATGTGTGGTTTCCTTTAAATCCAGTGAAAGTGAATATATATCTTTCACTGCCTTTCCTATAAGACCAATGACCAAAACATGACTGAGATATGTCTATACATCGTCTCTTATAGTCCGTGTTATCTGCGAATGTGATCTTTGTTTTGGCCTTTAACTGTGATAGACATCAACTTAACCTTCACAGCAAATCACCGAACAAGGATCTGGGTTTCCCTTTCCCATGTTATGCATGTAATTTAATATATGTATGCTTGTTACTTGAAATAATCCTAGTTAAAAGTAGCGTAAATTCATAATAGATGCACCGGACATCTGGCAAAAAGTCCGTATCCTCTTCCATTCCTGCCCTTCGTTAAGTCACTATATAAAAGTCTACAGCACACAGAGTAAGACTAGAGCAGTGACGACACTGTATTGGCAAATTTTCGGCAAGTGGCCAGTGCATCTGACCTGTTATCAGTTTATCTCAGAGTTTTATTCGAACTGTTCATCTATATGGTTACAAGGTTAAACCTATGCCGCCCCTGTCACCAACCGACCTGTGTACGGAACGACTATTAAACAGAGATTCTTGTCGTAGCTAAAAACTTGTCCAAATATAAAGAGATAACAGCCAGAGGAATTCAGAGTGTGTGTGACGCCTTGTTAAACAAAATAACATACATCTCCGCCTTTGGAACAAAGACATCTAACCAGAGCTCAGATATGTTCTTGCGGCTATCGCTTTCGATGTATCGTTATAAAATACTAAACTCTGCCTCGTACCAACAAAATATCGACCTGAATTAAGTCAGGGAGGTCCGAGGTTCGAATCCGGCTTTCGGTCGCTTGGCAATGGGCTTGTCAGACCTACCTGGTGAGGAGTGGTGGTTTATACGTAGGTAAATTCCGTCCATAAATCTGCGAAGTGATCATTAATTGTCTAATCGTCATTAATTATTGATTACGGCGTTATACACTAATCCCACAAATCAATAAATAAAGCATTATATAAATGAATAGATCACTTGCTTCGGTTTATCACGACAGTAAACAGGCTTATATACATTGGTGGTGCTGCTTCACTGGACTATCATGCTGAAGACACCACATGGCACCCCATAAACAGTGTAATAGGGGTCAAACCAATGAAGCGACAGGTTTGTCAGCTTTACTGTATATGGATATGGCCAGACTTGAGACTGAACCAAATGCAGTTTGTGGCACCTCGCATTGAAATAGCACACACAGTTAATCACTTGTTAAATATTCTGAATTATTGTCTAGCGCCGTATTGAAGAATTCTTCGCTTGTACGATGGGGGTCCAGTTTTATGGGTGGAGGTAACGGAGTGCCTGGACCTTTGGCGAATTACTTACGTTATCATTTATAAATGTCAACATAATACATATTTGTTTTGCTCTCCTAAATTTGTGACATATAGATGACTTACATTTTAGGTAGAATCCAAGACTGATCGTTGTGAAGGAGGATGAGCTTTTGTGTGACGTGCTGCAACGCGCGGGGCAGGCTGGCCAGGAAGTAGACTAGTACTGCCCGACTGACCAGGTAACACAGGGTGCACGCATGGATGGTCAGCGACACGGTGACCACGGCGGTGTGAGGGGTGGCGGAGGTCGCGTGTACCAGCCCCGAAATGTTCTGCCCCGTCCCCTGAGCCCCGATGACATGTGCTGCTGTCATGCTAGCCATATTATGCTGCCATCCAAATCCTTTACGTTTTTTCTCGGCTGTAGCGAGCTGTACATACTGTTTGTAACTGTTTTTTGCCATTTGCAGCTCCCGGTAAACACGGGCCGACAGTCTGGTCTCATCTGTATGACGACATACCGCCGGTTAGCTGTCGGACACAGTAGTAACACTGTTCGTAGTAAGAGCTGTCACTGTCACTACTATAAGTGGTTCACCGCGGAGCCATGTGACTTTTCATACTGGCAACTCGCCGCCGATCACCTCGACTCCCATTGGTCAGTCGAGGACCAGGAAGTTGTCGGTCGCTCAATGAAATTCTTCTGCCGTGTACAGAGGAACGTCATCGTCACACCGACACACTGTGTAGGAGAGAGGTGAATTGAGAAAGCCGCGGGCAGAGCTTTGCTGGTTAATTAGAACTGAAGAGATATAAGAGCGATGTAACCTCTGGCCCGTATACACACTCCGTACAACGTCAACAATAACAGGCCGAGCGGTGGAATAAATGTATGGTGGCCCAGTTCAGAACACTCTTTTAAGCTCTAAGATTGTACTGTGAACGATCTATATATATGCAATGACCACGAAGTAACAGTGGCCTAAATATCCTTGTGCTGTCAATGGGATGCGCCGTGTAACCATACTATTAAAAAAAAACATATGAGGATACACCTAAATCTTCCTGGACAGCTTGAGTTGTGGGATAATGATTAGGCCTATAAAACAGTTCACTGTAAGACAGCGGGGAATTACCCAGCGTTTCTCTGGTAAGTCGAATAGCTGGGTGAGTTTTACAAATACCATGTGTACGCCAACCAATCAGCTATGATTATCGATGACTGGCGAGAGGGAAGTGCTGTTGTATATAGACGGACGTCTTTGTGAGGCGATTTCTAATCTAATTGCTAGGCCCTTTCATTGGTATAGAATTCATTGGTATAATATTCATTCAATACTATGTTCGACCCCTGTGAGTCAGTTGTGCCATCACACACTTTACAGATCCGGATTAGGACAATTAGCAACGCGTAATACCGTGATATTCATTCCTTTATGCTGATTGAACACAGAGGTTTGAGACAAGCTTACAGTTAATTCACCGTATGGGAAGCAGGAAACATATCGAGCAACATAACACGTACACAGCGGCGGTATTGGTGCCCATTGTAAAGGGTCCATGATAAGCCTCACCTGCCTGATGGCTCTTTAGTACCCCATATTATTAATTTCAGTTCCTCCACCCATAACCCTGACAACCTTCTAACTTAACCAATAATAATAATAATAATAATAATAATAAATTTTAGCACAATAGATCTAACCAGCACATGGCTGAATGGTTCTTGTTGTGGAAGGGTCACAGACCAGATATCCATAATATCCATAAAATTTGTTCTTGATTCTGCATCTTTTCTGAAATTTATAATGAATGGCCACAAATCTGAACCAGACGTGTTTACACTTTTCACTTGAGCAGGGGAAGAGGGCAGGATGTTATAGCTGAAGCCATGCACTTCACCACAGCCAGTCAGCATTGCTGTTTCTATCTTACTACACGCACCACAATCCCAAACTGGAGAAGATTCAGAGATTCTGGACAATCCGTCCATACTTGCAAAAGAAGTGCAATTGGCCACTGACAGTAAAATTTCAGAAACTGAAAGTGATGGCATTTGATGGAATATCCTTGAAATACTAGTTTTTTTCTACGACAATAGCACGCAACGCCTTATGCAGAACCCTTTGGTACATTGCTGTCAAGTTAAGGATAATTTAAAGTGTCAGAATTGAAACTGTCCTCATCGGAAGATGGGTAAGATGTTTACCACATGGAGAGTCTGTATAGTTGCGGAGGGTTGTCTCTGATTGGATAACGACGACAGCCTGCCAATACTCTTTCATTATTCATACAGACGTTTTTTAAAACAAAGCACACTATTACTCAGAAACAGATGAAATTGTTCACGTTTTCAACTTTTACGTCGCGGGACACGGTCTCGTTATCCCATGACGTCAGCACATATATTCTCATGACATTTCACGTAGATGTTCTTCTGTTCTGCTTTTTCTACCGATGTTGTAACCTTGAATATCTGCAGATACCAGGGTTCTGTTGGTGTTTACTTCGAGTCTACTAGGCCTGGTCCCTTGGCATTGGTTTCAAATAGTTGTTTATTAAATGTAATAACAGCACAGCATTTGAGTAATTGTAGGCGTCTAATAAATTGAAACAACCGTAACTGCATATATTGTACCTAATGGTGATTATCAGAGAAGACAACCCTTGCCCATTGTATATATGTAACGAGTAAGAATCCCATTTCAACTATTAGAAAACGTAACTTTTCATTTTTGCCTTGTAGGATAACAGAGATATCACAGTTCAAAGTAAGCAAAAAATCCCAAGTAGGGAAAATGGAACGGGCCGCCATGCTCTCAATTTCAACCAATCAAGGGCGAGATATTTCTACCACCCTGGAACACGTCTGTTTCTGCTGTGACGTCATCCGCTTTTAGTTCAAAATTTTGCCATGTAAAAGCAGTGTTTTCTCTCCTATTACGTAGTGGAATGCGTCTGGGGTTATTCCCCCCAAATCTCAACCAGAAGACCACGATGGGATGCCTACGATTTTAATAATACAGGGGACCGTATTGTGAACATAAAGGAGTGTTTCGCGTGTAATACTGAAGAGCGTAGGGTCTGGATGACGCGACATCGTCTTTCTGATTTCTCTTAAATGGAGTATACCCTGCATGTCCTCGTAAGAATTCTAGATTACAAGGTGATTTAGTTACCAAGCACTTCATCAAAAAATGCCTATGCCGTTTAGGTATATATGGACTTATCTTCTGAAATAACTGCGGTTGAATTTTTGTCGTCTATCAAGCCATTGTGCTGGGAAGCGTGTAAATACCTATTTGAGAGTTTGCATGAACACTCAGATGAGAATAAAGAAGAATATAATACATAAGAATAAAGCTCAAACAAGAGACAAATAGACATGACGCCGGATTTTGCCATCTATCACACTGTCGTAGCTACTCGGCTTTTACCCTCGATGTCACCTTTTATAGTGTAGCCGAACCTCTCTATTTACAAATACAGTGAAGTGAAGAAAACGATTTTTCCAACTAAAACCTGAAGAATATACTATATATTAATAAATATTTCAAGAATTCGACATATGTGCAGGCTACATGTCGCCATCTTGAAGAAAGGATGCAAAAGAGAAGAGATCAGTTAACTCTAGACCGTCTGGAAAGTTCAGTAGCTGTAAGATACGTCTAGGTACCTATTGCGCATTACCTATTAGCATTTTGTATTTTCTACTTACTGTAGGGCCATTGAAACGTTCTCGTTATAATTTTTTTGCTTTGATGAATGGTCACAGGGTCATGGAAAAGTTCTTCACGGTTTCTTTTGCAAAACAGGAGGTGAGTTTAAGAATTTGATCAGCCTACCATACATAGTGTACTCATAGGTGCTTAGGCTTATAGTTCGAACGGAATAGACCTTCGGCCATTCTACATCTTCTCCTGATCAAATTGCTCGTTTTACGCAAACATGAGTTGCTGTAATAAAAGCAATTACCTTACGGGAAGTATAATCCTTCTGACAAGTTGTTAACCATTTCCCCGCTGACGATGAACGCAGTCTACTATATAATCTCATTGGGTGCGTGAGTGAGTGATTATTCTGTAACGCCATACTCAAGAATCGTCGTATAAGTCAAATATTCTTGAGTACGGCGTAAAACCATTTATCTTCCTCTACTGTGTCAAATACGTTGGACAGTTCGCTAGTATAACGTGCGGGGATTTACCTCGGATTCTGTGGTTTCACCCACCCATAAAATTGACCGCTTTATATAATAGCATAATTGGCAAATTCTTGAGTATATGGCATTCAACAACAATCAAATGAATAAATAAGTAATTATATTCACCCTGACGTTATAGGCAGTACAAGAAACCCCACACAGTAATAAAGTCTACAGTGCTACCTCCGAGAATAGGCTAACATGTTCTTTTATAACGGAATTTTCTGTACGTTTAACAGTAAAATCTGAAGCTGTACTGTCTTCAGATCATTAAGATTCAAAAGATAAAGTAAATTCTACATTTATAATTATGTGAAACTTAACCTTGAAGACGATTTCAAACATGGCAGTGTCAGAAAAGACGGTTTAGAGTCGTTCACAATGTAGGGAGCTGGTGTCTCTCTCCTTGAAAACATGCTACATGGACTCATGGTATTTCGTGACTATGATTGATTTTACAGAGAAGTGAATAAATACGATAAGTTAAAAGAAACAGACTCAAGGTGCCTTGGCTTGCCGTCACTAGCCCTACCCATTTATTTGGCGTTGTTTTCTTTTTCTTTCTGGTTTTATTTTTACTCAAGATTATCTCATTTATACGACGGTGGTCGGTTACGGATTGAGGTGCGGCACCCAAGAAATACGTTGAGACATAAAATAACCAAGTCCATATAGATGCGCTAGCTATCATACCAAGAATCGTGTGTTGACATGTCTCATAAATCCTGCAATGAAAGCTAGTGAAGCCCAGTTTCCTTACATAAAAGATATTTACGCTTGAGGGTGATGAGGCCATTCAAATGTAGAATGAGATCAATGACGTAAGTTTGGCGCGGAGAGGGCTAAGTTGAGAACACAAGATGACCCTTATAGCAAAGTCGATGGGCTTCCTCAGTGAACACATTCTATTGTCGATGCCATTCTGCATCACCATATTTAGCGCATCCTATTTCACACGTTGTATGCATACGTACTCTGCACTAGTCTATGATGATGTCTCTGTGGGGTGTCAAGCCGGGTTTCGCTGGGATAACCTGTAAGTTTGGCCTTATCCTTCAGTTATTTTCTGGCAGATGTCAAATCTTGCCCTTTAATGCTCGGTGTCCTGATGGTGATACACAGCTGAAATTAGAAAACTGTATAAAGATGACTTGTGGTTTACCTAAGTATATATAGGATGGAGTCCGAATCCGGAAATAATTACGGGATGGAGCGAAACATTGCTGACAACATGCATGGGTGGTGCGGAATTCATTGTAATCTACTCAGTAGTCTCACTCTCATAGCTGTATATAACAAAATGCGCATACATTTTTAATAACCGGATCAATGACCCTGTATATATGTATACCGTGTAGCCCGATGCATGTATATTTATTTATTTTCTACATGTAATTGTGCACTACTATGTTCATATACATGTATATTTACAACTACATACATTTTTATATTAACATGCATATGCACAATAATTCAGTACAAAATATAAGTCTATAGCGTGTAGAGAGTAAAACCAGAACAGCCTGATGTCAGTTTACATTAGTCAGGCTAACGTTCTAATTGCTCTAAAACAGTTTCAAATCACAGTGCCCCTAGCATCATAGACTAAGCAGAATTACATTACGCGTCACTTGCCCGGAATTACCCAGAATGCTGAGATGTGATCTTACTTCATACACAATAACATGAAAACAATGCAAATGAATGCGTGGAGCCGTGGAGTAATTTTAATACACATTTGTATGCAGATAAAGATGATTTACGAGAACATAGGTAACCCTATATATTGCTTACTCTATAAGCACAGCTGGGCACTCCGGAAGCGGGTTCAATTCCGGTCGTGGGCAAGCAGTTTGTAATCCTCCCAATGTTCACGAGGCCTTAGTTACAACGGATCCACCACATGCGATGTTGCCGCACTCCTTCTGTTGACAATGTTACTTTTCATTCCATTCCCGGCGAAAGCCGTAGTGGCGTGATGACGTCACAGAAGACTGAACATTTGTAACCATTTTTGTGAGGCATCCGGTTGACCTACTTGCAACAATAATGATTGTGATTGGTCAAATGCGGTGTTCTTGATTGACAGCTCGGAAAGGCGGTCGTCGGAGCCCAAGGTGGCCCCGTTTGTGCAGCCTTGCACTCGTTGAATACCACTTTTTTAATTCCACCAAGCAATATCTTGCGTGCAGATATGTACGGGAAAGCTTATCAATAATCGAACCACGGTATGAGTCTTTTGGGATTCCTCACACCATAAAACTGAGATCCATCGTATAATTGAAACGTTCTTGAGAACAGGTGTCAAACAACAATGAAGTAAACAAATAAATAAATCAAGTACATTATCATAAACAGGAATACACCCTTCAGTTCGCAGGAGTTCACTACTGAGCGAACAGTCTCTGGTTCGAGCGACGCTTTATGGATCAGAAGGTTTGCAAGCTAACTGTCGAACGGCGATGGTTTTCTCCGAGCATCCCGGTTTCCTCAGCCCTAAACCTGAACATTCTTGAATCTATGAATACTTCACGCTAAATACCAATTACAAGAAAAGACATCACGAGGCCATATGTATAAATGTACTGATAAAGAATCCCATTCTTAGTTTCAAAAACGTCACTTTTTATTTTTGTGATGTAGATTAACAAAGATATCGCAGTTCAAAGTAACTGAAAAAACGACAACATAGCGAAAATCGAACGGGGCGCCATGTTGCGAATTTTAACCAGTCAAAGGCGAGACATTTTTAGCAGCCGAGAACGCATCTGCTACAGCTGTGACGTCACCCGTTCCTAGTTCATCATTTTGGCCATGTAGAAGTAGTGTTAAATCAGCGGTTGTCCTTCTGATTACTTGAAAATTCTGATGTACTTTAATTCCATTTTCAACGAGAAAGTGATAGTACAATACGGCTGGGGTTATTCCCCAAGGTTTCAATGGGGGGGGGGGGCACAATGGTCCCCTTTACTGAAATAACTTTGGATACACTTTTGTTGTCTTTTCTATAAATAAGCGGTATTCACCAATGATGTGTGCGGTGACTCCAGTAAGGAGGTTGGAAATGTATGGGAGCGTATCAGAAAAATTGCCGTCTTTGAAAGCTGGGAAGCAGCTGAAGCCCGCAGTGTTAGCAGCATGCATCGAAGATTGTCGGAACAATTGCAGTGGGCGAAACGTGGCCAGTCGTTGAAACCTTCACTGTGTGGAGTAAAGTGTAAAGGATATGTATGTCGGAGGGTCGCTGTTCTTGAAATCTGGGCAGCAACTGAAACCTGCATTAATGGGAGCATGGAATGCATGAGTCAGGTAACTCTGACAGTTGAAACATACGGACAAGAAGAAGGGAAATTTGGAAAGTAGGACAAAAGGAAGGACGAGAAGGGCGATAAAAAGTTGACATCAAATAAGTAAATAATCAGACATTGACAAGACATCGCGGGAAAGATTATCTGATTTTGCTGCATTTGTTAAGAAAAATGCATACATGTATATCTACGAGCATTGTGGATCACGTCAATACTACATGGCTACAGCCCATCAGAATGACTTAGGTTTTGTCATGTATCCATGTGTTGGTTACTCCGCAAGATGCGTGCTTTTGCAGTAAAAGCATGCTTAATACACACTGGCTGACAGAGTGAAAGTTTTCTTGAAAATTTCCACTGAAATTAACCGTTGGAACATGACACAGTCACATGGTTGCGTCACTCCTGTGCCTAAAGGCAGGAAATACTCAACTAGAAATGACGTCATCTGTAAATCTGCAGTGTTTAAAGTTGATGCTATCTATAACATGTGGTTTTCTGATCATATACTCATATTGTTGGTTCTGCTTTCGGATTTCTCAAATGCGTTGAATTCTAGATTATTGTTATTACAAGTGCATAAATATTATTGTATACTTAATTCTGACATGATTATCTCACACAACCACAAACTATACAATCATACCTGCTTGACATTTGTTTAGTATTCACAGCTTTACCCTGTATATGGTACGACCTGAATGTATGTCGCGGTCTCGAGGTACACATCCCCGTTAACGGATGAAGCATGTTATGAGTGGTACCAGTATATAAGTATGATGCCGTGTTGAGCCTTAATGTACCTGATAGCAGTATCGCAGGTGCGTTATTGCGTTTCTAGCAAAACATCCGTGTTGACCAACTAGATCCGGATAACGAATACAAATACTGATAGAATCTGTGGTCAATATCGGTGTCAGGCCATATAGCTAGTAGATGAACAATATCTGTCCATTTGACAGAAAGTAACTCAGGATCCAAAAAGAAAAATTACGAATGATAAAGTCACTACAAAGATCACACTGTATATACAAGCTTTTCTCCACTGTTATTACATGGTTAGCCTGTATACAAGAGTTTTTCCACTGTTATTACACGGTTAGTCCTAACAACGCCGGCGTTAACACTAGTCAAATCAATAACTACTAACACCGTTCGGTACCAGAAGCGCCAAACCACACACAAATAGACGAGATTTCAAGAAAGGAAGATGTATAAAAGTACTGATTTATTTATCTATTTGAGCGGTGCTTTACGCCGTTCTCAAGCTAGAGTTATCAATTAATACAACAGCAGGCAAGGTTTTGTATGTGGATGAGTGCGCTCTAACTGAGTAAACCACCGGTCTTAGGCAAATAAATGACGAACCTTTCCCACCTGTGTCACACATATTCTCATCGGAAGAGGAAGCTCAAAGAGTTTAGCCTACCATAATGGAGGAGGACGAGCAATGCTCAATGAAATCCATACAGGATTGCCTAAACTGATGTACAATTTAGTAACATGGATCTCTTACCGCCAGAGGACAACGACCTTTCACTTCCGAGTATCGAAACAGATATTCGTATATACCATCCGTCATCCATCCTGAACGTTCCGCAAAACCAATTAAAAAATCAATTTTCAGCACAAACCACCAAAGAACAAAGTGTATAAATAAGACTTTGGTATAGATTCTTGCAGGAGAAAGGAGAAGCAGTCAATAATTTGATGTAATGACGGATTAAAGACTCCAGGCCAATGTTACAGGCCAATGAATTAAATCAGTATCCAAATGGTATATTATGCTAGTTCAAAAGTTGTCCGTATTCAAAATATGTACGATAGTTACGTGTTTTGATTGCAACAGTGTATGCATCTATTTATTTCTTTACCTATTTGATTGGTGTTTTACGCCGTACTCAAGAATATTTCACTTATACCACGGCGCCCAGCATTATGGCAGGAAACCAGACAGAGCCCGGGGAAACCCACGACCATTCGCAGATTGTGTTCATATATCTAACATGGCGGCCTGGAAAGATTGTGTTATGTAAATGTCTCAAAGGGGGTTTGCATCCTGACAGCAATTAAAGCATTTTTAGAGACGCTCATAGCTCAAACATCCGTGCCAACACAAGTTGGTCCTATAACGTCGATATCCTAACGACACCTAGGACTTGCAAGAAAGCATTTTACGTCCGGAGCAAATCTCCATATCTCTCGGTAAGATTCATCTGACAGCGCTTAGCCTATAAAGGGATGACATACAATAACCCGAACAGCTGAGATCGAACTTCATTGAGCTACTTGCCTGCCTCGAGCTTTGCATTTCCCAGGCGGCACTCGGCAAAAATAACTTAATCGAGGTGGCAGATGAGAATGAACCAATTTTGTGGGACGGCCTTGCCTTATTCCCCAAGGCTGTGCGCTTACTCGTCTTTTTACCTCCATCATCTTGGCACTTCCGGGTGGCGAGGAGACTGTTGGCTCACTGTCTTACTGAATGTAAGCGAATGTGTGGCCCTAACCGGACGCACGAACCGCCGTGGTATGCTTAAAATTTAAAGTAATGAAACAGTGAAAAGCCATCATCGACACTTAAATGACCATATAATCCTGTTGAGGTAAACATGCAAAGTAAAAGTGGACGACAGCATCAAAAACTGTTTTCTCCTGTAGACATGACCTATGCAAGATTTACTTTATTTCCCTTAGTGTTTTTTCAATATACAATACTTTGTCCAACAAACAATATGTTTTTCAGTAATCATTATTCGCTCCTTTATACAGAACTTTCAAATGTTTAATTCACAATAATGTATTCAACACACAATGATCTGGTATGCAAGATCTTGTCCAGTAGCAATACATGAGACGGCCTTTAATACAACAGGCTTTACCCATTAAACACAACAATCTGTCTAATACACCCTAATCTTTCCACTACAAACTATTATTTCCAGTACGCAATAGTTTGTCTATTATAGAGAATTTTCCCCCAAAACGCTGTCCAGTACACAGTATGATAAACGAGAGCTTGTTAATAGGTAAGACAGTAGAATTCATAAGACGCTTTTCATTACTGGACACTTTTTCCAAGTCACAGCACTTGCCCATATCCCCAACACACAGTACTCTATGAAAGACACAACACACAGGCTATCTGTCAAGAACATTTTCTTCTTTAGAAACCACCAACCAGAGAGCAAAGTGTTGAGATTTTCATTCTAATGGATTTTCATATAAAACCAAATGGACCAAAAGAAAAAATATCTCTCGTCGTCTTTGCACAAGCATCGCAAAAAATCTGCCTGTGCAAGGGAGCAAGGTGGTGATGGAGGGTTGCTAAGACGTAGATGTCGGTAGGCAAACAAGTACAGCTGTGGCCCAAGGTTTTACCATAGATGGAGATGTTCAGTCGTGCACATTTCAGGGACAGCTTATTGGCCGTCGAGATCGTATTTAATACAACTGTGCGTGACGCAAAGAACTGTTTATCTTATCTGCCGTTTCCGATAGAAGTTCCCGAGAGATGTCGTGCTATTGATCCGTTTTAGCCGTGTACTGTAGCAGTCAGCTTACCACTTCCTCTTCGATCAATCTCTCACCAGGAGTTCCATCTAGTGTTCATACAGAGCTCCCTTATACAAGGCAACATTGCCATCATAATATGTGGCTGTCGTCTTGATGAGGAAGCTAATGTAACCAATAAGGTAGAATAATGATTTGACAACAACCAATCAGTTGCAAGCATGCATCATCACCGCTTGATGTCACCATTGTTTTTATCCTCGTATTCTTAATTAGAACATGTTTATACCGGCACTAGCCAGGTTTTGCAGAATTGCATTTTTTGCTGCATGTACAAGACATACACAAGAATTGTTTATTTTGTAAGACGATTAAAAAATAACACGAAAATTCTATACGTGTATAGGAACGTCAAAGATTTGAAATTAGAGCCCGACGTATGTAAATACATATAAAATAGTAACAAACAGTGACGTCAACCAAGCCAATGCGTGCTATATGCACGAACCAATAGTTAGAGCAAAAACTGTTGATTGTTTATTTGCTTTTTGGGGGTTATATCTTACCTTTACCTCCATTAAGCAAATAATAATTTTAAAAAAAGAACATACGAGACCAAATGTATATATGAATACATGTACATAGTCCAAATTATAGCTCAACGAGCGTCACTTTTTATTTTTGTGATATCAGATAAAAGAGAGGAATTCACTTTTTATTTTTGAGATGTCAGATAACATCGAGAGGAAAATCGAACGGGCCCTCGTGCCTTCTGTTTTAACCAATCAAGTGTGACATATTTTTACCACCCAGGAAGACATGTTTCCGGTGTGATGTCAAACGTTCCTACTTCACCATTTTGCCATGCAGTAATGTTAAATGAGACATACTTTAAAGTATTTTCTACGAAAAAGTGGTAGAGGAATACGTCTGGGGTTATTCCCCAAGAACTCAACCTGGACGCCACAATGCGTAGCGTAAGGGGGACCGTACTTCGTACACAAAAAGAGTGTCTCGCTTCTAATACTGAAGAGCGTAGGGTAGGCCTACGGATGACGCGACATCGTGTTTCCGGTTTTTCTGGTGTATTCCAGGGCCTTGTAAGAATTCCAGATTGAATGGTCATTTATAGAGTTACCTAGCACGTCACAAAAAATACCTGTGCCCGTTTAGGTCTGCATGTACCACACTTCTGAAATAATCTTGATTACATTTTTTGTTGTTTTTTATTTTAAAACAAGTAGGTCGACCATTATCTTTAGTATACGACCATATGTCGTATTTCCTATTCTGTAAGGTATCCAATATAACGCTGTCAGCCTCCAACGCTTGTTCGTTCAATATAACTTCTTCCACCTGTCATTTTACCATCAAGAGATTTTCACCTGAAAATCATCAGGAATTAAGATTCGGATATCGGAAATAAAGGCTGGTTAGCGCAGCGTAATGACCAAGAAGCCTCCCACCAATGCGGTTGCTGTGAGTCCAAGCCCAGCTCATGCTGGCTTTCTCTCCGGCTGTATGTGGGAAAACCTGCCAGCAACCTGCGGATGGTGATGGATCTCTGGTCGTGGCTCTGCCCAGTTTCCCCCAACAAAATGCTGGCCACGGTCGTATAAGTGAAATATTATTTAGTACGGCGTAAAACGCCAATCAAATAAATAAATAAACAACAAGAGATTTAATTAACATATAGAAAACACTTGTGTAATACTGTAGCGTTCGTGTTAAGTTTACAGCGATTCAGTGAACTGTTAAGCATGCGTAATGGGCCACTCACGCAGTTCACGCAAGTTGATACCCTCGCAAAGTAACGTAGCAATAGACAGGATTTCACAACACTGACACAGTCCATCTTATCACGTCTTCAGTCGCCCTTAGTTTGCGAGAGCCCCCCTTGGCTTGCCTCTACCTGCGCGAACTCGCTTCATGCAATTCAGGTATCCAATATAACGCTGTCAGCCTCCAAGGCTTATTCGTTCAATATAACTTCTTCCAGCTGTCATTTTACCATCAAGAGATTTTCACCTGACAATCATCAGGAATTAAGATTCGGATATGGAGAATAAAGGCTGGAGTCGTGGAAATAAACCACATTGCGCATGCGTGACAACAGGATCAACATCGTCTCTTTTCATCCCAGCCTCTTCGCATCATTTTTGGAATTCAGTTTTTGTCTACACTCCCAACACTGCGTAACAGGCCCAAATCATGAACTGGAGGTTGAAATCTTAAATATGACCAAAAAAACCTATAGCATCCTGTAATATTACTGGTTGGTCCTTACCTTTGTGTGGATCAGGCAAATTATTATTGCATTATGCTATTTGAAATGTTTCAGCATTACGGGCACCAAAGCCGTTAGGTTGCGTGATTAGCACCGGGAAAATTGCTTTATCGACCATACGATTGTGCTTCACACCAGTATAAGCCACTGTTACCGCCTGTCAGAGCAGTCTGTCCAAAGCTACAGAAGTCTTCTCGGTGCTGCCGAATGCAAGTGGGTGGAAATTAAACACAAGCAGCTGGCACGTGGGAAGACCCTACTGAAGGACAAATGATTTATATTATTTACGTCGACCATATGTCAAAACCTGAAATTCTGAGTAAACATCAGAGTTTTAGCTGATCACGAAGGCGTTTAAATGATAGTTACATTGTAGACCTCAGCATAGCTTATAGCCGTTTAGATTTTCTCAATTCAGGGACCATATACTATAAAATTCACGTCTTCGAATCCAGCTCATGCTTTTTCCATCGACAAATATGGCCACCAGCGTGTAAACAGAATATATCTGAACGGAACTGAAGCGATAAGAAACACAAATAATTCTGATGATAAACACATGGAGGTTATATGATATACATCGTTTAGCTATCGGAACAGTGGAATTCCCTTTCCATAAGCTTGACTATGAAAATTTTAGATCTATACATTTAATTAACTGCATGGAAAGTAAAACCAGAGAAGCCATGACATTGTATTATGGGGGCAAAATGGTCATGTGTAGCCGGATCGGTCAATTTTCTTCAGTTAGGCCTTTATTCTGTCTGTTCGTGTAAATGCTTAAATATATGTACAACTAACAAGCCACTTTGCAACAAGACCAAAACTGAATAAGAATTCATCACACTTTCAGTTTGTTTTGGGTGAGCATTTCTTTCTGAAGTCAGTACCCCTAAGGATACAAATGACTGACCCTCTTTTTTTAACGTGGCATACGAATTAACCAAGTACAAAGTGATTTCCAGGAATATACGCACGCAGCTATTTGACGTCACGTACGTAAGGCATATCACTGTAGAATTGTGAACTAGTGTGTGACACCTGTTGCAGTATTTACTGGGTAACTGATTGGAAGTTGTTACCCATAAGTAACAAACCAGTATAACGTATCAGCTGAGCCTTTCGAAAGATGTACACGTGTATTCACATCCGCAAGCGTCCTGTGCTCGCTGGTCTATATACCCACAGCTATTATATTTGCCACACGTTTTTGCCCTAGGGTGTTTGAAATTACACTTCAATTCTATGAACCAAACGAGTGTTAGGAATGGATGCATCATTACGGCCAGGTGGTTATTATACAACGTGGGAAGATGTGTTCTTCTTTAACACCTACAACTCCATATTCTCCAGGCGATGTCTAAAAAACACTTGTACCAAAGTTAATATGCATACGTACGTAAATATGACAACGCCCCAGGCACCGACGTTACCAGGAACAGGTGGTGTCGGCAACTTACGACGGAAAATTACAGCATTGCAAAAAATTATGTTGTACTTCTATGACAGGGCACATTTTAGAGCTACACATTTAAACAAAGCCAGATGTCGATGGGGGGACTGCCGGGGAATCCCCTTGGTAGCACAGCCTGAGAGGCATATATATCAGAGCTGTCTTGGTTCTAAAGGCAAATTTCATTTGCGTTGTATTAGGAACTTTTTTGCGAAGTACATGAATTTAATCATTCATCACACGTATACATGTATATGTATATCAATTTTAAAGTCTCAGCTTACTAACATCTCAACAATTTCTCAGGAATATACAGTTTATTCATATGCATGATTTAAATCAAACTCGGTTGCTAAATTACAAGGCCGTATTCGAGATCCTTGCATAACACTATTGACTTTTCTGTAACATTCACGGTTTTAATAATTTATCACACGTTTTCATTTGTGCAGGGAATAATATAAAAATTAAATTGTGAGCTGTAGCGTAACATCGCAACAACTTCTCGGACAGACCTGGTTCAGTTATTTCACACCACCGCCCTTCGCCTGGTACCTCATCTGACCTGATGTAGAGCTGCCTTCAAACTGGCGTGAACTGGATTCGAATTCGTTAGACACGGGCTACAAGGATACTTTCGGCAGATTCCCTTGGCTCTCTTGGCTACAAAAAGACAAAACTTACGAAAGTACACTATTGCATAAAGTACCGGATATTCTGTATTACAGCGCCAATGATATCCGATATATTTCATAAAACATAAACAGTTTCTCGATAACGACGAGTTATCTTATCTAGGAAACGTGAAATATGTGTGACTGTTTGATTGTTGATTGATTGAATGGTTGTTGCTTAACCCCATACTCAAGAAGTTTACATTTAGCCGATAGCGGTCAATTTTATGGCTGGACGAACCCACAATGGCCCGACGAAAGACAAGAGGTCTTCTGCAAACTGTGCAAACGACTACACGGCCGTCGAGCCATAATTCCCTGACCAAGGCCGGTTGTTTGACATAAAAGCCTATATTTACGTGCTCTAACTTGTATCTAACAGAAAATAAAACGCCATATCAGTGTGTGGCCATATCAAATTAAGAAGTACACTAGTTGTTCATTTTGACAAACTCCATGACACAAGAGTTGTAAATACCGCGAGTGAAACTGAACCCAGAAAAGCTCCAGCTGTACCTTTCTCCTAAAGAGTCAGGTGTGACATTTTCTGACGTGGATTACAACGACATACATACTTAAGAAAAACAATACTGACGAGTAAAAACAAATTCTTTCGTCCATGCATTATTTTGTTTTCAAACGGTTTATCTTACTGTATTTAAACATTTTCTTCTAGGACAATTAGATGACCTTTCCAAAAGTGAATCTGAGATGGATCATGCCGTCTGAAGCCCCCAGATAGTTTTATACAAACTGGGTAAAAAAGAAAACGGAATTCTTAGTTTAATAAACCCTTTTAGAATTCCGTACACTTAGACCTCCATACTGTCATAAAAAAAGCGAAACACTGGACGGGCTACCCGCGGGAAAAACGATGATAGAAAATTGCGCATGTGTATGTACGTCACATATGTCCTTATCTGCTGCGAGGAAGATGTTTCTGACCACAGTTCTGGCTAATTGACCCAGGGGGTATATCCTACCGAGTTACCAATCCTAGATTTTAATCTCCACCATTTAGTGCTAGACCTTCTGGCCGCCCATAGCACCATAAACTTGTAGGTCAGGATGTCAGACAGCGGCGAAGAGCTGATTTCTGTAGTGGAGAAATGTCCAGTAACTGTCGACACAGAAAGGTTTGAACAGTTTTGGTCGTAGTAACGTTACGTGTCAAAACAATATACATTATCGGTTGGTATTGCCCACTGGTTGTCGCTGGTTACGGTATTGGTACTTCAACATTTTCGGGTCGATTTCTGTCATCTCGCGAAAATCTTTCTTTCCCTAAGAAGTCTCACATTTAATTTGTGTTGTTTCACAAGACATCAGACAAATCACCCAGATAACAGTAAATAGCCAGTACTTTTCTTATCACATTAATAAGATAAATACATAAACCAGGACTGTCAATTTTGCAGTCTTTAGTTTTCAAAGGGTTCCCGCTCAGGTTTGAACGCGGGTCTTCCGCTGGCAAGGACACTAATCACCAAGATATCTGCTAATTGTCAAACTTCCTCTTTCTCCCGAGTAACTCGCGGTAAATCGGTAGGATGGGGTTCCGACCCGTGAAGGAAAATGTCTCCGCAGATTTTCCAGCATTTTCAAGGGCAATTCCGCATCATTACTCTGGTGTGGTAACTTAATTATCATGCCATTTCGAACGAATTCCAATATGATGTTCAAAAATGAAAAATTCAAGTACTTTCAAGGATTTCTGAGACCAGTGTGTAGGCCTACATGCTATACAAATAACAATGAACACGTATTCTTATATTCAGTTTTATTTCTATAGTTGTACAGTTGATTTCACAGTCCGTGTACTTTATATATGCAAATCGCATTGGCAACGTATCTGAGACCATCTCTTGGGTAAATATTCTCATTTCTCTTTCCACCATTCAGGCATGCAGTCAAGAGAGCCTCATTCAAGAAGCATTCTTGCAGTTAGGCGTATATAACTACCAAGGCAACCAGCACTGTTGGCATTACGTCGTCATGACAGTTATTTGCTCGTAAAGAGGGCTTCGAAACTGGGGCCATTGTTTATCATTCAGATCTATTTATTTGTTGACCTCCCATGGAAAAAACAGTGAACGTGTGAACAATCGTGAGTTAATTCAGGTGTCGGTCCAATCATTTTGAAGACACTTCTCGATGAGAAATGACATTTCGCATTACATGAAGTCCATCTTTTTTTTTCTAAGAATGGTCAAGGAACCTTGTAAAAATCGTTAATGAACAGGAATGCTGCCTTAGCATTATTCACTACAAAGGACAGACAGATTTGGGTAGATTGCCGACGTGTATGTATTTTTTGAGTGTAATTTCCCCCATAAGCAACCCTATAAGCTAGAGATGACCAAAGGAGCTCCTACGTCAAAGATTGGCTGGTTTAAGAGCAGAAATCCTGGAGATAACATTATACCCCGGGAACCTGTACCACAGCCGTCAAGGTGACATGCCTCACAGCAGTCATCTTGTTACACACAGTATCATAGGCTGAGGCATTTTTTCTTGTTACTACAAAGTTTTAACGATCTAGCCGTCAACATTCATGTTTCTAAAAACTACATTCATCGCTGCATGCCGACCTTTGCCACTGAGTAACTCAACATGACCAGCTACCATACAGATACAGGTGGTTATGCCATCCAGTAGTCAAGCTATATTCAAGTTTTAAAAAATCCGTGTGGGAAGGGTTAACCTCTAAGAAGACAATTCTCCTGCCCTCTGCTTTTCTTTTCATTTCTTTTTTCGTACGAACATGTTAACAGCAAAATAAATCTCATTTATTTAATTGTACAGGTAGGGCACTTTTACCATGGAAACTTTACATCGGCATATACATCCAGTGCACATGTGCTTCTCGTTGTGTCCAGACTCTCTCATACAAATTTATCTCAGAAATTACACACACAGACACACACACACACAAGTGTTATATAACATGCTAGTAAAGAGAAACTATCTTAACTGCATGTTCACTACAATGGTATTATCAAACGACCCATTGTATGTGGACACATATTTACCACAGACCTCTCAAATTATGCTAAGAGGACTTTTTTGGGTTTTTTTTCAGGGATATTCAAGTCTAGCAGGTCTCGGGAGGTTGAGTATATAACTGTATCCTGTATCTGACCTATCACCATTTTCTGTAGCAGACAACAAAAGCACACAGAGAGCATCAAACTGCCACTCAAATCCCCATCCACTGCCAAGGTAGTATACATCACGGCTCTTGATGAGCCCGTGGTCATCAGGATTTGGGAACTGCCGTGTTTATCTTCAGACCATGCATCATTTTGATCTCCTCTGCCAAAGCCTGCAACATAACACACGAAAAGGAGGGAGTTCAATCGCTAATTTGTTGAATTATTTTATATATTAACACAGGAGTGTACCATTCGTAAATGTAAGACTAGTCACAGTGACATGCTGATTCAACTTTGCTCCCACACACTGGAGAAGGGTAAACTTTTTACAGAACTTCGCTCCTCTACACACATGTACAAATGCTCCATAAGTATACATACTGTAGATAAATGAAACAAGGTGAAAGCAACAGGATGAGACCATTTGAAATATTCAAGTTTGTCCCTACTAAGGCAAGTCCAGAAGTATGAAGAAATGTGTGCCACAAATGAACAGACTCATAACAGATTAAAATAAAGTTTATCTTCTACAGCATGATGCAATTTACACTTCTGCTTTTCAGCAATAGATTTCATGGGTTTTGACCATCCTTTCACCTCTATCTTTAACTTGTTCTATGGGATGACACTGTTCATCTTGTTAACATATACAGATCATAGGCATTGAATGTACACCTTACCCAATAGTTATTTTCCCCTACTGGAGGGTTATCAGTTTTATATCAGGAAAAATAAATAGGAAGGAATAAAACAAAGGAAGAGTGCCCCAAATAAGGTACCCTTTATCAGACACTACAAATCTAGAATAGATCCAGATCAGCAACAGCTCATGTCAATATCTCCAGATAAATAGCAGGCACCTTCACTCAGTTATCTATACACCGACATACACTGAAAATGACCTTAACTTTCATTCAAAAATGTGCATTTTTTAGAGGGACAGTGTACATAAATATTACAAATTATTATTTTTCTTAATGAAACTAAATGTTTTTCAAAATGACATCTTGCCACCTTCAAAACAAACCCCATCACGACCGCTTGAAGATCAACAGACCTTTCAGAATGAAGTAAAATGAGTAACTATAACATGGGCAAAATTTCAGGTTATTTACAGTATTTGTGTTATATCAAACAGAGTGGTGAGCACTCTCCTCTATGGCACAAGCCACTTGACATATTTAGAACCACAGATTCACCTGTCTCATGAAAACCTATGTGGTCCCCAACCCTTTAATCAATACGAATGTCCCACATCACATATACACTGCATAGACAAATGTCAACATGTACTTCCTGGTTGAAAACAGTAACCACCCCACAATTTGATCTGTGTCTTTCACAGAACTCAAATATGCTTTAAAATAAATAAAACACTTGCAGGCACGTTCATTGATTATTTATTTCATACCAGCAAGTCTGGGATACAGTGTAATCATAGCAGCAATTGTGTAATAAGCAGAACTGATTCACATATACATGTGCAATGTACAGCAAATCACCTAAAATGTTCCCTATGACAGCAATGTACAGCAAATCACCTAAAATGTCCCCTATGGCTGCAATGTACAGCAAATCACCTAAAATGTCCCCTATGACAGCAACGTACAGCAAATCACCTAAAATGTCCCCTATGACAGCAATGTACAGCAAATCACCTAAAATGTCCCCTATGGCTACAATGTACAGCAAATCACCTAAAATGTCCCCTATGACAGCAACGTACAGCAAATCACCTAAAATGTCCCCTATGGCTGCAATGTACAGCAAATCACCTAAAATGTCCCCTATGACAGCAATGTACAGCAAATCACCTAAAATGTTCCCTATGGCTGCAATGTACAGCAAATCACCTAAAATGTCCCCTATGACAGCAATGTACAGCAATCACCTAAAATGTCCCCTATGACAGCAATGTACATTTTCATTTACTGACCTTGGAAATGTGTTTTGAGATTAAATTGAAATGTATGGATACATCCTACTAGAAAATGTAAGTTTCAGCAAAGAATGTAATATTTTATTATTCATTATATATTCATTATTTTATGTGTCACTTCTAACACTTGAGATGAAGGGTTTTGGTGGAGATGGTTATTACCTATTGATCAATGGAAGTTAAAGACAGACAGGGGGTAGGGAGAGGTTGGGGCATACTCGGGCTTTGTATTGCACTAGATTTTCATTTCAATGTGGTCAGTACAGTTCAAGGGCTCGTTTCATTGAGCACATGTAGTGTACATAACTTCCATGGCATCCAGTACTGTCAGTATTATGTTACCATGGCAGTTACATGCACACAACGTTATGTGTGCTTTATTTAAGAGAAAGACAGCGCATGTTCACAGCTAATTTGTCAAAAAGGCTGGACAATATTATGTTTATTTCGGTATTTTTTTGTAACAGCTACCAGAACAGTGGAAACTGACATTTAACCGTGCTTCGTCAGCTAGCATGAAACGCAGCCATTCTGTGTAGGCTGTGAGGTAATTGTTCCAATCGAGGAACACTCTTTGCAGTGCTGTTCACACATGTACATACAACATTTTAAAAAAGTGTCTTGTCCCTATGTGATTACATGCTACATTGACAGTCAACTTAGACGATTTAGGTTTTGCTTTAAACAAACCCCATGTACAGAATATCACACATGTATTATGCATGTAGTTTATACCATGCTTGCTGTGTGTTCAAGAAGCTGAGAAAAAGAAGGAAAAAACAAAAGAAGAAGAAATGATATGTCAAGTAATATATGCTATTATCTACCCGTACAGTCATCATGTTTTCCTTGTTCACAATCGCCAATTAAAAGAAGTGGCAGTGATGTCACTGTCTTGTACAGATGCTTCAATGTTTAGACATGATGTTCATGCTTGCCGCTGAAATAACTGCGTGAAGAATTAGTTTCACATCATCTACGTTTACTATACACACACAGGTACAAATGTCACTAAAAATTATGTGCTTTACCAGGTAGCTCCGAACCAAGCTACATGTATTATTCATGTTCATGTTTCTTGGGCTCCAAACTGACCTAACCTAACCTACATGGATAGCCAACATGAATAAATTTGAGTGTTCATCTGTGATTGCAAAGGCCTGGTAGGAAAATGGTTACACAGAGGGTTTATACCTCAATAACTTGTTTAAAATGTTGCTTTGAACATATTCATCGCTTTTAAATGGGAAAAGACTTTACGACATCCCTGTTAAATCGATTGCACATTTGAAGGGTATTAAATTTATGTATTATGTATTATATATCACGACACTGAAAGTGTAAAGAGATTAGACATCGCTGAGAACTCGAGGGCTTAACTTTACCTTTTTATGGTGTGCTTTTATATTTTTTGTCTTCCTGGTCTTAAATCATTTATCAATCTTGTAAAGCAGAGCTAGATATGTGTACTGTAGTTTACGTGAATGACTGTCGCTCATGATAAGGACAGGACTAACACAGTATATGGCTTATTTATACATCAAGCCAAAAAGAAAGTCTCTTCAGGTTATTAAAGGTTATCATATCTGTATCACACATATAAAACTAATTTGTCCCAGCTAAAAAAAAAAAAAGAAGACCATTAAAAATTCCCCACTCTGCCAAAGTAGAAGAAAAACAAGAACAAAAAAAAAAAAACCCAAGGTCTCTGATGAGAGAGTAGCTCTACTGGTTCAGGCAGGGGCAAAATTATTAGTGTCAATTACAAAATTATGTATGTACACCTAAAACGGACAATGAACAATCAAAATTGAAAATCAGTATTATGAAACATGTATCTTGATTCACTTGTACCAAGTTTTGTGGAAACTGAACAAAAACTCTAACAGTAACTAGAAGCATTTTGAAAGAAATGTTAAAAATATATATATGCTGGATGAATAGACAGACAGACAACCGATCACCAGAATGGAAAAGTGATACTACAATTTATGTATCTTGATGTAGACAACATTTAACCCAAGCTTTGTTGAAATCACATAAAAACTGTAGGAGGAGTAGTGTTTCGACGGAAAAGTTAACAGATGCCCGACTGACACACAGACAGACAGACAGTCACACATACCACTGGATGCCGGAAAACTCACAAATACATAACCTAACCTAGAGTTAAAAATTATGAAGAAATTGAAATTATCAAAGGGCAATTACTATATTTCCCTTAAAGTTTAGAACATTTAAAAATACACTTTTAGAAACACATTAAGGCCTTAAAAATATACTTTGGATGAAAACACTTCATTCTTTCTGATAAGAAATTAATCGAACTTTAGAAAAAACTCTTAAGTGTCCCTATAAATTGGATGATTCAAGCAAGATAGGTGATTGAAAAATGCTAAACTTTAGGTAAAACACAGAACACTGATTTGAAAATATGTGATTTCACATTACCCATTTCATATTACCTATTTCACATTACCTATCAAGCTGTTGTAAATAATTGCATAGTTAGTCTCATTTTAAACACATTTAAACAACTTCTTTCACATGGAATTTTATTTTGGGTTCACAAAGGCCAAAAGCTCCTAATTATGAAGAGACTGAAAACTTTCAAAAGTTTCTACTCCGATAAATTCAATGTTGAAAATATGTGATATTACATTCCTGGTACAAGGTGTACCGACAAATACTACATGTATCAATTCCTTGCCAATAAATTTGGTATTTTAGTCAAACATTAGACAAGGTCAGGAAATCTGGGATCAGTCCCAGGTCAGGTCATCCCAAAGACTTTAAAAAGGGTACTTAATTGTTGCTGCCTCACTTGGCGCTCAGCACTGAGAGGTTACAGCAAGGAAACTGGACTGGTTGGCCCAGTGTCAGTATAATGTGAATGGGTGGGGTGTAACGTCTGGTGTCTTCAGCATGATGTTCCAGTGGAGACAGCACTTTGGCAAGATGGACTCGCCCTGCCACAAGAAGACCAAGTATATATACATGTACATTCTAAGGACTACATGTTGTCACAGGACTGAGAAATTGTTAAGTACCATGTAAAACCCTGCATACACACATACATTTGAATACTAGATTTTAACACTTTTTCAATTTTCGCCCAAATTTTGGATGAGGGTGCTGTAGAGTGCCTAAAGTTTCTCCATGGTTGTGTACACAAAACTTCACTGAGTGGTTCTTTTGGTGTATGTATGCTTAGTACAAGATCGAGTGACTGTAACATAATCTGACTGTTGAACAGGGTGGTCCTGACCTAAAAATAAACTTAAAGGAAAGACGGGCAGAAACTACAAAATCAACCAGGAAGTGTTTCTGAAGATATCAGACTTCTAAGCAGGTGAACAATGAACACTAAAGGGATTGGCATGCATGGACAAGGAATTCAGCAGAACACAACAGAAGAGAAGGATGTACAGAACGTGTACATACCATGTCCACACACTGGACATGTACAAAGATGCAGCAGAATATGTATGACACTGTAATAGCAGATCTGTGGGTTACCAGTCACAATGACACTCCAGGGATAATTAGGTTTTAACGTAATCCATTCTTATGTATGTATTCCAAACAGAAAATGTGTTCGATTCAGTCAGCTGGTGGATGCAGGACATTCTTCTCCTCAATTCCCATATCCACCTCTTCCTACTCCTCCTTAATTACCATTTAATCATCCCTCGCCTTCTTAATAACCATTTCCTCCCCTTCCTCCTCAATTACCATTTCCTCCTCCTCAATTATCATTCCCTGCTCTTCCTCCTTTTTAATTTACATTTCCCCGTCCCATCATCCTCCATTCCCACTCCCATTCCTCTCCCACCCTCTCAATTCCTGTTTGCTTATCTCCTCAATTCCCATTTGCTCTGCGCTTGTCATTGTCTTGAAAAGTCTGCTGTCTGGTGGCCCTTGTTCGTCATAACAAACTCTGTTCCTATTCCTGCTGGTTTTTCACAAAACAATAGGTTTCAGTGAGTTCATGTATCAAGAGAGTTATGCAAACAATAATACACACAACAACCAGATGTCGACCACAGGGCAGGAGGAAAAAGTACAGTGGTATATGACATGTGCAAGACACCTACATGTAAACCTCAGGCACAGTTCATTAGAGTCAGGGGAACTCTCGAAACAAGTGTCCAGAGTTCTTCTGATGTCACCAACAGATTGAAGACCAGAGGCCACTTTCACAAAACACCGTATATTAAATTTCTCATCACTTTATTTTCATAAATGTTAACACTACCTGGGCTATGGTGCCATAAGGCAATATCATTTACAAGTAAAGTTATGAAAAGCTGAATTACAAAGCTTTATGAAAGTGCAGGGTTCTCAAGCCCTCTACCAAAACTATTTCTTATTTTTCTTCTTTTTTTTTTCAAAACAGATTAAGAGAAAGAGTACATTACTGGTTTTGTATGAGAAATATGTGGTAACAGATGGTCTTAAAACTACAGGGGAATCCCCTCTGCAGTTTCCCTTTTCTACAGCATTCTTTTTACGTTTCATAGTGAGATATAGTGAGAAATTAGCAGAAGGCATTATCATACTTGTGGCTGACTTCAAGAATTTGTCTGTCAAGATTAAAACCACCAGGGCTGAACAAAAAGTATTATACTTTTGGATATATATGTTCCGCTTCGGTTCCGTACGGGGAATCCCCACCACAGATCCCAGAAATCCAGGTAATAATTATATTCAAATAATAGCTGTCTACCCCTGGCTGTAGTTGCTATAAATAAATTCAGACCTGTCATGCCTGTATTTCTCCATTAATGAACTGAAATAACATAAACTCCTTTGGGGTATACAGTACTATAATAAATATTTGACTGAACTGAAGTAAAAATAAAATTAAAACTTAAAACTTCTAAATAACTAGATGTTACAGTTTAGTCAGAAAGTATGGTAAAAATCTATGATACATATGCCCACATTAAAATCAGCGTCATGTTCAATCATGCTGCCAAGACAGTAACAGCACAACTGTAGTCATGTGTATCTATCTACCTGTAAATTCTGAACAGATCACCTGTGCATGATAACTGTCTGAGTTATCATACATGTAAACATGATTCAAAATGCATAATATCTGCATTAACGTGGACAAGAAATTCCACTTCTAAAGGTAATCCACAGCTGCCCTTGACAGACCAGTATTTATGCCATAAACATATGTTATATTTAATTTTCTGCTGCTGACATTGTCATTTCGAATGAGAATGCATTTGGAATATACATATACACACATATATTTACACCATATATGCACCTTTAGTACATTGGAAGCCTGTTTTTACTTTCATAAATTCTGGCAAAATTGGAATAAGAGGAATGACATTCATAATTACAAAGTCTGCAGATTCCCTTGTCCATTGCGGCATTTCAGAGTGGGGGCTGGCTAAATTTCTGCCTTTATTATTAGATGAATGGCTGCATTTTCCCTCGAGAAAACAGCAGTTTTATTTTCTATAGAGAGCAGTCACAGTTGTTATGACTGAGCGCTTATAAATTACCACATTACCTTAGTCATCGTGCATAACACTTTCTGTACAGAGGTGAATACATATATCTGCTGCATAAAATATAGGACATATCTATGCACAGCTTATTTAAGTTGCGTTCTTGCTTATCAATCCCGCCGGAGGTGGGGGGGTGGGGGGGGATTCAGGAATAGCACCTCAGCCCTCACAACAAGAATGGTTTAAAATGTGACTGACCCAATGAACAGAGCAGACCCTTCACTTCTACTACAATACGAAATCAAACAGATTCAATCTGATTTTAAAGTTCTCCACAGTTGACTCTATATTTCAATTAATTCATAATTAATGGCGATACTGTAATTAAACCTATAAAAAATATCTTTCACCACAACAAGATATGGCATGCAAATTACAAATATCTTTAAAGTAATTCTGGCACAAAACAGTTTGGGTATTCATTTGATTGGAGTTTATCACCGTACTCGAGAATATTTCACTTATATCAGTATATCATGGCAGCCAGCATTACGTCCGGAAAGGAAGCCAGCATGAGCTGGACTTGGGCTCACAGTGACTGGCTGTGGTGAGAGGCACCTTTGTCACTGTACTGAGCTAGCAGGTTAACCACTCAGCCATTGACCCCCATTGGATACACGAGTGATATGACTACAAAACTTCTCTTTCCCAAATTGTACTGAGCATGTAACATGATGAAGAATTGGAACACACTGATATTTAAACAAAATATCCTAAACGTTGATGAAGTCCAAGTAATATAAGGGTCCTTTGCTTTATTCTCTGTACACACTGCACAGATAATGTACATTAAAGGGACATGGTCGCCCAGCTATAAGGTATTTTTGCGTTATTACAGAATGTCATGGGTATTAGGTATTTTTCTCAAGAAGTAAAAGTTACAAGCTTTTCGTTAATCCCATCACCACCATTTTACAGTAAGTGAATGTTTAAAAATAACAAAAAACTGAAAAGTGTGCCAGAATATTTATATGAGCTGTGAATTCAGTGGAAATGGAGCATGCCCACATCACTCGGTAAACTTCATATGTAAACAAACATGGCTGATGACACGTGTAAGAGAGGGATTTACAGCTCGCTTGTAACAAGATCGGCCATAAAGAGGCATAAAAGAGCACTCAGCAGGTTGACAAGCAAGTCTACGGTTGTAATAAGTGGTCGTTTGTCGCAAAACTACACTCTTGGATGGATGGATGCAAATGTTGTTGTTGTGGCCGTGTTGCAATGTCGAACATGGCCCGCCCTCTTTGTGTTGAATTCAAAAAATGACAGAACTTGTCTGGGCTTGTACAACCTACATACTCAATGAATATTTTTTATTTCAACATGACTGATTTAGTTTATGAACGAATTTCAAACTTCGTTAAGACGTTGCAATCAGAATTTATTTAAAAATCCAAATTTGGGGCGTCCATGTCTCTTTAACACAAACAAATGGACAATATAGACTATATGGACAACCATATAGAAATACTTTCACATATGTGATCCAAAGGTTTATCAGTCGGTCAATGAAACATACATGAAGGACATTAAAGACCCCTCAAAATGACATTAGGTTATTCATAAATAAAACTGATTTTGTGTAACACCTCAGAAAAAAACTGGGTAGGTAGGTACTGGTAGGTAGGAAATTTTTTTTTTTTTTTTTTCTGAATTTTTTTTTCCCCATCTTTTCATCGGTCCAGAGGGACATAATGCAGGATCAAGTAAGGACTTAACAGAAATACATGTACTCTGCAGTAGTGGAACTATAGAGCAAGTGGCATCTTCTTGTGACAGAAGTCCAGGCCTCCACTGATTATTTGATTCTTAAAGTTGAGCAATACAATGAGCTTAAACATTAATTTAATCACATCAGAAATACATCTCGATGCAGCCTGATTGTCTGTGCGGATTAAGTGCCCAAGGTTTTAGACCTGGAATATCAATATGTTCATTATCTTACAACAAGAAAGCAACAAGATTGCAGATTTAATAAGTTAGCTGGCTGGACCCAGAATAGAAATGTCATGTTCAGTTGACACATTCATTTATTAATGCAAGAAGCAAATAAAATAAGTTTGTCACATCCTTTAGGTGAAATGGTCAAAGAGCACAAAACGTGGATATACATGTATACTCTATTCTATAAAGATTCACATCACGTAACCACTGAGCCTAAAGATCATATATTTTCAATTTGAAGATGAAAAAATGCATACATAACACTTCAGATAAACATGAAGGTACATTTAACTCCCTAGTGTTATATGAAATAAACATTTATCTAACATGTTAATGAGTAGCAGAGAGAATTATATCCTTTTGCTTTCATTGAAAGAAATCAATGTGGGTGTTGCTAGTGTTTGCAGATTGTGTACAAAGGGCAATAATATTTGGAAGTTTAACAAAAATCCTATTGAACTGATGGCTTTGTCAAGGAGTGAAGTGGTACCTCACCTGAACCGTGAAATCTGTTCTGTTTAATTACTTTTGATTGAATAAATGTGACATAAATTTAACAATATGTTTACTTAGCAGTGTTTCTAACGGACGATTCTTCCTTAAAGGTGAGGAAAACGTAAGACTTGCATAACGTTCTGATGAAAGAGTGCAAAAAGTTAGTTGTAAATGTGATCTTGAATTTTTTTTCAAGTTTTACTTAAGGAGAAAAACACACTTGAAAATAATTTTTGCAAGGTGGGAGTTTGGGACCATCTTTCAATATATACAGTCTTTGTGTAATTATGTTATAAATGAGGATGTAACACATGTTTAAAAAATATTTTTTCCTCTAGAATGTGTCCTTTTCATCAAACAAATGTATTTAAACTGGATTTGGATCATATTTATATTATCACTTTGTTTACAAATAGTTTCATAATTCAGGTTAAATGCATATGTTTGGATATAAACAACAAATTTACATTAAAATAAATTTATTACACATGCATCCTATCCTTACTTAGAATATTACTATGTAACAACGATAAATACCAAAACTTGGTCCCAAATACCCACCATACAAACATATATTACAAATTTGTTATGAATAAAAAAAATTAAAAATAAAAATATTTAAGACCATATTTGCAAATAAGTTTTGATGCTCTTTCATCTGATTTTGGTATTATTTTTGTTTCCTCCTCCTTTAATGAAGAATCAAACACGTCTATTTTCTTTTTAAGGTTATTTGGGCTCTGCAATCAAAAACAAAAACAAAAAGCATGAGAAGTGTATTCCCCATACAAGTACACTGCACATGCATGGCTACGCTGACTGTAAGCCTCCTTGTAGGCCTTGGCTCACATGGCTGTCTCATCTATTTTAAAGCACTTATATTAGGAACAGGAAAGCCAGGGCCATGTCACTAGCATGAAATTTCAAAGGTGAAACTTTTCTGCATTTTCCTTGCATGTGGATTCCAGCCACTCTGGAATGCATCTGTCGTTTTCAAGTGACCCTAATCTTCAGTCTTTCTACATCACAACAATGTATCAGTGAAATGATACATTTTTGATCAAAGTAATCAGTGAGAAAATCACCTTTTTAAAAAAGGGATGTTAGGAATAGGTACATTTTCTTTAACAGAAGAAGGGGATCAGGCTAAGTGGGAGAAACATAACAGCTGAAGCCCTTATAAAAATGGGGTCTCAGTTAGGGGTTCTTTGGCAACTCAAGGATTAAAAGACAAAAATTACGTTTTGATCTTGTGCCTGTAAATTTGAAGTTCTAAATTAATCAGTTTTGATTTGTCACAATGGTTACTTGATCCATAGAGATACATATCCTTCTATCCTTCAATTCACAAATAATAAGGTAAACGTATCATAAAGTAAACATTTTTGTGGACTTACTGGCCGGAAAGTGTTCATGCATATATGTCCAGCAACAGAAACAGGTCATTGCGGCAACCATTCTAAATGATCGAAACTATCATTTATTCAAACTAACAATCACCAATAAAAATGATGGTAACAAGCTCCTTGTATTTTCATTTTTCTTTAAAATTTGGCCAACAGCACTCTGCAGAACACCCAGTAGGCCACAACCCGCAGTAGTCGAACGGTCTACAGTGGTCAGAGTCTTTATAGAGTGACGTCTGTTTGTGTCCCTTTCTCTTTACAGAAAAGGCACCAAGTTAATATTTAATGGGTGTAATGAAGTTAAAATGTTTTAGTTTGACTTTAATGGCAAATCACTGTTGAATCAAACCGATAACTTGAACCTAACCAGACCCTCCATGATTGGCTAACGTTATCTCCCTTGAATTTTGGCTGATTTGAAAAAAAAAAAAAAAACACATGCCGAGGATATTTTTCTTTCCAGTAAATTTATTGGGTTGGTCGGGTTACAGCAAACACAAACAATATTGTGCATGATCCAATGGTAAGTGAAAAGACCACTCATAACTATGTCTGAAATACCTTCACTGTTATTTTCACATTTTTTTCTTTCCAAATTAAATGCAGTCAAATATTTTGATTGTATCATGGGTTTTATGGATAGTATTAACAATGTGTGTAAACCGTTACACCACGCTGGCCCTAAAGCAGAACTTTAACATCATATTAGCTTTTCCAAATTACAGGCGCACATTACCATAGTACTGTTCACAAGAGCTTTATTCATGAAGCTGAACATAGGCCGTACATAACGTTTTGTGACATCACTACTGACACATGGTCAGTTATCAACATGGTCCATTCAGGCTGCCATACAATCAAAACATTTGCCTGCACTTAATTTGGAAAGAAAAAAATTTTAAAAACTCAGTGAGGGTAACGTATATTCAGATACAGTAGTCAATGGTCTTTTTACTCACCATCACTTCATTTCTGAGTCGTCTCTCTCTTCAAGTTTCGGACCAAATTTGAGGATCAGTCCATCAGCTTTAGAGGTATGGTTCTGGAGCAAATTTAGTTCATAAATTACATCAGTCACACTGAAATTAAAAATATTCATTGAGTATGTAGCTTGTATGAACCTGGAGAAATCCTGCCATTATTCAAGTTCAACACAAAGAGAGCGGGCCATTTTGCCTCATTAACATTCAACCCAAAGTACCCGAAGCATATGTGCGGGCGTTCGGGGGCAGTTGATATTGACTACACAAACTCGGACAACTTCAAATTTTGATACACATAGATACAAGCAGAGCAAAGCAGTTTAAACGGCATTGAGAAAAGGTTACCAATAATGTTCTCCTTAAACTATGAGACAGAAACGTGTGTTTGTTCGACACATCGCCACAACAATAACACTTGCATCCACCTATAAAGCAGTAGTTTTGCGGCAATTGGCCAGCAATACCAACTTTAGACTTGCTTGTCAACCTGCTGAACTCTCTTTTACACTTCTTTTTGGCTTTCTTTTATGAGTGTCATCAACCATGTCATCAAGTTTACTGCGTGCTGTGCACATGCTCCATTTCCACAGAATTCACAGCTCCTCATTTTAATATTCTGACTCTTCAGTTTTTTTGTTATTTTAAAATTTAAACATTCACTTACTGTACAATGCTGGTGGTGGGATTAATGGAAAGCTTGTAACTTTTACCTCTTGAGAAAAATACCTAATACTCCTATCATTCTGTAATAACGTAAAAATACCTACTACTTGGGAGACCACGTCCCTTTAAGAAATATCATGGCAAAAAACATGTGAACCATCAGAACACATGTATATTAATTAATTATCCAACATTGGGAGGTGTCCACAACTTTCATCACAATTTATGGATCCTTTTGATTTAATAATGGAGACAAAACTAGTTCAAATGGGTTGACCAAAATCACATAAAGTATCATTTTATCAGTCTAGAGAATAATACCTTGGAATATCCTTGAATATACATGTACATCTGGCAAACACGCAAAAAGATTGAAAAATAGTGCTTTGTAAATATGACGTATATGAATCTCTTCTATGAAAACCTCCTTCTCACTGATATCCTCCTCAAGCCCCTCTAAAGCGCATCCAATCCTCCCAACCACGGTGACGTTTTCCTCAAGTACATTTCAAATCACAACCTCTCCACCACACCAGAGTAACACCCTCCCCTCCACACCAGAGTGACATTTTCCTCAAGCCCCTCCCAAACCATACCCAATCCTCCCCAACAAAGTGACATTCTCCCCAAGTCCCTCGCCAACACAGTGACATTCTCCTCAAGTCCCTCCCCACCACTGTGACATTCTCCTCATGTCCCTCCCCAACACAGTGACATTCTCCTCAAGTCCCTCCCCACCACTGTGACATTCTCCTCAAGTCCCTCCCCAACACAGTGACATTCTCCTCAAGTCCCTCCCCAACACAGTGACATTCTCCTCAAGTCCCTCCCCACCACTGTGACATTCTCCTCAAGTCCCTCCCCACCACTGTGACATTCTTCTCAAGTCCCTCCCCAACACTGTGACATTCTCCTCAAGTCCCTCCCCACCACTGTGACATTCTCCTCAAGTCCCTCCCCAACACAGTGACATTCTCCTCAAGTCCCTCCCCAACACAGTGACATTCTCCTCAAGTCCCTCCCCAACACAGTGACATTCTCCTCAAGTCCCTCCCCAACACAGTGACATTCTCCTCAAGTCCCTCCCCAACATAGTGACATTCTCCTCAAGTCCCTCACCACCACTGTGACATTCTCCTCAAGTCCCTCACCACCACTGTGACATTCTCCTCAAGTCCCTACCAATCCATAACCATTCCTCTCCACCATAGTAACATTCTCCTCCAGTCCATTTTTTTTAGATAAAAAGTTTTTATCAAACTCAACTTGAAAAAAACTAAAACACAATTTTTCACATCACCCAAATATTAAAGATACTCAATTTGTTTGAAAAAAAAAGGGGATTTCAAAATAATCGAAAATCTCAAATAACATTCATTTCTCAACAGGGTAGCCCCAAAGAGTCTAAAAGAACCCTTGCAAGCCCCTTCTAAACCACACCCACTCCTCCCTAACCACACTCACTCCTAAAACCCCTCCCAATACACACACTGGCTTTGTTTTCAAATATACTACAATTTTCATTCATTACTAGACATAGTTATCAGAATATCATTCTCCGTTATTGACTTCCTTATACCTTCCCATGTCATCTTCCAGCTTTAGGCCAATAAAGTGACCACCTTTGCTTTTTCCAAATAGCTCTATGGCCAGTTGGGATGGATGAAGGGAGATAACTCTGAGATAACGAGGTTTCCCACCTACCTCATTCACCATCCTGTGCTGTTTGATTGTCCTGTGACCACGAAACTCCTCCGCTTCTATGGAGACTTCATACATAGCCCCACATCCACCTGTAGAAGTCAAACATGCAAATAACGTAAGGCTCTCAAGGATGGGACATCTGCATTCACATGCAACTCATCACGTATATGTTGTCAGCAAAAACGTACACAAGGGCCAACATTGTTTTTATTCACATACATATGTAAATGACAAAAGTGAACTGTTTAACCATATAATAACTGTTTTTGCCATATAATATATGACTGCCTAAAACTTATTTGGCAGAAGAGAGGAAGCACTCCCAAGCCACTCCACCGGATTCTACCTCATTGCTAAGCCTCCAGTGCAGCTGGTATTGAGGTACATGTAAATGTGGCACATTTGTACAAGATTGACCACTGCTGTAAATTTGTAATTCCGCTAGTACATGTATGTAGCTACATGTATTGACATCTCTCGTGATCAACACTTTTTTTTTCTCCAAAATTAAGATTCCTATTAAGCAATGCCTCGATGTGAGGAATACTGAATAAGCCTGACAGGACAACTTCTTGCATTGTGATGAAATTCATTAAGCCAAAATTACATAAAATAATGTATATTTAGAACAGAGACATTAGGTTGGTTTAAGTTAGGTCTTCCATGGATAGCAGTTTCACAGGGAAATAAGCCAAGCTGCAGAGGCCAAGCTAAGGAATTCTCTGTTATGCCTAACCTGACCCTATCAGACAAAAAAATAAGGCTTGTCTGACAGCAGTAAAAGTTTTTCTTTTTTTATACAGCCATATGGAATTTAACCAAAAAAACATTGAGAGAAAGATTTAAACAAAGATTCTGCAAAATTTACTAATCAGACAAGATCTACCAACCTAATGACTGTAAAATCGTTGTCTTGTACATACACAAAAGGTATGTTTCATTTCAGAAAAAACTAATGGTTACAAAGCTTAGGGCTGCTGTGTTCAGGTGAGAAGACAATGAATTAACATCATATTCGTCACAGAACAGCCAGCCTACAGTATATCACTATCAGCTAAGTACCGGTTCTCTAACCTGATATATCTGTCACCTCCACTTCCGACGCACGTGGGAACTTCGTCTTGAGGATATCTCGCAGCCTTTTCTCCCCCTCAGTCAGCTCTTCCTGCTGTCCACTGGAACTCGACAGCCACCGAGGGGAGACAACTCTCCATAACTGGTGGGGGGAAAGGTACACACATAAACAATGTATACACCTACATGTATGTCAGCAAACCTTAAGTTATGAACGGTCGTTTCATTTTTGTGCAGGGTTCACATTACATCATTTACCTTTCCACAATAAACCATGAAGCTTCTTCACTCTCCATCTTATTTTCGTCCCACAGTTTGAAACTTCATGCCCTTACTACAGGACATACATGTATATTTCTGGGCAGAAATGCTTAGATGGTTTAGGTTACTTTAAATTTGAAGACCCATCAACATGCATGAATTTTTTTCATGGCAACAGTATCTATCTGTGGCCATGCCTCAATGTTACATGGACATATATACACTGGTAAGACACAAAATGATACAGACACACAGGAGGAGATTATGTATAGCCTTAATTTCTGTTACAGTAAAAGAGACTATACTGTAGAATTTCTATATCGTGATTCGTACATATCTTGAATTAATAAAGTAACTTTTCTTGCTGGCGGCTTAAATATGTAAGTATTCAATGAAAAACTGGGCTGAAAATAGCGTTTTTATGAACTTTTTTGCAACATGCATAAATTCATTGATATTCAACTTAAGTGCCATCCGTATTCCAAACTGTCACTCAAGAACATGCAACATGTCAAGGTTGTTCCAAAACATCAAGCAGATGACGCAAACATATCTCCGTGACATCATGATATCACAATAGTTTATGCCTACAATGGAATGAAATGTAAGTATCTATTTTGCATGAAGTTTGCAGAGCAGCCTTCTACATCCATATATATGGTAATGCTCATTATTTTCAGGCATACATTACCTTTCATATATAGTGTCGAAATCTAACACTTTGGAAAATTAATTATTGCTTAAAAATAGAAAATCACAAGATTCCGATGGGGATACTTTCTGAAAGCGTTTTTGTCAGCCACTGTAGGAAATGTACATAAGATTCTGTTTAAATCAATTAAGCGGAAAATTTGTACTTAACACAATCCATTTACTCAGAGAATATAGCCTGCTACCACCATCTAAGTAATGGAAGGCTCATATTAAATAAAAATGTTGCCGAATTAACAAGTCAAATTGGAAATAGGACATGCGCCATTTCATGTGATTCTAACGTTCCACAAATCGTATCATATGCACATAACTTGTGAATTACATTTATCTTATTTTCATTCCACTCATTAAAACTTGTATATCGTGTGTACAACACTTTGGGCAAATTACTTTGTCAACCAACACAACCAACTGATCAACTGGCATGCACCGCCTTACCACAATGTATGACAAAGCACTGCTAATTACATTTTCGTTGATGTGGATCTTAACTTGTGATCTACCTTCTGACTCTCGGTGATGGAGTCCTTACAAAATCTCCTCAACATGACGGATGTAGGATAAACTTCACTCAGTTCAACGCCTCACAGGTCCCTCATGGCCGTCATTACATAAAATGTTACCGGGATTAAAAAAGATCAACCGTCGTCTGCTATCACTTCCGCTACAACTTCGAGGTCAACTGAGCTCATCGACAGTTAACCTCTGACAAGTACTGTCTTTCTGTCTCAGATCAAAAGCGATTCCGGTTTAGGAACAATACAAAAGATCTGTATTCTTTCCAAAGACGACAGTAAACTGAAATCTTTCTTGATCGTTTCAAGGCTACTATCAAGTTTTAATTTTGCCCTTGTGGTCAGTCCGATTTGCGGTCCCAGAAAAGGGTAAACCTTGAAGTGGTTGTCGACCAGCATATTTTCACAGGGGGCGCTGTTTTTGAACGACGCAACAAGCTTCAAATAAAATTTCATTGTTTGATTTAGATATTTGTCAGTTTAACGATGCACAAAATACGAAATGTTACATTAAAAATAAAAAGCAGAAAATTAGGGGTATATTGCATCTTTTCGATGAGACGGTATTATGTCCCGAGTGATTTTCGCACAGAGCTTGTGGGTCAGTGCTAGGATGGCGTCAACATGCAGCAGGCGTATTTTCAGTTGGAAAGAGCTTCGCAACTTGGTAACGTTGTTAGCAGTTATCTCTCGTCACTTCCTGTGTAAAAAGTATTCTGTCTAAAAATGTATTCAATTCTGCATTGATTGTTACCGGAAAGGATCCCACAGCACAATATTCTACCAACTTGAATTACATCGACCGATAAGCAGAAGTCGGCCTTGCCAAGTATGTACAAGACGTTTACGTATGCTATACTAGTGTGTGCGTAAACGCCATGTATATATTTCGCTAAAGTAGGCCTACATCACTGATGTTTGTTTACACGAGTCCGATCGATTCGAGTCCAAAGTTCATCATGCAACATCTGCAACATGCAAGTGTTTTGTAGGCCTATGCCAAGTCCACAAGGGCCAGGGAGGTATTTATTTATATGGCCCAGGTATACCAATAATGAGTATCATAGTCCGAGATTGCCCTGACGTTAGGATTTACATTAGAAATGATGCTATTGCTCAAATACCCACGTCAGAGACTCCTAGTGTGAGTAACGTGGTGTTTGACAGTTGTCACCCCGAAAAAGCACTCCATATACCTCTAGCTGGTCAAATCCTCCTCGTAACATTGCCCTTTCCCATCATCACACATAATTTTGTAAGGGTAAGCCAATTGAGTTTCATTTTTCTCGAAAAAGCCTCCAAATTGCTCAGCTACCATTCATTTTGAGACGTCCACCTTTTCCATCGTTGCTGAACGGAATTCTGCACTCAGAATGTTGGAACCTATCCAACATGGCCCAAACCAGGCAGCACCCCAGTAAGAACAGAGTTCCACATTCGGAATGTTAGTACCTCCTCTGTATTCCTAAACCAAGCTATTAAAGCCCAGCATGAATTTATTTATTTATTTGATTGGTGTTTAGCCAGGTACTTATTAGGATTCTCTACTGAGGCCTCACTGGCTTAGTAGAGAATCAACTGGTTAGAACATTTTTTCACTGTGGCTATCAGGCCCTTCATGAGATCGTATGCTTGAATCCATCTTCCTGGAGTGGATTCCACTTGTACATGTCTACTGTAATTCTTCAACCGTTTCGCATGTTTTCAAAGTGTTTATTCAAGCATATCATGAAGACATTATTCCGTGTTGACTGATAAAATTATACTTTTTGTGAAGCCTTGAAACTGGCCAGTCCAACCAATGTAGTTTTGTCTCCAAAATGAAATTAAAAGTATGCATAAATTGCACTCAAAGCTGCACTTTCATATGTGAAAAGGTTAAGTAATTCGGGTAGTTAATTTGGTTGTAGAGGCATGGATTGAAAGTCCAAGATGGTTCAAATCCTCAGATGATATCCTGGTTAGAAATAAAACACCAATCAAGCTGTCTACTTCAACAAAGCCAAGTGTTGTGATTTGTTACAGGCTGTTGTTATCACAGGCACACCTAGAGTGCTGATTTCTACCCATGTCAACAGACTAGGAAAACATGACGACAGCCATGCCAAGTACTTTCCAGCCAAGATTACCCCCATGTTACCCCCAGGCACATTTGAAGGGAAGACAGCCTTTATCACAGGTGGGGGCACTGGACTGGGCAGAGGCATGGCTACAATCTTGTCACATCTGGGTGCAAAGGTTGTGATCAGTAGTAGGTAAGTTAGTACCAGTGAGGTCATCATCCTAGTGATAATTCTTATCTCAAAGAGTTTACTTGATTCCAGTTTAAAGGGTATATTCATTAGTGATAGTTGACAGGTTTTTTTTCACTTCAGTAACTGTGAAGCCTCTGTGGACAAAGCATGGCTTCCTCTCTGTGGGTCAGTTTTTGCCCGCAGCCTGTGTATGGTCGTGGGTTTCCCCTGGGCTCTGCCCGGTTTACTCCCACTATATTGCTGGTCACTGTCATATGAGTGAAATATTCTGGAGTACGGTGTAAAACAACATCCAGTAAAAAGAAAAGTTTCATTAATTGTCAATTTCCGCCTGAGCAGATATATACCCAGAGAGGATTTATTTTCTAGGTATAACATGCATGGATGTATTGAAGTAACTGCATGAATGATGAAGATAGCAGATGTTCATGTACAGCCCATTTTACTGATTGAAACACGCATGCGTGTACTCACTTCTGCTAAATTGTAAACAAACTGGCTGGCCTGCAAAAGTACATGGCTGTTTTAGGCTGTTGAAAGTCGTTCTATGATATCATCTTCAAGGTTGGTTGAAAATCTATATATGTGATATTCACCAGGGTAAATGGCACTCTCATTGTGAGGGAAATGTAATCCCTTTACAGCAAAACTGTTTTAAATTCTTATAACCTCACCACTGAAGAGCATCGAAACACAATGCAGAAGCCATATTGAACTGGTTTGTTTACATTTTTTCCCATCCCAAAATGCTATCTGTGAAATGTTCTGTCGTATTACCAAGCTTAAGATAATGGAGTAATACTTGTAAATACTAATACATTATTGGCTCTGTGTATTTTCATGTGTTTCAGGAAACAAGATGTTCTTGACCAAACATCCAGTGAGATAGCAGAAGAGACTGGATCAAAGGTACATAACTCTTGTAGCAAAATAAGAAGTGAATTGTTAGTATTAGAACTACTGCACGTTTGGGTTCTTCCTTGAAGACTGCCCTTGAATAATGAGGTGGTGTAGTTGATTCAGGTCCCTGGCATTAAAAAGGGAATTACAAATACTGAAATTGTTTATAGCCAAGCACAGTGAGATAGTAGGTTGGAATTTCCACTGGGTGAGCTGCAGCTTTGAATCAGGGCATTGGCCATGTACATGATGAAGTGTGGTGGTTTCACTATTACTGAACAAGACCCCAATCATGTAAATATTAAGGTTTCTCAAATAAATATTTTTCACCAAGGGTTTCTTACTTATTTTACTTGTAATGTTTTCATATCTGGTTTTTTTTTTTGGGGGGGGGACTACAGTTTCATTTGTTTAGATATGATGTATTCATTATGAGACATGTTGTACTCAGTGATGTGCAGAGGTTTTCTCAGTGGTATTAGAATAATGTTTCAATGCAGGCAAAAAGGCTTTAAGGGATACATAGTGAGACTAATTTAAAATAAAGTCAGTCTCATTTCTTATACAAAGGTGGTTGTCTCTCATTCACTAGGATAAACTGCGGTGCATGCAGGTGCAAACCTGGCCTGGGGCAGGGAATTTGTGAGTTTGTGGGGTCCTGTTGAAAATAAGTGGCTGACAACATACAGTCTACACTGTAGACTTCCAGCAATATTATGCACTTATCTCAATATTACGTGTGGAAAAGCTAGTCAGTAACTTGCCAAAGTTTGCTGGTTCACAAAATTTATTGCCATTGTGTAGATGAAGACAACAATCAAACTAAGTAAATAAATGCTTCTTGAGTACCGTGATGCATTAATAGTCAAATAGGTAACCAACTTTTTCTCTGCAGGTGCTGGGGATAGCTGCAGATGTAAGGGACCCCATCGCTGTGCGGGCAGTAGTGGACCGCTGTGTCAATGAAGTGGGTCTGCCGCACATCATCATTAACAATGCAGCTGGAAACTTCATCTCTCCCAGCGAACGGCTCTCTGCCAATGCCTGGAGAACCATCATTGACATTGTCCTGAATGGTACAGCAAATGTCACTTTAGAGCTTGGCAAACGGCTCATAGACGCAGGACAAGGTAAAATGCATGGATGATGGGTGTTTCTGTTGTGTCCTTAATGCACGTATTCATAGATGATTCAAATGTTGCAGACATTTACGACCTTTGCATTCTTTCCATCTCACAAAGTTTTCCCAGCTATTTCCTGATATAAGAGTATTTATGGTGAAGTTTTCCATATTGGTGGGATCTATGAATTGTGTGTTCAAACCAGGCCTTGGACAGGGGATTTCCCCTCTCTCACATGTCTTCCTGTTTGTGGGGCTGTGATGACGATAAGTGTCCAATGACTCACAGTGTAACATTTGTTGAAAACCGCTTGTCTTCCACAACTGAGTTCTGCATGTGTGTACGTGACACATGGGAAAGTTTGCTGGTATCTTTAAGCCTTGAGTTATTCTTTGACCAGGCTCTGTACCACTGGTCTGTTGTGAAAAAGGCTGACACTGTGATATTATACCAGTAGGTTATAGTGATGGGCCTCTCTGGTGATGTGTGAAGCTCACTGTGGCTCAATCATGTTGTTGGGGTTTGGTAGAGCGGTAGGTTACTCCAGTTCCCTCCACCCTTGATTTTAAACACCGTCAAATAATTTTAAAAATTCATGTGTAAAACACTATGTAATCAAATAAAAAGGTTATGTTACACAAGTATGGCCATTACAGACAAACAAGTGAGATTTACTGACCTGAAAGAGTACAGGTAATGTTGGCATGTTTGAAGGTATACGTTGAAGGTCAGTATTACTGGAGGCCTCCGTGGCTCAGTTGGTTAGCGTGCTAGCGCAGTACAGTGACCTAGTAGCCTCCCACCAATGCGGTCGCTGTGAGTTCAAGTCCCGGCTATACATGGGAAGGTCTGCCAGCAATCCTGCGGATGGTTCTGGGTTTCCCCTGGGCTCTGTATGGCTTCCTTCCACCGTAATGTTTGCCACCATCGTAAAAGTAAAATATCCTTGAGCACGGCATAAAACACCAATCAAATAAATAAATAAATCAGATAAATATTACTGCTGATGGTCTGTAAAAAGTCTCTGCCTACTGAACTAGTACCAGGTAGATGCTTTTGACTGTTTTACAACTTTACTTGTCCAAAGTTTTAATCTGTGAGATAATCAAGTTTGTATATTGATAAACCTAATGTCATTTACTCTCCTTTGCAAACAGTTCCTTGCTCGTCATGTATTGTGTGAACAGTAAGAGGGCAGATTGGAAGCCATAGTTCTGACCCTGTAATCTGATCAGCTGCCCTTATTGTACTGAGGCAGGCTGCTGTGTTGGTGGAAAGTATATGTTGGTTGACACCTTTCACTGGCTAGGTCAGGCATTCTCAGGCAGGGAATTTTGGCCATTGTTCTCGGAGCCAGTTACACCATTCAGTTTTCTCATAACAATGAAATAAATAAATAAATAAGTGACTACAGTGTTGGTTCTTCTGTTGTTCTCAAGGTGCTTCCTTTCTTGCCATCACCACCATATACACGGAGAGTGGGTCAGGTTTTGTAGTGCCCAGTGCTGCAGCTAAGGCAGGGGTCGAGGCATTGTCAAAGTAAGGTATAACCTTCCTGTTGTTTATTCATTGGTGTAATACATGTACGTTCTCGCCACAAGCTTACTGTGGTTTTTTGATACTGTAATGGGAGCAGCATTCCAGTGCTTAAGTTCTAGCTGTAGCTGGAATTTCTCCTTAGCTGAGTTGGAAGAGCGTTGCAGAGTTCAAATCCTGGTGTGACATCCCACAGAGTAAATCTTCCATCCATTACATTGGTGCCATGACCAAACAGGTTCTGAGAATCGTGGAAATTTGAACGTGCAAACATGGGAGTGTCTTGGGAGAGGGGAAGAAGTTACATGCAGGGTAGTGTAATTTGAACAGCATTCCAGTGCTTATGCTAGCTGTAGTTAGTTGGCAGAGCGATGGACTATGATGTGGAGATCCGAGTTCACATCCTTCAGGGATTACAATACCATGGTGTTGTTTTCTTGAATGCATACTAAATTTCCAAACCAAACGTAGAGTTGGCCGTGTGTATCTGTTAACCAGGTGTTTATAGTCTGTTCAGGTCTAATTATATGTTGACTGTACATGTATCTCTTGACATTTCGTATCATGTTGAGATTCCATATCAGTCGACAGTATGTTTAATGTATCGCTTGACAGTCCAAACCTCTTGAGAGTCCATTTCTCTTGACCATCTGATGACTTTATACATACATCTCTTGACAGGTCTCTGGCCAGTGAATGGGCACGCTATGGCATGAGATTCAACTGTATAGCCCCAGGACCCATAGAGACTAAGGTTAGAGCTGTTTTATACCTCATTCGCCAAGTCCTCTACATGAGGTCACTTATACAATTCTACCTACGGCAGCCTCAGCGGTGGCCTTGAATCCAGAGGTTTGTCAGGTACATATACCTGGTGTGTCATTAGGTGTTGTCCTGCAGGCACTACCGGATCACGTGATTAACCTGACAGTCAGAACAGAAGTGAAACATGCTTGATTCTAACATCATACGTAAAGTAAATATACAAATGCATGCAAATTTCAACAAGTCAGTTCATGTGTAAGCCAACCATTCACCTAGAGTTGTCTCGTTTACTGCATGCATCAGGATATGTTAGTGACGGCCTCAGTGGCCTAGTGGTTAAAATGTCCACAGCAGGGTTGGGAGATCTCAGATCAATCCTAGGTCGGGCCATACCAAAGACTGCAAAAATGGTACTTGGACTGGTTGATCCAGTGTCAATATAATGTGATTCAGTGGGGTGTCATTTCTGGTGTCTTCAGCATGATGTTCCAGTGGTGGCATCATTTTGGCAACATGGACTCACCCTGTCACAAGAAGACACAGCGTGCATCTGTATACATTCTGAGGACTCGTCGTCCTCATATAACTGAAAAACTGTTGTTTATGGCATAAAACCCCAGGGCAGACCTACATACATGCATATAGAAAAGCTTTTGTTTTTAATGTGATAAATTCTACAATGAAAGTACATCTTTTACATGGGTACATGTATGCCGGCATCGTCAGGACTTTCCCGTGACATTGTTATAGGGAGCATTCAGTCGCTTGGACCCCACAGGGAATTTCATGGAGAAGGCTATAAAGAGGATAGCAGTCGGGAGACTGGGGGAGGTGCGAGAGCTGGCTAACTTTGCTAGTTATCTGGTCAGCGATTACGCTAACTGGATCACAGGGCAGGTGAGTTCACCATGGTTACACCAAGTGTGATTTCTGGGAGAGGTGCCAGAGCTGGCTAACTTTGCCAGTTACCTGGCGAGTGATTATGCTGACTGGATCACAGGGCAGGTGAGTTCAGCATGGTTACACCAAGTGTGATTTCTGGGAGAGGTGTCAGAGATGGCTAATTTTGCTCGTTACCTGGTCAGCAATTGGATCACAGGGCAAGTGAGTTCAGCGTGGTTACACCAAGTGTGATTTCTGGGAGAGGTGCCAGAGCTGGCTAACTTTGCCAGTTACCTGGCAAGTGATTATGCTGACTGGATCACAGGATAGGTGAGTTCACCATGGTTACACCAGGTGTGATTCTGGGAGATTGTGGGAGGTGCCAGAGCTGGCTAACTTTGCCAGTTTGCTGGCGAGTGATTATGCTGACTGGATCACAGGATAGGTGAGTTCACCATGGTTATACCAGATGTGATTCTGGGAGACTGCCAGAGTTGGCTGACCTTACGACTTACCTGGTCAGTGATTATGCTGACTAGATCACAGGGCAGGTGAGTTTAGCATGGTTACACCAAGTGTGATTCTGGGAGACTGTGCGAGGTGCCAGAGTTAGCTGACCATACGACTTACCTGGTCAGTGATTACGCTAACCGGATCACAGAAGAAATGAGTTCACCATGATTACACCAGGTGTGTTTTGTGGGGATTGGGGGAGGTGGCAGGGTTGTCTAACTTTGCCAGTTACCTGGTCAATGATTACCTCAGCTGGAACACAAAGCAGTTGTGTTCACCATTGTTAGAGCAGGTGTGAGGAGGAGGTGGCAGAGTTGACAACCTTTGCCTGTCGGTTCTCATGCCTCCACATTGGTTAAATTAGAAGCCGATTTCTAAGCAGTTGATAGGTTTCAACTCCCTTCATAGTCGTGAACTCCCTTCATGACCTGAAAGGAATTGGGGGTTATGACTTGATAGCGTGACTATGAGTTGTTTAGAGGGGTAATTACAAGGAAACAGATCATACTTAAAGCACACTTTGCAAATTCTGCCTCAATGTTCCCTGACAGCTTATTAATCAATACATGTCCTGTGTTCTGGAGTAACAGACACACAGCAGACCTTGCACTGTCGACCAGGGACGGTTGCTATAAAACTAATGCTCTTTATTGATCACTGGTTATGAACGTTCAGTAGATGTTTGTCAGTCCATAATACTCCTCTTGATGGACACTGCAGATTGCTTTCAGATCGGGTTTCATTCTCCCCACTCCTGTCTTTGTTTCTTACCTTTAGGTGATACGGTTTGATGGAGGAGAGTTCTACTTCTCCGCTGGAGAGTTCAATAGTTTGGTGCAGGTGCCAAAAGAGCAGTGGGACATGCTGGAGAAGATGATTAGGTCAACCAAGGGATCGTGACTCCATTTGAGTCGTGTGTCGTAGCTGTAGCTCTATCAACATAACCAGACACTAGACACAAAATGTAATATGACAATTTCATTTAACTGTCTCACTTGGGTCTGGAGGCAAAAATGACACCCCTTCCATTCAGGAACTTGTAAAGTTGACTAACACTCAACTGCACAATTTTCTGCGACATTCGCCTACTGTATATGATTTTGAGTAGCTTTTTCTACAGACGCCCATGTAATCAGAAATAATCGACGGGCTGCACGGTACAGTATGATCTTTGTAGCTTTAATCTGCCCTCTTCTTACCAGTCAATTATTTTAGGTATACTTGGTGAAGGCGTAAAGCCTTATACTTTGGCACGTGCATGTATATCAATATCATGACTGTCTACATTAAAAGAAGCATTAAAGGGAGGAAAGAAATAGTGCCTGTGACCTGGTGTTACAGGCTACTCAACAATTATTATACATGTTGTATCTTTTCACACATTTATGTAATGTTAATATGAATAATAAAATAATCGACTATATATATTATATATATACTAATATTATTAGTATAATACCATAAAACCGTTTGCGCTCGCTGATAATGGCAAAGACACATTGTGCCGGTTCAAACCCGGCCTTGGACAGGTTTGAAATCGCATTTCTCTCACCGCTAGTTCGGCTTTGGTGACAATACGCGACGCGCTCGAGCAGGCTTTGTACAGACTAACGTTCGGTGAAGTTTATATGTGTTCCACCGATGTGGCGCGCATATATGTAGATTTTCATGTGCGAAAAGATGGTCGGTAATGCCAGTCATGGTTGACGCCTGGAACTGCCCAGCCTCATGTAAGAAATCTGAAACGTTTTTGTGTTGCATATTGCGAATCAGAGGCTGTCATAAAGTAGAAAGACATAAACCTTAGTCCTTGGTTGTTTTAAGTACGGTTGTCAAGGTCAAACCTTGGTAATGTTCTCTTGTGTACGCCAGCAGTTAGTTAAAAGCGCGAATTAGTACCCTCGCTGGAAGCTCTGCCAGTAACCTGCAGATCGTCTTGGATTTCTCGCGCGTGCTCTGTCCGGTTTCCTCTTACCACAACGCTGGTCGCTCTTAACAAGTAAAATATTCTTGGGTAGGGCCAAACACACCTGATCTAATGCTACTATAAGAACATTGATGACAGCGTTGCCAAAATCAGCATAGTGAAGGAATCAAAGAAAAAGGCCTTTAGTGCAATTGGAGGTATATTTTGACAGAATAAGTTGTCAGAAAGAGACGAAATCCGAACAGATGTTCACAGGAAGGTGAATCCTATTCTGATAGCGGCTGTGTATTGCTGGTGGCAGGGACGGGTCCTACTCGAGAATAAAGTTGACTGCTTCCGGACTAATGAGATAAGCATGAAAGTAGTAGTAGGTACGGTCAAATGGCTCAAGACAAATCGTCCGAGAACGTTTTTCGTGTAGTCTAAGAATGTTGCTCATATCGTCAAAGTTAAAGAGTAATATTACGATATGATGAGTATCCTCTGCTTGTGCTGTATAACTGGATGGGCCAGCAAGTCTCGTGCCAACGACATGGCGTTTCTGACGTATTATTACATTTGTGGTCACACGAGAAACGTTTGCCGCCTAAATAAACAAGGCGGTTCCAAACTGTAAAAACACCACATTCTCTGCTATTACGCTGTGGTGCTGATGAACTGAATAAATATGGTCTTACGGGTACAACTACGCAGACAGAAACTGGTGTATTACGAGAGTTCATTGATTCATTTGAGGTACACTGTGTTCCTCGTTAGAACAGGCAAGTCATAAGAAATTAACCCCATGTTAAAATCGAAATAATAGTGAAAGCAGCAGTAAACTTGAGATAAACAGGCACAAGATCGCGGTGTACTGCAACCATGAACATCTGTCGGAATATATTCGCCCAATGACCGATCGCCAATTTCCTTGGGGCAAAGCGAACAAATGACATTTAAACCCGTCGTAAATTTGGTTAATATTGCGAGATCCCACACTCGAATTTTTGGAAAACAGACCTGCTAACAAGCGAACGGTATGGCGGGACGAGGAAAGTCTAGAAACAAAAGTGTTATCGACGGCGTAGAGACAAAACCAGCGTGAGTGGGTATACTGTATTTTATTGATATTGATACACGTCTATAAACTTTATGGATTGAGAATGGAACGAAAACGTAATTTGTTCGCTCTAGTGTTACAAATTTTCTAAAACATGTAACAGTGTTCACTATAAAATAAAGACATATTAATCACGTGTGTTAATTGTGCAAAATTGAAGCTATTTGGCCACTAGTCAAACGCGCTGTACTGATTCATGTGTGCGCACGTATGGATAAGGGTTTCCAAAGCTGTCAGTCTAACTCGAGCATTGAATAAACAAGTCCACCTGTTTTTCATTTTGCTCAGATAGTGTCCTGCTTAGTTTTCACGACTATAGCTGTTCGCATTGTGTGAATTCTATCCACGCAATGCTTATCAAACAGATATTAAGTTTCCTACAGCTTGTAACGGCTATGTGGCTAAATCGATTCATTGGTCACATTGTGTGCCACTGTTTGTTTTTGGTTAGTACCCACATAGGCCTGCACATTGTAATTTCAACAATTACTCTGTACTAAACATTGTCAAGGATTCAGATACGTGATGCGTGTACGCTTTGAAAACCACGGACAGAATCAAACGGGTGTACAGGTTGGCGTTACACAATGTAGTGAATGTCATATATCATATGCCAGATAACATCATCACTGAGGTTTTGCGAAAGAACGCTGGTCATAATGTTTTTATCAAGTGATTTCATATGCTATGATCTGAATACTGCCATAAGATCGCGACTTTTAGAAAACCACAATCGGCTTGAAACTCGACTGGTCCAAGGCCCTCACACGTCATCCAGCTAAAGTAGTTTCTATTGACTCTACTAATCCCTGAACACGGCGGTCGTCTGCGATTCTCATTTGTGACATCAAGATACACGAGTCGCATCTCCACCGCTGTGGACTTGGCCAATACGACTCTCAAGGCAATATCGTCAGTGCAGCTTTGCTTTTGAGGTCTGTAACAATATTTACGTCTTGGTTATATGCACGTCAATTTGGAACAGTATGAGTAGTTAAACGATTTGCCTCTTGTCTGGCGATAATAATTATACTATTCATGCAACATCTGCTGTCAACAGTTACACCATTTTTCTCACATCTCACATAAATTTTCAAGAGCTGTGCCTCTTGCCTAACACTTGGAATGTGGGAACATGGCAGCATAATTTGTATGGGTTGTCTTTCGTCTGGCACACATGGGCTGAAATGTCCTATATTATCTTCACTGTGTATGCGGGTGTCACAATGAAAGGTGTTCCATATTCTCTGCATTCCAGAACCGGTGTACATTTTCCCGTAATTTTGGGAATGTTCCAAATTGTTCATTACATCTTGCGCATAATTATAGGGTTCCAACCATGTTGGGTCATTAAGTTCAACTGTAGTCTATCATTGGTCCGGAATAGATTATTCTTTTATAGTGTGGCAGAAATAGAAAATGCCTTTCGTCTACCTTTTTAGAGTGCTGGAAATATGGTTTATACTTTTTGTCTATAGTATGGTGAGAATAATTGTGCATTTTGACTTCAGTGTGTATATGGTGAAAACAGTTTATGCATTTTGTAGTAGGAATAGTTTATACCTTGCGTATACAGTGTCGAAGGAAGAGTTTAAAGACCTTTATCTACATATTGCGTCGAGAATATAATATATCTTTTATCTGTTTATTGTGGAGTCGAAAGTTGATACCTTTTGTTTAAAGTGAGTGTAGTTTACCCTTTGCTTTCTATAAACAGTCTATTTCGGAAATACCTTGCGGAAATACCGAACTATCAAAGTGTCACAGGCCTTGTGAAGTCAATTCAACAGCTGGAACATCTGCATGGTGTGAGTAAAAAAAGGTTCTCCATACGATATACACGAAGTTTTAAACCTCTCGATCTATACATCTTGTATTTCAAGCGTCAGACACTGAACAGAGCGAAAACTGGGGTGCTGTACGTTGTTTCCATTGTTGCACTCATATCCATGTAATAAAGGTGGGACTTTCAATCCTGGTAGGACTATGTAAGACATATTTCATGCCTGTCTGGAATACACTGTGGTCTTCTCTTGTGGCCGGAAGTTTTCTTCTTGAGACGAGGAAGGGAAGAGAAGACACGATGATTGGTTGTCGGAAATCTTCTGGACTGAGTAAACGTGACACCTGTCATGATCCAAACACCGTATCGTACATTCCGGAACTGACATCACCGTGTATGTTTTCAGTGGGGCCTGGGCGGGTACCTTGTCAAGTTGAAACATGCTGAACCGGGCTTCTACAACGAAATAAAAAAAACAGATTTTGGGGGCTTTTTTAATAGGCGGACGGGGGGCGTAGTGTTAAGGATATTTCTACTCACTCTAAACTCATTGCCATGGAATGGCGGAAACATTGGCGATTATGCCTGTAGCCATAATTATGCCAAGGCGTCGAAACCGATATTCGTATATCAGCCATCGGCCAAATTGGATGTTCTGGGTCAATAATCACAAGACCAGTTTCCAAAAGGACAAATAACACAAACCATCAAAGAACTATGAAAATATACAACACACAAAAGTACGGATTCATGCAAAGAGAACAAGTCAGCAGTTGTTGATGATGACGAAAAGACTCTATGAGTGTTCTAGGCGGATGAATAATGTTAGTATCCAAATCGTGTACTACTTTAATATATTTGGTGTCGATAATCAAACATGTATCTCGGTTGCGCTTTGATTGTAATTCATATATCTAAACTGACGATCACGCTATGCACGATGAACATACGGTCCCTAGCCCCGGGTTAAGCGCAATTAGACACAATTATGAATCAGCCCCTGGGGTTCTAAACCCCGTCCATATTCACTAACAAGAGAGGCGTAGGCAATGTAAAACTGAGAGATTTGGAGTGAAATCGTTTGATGGAATATCCTTGACACACTAAATTTTGCAATAATAACCTGTGACGTTTACTGAAATCATCACACAGTACGCAGGATCTAACAAATGCTACAAGCCGAGATATACGCTAAACATACACAATTGCAATGATTTCATTTTAAACTTCAGCATTTGTTGGGAAAACATTACATCTTGGTTTATATTTTCTTAAATTCATGGTTTGAAAGCCCTGTCAGAAATCTGTTTACTTTGAAAGATTTTTTTCATCTGAAACAATACACAAGAGCCGACTAATGGAAAATCCATGTTAAAGACTGATGGCGCCCTGTCCTGATATTTATAGTGCTTGTATAGTTAAACATCTCTGGCATCTACTTAAGTGATGGTGAGTGCAAGGAACTATATTCGTGCAGCTTATGTAAACTATGTCATTTCACAGCGTTGTTGATCGTAAGCATCCTGGAATTACCTAATCGAAAAATAATTTCCATCAAATATTTGACCTGAGCACATAGAGGGGTGTACATTTCTACACAGGCGTGCAACTCGAACCTCAGAACGTGTCCTTAAGAGCCTCTCTATCTGTTGATCACTTGTCCTTGTGGCGATTTGGGTTATAGTTTACAGATGAGCATTAAATGTAGGTCGTGCTACTCCGGAAAATGATACTATTTTGCACCCAGGAGGTTTATTTCATGACTTTATTACAACATCATCCGGAGAATAATGAAATTCTGAAATGTGGAGTGCAATATGGAGTCATTTTTTTTAATACATGCAACTTTACATGAGTTCAGCATGATTGTTAATAGTGGATGTATATGTTTGACTAGCTTTTAGATGACGGTATAATTGCTAAGTAACGACTCTAAACGGCCAGTTACTCCAGGTTTCTCATAACCATCTTTTTGGGTTATTATGAAACTAGGAACCCGATTCTGATCCATACGGGGAAGAGGCAGTTTCATTAATTATGATGAGGCGTAATTGCTAGCTGTCATCGAGGCTACTTACTGATGTTGACCAGGTGTGAAAAATTTACCACCTACACAGAAAAGCAACAAGGCTTATGGTACATGAGTAATGTGAAATCTCGCTCCTCAACGTGAATTTTCTACAAAATGATAGGACGAACATGTGAATGCGAGTCTATATTTACATATGATAACATGCTATTCTCTCCTTGAAGCGTGACTTCGCCTGAACATGTATTTCAGGACCCCGTCCTGTTTCCCTCTCTATCTATTTATTTCAGCATTTATCCCATAGATGTTTCAGTCAGTACTCAAAAGAAATGATACTCCTATACAAAGATATGGACGGTATAGCAGCTGAGAATTCGAAAAAAGCGTCGCCTCATCGGGTACCGGCCTAATTGGCAAACATCGTGCGATAAGCATAATGAGGGATACCCGATGATATTATGAGCGTATGCGCCATAAGCTGTTGACCGCCTCGGTGGTTTTCTTGTTAGAGTGTCCGACTCAAGGTCGGAATATCCAGGTTCAAGCTCGGGTCGGGTCATATCAAAGACTTTAAAAATAGTACTTGTTGCTGCCTCGCTTGGCGCTCAGCATTGAGAGGTTAGAGCAAAGGAAACAGGACTGGTCGATCCGGTGTCAGTGTTATGTGACCAGGTGAGGGCGTTAGTGTTATGTGACTGGGTGGGGGGTGTCATATGTGGACTCTTCGGCATGATGTTCCAGTGGCGGCAGCTCTCTGACTGCATGGACTCTACCTGCCACAAGCACACATAGTAGATGTGCACACCAAAATGACTCCTCGTCGTCATATGACTGAAACATCATTAAGCACGACATTAAACCTCAAGCACGCCCATTGGCAGTCCCACCTTCATATTGCCTACTGTGGGTCCATTATTAGTTAGTATATATACTTCTAGTTTCAATGTGAAGGCGCGCTTAGTTTAAGCTAAGTATCTCCGCTGACCATGTTTGTGCTGTCTGGTACGTTAAAATCATGACCTTCCAGTGAGACAGCACTCTAAGTGCGTCGACACCGGGACTCAGCTGTTACGTGACTAAACTATGATTCTGTCCGAAGTCAGTTTGGTGTTCTCAAAATGTTTCATGCATCACAGGATTTAGACTAATTCTAGACCACTGACGTCTAACAAATTGCAATTAAGATAATTGCATATTTTATATCTGTAATTCTGCTGGAGCAATTGTGCTAGAAAACACATTAATTTGCTATTATTGAAACACTTACAGTAACAGTTAGAGCAAAACCGAAACTGAGCTAAAATGGCAATCAGCCGGATTTTACCGGCTGCTTTAGTTTCACTTTCTACTCTGAAGTCTTTTATATTCAATATTATTAATACCTCAGTAGTGTTAATATACATTGGAACTTGTTAACTTAATCCATTTATTCTCGTTATAATTAACTTATACGAATGGCCATGAATGTGTTCATACCTTTAACCTGGTCGAGCTGACAAACAAAGGGATATTCTCTGTCACACTCTCTGTTCCACCATTTGTAGTCGTTCGGTCGGATCCGTATGCATCTCTCCCTGTCCAGGTCATTGGGCTGGGCGTTCTCTAGTGACCAGTCTGTCCATGTCACAGGGGCTCCGGTCCGCCAACGCCAGGTACCTGACCCATCTAGGACACCACCAAACCAAACTTCTTGGGAGCTGAATCATGGAGACGAAGCTTTTGCAAACGCACTAGTAAAAGTCAATCATACATGCATATAAGAGAATCCAGTTTGTCTGTCAATCTCCGTTGAGGATATATCCACGGCCCTGGACTCAAACCGCGCAGAATCGAGTATTACATTAGACTTCCAAATTTGCACTAGATATAGGTATATACAGTTCCCCTTCCAGCACTCGCCTTGAGGAGTTATGTCTTGACGGCTCGTTAAGGCGCCATTTTCTGGGGCGACACTGAAACTGACACCGCCGGAAGACGGTCGGGCGCAGGTATCTGCATCCACACGGTCTCTAACGCGCAGTGAAATATTCAAGAGTATGAAATTAAACATGCAATAAAAAAAGTATATATCGGCACCAAAACGACATATTTCTATGGTTAATATATATATAGTATATACATTGGTTAACTCACATTGCACATGCTTGGAAACAATTCCAAGGACGGAAGTATGAATGTAATATATACTCAACCAGCTAGGAATATGCATCTGGCAATCTGATCTACCCCGTGTGTATCAACTCAGGTTCATCAATTTTAAGTCAAATGGAGGCATAATCTCCCCAGCACTCGCTGGCCCTGACAGTTGAACCCTACCCCATGGTCACGAAGCTGTCTTAGACTTAAGTAAGACTTGGTTTTAATGAAGTTTCATGTCGTACTCAAAACTATATTTCATCGCTAGCTTAGTGCAATAACCCAGGAGCCTCTCACCAAGGCGGTCGCTGTGAGTTCAAATCCAGCCTATTATCTCACCATAACACTCTCCGCCATCGTATATAGGAGAAATACATGCATTATTGAGCACGATTTAAGGCACAAACCAAATAAATAAATAACTAAACCTACTTCACTTGCATGCGCTTGTCGGGACTACGAGTGAGCGAAAATGGCCAGAGTGCAGAGGAAATCACCCGTCATCAGGTATATGGGCCCCTGCTTGACAGAAATGCTGACAGTGGTGCCAGCATGATTAAAGGAATCACGATGCGAGTATAACTGGGTATCGTTTCCTCGGGTCACTTGGGCCCAAGTTGAATTGACCTGTGCTCTCTGCTCCCATAAGCAATACGTACGTCACCGTGAAGGCCCACGTTCTGCTTCAGTCAGGAAAAGTTCCCCATGTACCATGTATTTAAGTATTATACGAATGTTATATTGTTTATGATTAGGCCTTCATGTATTTCCTAACGTCCCAAAATCAAAATAATCTGTTTATATATATGCGGATCCTCACCTGTCTGTTCTTGTTTGGATAAATTCCACCATGTCATCGTTTTCCGCTTTAGATTCTGGGTGTGCCAACATGTACCCTAACTCCTCGCACCTACGGGCAGCCTCTTCCCAAGTTACCGATCTGGACACATACTTGTAAATCCTTGCCTGGTCAGTGCCTCTGGGTAGAGCGGTGAAGATGAACAGAGTAAGAAACACTGAGATACATTGCATCTGCATGATTGTAGCGGGAGGTTGAGCCTTATCTCGCACAATATATATCTCTCCAGCAGTTGTACATATAATCAAAGTAAACTCCCGACCATCCAACACCTGTGTACGTTTTGTCGTTTAGAAGCGAACCCGGTACGTGTACAATGTACCATGGATTGGGCTTTATCTCACATATCTGGCTTCAGGAATTCCGTCGGTCTCTTGCGTGTATAGCTAACTCTTTAACAATTTTCCCCGAGAAGAGGTCACTTTTTGGCACGTTGCGATATATCTCTCCGAGTGAATTTCGTTCCAAAACTTAATCCACATTTCTTTGATAGACTTAATTTTTGAACGCGAATTTTCAATCACTGTGATATTGCATGGAGGAATCCACTTGTGTTGTATTAACGTCTCCTCAGGGTGTCATTTTTCTTGTTATAACACAACAGAATAACACTGGTAGCCTCCATCAAGTGCACACCGTAGTAAAGCCTCCAGTTCCCTCCGGAACTCACGGCGCTGTAGTCATACTGTGCACTTTACCATATCTGATATGACTACTTTATTGGCTGAATATCTGACAGCCAACCTGTCAAGTCGATGAGCGACAGATCGCAGTTTGCACATGCGCCGTACAATTCAGTTACCAATGTTGTTCAGTTATCAAACACTAACCACATGAAGTGCCTACCTATACGCGAAGATTTTATTGATGTCTTACAGGTAACATTATTTTGTTACCGTGAAATTGCATCACTGTTAGGCAATTCCATACAGAGGCTGATAATTCGCCCATTAAAGTGAATTATGTGAGTTGTTTTCAAACGGCTGCTGAAAATTTGTGCTCTCCTCCTTTGTTTAGCTGGTGTGATATTTTACGCGTGACCATAGGGATGCTTGGGTCCTCCCAATAGTTGTATCAAAGCTTGACGCTATCACCAGGTGATTACATGCAAAATCCATCGGTCTCTATTGATGCCGACGGAGTCATACGAAGGACAGAAATCCGCGCTTCCGATGGTGAGTGGTCAACACATACATACCACATCTGGCTAACAACGGCTCATTTTCGTTCTGAATGGCCATTTTAGGTTCAAATTGAAAGAGGGTTCCTTTGTATTAGCCCGCTAAACTAGGTGCCTGTATGGCCGTCCTGTTCAGGATCTGTTCGGGCATTCGTAAGTCAAGTGATGTTCGTGATTGTGCGTACATTAGAGCGGTCAATATTTCGAACGGTCTTTTAATGACGGTGAATTGGTGGATTATTATTTTTCAGTCGTTTTGACAGCCTTCGTGAGCATAATAAAACTTCTCTAGAGACACTAAGCAGATGATGACTTACGATTTGAAAGGATGAAGCCATAATATACGCGGGGTTTTTTTTTCTTTTTTCTTTTTACTTTTTCTTTTTTTTTCTAACACGCTGTTGCCATCAAAACCATTTGTAGACTGACTTGGCCAAACTTCAAACGGTGGTTCTGTATGAACTTTTGTTTCAGGGAGTCAGCCGACTGCGTCAGGCCACTTAATGACATTTAGCCACCAGTTTCCGGGACGGGTAAACATATAAGCCGTGTATGTGTTGACAGTTGGGTCAGCAGCGAGTGGCTGAACAGAATAATACGCTACCCAATTCAGGTTTTATCCTTCCCCCCACTGCGCAACGCGAAATCGATCTGACGCTGACTGACAGGAAGTGGACCAAATCGCAATCGGTATGTTTCTCGCCATGAAAGAGCTGTACTCTCTGTATCAGCTGTCAACTTTGCGATGCGTTTTTATTGATTAAAAATATATATGTTGTTTAACATGGGTGGAATTTCATGCTTTGATTAGTTATCTTCATTCGCATCTAAACTAGGAGTTATAATTTATTCAGAAGTGCATTCAAACTTGAATTCTGGTAAGATGGCTTTTTTAACACAATCTGTAGATGACGTGTTCACTGTTCACTTTTGCCACAGTATCACAGTCATTGTATAAGTCTTCAGCCAGACCTTTCAACGCTATATATACATGCATACTTCACTAAATGTAATGTACAGAAAACATATACAGTCCTCTTTTAAAGCCTTGTTTCAGAAAACGACGACACACCAGTGCTCAAAAGCTGCTTTATAGGTTATTAGCGTATAGTTCTGTTACTCTCCCGAGTCAGACAAGAAGGCACACGCACTTCTCCCATGAATGTACTCCGTTAACTCCACCAGAATGGCGGACTGTGACCAGGTCCACTGAAATACCAAAAAGAGGAAACCTCCTTTGACCAAGGGCCAGTGAACCCTATTTTTGTGGATATTTGGGTCTAGGCATGACATTCTTCACCAATGTGAGATAGGATACAAATGCTGATTATTGTCCTTTTGTTTGTATGCTGTGTGGGAATTTGGACACAGAGCTTATACCGAAGTTTGTCATCTCAGTGCCTCCAAGTTTTTTTATTTATTTATTTATTTCATTGTTGAGTATCTTCAAACTCAATTAGGCTCAAATCACTAAGTCATTATACGATGAATTTCATCTTTTTACATCGTCTACAGGATGTTATCAAGCAGAAAATTGAGGAAAATACACACACTCAAGAAAAAAAAAAGAATTGGGCTCTTGCCGAACTCTTGATGTAGCTTACAGGCATAAATGTGATGAAGCACATCTTGTTCTGCGCAGGAATACTGATGTGCAAACTTAAACATACACCTCCGACACAACCAAACATACAGACCTGTGCCACACACAAAACATACAAACCTTCCACACACAAAATATCCAAAACTTCGTCACAACTAAACATACAAGCCTGCGCCACAACCAAACATACAAACCTCCGGCACAGCTAAACATACAAACCTGTGCCAAAACTATACATACAAACCTTCACCAAAACTAAACATACAAACCTTCGACACAACCAAACATACAAGCCCCGTCACAACACAACAACTAAACCTATAAACCTCCGGCACAGCTAAACATACAAACCTTCGCCAAAACTATACATACAAACCTGCGTCACAACTAAACATACAAACCTTCGCCACAACTAAACATACAAACCTACGCAACAACTAAACATACAAACCTTCGCCAAAACTATACATACAAACCTTCGCCACATCTAAACATACAAACCTGCGCCACAACTAAACATACAAACCACCACCACAACTACACATACAAACCTTCGCCACAACTACACATACAAACCTGCGTCACAACTATACATACAAACCTGCGCCAAAGCTAAATATGCAAACATCCGCCACAACTAAACATACAAACCTCCGACACAACCAAACATACAAACCTCGGTCACAACTAAACATACAGACCTCCGCCACAACTAAATATACAACCTGCGCAACAACTAAACATACAAACCACCGCCACAACTACACATACAAACCTCCGCCACCGCTAAACATGTACAATCCTTCCTCACAATTAAACACACAAACCTCCACCACAACTAAACACACAAACCTGCGCCACAACTATACATACAAACCCGCGCCAAAACTAAATATGCAAACATCCGCCACAACTAAACATACAACTCTCCGCCGCAGCTAAACATACAAACCTCCGACACAACCACACATACAAACCCCGGTCACAACTAAACATACAAACCTCCGCCACAACTAAATATACAAACCTCAGCCACAACTAAACATATAAACCCCAGCCACAACTAAACATACAAACCCCCGTCACAGCTAAACATACAAACCTCAGCCACACTTAAACATACAAACCTCCGCCACAACTAAACATACAAACCTTCGCCATAGTTGAACACACAAACCTACGACATAACTAAATATACAAACCTGTGCCACAACTAAACTGGTGAAGCAAAAATGACGAATCCAAAGGGTCTGGAATTGACAAATAGCCTAAAGCGCCACACATTAAGCCGGTTATCAATACACCAAGAGATACAAGTTAGATGTTGCCATACATTGGTGGAAGATAAGTAATAACGGAGAGGAAGACAACAGAGAGGGTCTGCGTTGCCCTCAAATAAACCCCAACCTCTGAGGTCTGTCACCGAGTCTATTCGCCATTACACTTGCCTCTGAGCTGAAAATGTTTAACTAACACAAAGGATGTCTGCAGAATGAGAATTTCCCTGGAGTAAACCACCCACCTTTAGCAAGTTATTTCCGAACTCCCCACCTGTGACACATATGTTTTCGTCTCATTGAAGCGGGATGTCTACACAAGGGGAAGGCAATTCTCTGGAAGTAGTCGCCAATGGGTGTATGGGTGTGTGTTTTGCGCAGTACGAGGAGCCCTTTGAATGTATCATATATGCTGTGTGTAGCAGGGTGAGTCCATACCACCAAAGTGCAGTCACCACTGGAACATCATACTGAAGACACCAGGCATGACATCACACAGTCACATTACTCTGACACCCGGTCGACCAGTCCTCTTTCCTTGCTCTAACCCAGTACTCTAAACAGTACTGAGCGCCGAGCCAGGCAGCAACAAGTTAAAGTCTGGCATGACCCGACCCGGCACTTAACCAGTGAAATTCGGCCTCTTATCATCTGCTTAAATAATTACAACTTAGACTCCCTCCAACATCGTGTCTTGAGAACAATTACATGTATGAAAAAACTGTAGCTATGTCATTATTTACAAATCATTAAACATCTCTGGTCTAGAATCACTAAAATTGCTGTGTTTTCAAATTTAATGAAGACTACACACCAAAACACTGCATAGAGACCGGATCTCAGGAAGACTTAGTTCACCACGCACTCTACAAGCAGAATCCATTTGAATTTACACAGGAATAGTGGTGCACTATACAAGACAACAGCCTATGGCCGATCCCGTGGAAGACCCTGTGGTCTGCAGAAAACTGACAGCCCGATGGCCTATAGTTACATCCTCAACACCATATCAGGACTTTGATTTGGAAAATACGACTTTGATTGACCGATCGACACCGGAGAGTTACCCGCGCCCACAGGCCGTCAATCATAGCAACGCAAAACAAGGGAATATTCTTTGGGTACGGCATGAAACACAAATCAAAAAAGTGCAAAAAAAGGAGGCAATTTTCCTGAAGATCCGGCATTCACTTTACAAAAACTGATCCACATAGCATCTTCCCCCTCGAGCGCCAACGATCGTCAAGCAGTTTAAGATTTTTAAGTCCGTCAAATAAAAAAAATACTCATGTTTCCACCGGGGCCATTTGTCCGTGGACTTTTAAGAAGGTTCCGTTCTCTGTGACCTATATTATATATGATCAAAACAGATGGTGTGTATTCACAGCATACAGTATATCCACATACTTTTTCTCTTTTTGAAATTTTGTTTTGTGTTTCTAATAATCTTGTAGCACCTTATTTTCAGTGCGGCCGTCAGTTAAGCTACTAGAGAAGTAATACTTAATATATCTAACAAACGTTTAATTGGTATTCTTCATAACTCTGCCAGGGCATTGTTGAACACCTACCAGCCCTGAATATATATTCCGGTCCAGTATGCACGAGTATATGTAAATTTAAACTGTGTACACATGTAACAATTACAAGGACCAGTTTTATCCCCCAATTCAGCATAAGTCAATTACCCGCACACATTCACATTTATATGTTTACCCCGTTATTTATTTATTTATTTGATTGGTGCTTTACGCCCTACTCAAGAATATTTCAGGGCCAGCATTACGGTGGGAGGAAATCGGAGGAATCCACGACCATCCGCAGGTTGCTGGCTGACCTTCCCAGCATAAAACTTACAGCGAGCGAATTGGTGGGAGGCTTCCTTGCCTTTGCGCTGCGCTAACGCGCTAACCGACTGTGCCACGGAGACCTTCACATGAACTACTAAAAACCACAGGATTGACTCAAAAGGTTCATTTTAACCGCATCGTTCCATATTTTTGTCTGGTTTCGGGGCTCGGATAATGCTACCCTACGGACTAAACGGCCTGCATAACGAGTAGCTTTATACACTAGTGTAGCAGACAAGTTATCTCGACACCAGGCTACGTAAACTCCTGCGATAAAACAGACGGTATTCGGCTTGAGGTGTAATTAAACCCAGTCATAACTCTTCAGAAAATTTTTGACGATCATGTTACACTATTTACTTTAACATCCTGATATGGTTTGCGTGGATAGTGACGATTTTCGGCGTTTGGAATGATTCATGGCTGTGCCATAACACGGACTGTGCGGTGTAGTCAGTCAGACAGATTCCTCGTTCTCACTGAGGTATTTTCATCGCTCTTCCCCAGTAGATAGCGATAAATTGAGAGGCGTAGTCATCCATCGGTCATTTCAATGGTCAAAAACTTGCGGTCATCAACCATGCACGCACCAGAATGCATTTGATGATGGTAAACGGGGTCGAAACTTTCTGATACTGATTATGCAAGACTTCTCGAACAGGGGAGTTAACTCCAGAAACCATCTTCCATGGGATCCGTGAGTGGTGGATGACATGGGCACTTACATCCTCAACTAATTAATTGGGAGGATAACTGCAGAATGCGATTGCTTGCGGCGATAAATAGCCCTTGTACAGCTTTAATTTGCAAATGAACACGCTCACTGTGAAAAGAGGCGGGTAATCACGATACCGGTATTGACATTACAGTCACGTAATGAGACTTGCTGCTCATTGATAATAATAATACGCATGCGTGCAGCGTGTATCCCTGCAGGCCATCTGTATGCACAGTACAGTTCACGGGACTAATTGTGTGATTAATCATATACTTAGTTTACTTTCCGTCTCAATCATGTGAATCACGATTAAATGTGTACTTATCATATGTAAGCATGCATATGTGTAGTAGTTCGAAGTCTCCAAATCGCATGCAGAAGCCATGCAGAGACTACATCTACAACCAGGCCTACAGTAGAAATGAGCGGATGGAAACGCCATATACGACATGTTCCATGGATTATACTCTTTTAAATACCGGTAGTACATGATTTGAAAAACTTACCCGAGCAAAAATTCGACCACTTCCCAATGTGGTAATCGAGATAGCACAATACACTTGGTTGGATTTTGTTAAAGTGTCGAAACGGTATTTCTTGTCAGTTAATGTCCCTTTAAATTCCAACAACATGCTGTTTCTATTAACATGTGGTATGGATGTTTATCACCATAGAACACTCTTTTTAAATGCAAGTTCAACATCTGTTTGACACGATGCTAAGTATATATTTAACTTCATTTCACCGAGAGGACGCCAACACTTTGCAACATTATAAAACGTTATTTTATATGAAGCGTGGCCGAGATACATGTACTTTGTATCCATTGTGAATTGTATTTTAGGGCATTGGTAAACAACTACTTGAAAAACAAAGTCAGGTCACTCAAGTATGCCTTAATGGTGAATAAAGGATATGGCGTGATTTATTTTGAATACAAAGACTTTATTCTTCTAAAAAACTGACCATCTTCCTGTTGATGCACAACCTACGTCGTTAAACATCTCCGTGAACAGCATTACTAAACGGTGGCAATCTTTACCATTTTCACAATTAACATTAACTCCTAGATAAGAAGAAAATATAAGTTTTAACATTAAACTAACTGAATGTCTTTTATCAAATCAAATGAATTAGGACAAGTAACCACCAGTGAGAAATATCCACCCTCCATGCTTGGGCCAGCAATGTTTCCTAAAATTTGAAATAAGTTTAATCAGAAAGTTTAGCAAATGAACAACCTTATTTATATATAATATTTCATATGATGAAATTTAAAAAATCATACTAGAGACATATATATACAATAGTAGTGTTTAATGTTACTCACAGGTTGCATTCCTATTTTTTAACCTGGGTCGAACCGGTATGACGTCATAAAGGTGCCAGGTTGGCAAGGTGCCAGTGCAGGTGTTGAACACCTGGTGGTCGCGTGGATGTGTGATGTAAGGAGTTTGGCAAGGTGCCAGTGCTACAGTACATGCAGAACTGGCAGTTTAAAATTGTTAAAGTTTTTGAAGGCTTGAATACTTTATTATAAATTATATTAAATTATTATATAAATTATATTATATTAAATTATACATTGAAGTTTTGTTTCATTATGAATTATTCGGATGCTTGGGCTAGGGTGAGGCTTGTGTTGAAATTAAAAAGGTTGTTGTAAGAATGAATGGAGGGACTGATTTTTTGGTTTGTTATACATACATGGACAATCACAGACAATCAAAGAAAAACAAAATAACGAGACATTACACAAAACAGATTTGCACTCAGCTTTGACAGATCACTTTCGGTTGAATTGGAAGGCCAGTTTTCGTGCTAAGACAATCAAAAAGTAGAAAAAAAAATAACGAAACATACATACATGAAACGTAGGTTGTGCTCACATTCTGAAAGATAGTTTCGGGAGGTTTGTTAGTCCTGAAAAAAAGGACTCTTGGAAGAGGTTTTTTTTCTCCCCAGAAAAATTGGAGTTTCGACGACCATGGCGGTTCGACCGCCATCAGCCGTTCTCCATGGCCCCCGTTATACTGTTAATTCTACCACGGTGCTCTCCAGCCACGTAGCCTGCTTCATAACTTTTCATCTGGCCGTAAATCCAGCATTTTGTATGTATGTTTGCAAGTGTTACTGTCCGTTTATATAATATTTCCACATCCAGAAAATTTTGGCATATTAATTTACACATACATCTTCACAAAACGTCGCAACTATAGGTATAAACCTATCTGTGTGATTGCCAATGAGTAGTTATGACATCTTTTCACTGGGGTAAATTTGGGCCATTCTTCAAGCCATCATTATTTCTCATCAGCAAGAAGGACCCTGACAGAACCTCATCACCATTAAATGATAATGGGGATCGGTCATCAGCATTTGTCATTACCAATAAATGGTAATGGGATTGGTCATAACCATTTCTCTTCACCAATTATTGGTGATGACACCAGCCCATAACCAATCATTGGTGACGGGCCATCAGCACTTTCCTAGCTGTATAGGAAAGAAATTTCTGATAATGAAGCTGATGCGTTCTTCGGCGAGTTGCTCTTCACGACTAGACCATTGGGTTGACAGAAGTGGATGTCTGCTTATGAAATGAGTGATGTTACTGGCACCAGGCCGATATAAGAGGTCGTAACTGAAGCCCTGCAGCTTCAAGTTCCAGTGTTCCTTGTTGGTCGGTGGACGTGACGTTGTTCTTGTGAATAGCGGAATCAGCGGCTTGAATTCAGTGACAGAAGTAAATGATACCGGCACAGGTACAGGTGGTGGTGGAGAATTCCCCATGTCATGGCCATGGCGTCTCGTTCAGTTTGGCTATATCGCTTTTCAACGTCAGCCAGCAAGCGACTTACGTACAACATAACCTTACTGCCAGATTTGTCATCTCTCGGAGTCAATATTGCACCTAATCCAGCGGGACCTGCGTAGCCTACTAGTTCGGTTGGTTTGGACGGGTCGAAATACGCCATCATACTTGTCTGCAGTCAGCGCAGCTTTCATCGCGACAAATGCTTGGTCTTCACATTCTGCGCATAGAAAATCAACATTTTGCTTTGTCAGATGGCGAAGTGGCTTTGAAAGCGTAGCTAGAGCGGCAATAAATCATGAACAATACTGCACCATTCCGAGAAAGCTCTTGATTTCAGTCACCGATTGAGGACGTTCAGAAATGCGTATGGCATCAACTTTCTTGAGATCTGAGGCGATATCGTTCTCCGAGAACACATACCCGTAAAACTCGATATGAGAGAATAATGTGACGTTCACGTTCAATGGCCTGATTTGCAGTTTGCATGCCCACACAAATCCCGATTCCAGACGGATTTTTCGGTTTTTCAGCGACTCTAATTGGTAAAACCCATGGCGTAGGCATATCACCAACGCGCTCAACATTGTCAAGCTCCAGGAGGCGATCACGTTCACCTGCGGTGCGTTCCCGGAGATGGAAGGGTAGACGTTGGTGTGGCTGAGCGGCAGGCGAAACAGATTCATTAACATGAAGTTTGGCTTGCACACCTTTCAGTTTGCCCATTCCTGTCAGGCGATTATTCAGAGCCAATACTATTTATTTATGTATCTGATTGCTATTTTACACCGTACTCAGGAATATTTCACTTATACGACGGCAGCCAGCATTATGACGGGGGGTAACCGGGCAGGGTCCGGCGGAAATCCAAGACGATCCGCAGGTTGCTGGCTGGCCTTCCCACATACGGCCGGAGAGGAAGCCAGCATGAGCTGGACTTGAACTCACAGCGACCACATTGGTGGGAGGCTTCTTGGTCATTGCGCCGCACTAGCGCGCTACAACACGCGACAATAATCCGTGTGGAAAGAAAGGCTTAAACACAACCATTTCTGAGTAAAGTAACGTTCCCATAACCTCGCCAAAGAGCAGAAACAGGAATGAGCTAACACTTTCAAACCAATAGAATGTGTCCAAGGCGTTGAACAGTTGCTCAAATCTGTGACGTTGGAAGGGCTGTATGGCTGCTTGTGCAAGCATGCAGTTGTATTACTAAAACAACAGTCTTAAATCACCTCACTGGGTTGCCATTAGGCTAGAGTTTTATGAACAGGTTCCATCAGGTTAATTTGGCCAAGAAGAAAATAAAACACCAGTTTAAGCTTTCATGGAGCATAATGAATTTTCAAGTTTAAAACAAATAGGTATTTGCATGTACCTCAAACAGACCTTTCTGGGTCATTGGAAGCCCTCTTTACATGTGTGTGTGTGTCTGTGTCTCTGTGTGTGAGAGAGTGAGTGAGTGAGTGAGGGAGCGAACGCTTGGGGTTTAACGTCGTACTTAACAGTGTTTCAGTCATAAACCGACGAGGAGTGCTTCTGGTGTGTACTTATAGTGTGTCTTCTTGTGGCAGGGCGAGTCCATGCCACCAAAGTGATGCCTCCACTGGAACATCATGCCGAAGACACCAGGCATGAAACCCCACCCAGTCACATTATACTGACACCGAGGCAACCAGTCCTGTCTCCTTGCTCTAACCTGTCAATGCTGAGCGCCAAGCGAGGCAGCAAAAAGTACCATTTTTAAAGTCTTTGGTATGACTCGACCCAGGTTTAAGCCTGAATCTCCCGGCCTCGACGTGGACGTTCTAACCACTAGACCACCGAGGCTGTCTAGTCTGGTTGAAGTATAGCCTTGAATAACTTGATGTTTTATTTCCCGTGACATATCGGTAAATTCACAACCAGCACCTAACTGTCGGAGTCTGGTAACGTAGGCATTGAGAATCTCACCATGATTTTGCTGGGCATTTCCATGGGCTACGTGTTGTTGTTTCGTGGGCTACGTGTTGTTGTTTCGCGAACAGCCTTGGCTTCACAAGTTACATTAAATTTCTAGTAAAGCACTCGTTGACAATGAATTCAGCAGACATCTCGATAGACAAAGACTCAACTGGCCTCTAAATTAATTCATTAACCACAAGACTAAGATGTGGATGACATAATTGTTTACTTGACTCACTGATTCATCCCACAGTTGAAAATAAAAGGCACACTTGCATAGATCTGAAAATGGAGACATATTACAGCCTCTTGTAAATGTATATTGCCTAATGCTAAAAACTGTGCACGGCTGCTTGAGCAACCTACCCAAGCAGTTGTATTAACTATAACAGTCTTAAATCACCTCACCATATTGCCATTAGCGTAGGGTTTTATGAACACATTCTATAAGGTTAATTTGGCCAAGAAGAAGATAAAACACCAGTTTACGCTTTCATGGAGCATAATCAATTTTAAAGTTTGACATAAATAGGTTGATGCCTTTACATTTTAACTGGAGGCGGGACAATTCCTGAATAAAATTAATTTGCAAATGAATTAATGACGAATTTTGTCACAAATAATGCTGCTCCACCTAGTTTGGTCTTTTTCTATCCTTCTATTTTTGAGATGGTTGTGTGATGAAATACTTTCATTTCTCACTTCTTTTTGAACATAATGCTGTGAAACTTGGCACATATGTTGCTATTTACTTACGCTAAGCAATTTCCCATGAATTTTTTATATCTTTTTTAGTTTTAAAGATATCACTAAAAGAGGGCCGAAGTTTCAAAAACCTTTTTAAACTTTTAACTGTAAATGATTACTCAGAGCAATCTAAGATGAATATTAAAAGTCTGTGGGACCTATGATCAATAGTTTGGGTTACACAAAGTTTACTGTAAAGGGTTCTAGTATCTTTAACACTATACTCCTCACTTCAAAGGTTTCAACGACTGGCCAGGTTTAGGAAAAGTCCTTTTAACAGGTTACAATAAAGGCCACGTGACTGCTGATCAGCCAAGCTTGCCACACACCACAATTAATTTCCCATTTATTTACATGTTAACATTTGGCCTCAAAGCACTGTCCCTAAATCTGCAAGCCCTAAACCCTCTGGGCCTGATAATCTTTGCCCTGTAACACAACTCCAGTCAAATTCCTGACAGCGCATAACCAATAAATTTTTTCACAAATGTGACAAACAGCTGACGGGTCAAAGTCAATCAGAAATCAGTGAACCCTGATTTATCACTACTACTGCCTAGTGTTCATCCGTCTCTACTTCCTGAAAAACACACAAATTTATACCTGGAATAAAACTTTCAAGCTTGTCCTAAAAATGATATCCCCAACAAGCAGAAAAAAATGAAAAAGGGCTGCCCAGGGGAGCAAAAGAAACTATCTGTGTAAACATCCCGACACGGAAGTGGTGTGTAGCGAGCAACGCAGTGAGACTGCCATTTCGGATGACAGAGTCAGACAGAGTCCGATAGGCTTGCGAAGACACTGGGTTCAGTGACAGGACAATATGAGGTGGAGTTTTCAGCGCATTTGAGGACTTGTCTGCTGATGAGATGAAAGAACGGAAACAAGAAAAGAAATTCTGTTATTTGCAGAAATACATTAAGGCGTGATTGATAGCGCTTAGTCAGTAAACTCAGCATGTAGAGTAGAAAAACGAGTGGTTTAATAAGCCAGGTAGTTGTTTCAACTACACATGACCGGACTTCCTTCGCTGAAAGATAAACCGACCCTCGTGGCTGTGTTTAAGGTATTGTAACCGTAGGCAGTGACACACGCTTCGTCCCATTTCGTGAATTGTCTGTGTGGCATTTAAGACTATGAGTGGGCTCTAGGGGTGTTTCAAGTGGAAAACTCTGTGAAAAACACAGGAAAAAAATTATACCTGAGCTCTACTCTGGCCAGTTGCCTAAGTCTGTAATATTAAGAGATAGACATGAATGGCAATGTGCTTTTGTTTGTCTAGGGTATGATGCGTTCTGCTCATGCATAATTATGCGCAACTCGAAACCGCTATATCGCTTATTGTCCATTGTGGTCTCAGATTATTGACATCTGGCATGAAGAGGAGTCCAAGAAACTCTTAATTTCCCCCAAACTGATACGCTTCTGGTATAATTCAATATTCATGAAGCCAATATAAACAGGCTGGTGTGTATTTATGAAGCAATGTTTTTCATATATACGCAGCCTGTATATGAAGACATTGCCAAGGCCTATCGTCATTTGAATACATTGTAAACTAATAAAATACCAAGCCAAGGAAGAAAATTAAGGTTGTATTTTAATTTATATTTCTTGTGATAGACCCCTTGAATACATAGGTTTATTAATACCCTCAGTCCAAGCTATTTATATATTGCCCTGCCTCTCTTGTTGGAACAAGACAGCAGACAGCTAACCTAGCACCGCTGAATATCGAATCACTCAAATCTAACACTCGGCAGTTAGTTTGTGAACCATTTATTCGGGGTGGGAAGCGGTAAAGGCTACAATGTCACACACACGCAAGGGACAATACTTTGAAGAGAATAAATCGTAATTATCAAGAGTTAGCTCCCTTGTATTCATTTATCGGGCGTGAACCCTGGGATATACGTGTGCCGGTACTATTCAAATTATAATAAATCACAGTCTGAATATCTCAAATTACAACTACAAAAACGTCTGTAATTTTACGTTAGAAACATAACGTGTGGCCGAATATAGCCATATTCATGATCAACTTCGTAAGTGTCCTCTACTAAAGCCTGTAGGCTAAAAGTGAGGGATTTGCAGTATATGTTGTTGTTGTAAAGTTCGAATGTTTTTCTCCTCAGGATTCTCTGATATCAAACACACACAGTTCACAAACTCAACTCGTAAACAAGAGACTGTCATGAAAGTTTCTATACGCAAACGTCACTCACGCTGTGGTGGGCTCATCGTGAAGCCCCATCGTGTTCTCGCGGGGTTGACACAACTGCCCTCCGTGGGCGGGCATAGGCATGACATCAATATTCAACAGGTACGTCAATATTTAATATGGTAGCCCAACTGCATGAATTACAGGCGTACAAGCCAACTCCCGTGCACACTATGTGATACGCCTTCTTCGGCTTTCACCTAGGTCTATGTAGCCTATATCAGTCTTGTCTGTCAAGCAATGCAGACAAAGAGAAATAAAACACGTGTCACTATATTACTTTGGTTATTATATGTACGTGTGTGATTCCATTTGTGTCTTTGTCGTCGTTCAAAGGCTTTTACATATAGAGTGTGGCTCCATCTACAAGCACCTGAGTATAGTGCTATCTGATCAGTTTGGATCCTACCGCAATGGCAAGAGAGGTGTTCAAGAAAGTCATTCTCCATATTATTAAAGTAATCTGACAGTTAAAATGTATCTATGTCTATAGTACTAGAGAATATCCAAATTAGAAAAGTGAACTTCGTAACACTATGTGTATTGCTATGTGCCCTAGGCGTCAGCCAAGATAGTGGAGCCCCGTTTTGGTGGAGGCTATGGCGCGTATTCCACGCTACCTACAGCGCATGTGTAAATAAAACACGTGGAGGAAAGTCAAGAGTACACACTCAGAAAACGCTGACGTCATTACATGAATATTCAGAAGTCCTGCTAAATTCAGGTAATCGTTGGCCTCACGATAGCCATTCCCAGTCAGTAACAGAAAGCGCCTGGGAAGGATTATCATTTGTGAGCAAGGGCAGATCTTCTAGAGTCGCATTCCAGAGCAAAAATGGCACAGTTTTGGAGCCTTGTTGTTGGTGCATTAGTCTTTGTGGCATATGGTGAGTACTTGAAGATGCGGCTGTTGTATTTGCCGTCAAATTTTTGGTTATCATGCGGTAGCCTAGGCCTATCTCAGTAGCTGTACAGTGAAGCAGTGCGGACTTCCCTCGCTGGAAAGGCCCTTTGTGAAGTAACTTGACTATGAACCTCAACACAAAAGAATTCGCGGGCTTCAACCTTCAGGATATGCACACCAGTAACTCGAGTGGCCATACCGAGATAACCATCTTCTTACGATTATGCATATACTAGATGCTTAGAGAAATGGGCCTTCATCAAATTATATGACATGCTGAGCTGTGCTTATGTTGGTTACGGTAATAGTGAGAGCTTGCAAACGCCTTCCAAAGAAAAAAATGATAATAAATAACCCGAGAGGTCCGATGACTTCTTAAAGTTATAGGCCTAATCTCTACATATTTATATAGGTAGTGTTAATGCAGAAGAGTGGATATACTCCAAATAAATGGAGAATTAGTAACGTTGATGTTTAAATGTTTCAAAATGATGCTTTTTTGCAATTTTCTAAGCTTATTGTGGATTTACCAGATCTAGGAGTCCAAAAAGTTAATAGTTGGAGCATACCATCAGTAGGAGAGCTGCAGTATTCTCTATCAGCTGCAGACATGCATAGTCTAAGTGTTTCGAGAGCTGAATCTAGGGTATTTATATGTTTATATTGTTGCCAGTTTGGTTTGAGAACATTTTTCATCACAGTGATGGCAACAAAATTATTGTGAATGGTTGGAGTTTGAAACATGACAGATTTTCCCTTTTTGTAGAGAGCTCTATTTCTTAAGAAAATAAGTAGAGTGTATCATTTGGGGAATTTCACCAGTTCACGCAGGTTGAGACGAGACAAGGGAGGTGCGTAATTTTACGTTAATAGATCAGGCCAACTCAGTCAGAACTCCTCAGCGATAGAAGTTTGAAGCCACAGAAACCCACAAGCATGTTCTGAGTGAATGCCGTCTGTGCAATTCGAGATCGAGGACATCTGGGCACTTCACCCACTTAAAACAGCCATAAGGGGACAATGGGGTGAAAGATAACATGGGAAGGGATAGGAAAATAAGCAAATGAAAAACACTGGACAATAGTCCGAAAACTGCAGCTGGTAATGACCTGAAATTACAGTATGTTTTACTTCAGAACAATCAGCATAGCATGTGTAAGTTATGAACATTAACAATCCCAAGTTTTAGACTTTTCACCACGGTGTCCGTATGAGCAAAGACCCTTGGTCCTGAATTGCTATAAAATACTGTCTTCTGCCAGTTTGTTAGTTTGTGAGGGTCCCCACTCACCCCCCCCCCCCACTCTTGCATCATTCGGCTTCAGCTTGAGACTCAAGAAATGCTGACTCATCTAATGCACATGCCTGGCATGGTGGTAAGAGCATCTACCTTGAGATCAGAAGATCCTGGAACAATCTCAAGTCTCATCATACCAAAGACTTTAAAAATGGTACTTGTTGTTGCCTCTCTTGACAAGGTTAGAGCAAAGAAACATGACTGGTCGGCCCCGTGTCAGTATAATGTGACTGGGAGCGTGTGATGTCTGGTGTCTTCGGCATGATGTTGCAGCGGTAGCAGCACTTTGGCGGCAAGAACTGGCCCTGGCACAAGAAGACATAGTATATATATGTATATTTTAATGACTCCTCGTCATATGACTGTACAATTGTTAAGTACGACGTAACACCACCTACCATGCAGAGGTACATAAGATTTTTTTATGGTAACCTAAAACAGGTTTCGCAAATTTAGGGTAAAATGGTATGGTGACCTGTTTTCAGATGCACAGATCGCAATTATAGAAACGTAAGGTAACCTTTATGGCAACCTATAGGTTTCCTTGATGTAATTAGTATGTCTTCAGAGACAGAATAAATGTTCTCAAATCTGAATGATAGAATTAAGTTGATATTATTTAACTTAGAAAGCACTGTATCATTTGCATATCAGTCAGTGAAAATAGGTAAAAAAATTCTGTATCATAACTTCAGTCTCCTAACATTAGGCTCCCTGTCTCCCTCTCAGCCTGTTAGCAGTGTGATGCTTGGAGATTTTCTTTTAACCAGACACTTGTGCCTGGCTCCCACCTTTGCTTTGTCAAGCGGGTTTCCACACAATTTGTATCAGGCTACCTTCATAACCCGACTCCAGCCTGACAAGAATGGGAATGTATAACCGCAACATAACTCCTGAACACAATCTTTCGTCAGTCTCCTGGTCAAACTGGACCCCCTCTCTAACATGCCTTGAGTAACTGCAATTGACAGGCAAATTTCAAGGACTTAAAGAACTTCCACAGTCCTCTGCTTCATTCTCAGCCACCTTCTTCCACGATATAAACATGTCCTCGATATTTACATATTTCTGGCGGACAGTTGTATTCACTTGTTTTCACAGTTCGAGCAAGTAAGGCTCACTGCTACTGTGTAGCAGCAGGCGTCCATCATCAAGCCGGAAGTTTCTCACCAGACGGCCTGGTATCTTGTCAGTGTATACCTATTGTCTTATCAAGGTACGTGGCCTGTGTGGTAAGGGATGTCTGGGAGGACACGGGGACACCTGCTGACCTTGTACTAGCTCATTAGCTGTTTTCACTTGTCACGGACCAGTGGACCTACATCTGCCATACGCATAAATAAACAACACAGAAATAACACCACGCAGCCAAAATTGATTCTCTCCTTGGTTTTCTTTAACATGTATAAAAATTCAAGGCGAACGATTTTACCTTTGTGGTAATCGCTTACAAGTTTCCTAAACTCAATTTTGCAAAACTGGTAGGAGAATGCATTGAGTCATTAACCATAACCTCGCATCCCTGCCATGACAACACATTTAAGTGTACTTCACGAAACAGATGGCTGACATCATATTGCTGGTACTTACATGTAGATCACACATTCATAGTCCACAGTGTGGGACCACTTCGGTTGCCTGGTGTTCAGAGCCTCTGCCTCGGGTTGGGAGATCCAGTTCAGGCATACCAGAGACTTTGGTACTCCATTAGCCCTCATCACTGACAGGTTAGAGCAAGGAAATTGGACCAGTTGGCCGGTTGTGAATATTATGTGACTGGGTGGGGCGTCGTGCCTGGTGTCTTCACCATGATGTTTCAGTTACAGTTGCCTTTGGCAGCATGGGCTCTCCCTGCCGCAAGAAGACAGTATGTACAGGTTCTAAGGACCCCATATTTGAAAAATTATTGAGCACAACATAAAACCCAACCATACATACATACTACTGTGTAGGTGGTAATCCATTGAACCTGTTATAAAGTGTAGGGATTGGCTCCCTTGAAATACACACATATATGTGTATTGCATAGCCTCAGGCCAAGAAAGCTCATACTCTCTCTGCAGAAATACTATAGATGAAGAGTGTTGTGGTGATGCTGACACATGTAGTTAGAGTACTTTACTGGGTGCATAAACTTGAGCAGATCCAGTTTGTTATTATTTTATTTTATATTTTACAATCTACTGTCCACTCACTCCTTTTAGACACTATGAATGATACATGCACAATAGACTCTATATGTTTGCAGGGTATACTTAAGAAAACAAAGCTGGTCAGATTAAAAATGCGTCTTAAACTAAAATGTGCGAGCTGTCTCCATTTTATCAATTTTCGGATACTACTTCAGTATTCGTAGGTCGAAACCCTGAGCAGTACCGGTTCTGTGGTCATGCTTTTGGTGGTACACATGATTAAGTTAGAACATTGTAAGCATTGAACTGAAACTTTAAATATGCCAGTGGGGCCATCATTAAAAATATGTTTTTTGCTGGTGAAAAAAAAAAGGCCCTACTTTGAAGTTTTCATTGTGTTTTAAATGCAATTTCTTTTAAATTTTTCTCTCAATGTTAATGTCTTTAAAATCCTTGCCTATTTCATTAGCATAAGTAAAATAAAACATCCTTACCAGGGGCCCCTAGTTTTTGTGGAAGGGTTGTGTTACCAGCAACAAATAAGTTTTTATGGATGGCCTGTATGGTGGTAAAGAAAATTTCAAACTCACAGTTCTGACTACCTACATCTACAACATCATTATCATAGCAAACATTGAAGGTCAGCCCTGTTGTCAGTTGCAAAGACCCAGTACCATGTACTGTCCTACAAAGCTAGGTTGTCCACAGGTTTACTCACTGTAAATGACCTACAAATCCCCCCCTCCCCCCCCCAAAAAAAATTGCATGTTTACAGGCAAATAAATGGCACATTATGTTACTGTTAGAACAAACTCTTTTTCCATTAGGATATCAGCCCACATGTACCATCACAATAAACCTCAAAATATCTTGTTAGGGCCAGTGGAACTGTAAGGCTGCAGACAAGGCTCACTTTATACCATTCCCTGCTCTCACTGTCTGTGGGTTCTGGGTAACACCCATTAAGGGGTTCATCGCTCTCATATAACTTTTCTACACAGTCTGACACCTGTTGAAGAGCGCTTGTCTTCTTCCAACACGCAGGTTCATGAGTAGCTTGCCAAAGGTCCCTGGTTTATACCAGGCACTCTGCACCCCTCCACTCATATTACTGACCACTATGGTAGGTGAAAACTTCTTGAGTGTACAGTAGGCTTAATCAAATGAATAAATTATACAAACACATTGTTTGTCCTTGAAGAAGTTCCTGTCATTTTAGATCAACCTAAGTGGTGGTGTTTATTCTACATACATATATATACCTGGTACTCTGTATTGTTTTGAATAAAATGCACTTTACCTCATAACAATACTCCCGCAACACTAGACGAAGTGTGTATATTTGTCGATAAAGAATCCTGTTTATATTTCAACAAAAGTCACTTATTATTTTTGTCATGTATGATGACCAAGATATCGCAGTTCAAAGTAAGCAAAAACGCCCACATGGGGAAAGCCAAACGGGCCACCATGCTCTCATTTTAACCAATCAAGTGCAGATATTTCTTTTACCCAAGAAGACCTCTGTTTCCGCTGTGACATCACCAGTTCCCAGTTCGCCACTTTGCCATACAGAAGTAATGTTGAATCAACTTTTTTCTTGTGAATATGAGACATTCTGATATACTTTAAAGCCATTTCAAAGGGAATGTGGTATTGGAATACATCTGGGATTATCCCCCAAGGTTTGAACCATGCACAACCTTGGATTGTAATAATAAAGGGGACCGTATTTCGCACACAAAAGTGTGTCTTGCCCCTAATACTGAAAAGCAGAGGGTATGGATGACACAGTGTCGTGTTTCCAGTTCCTCTAAAATTGCATATTCCATGGCCTCAGAAGAATTCCAGATTAAAAAGTCATTTTATAGAGTTACCAAGCACATCATAAGAAATAGCTATGCCGTCTTAGGTCTGCATGGACTTCTTCTGAAATAACTTCAGTTACATATTTTGTTGCCTTTTCTTTTAATGCTAGGATCAAATTTTATGAGTTATGAAGTCACGTCAATAAGATCATGGCCATCAGGTTTTTCACAGCCATTGCTACCTACATCATTTGTGAATTGCTTCAAGATTTTTCGAAAAAGTCATTGATTTTTAACAAAATGCTACGTTGCTAACTAACATGGTTGTTTAAATATGCTGTCAAAGAACAGGTACACATTTCACAGCATGGGTCTGTGCATGCCTTGAGCGTACTGCACTGCATCTTAGAAGCTATAAGTCTACTTCTAATGCAGCTGGACATAAGCAATCACAACAACAACGTCTGTTTTCTGTTAATTTTCCAAGTGAATCAATTCCTGCCATTGAGATAAAAAAACCATAAGCATATGTCAATCAGATACAAAAGAAAATGTGACAATCTTGCACTAGAATATCTGCTTCCTCGTTTAATTCATGACATTTTGAGACCTTTCGGACAAATTATCAGTTCAGAATACAACAAAAGCAGTAATCAAAGTGTGATATTAAAGGGTTAATATCTCAAACAGTAATGAAAATGTACTTTCCCAGGGACATCTTCTGAAAGCCTAGGTAAGAAAACGTGTAGGTGGATTTTCAGACCTCTTACCTCCTTAAAATAGAAATTACAGCCAACCTTAAAGGATTCCAGAACAATTAAACATTTCACAACTGTCTAAAACGGTGTTTCAAGAATGCCATATTTCAAAGGTCATTTGGAATTTGGAGTTGTGTCTTGGCAAGCCTCCCTCATATATATGCTACGTTGTTACGAGAATTGTTGGAGAATTTTCCAAGATGGTCAAAACAGTAGCTGTCTGAGGTGACACGAAATGAGCCAATTTGTGCTCAGAACTTGTCTTGTAAAACCACATGTTCATCACAGACCATATTGTTAGGAAAATAATAAGGAAACACTCCAGGTCACAAAGAATAATGGCTAGGTTATGCACAAAAGTTTTTACAGGTCTGAACACTTCTAGGGCCATTCTTACCGAGTGTTCTTGTGTTAAACACCCGGGCATGGTGAGAGCTACATCCCCGCTGTTTTAATGTTCAACGTAAGACTGGTAGAAAGGCTTTTGTTTCTGGAATTTATTTCCTACGTTGTGGGTGTGACAATATCACAAATGCACCACATTCAATTGCAAGTATGTGAAGTGTTCTTGGTTTATCTGGGAAATGATTTGTTTTTGTTTTTTTTGCTGGCGCACGGAGTGAGTAGAAACTCATCTCTTGCGTATAAAATGATAGGAACCTTGTTGGAAATTACTACTCGGAAATGTACTTTTGAGGAATTAAGGTAGCTCAGAAAGAAAGGCTCATTACAGCATTCTGACCTTTGATCTCCTGTTCCTCTTTCAGAAGGTGTGTTTGTGGATGCTGCTTGTCCAGGGACCAAAAATGAGGCAGAGGCTGCTGCCAAGAACTGTCTCAAGAGGATTGGAGTAGATATTGATGCACCAGCAGCTGGATCCATGGCTAACGACATGACGCAGCTGAAACAGTACTGCAAGTAAGTTCACCACAAAATGTATGAGCCAAGTCACATTTGCTGCAAGAGGCTAGTTTTTCTTTTTCAGCAATAAATGAAACCAAACTGTGTGAGTGAAATCACCCTTCTGTACGCTAAACCAAAGTGGAATGGCACAGTCTTAACCAGTGAACTGTCAGAAAGGGTACTTGATGTTAGGGCACGCTGCTTTGTCTGAACCATATCGGATGGCACAGTTTCAACCAATGAACCTTAGGAAAGAGTACTCAGTGTAAGGGCACCCTGCTATATCTGAACCATATCAGATGGCACAGCCTCAACCAATGAACCATAGGAAAGGTTACTCAGTGTAAGAGCACCCTGCTTTGTCTGAACCATACCGGACGGCACAGTCTCAATGAACCATCAGAAAGGGTACTCAGTTTTAAGGCACCATGCCTTGTCTGAACCATATCAGGTGGCAGATTCTCAACAAATGAACCGTCAGAAAGGGTACTCAGTGTAAGGGCACCCTGCTCTGTCTGACAATATAAGACGGCAACCCTAGTCCGTACGGCCTGTTTTTGCCATTTCCCTATTTGTAGCCCAGTGTTCTAAAGTGTGACTGGTTGGCATGAAGTCCACCCTGCTGTGTCTGAACCACAGGAAATGGTTCTTTGTAAGGAAAGGAAGCATAGATTTCTACATGTACATGATGGTATAGTGCAGTATATATACATAGGTACATACATGCCTGAAAAATGCTCTCACAAGAGTGAACACTATCAGGCCAACACCTAAACAAGTATAGCACTCCAGGTCAAGGTCCAATAAAATGCACAAAGGGCTGTTTTTCTAACCAGGGGAAAGATTAAATGGGGATATGAGGCATGAGAAATCTGTGTCTCTGAGTGAGTCATTTTACTGTTAATCAGGTATATAGTGTCACACCACTGGATTGGTGTAAACTTGAAAACCATATGATCAACAGTGATGACTAATCTGTATGGGTTTGTGTTGCGGGTCATTAGGCCATGTTCATTTGATTCTGTGGTTCTTGTCATTTACCATCTGTCTTGAGGTTCATAGGAGTTTCTTCTACAGTTCCATGTACATGTATCTTGTTCATCAGGTGGGCAGAACACCCCCCCCCCCAAAAAAAAAAAAGGAAAAACAGCTACGATTACTACAGATATTCACTAGTCCTCATTTTCGTTTCTGAGTAAGAGACCAGTGATTTATAACCTATATGTAGATGTACATCGATTCACACATCTCCAGGCTCTCGATTATTTCATACATACATGTATGTTATTAGCACACCTAGGTGTTGTTCCAGGTGTGCACTAGAAGTTGGGGTGTGATAGGAAACCTCAGATTTGAAGGCCTGTATTCATGTTATTATTCCATCTGTAGGATTGCATTTTATTCTTCACTGTTGGCTATGTGGGCGGCGTTTATTACATGCATCTGCAGAATTACAGCTGATTTCAAGATTATCAGTACAACACAATCATATGTGTTAAAATAGTCTTCTGTTGAGTTTGCCGCATTGTCACATCTAAGGTTTATAGCACTTGCGTGAGTGCTGCAGCCAAGAAACACAAAATCAGCTCATTTATATATGGCCCCATCCTAGGGGTTTTGAAAGTAGTGTATAACCCCCGTCATTCCATGTGAACACTGTCATAATGATGACTAATAAACAAACTGCTGCAATCTCACGAGAATGAACAGTCTCTGGTACATACATTCAGTAGTCCTGCCTTCGGCCACCATGGGGACGATGGGTTGATTAACCTACAGATACCAGCTGACATTTCCAGTATTGAGCGAGTTGATTAAAGCTCTCATTTGATTTGACTCATTCCATACTACACATACATATACATGTAACACTGATGAATCAGCTTTCGTTTGATGACTACAGATAACTCTTCAAAGGGCATCATATTGAATATCAGCAGCCTGCAGTTGGTCGTTATTGTTTGTAATTCTGGGAGGAAGATGGAAAGGTTTCCTGAAATGTTATGTGTTAAATCCACAGTACAGCAGACATTTGGAACTTAATGACGACAAGCAAAGTGCAGGAGACGGAGCTTACTACGGTCTCCACTGCCGTAGATCTGGGAATGGGGAAAACCCCTTGTGCACGTATATTTTCATTTATTTAGAGGCCTTCAAGTATGGCACAGGAATTCCCAAAAGTGGTGCTGTGCCTAAGTACTCTGTTGGTATAGGTGAAGAAATAAGGTTGAAAACAAGAATTAGTTTTGTTGCTTTTTCTGTTTTCTCAGCTGTCATCAGTGACTACATGTAGTGGTGCAAGGATGAAAAAGAGTATTGCAAGAAAAGGATACTATGTAGATTTCGAACAATTTGATCTTTCTTGGCCAAACTATGATGGCTCATCCTCAAAAAATTCATGAGCAGAACTGTTGACATCTGAGTATAAGTGGGTATGAGTCTGCATTGCCTTAGACCTATTTTTGTGAGTTCTGTCACATGCTGAATTTATCATATCAACATCAGCATTGGTGATTCACGTAGTACATGATGTTAAATGTAAAAGCAGTGAAAGTCCCCTGCCAAAGTGGATGAGGAGGTCTAAATACATAATGGAGTTTTCCAGACCTTGAGTTCCCTGTGTACATAATATACTGTCTTGTTCAGAAGCTTAGTTCCTGAGCAAACAGAAAGATTAGTTCTGTAGGAAAGTGTAGTGAAAACAGGAGACCACAGTGTGAGTGCATATAGTAGAATAGTACATGTAGTTGGTTTACTATTTGGGCAGACGAAAACTACTGTAGTCAAGTAGAGTCAGTCTAGGTATAGGTTTCTATGTAGATGTAGTGTGTCTGTATTAGGGGTCAACTTTAATTGGGAATTACTAACCTTTGTATTCATTTGTGTAATATGCATTTAGTATCAGTAGATTTGTCTAGTTTTGTAGTTTTATTTAGAAATAGTTAAATGTAGGGAGTTGTTGTGATGTAATGTAAAATAGCAAAAATGCAAACAATTTCTGTAGCAGAAATTTCACATTGAAAGACTTACATTACCATTTACTGTGTAATATTCATCTTTCACATAGTAATGTACCTCCATATGATATTAGTGTACATTTACTGGAAATGGTGTTATGACCAGCCATACAAATTACTGTTTTAATGTCAATCAAATGTTGTGGTCAACTGGTGGCCCTTTTCCTTTAGTCATACTAAGAGGTTCTATAAGTTGCGATGCTTGTTGCACTTCATTAGAGGGCGGCTGCAGACAACCCAGTTTATAGATAAATTTTGCGTGTGGCTCCCATGGTACTGGTGCAGTGTTAGATGATTGGGTGTGAACAAGCTGAAACTTTTACTGTGTGGAGTTTTTTTACCTGGTCTTTGCACCAGAGAGTACTTATGGAGTGTGCACATAGGACAAGGTGACTAGTGCTCCACATAGTTGAGAGGGTAGCTATGTTCAGTTGAATGTGAGTGGGCAGGATGTTCTCCCAGCCCTACCACAGCTCCATTGCTTCCCTGGATCACACTACCATTGGGACTTAGCACAGAAAGGGAATGCATTCATCCACTGTGACCCTGGATGTCATGGTCAATACCAGCTCCTTTGCCAGTTCCCATAACAACCAGTTACAAAGTTAGGGACTCTCACCCATCCTGTTTGCTTGGGATCAAACTTGCATCATGCCTCTGATGTGAGGCACTTAAGTGAGCCAGCCGTTGGAATGCTGCAGTCTTATCTAGCTTTAAATATGAATGTGTACTTGCTTATGTATATATGCATGTTAGTGTATGTATAAATATATATATATATATATATATATATATGTGCAGGCCTGGATTCACCAACCTTTGTGAAAATCCAGTGAAAACTAGATTTTTACACATTTTGTGGTTATCTTTCATCCTTAAGGATTTGATTTCTGCATGGCTAATTCCTTTTATTGAGGACAAAATGTACACACTTGACTTAGGACGACAAATGTTTGTTTAAAGTACAGTAACTCGATGTGATGCCAGTGCACTGAAACACTTACGTGTGTGGCACATGTATGTGAAGTCCACTCTAAATTTCATGTGTTTGACATAATATTCAGAGGGGGCAAAGAGCCTAAAATTGTTTAATTTATCATAAAATTATGTTTTAAAGTAGAAAACCTTAATGATTGTGACTTTCATGTAAATGTTAATGTAGTCCATAAAAGAATTCTTTGTGTTAAACTACATGTATATTTAGTTTATTGAGTTTAAAAAAAAAAAAAGCCTCATTCTCTCTCCTGTATTCACTCCATTTTAATTGGTCTTTGTGTCCCCAAAAACCATTACATTTCACACCTACTATGAAACTTCAAGGTTTCTGAGAAATTGGATGATGGGCAGACTCAACAGTGCCAACATAATGTTAAATGAGGTATTCTAAATTTTAATTTCTGGAAAATAAAGTTTTAAAAGGGCTTTGTGGAATCAGCCTCTTATAATTAACAGATATTGGTAGTTTTACCCAGCTGAAAAATTGCCGGCGATGTACAAATATACAAATTGAATAGAGACGACCTTTCAAACAACATTGGATGTGTCTTACAACATACCAACCGATACATTTACCTCCCTGAATAATATTATCATGGTGTTTATTCCTCCAAGTAAAAGAATTTGAACTCGTATTTTTGGTAGATTTGCTAAATTATCATTCATACAATTTATACAGAGGTGAAATATTAGGAATTTCTTCTGTGATGAAATTGTTATTTCACATAATTCATACATATTACTTTTGCGGTTATATTTTTCCTGCTTCAAACCTAAATGCCATGATGTAGGAAAAAGAAACATTTTGTTTCATAACATTGCAGTGTGAGCTCAGAAGTATTACCTCACAAATCATGTACAGTAAACTTTATACATTTCTACCTCATGCAACAGTAAAACATGTTCATAGGCACCTCACTGAAATATCTGGGTCAGTTGCAGTGACCTAAGCTTGTCGTTGATTGGTCCAGTATTCATAATTATGCAGAGGGAGCCAAAGAGATCAGCAGCATAAGATACGCCATTTTTACATTTTCTAAATATTGAGGGTTAGAATAGACTATTTAATACCTTTGTCTTGGCATTTGTTGTGTAACCCGATACGTCAGAACCTTGTTTCATGCTTCGCCCCATGCCTTAAGTGCTGTGCATTCTCAGGATTTTACTCGATACGACACAAGGTACATGTACACAGCAAACACTGCGGTAGCGGCATTCAACCCTTAAATAAGGCTCTGGTTTCTGTTGTGTATCATCTGACTGTTAAATGCACAGTGATACATGTAGCAAGCAAGTAATCCCTCGTGTCTTACTGTTTGTACACAACAACCAGGGAACACGGGATTATGTGCTACAAGTTTAATTTGTGGCTTCCCTACAACACCAGTACAACATTCTGAGCAAGTCATCACTGTTGCCAACTTTGAAGGTCGGCATATGTTTTTTTTATGGGCTACAATAAAATCTAATGAAATTGTTGTGGGCTCTTGTCTAACTGACTGAAAATCTGTCAGCAAGAAGAGTTGGTTAATTGTGGCTCAGTGTCTGCACAGGTTAGTGTGGAAACTTTCGGTCTTCAGTTTAGGATGGAGGTGGTAAAATAATCAACAAATAACAGAGTATTACAAGTAAACGTCATGCTTGCTTCTTCTGGGCGTACGTGGGGAGGGCTGCCAGCAACCTGCGGATGGTCTGGGTTACCTGTGGGCCATGGCTGAAATATATTCTTGCCTGGGAGCCTCTGTGGTTGTGGGGGTTTGCGTGCCAGCACGGCATTATGACCCTGTGCCTCTCAACAATGCGGTCGCTGTGTGTTCAAGTCCAGCTCATCCTGGCTTCAGCTCCATTCTTGGATGACAAGGTCCGCAAGCAAGCTGCGGATGGTCTTGGGTTTCCGACGAGCTCTCGCCGGTTTCCTCCCACCATAATGCTGACCCATGTCGTATAAGTGAAATATTCTTGAGTATAGCGTAAAACATTAATCAAATATATAAATAAATATTCTTGCATGGGTTGACAAACACAATCAAATAATTCAGATGATACACAGGTAAAATTGTTGCAAAGGAAAAAGATTGCTGTCGTAATCATCAACGCTGGTGAATGTGAATGAGCTTTTAAATTGTAGTGGCAAATTTTCCTGATGTAGAGATGTGAAGCCCTATATGTCCATACTGTGCATAGTAGTAGTGCACCGGAAAAATCTTAACCTGTGAGCAAGGAACCATGCCAAGATGCTGTAATGGTTTCACCATGGTACATGTAACTTTCCTATACAGACCTGTAATGCTGCCATGGAAACAACACCATAAAGAAGTCTAGCTGCTTGCAAACCACGAACTGACCTGCCCCAGCTATTAGCTCCCAACACTCAGCTTTCACTTGGCTTATACATATATAGGCCGGCAGCTCTAGACAGCTGTGATTGTTGGGCTTGTATTCACCTTTCCTTTGTATATTTCCTTTGCACCATAAGTAGTATACATGTAAGTGGAACTTTGGGTAGGAGTTTTTCAATCCTGGAATATGATTAGAATTTATCGATACATTAGGCTCAATTATTAGAGTGCTTGAATTCGGGTCAGGGGTCCCAAGTTCAAATCCCACAGTAAAATCTTGAGCCCTGTTACTGCTCAGTTAGGATGGTTTCAGCATTGTCAATGTGATAAGTTTGCTAGTTGTACCAACCTGAACTGTGGATGCATTTTAGAAAAATGTTGCAGACCATCTCCTGTCTGAATAAATCACATGGTCACTTTTGGGGGGTTTTATTTGAGAGTAAAGAGACAGCAGCAGAGCCTCAGTATGGCTGTTGAATGAGAGTGATTTGATGTTTGCATACAATGACCATTAAGTTATTATAAATCTATTTCTATTCCTTTGCACTAGGGGCTTTAGGGATGAATACCTAAACACGATACGATAACACTTGAAAGAAAACTCTATATACACACTTGACCCTGTCTCTCAGTGTCCTGTGCACTTTATTTCTAGTACATGTATGTGTAATCTATGGCAAATTCAGCTAGTGTGCCACAGTTTTGACTACCAGAGAACACAAAGCTCATCGCTCAGGGCAGAAAACTCTATTTAATCAGCACTTCTGTGCACCAGGTTATCCCGCCATTACCATGGAATGCAGTAATCAGTGGTATTGACAGGGTTAGCTGTTCTCAATCTATTACCAAATCAGACATACGTATATGTGAGTCCCAGCTGCATACGTTTATGTGTGATGTTTGAATATTTGAAACAAATATTCGAAGACCACATTTACAACTAACTTTTCACACTCTTTCAACAGAACTTTATGCCAGTGTCGTGTTTTCCCTAACTTTGAAGAAGAATTCTCTGTTACAAACACTTCTAAATGAACATATTGTCAAATTTATGACACATTTGTTCAATCAAAAGCAATTAAACAGAACAGATTTCACCGTCCAAAGTGTTTTGCTATGCATTTTTTCATCTTCATATTGAAAGTATACCTTTTAGGCTCAGTGTTTACAGGGTGTGAAACTTTATGGAATACATTATACCACTTTTTTTAGTTTCATGCTCTTTTACTGTTTCACCTGAAGTATGTGACAAACTTATTTTCTATTTGCTTCTTGCATTAATAAATGAATGTGTCAACTGAACATAACATTTCTATTCTGCGTTTAGTGACCTAAAATATTAAATCTGCAATCTTGCTGAAAACACAACTAGGCTCTGGTTGGTGTGCAAATCTGGAATGGTTATTAGGGCAGGGTCTGTCTTCTGTGAGGTCCAGGATGGGACAATAAAAGACCAGGTCTAATGAAGCTCTGGGGAGACACCCAGCAGACACCCAGAGTCAACTATACCATGTTGTTGTGGTCAGTCTTGTAGTTCAGAGTCTTGAAGGCAGAGTCATCAGGAGTTACAGAGTTATTGTATTATGTCTCCAGTCAGTACAGGATGCCAAGAATACAAAAAGATGTCTCCACTTCTGTTGTGTTCCTTTTCTGTCGGTCCTACCAAGTTATACCTCCCCAAAGCTTAGGTAACTGGTGGTCAATAAACACCCACAACCAGCTCGGTTACATCACCATGTCCTGTAACTGTATAAGATCATTTTTGTGTTTCATACATTTATAACTATTTTTCTATCTTCCTCCCAAATCTGTGTACATTTTCCAGGGTTCATAGACATGAAAATGTTAACTACCCTATGAGAAATACTGAGTTTTTTCAAGGTCATTTCGAGTATTTTTGAGATCTTAACTGCACTGTAAGTATCTATCCTATATATAATTAATAAGGCAGAGAGAATATCTGTGCAAAGTGATTCAGTGCATGCATGATCCATGGAAAACTCGGATAAATTAAGCAGACCTAGATGTAAGGATGTCCCAGGGGATCGACGAATCCTTCCCCTGGCTTTTCAGAAAAGAGATCGAAATTTTGATCACCTATACAGGGTCATGGAGATCAGTTGATCATCTACTTTGAAATTTCCGTATTAAGTGTTGTGTTCTGTTTGTTACTCATTCCATCCAAGGACTCCGTATTAGTTATACCATTAGATGGCAGAGAAGTATATTATGTGTACCTGAGGCTTTACTTTCTGTTACATATGTCCGCAATCGGTGTAAAGATAGAGGGCTCCAACATTTTACAAACTAAATGTTTTCTTGATTTAAAAGTACCTTGTTTGAAGGGAAAAAAAAGGAGAATTTTACATATATGTACTGTTTTTAATAATATTGTTTGATTGATTTTAAGTTGGAAACAGTGTTAACTAAAATATTAATCATTAAATTACATTTGATATTCTGTGTATTTGTGTATGACATCACTCATTGAGTTGACTGCATCGCATTAAATGCAACACCCTTCACATTTCAACAACCAACTTCAGCCCATACATGGCTTACAGCTGCATTGCACATATTTTACATTGCAGTTTTTTTCTATATCCCCCGCTAACTGCTCAGAATAATAAACTTATCCTTCAATAGCCATATGTGTATGTAAGGTTTTGTTGATGAACGGTTTCTGTCTTTGTCAAGTTCTCACGTTGTCGACACTTTGACCTAATAAACCAGGTTATTGCTCCATCCATGGTTGACCTATTCTGTAGATTGATTAAAGGCATGACTTTGTTCCGTGTGGATGTAAATTTTCAAGATATGAAAAGTCAGCCGCTGCCAGCTTTCATATTTTCTGTTCGAAAATTCGACCATTTTAGTGCCCCCACACATGTACCGTGTGGTCTGTGGTCCAGTTGTATAAATAAATAAACTATAACGTACTGAAATTCAATTTAATTCTTATTTTACAAATGCGCCATTATGACAAGTGAGGCCCTACAGCACAGCATTTAGAAGCAGGCGTCTTATCACCAAGCTGGAAACTCCTCACCAGACAGTCTCGTACTTTGCTATCCCATATTAATTCTCTTGGCAAGGTTTGAGGCAAGCGTGGGACTTGCCCCAGTACACCTACCAGAATTGAGTGTTACTGAAATATATTTAGTTTTTCTTATCTTATGGCATACTTTTGAGTTTTTTGAACTCTGTATGCAGTATTTAAATCACCGAACTACTATTTAATGGTAGTTAAGGTCGACGTCTATGTACCTCTGATTTTATAATGTGATTTATAAATATGTTCTGTCTGGGCATGTGGTTTTAGCACAGGCAATTGGTATATAATTTCTTTAATGTGAAAATGGAGCCTGTGTTGGTAAAGAGTGGAAGCAGTATTAGGCCTATATGTGCCTATATGTGCAAGTTCAGTCTATTACCTAAATATAACATTGCCGCCAGTCAAAAAGAAAAAAAAATTCTAAATTCCCGGTAAATTTCCTTTTGCTTCACCTGTTTTATTGGTTAAGAATGTCAGTCCTGTGTATGTAAACCATAATAAAGCTGTACCCAGGAACCTCTCACACAGTATAGGTGATCATGGATATGGGTGGAGGAAACAAGCATGTACAGCTGTACACCACCAGCTTGTAGTCACCAGGTACCAGACAAATGTGCCAACTCAACAAAGTTAAGTGTTAATATCATAAATTCAATAAGCGGAACAACCAGTGGGATGGATTCAATAACTTGAAGCTCCGACACCTGAGACCAGTCTAACTGGCTGCGGGATTTGCCTTAAGAGTGCTACTCCAATTCCCAGAGAAACTAGGGAGAAACATTTACATGATGCAGAAGAAATACTATGGGAAAGTGGTAGGATGGGTAACACTAATTAATGCACAGAACTGAATGGTCCTCAAAGAGATGGCCTATGTTTTCGGCACATTTTCCAATTGTGACGTGATAATACAAATATGTGCTGTTGAGCCTGGACATTGAGGTATAATTTTGTGATGACTCAAATCCTGGATCTAACCTACATTGTACATGTTCATGGTACAGTACACATGTCTGTGTGCTTGTGGAATCTGAAAATCAATCTGGTTCTCCCAGGATACTAGTGACTGGTAAACTGAATAATGATAGGGGCCTTTATGCTTGGTTCATGTGCCGAGAGTGGGGAATGAGGCTGTCGATGTAGGGGCATCGCAAAGGCAATCTGTTCACATCATGTTTTAAGTGCAGTGAAAGAAGGCACTTGAGAATTTCAAGTGTTAATTTCATCACAGTATTTGCACATTTCACATGCGCAAATTTCAAGTGATTGCTTTTAGAATGGTATGAGGTCACACACGAGAGAAATTTAAGTGTTTCCTCTACTGCTCTAGGATATCAACTAATGATGAATTAGACGGCAAGAACACTTGTCATTTTTCCTGTGATACTTGCTGTGTTTATTACCCGTATAATCCTGATCTGACCATAGTACTTTCTGCAAGGCCCCCAACCTTTACAAACTTTCATAAATGAAATTTCAGTCTGCCACCAACCTGCTTGATTGTCGTAGGCTTCCCCTGGACTTTGCCCAGTTTCCTCCCACCATGTTGTATAGATGAAATGTTCTAATTGAAGTAGGTATAAAGCACCAATTAAATGAATAAATAAGTATGTAGGCCATAGGGAGATGGGTTATTTGCAGTTCTTTTTATGCTGTTTCAGAGCTATCCCAGTGAGAATCCAGTATTAGGGCTCTAGGGAGATAATGGGTTATTTAGTGGTTCTCTGTAGGCTGCGTTAGAAGAGTTAGATATCACTCAGGGTCAATCCTAGCAGCTTTTGAGAGATTGGCTTGTTTGCTGATGGTGTTAAACTACGTGGCAGAGATAACTTGACACCAAGCGTGTCAGAAACAAAAACAATTACACATCCAGGAACAGAACCATAGCACGCACGATTGGTTTTGTGGCAGTCACATGAGCCGCGAAACAATTGCCTGCCTAAAAAAAAAATCTAAAATGCATCACATTAAAATCAAAGAGTCACAAGATAACAAGGCGCGCTGGAAGACTCCGGGACTGTTTAAACCCGGTTGCGATTTGTGCGAGATCATAAGCAACTCAAGAAATTGACGGCGGCATTCAGCAGTACCGCCCTGAAAGCTGGCGCAAATGAAGACCGCTATGTTTTGACTGGTCCTGTCAAATGCTGGAACCTGTGCCGTCTTCTGGAACATACCAAAGCAGCCGCAGACGGTCCTCTTTTAGAGGAATATGGCACTGCTTGCAGGTGCATGAGATTGAAACACGAAAAAAAATACTCGCGGTATATGAGAGGAAAACAAATAACAATTAATGCTGCAGGTAATTTTGTTCATCAAGTGACTTAATTATGATTTCCGATTGTGGCGTGAAGTAGCACTTGTTGTTTAGTCACAACATCATGTCTTCATAAGTTTCTCGATGCTTCCATGTTTCAATCACATCAAGATAAGAACATATAGCAATGGATTCATTTTCATGTGAGCCAAAATTGAACGCGAACTGATCGCACTGATATTAGCATGTCAGGCTGTGTCTGTACAAAAACATACACCTAAAAATGGTCCAGTTTTTGGTCATGATTTTAGCGATAAAACCATCAAGTTAGGCCTTCTCTGCATGGCTGGTACTTATATTTTGTAGCTCACAAGAATTTGTTACAGGGGCTATATAGGCCTGTTCACTGTTGAACCAATGAGCCATGACTGCATGCCCCAAAAAGCATTGCCCCCATTAAACACTTTCCATCCTCCACCCTGTTGCCCATCTACCACCTCTGTTTGAGAATGGGGGCTTTGGACTTCCAATGTAGCCTGTGCACATAATAAGAGCCCTCTCAGATCAATATACATTGTACATGCAAGCCTTGAATGGATGCTTTGATAAATGCACTAGTGCTAACCACTGTACAAACAATTATCCTGTTCAATGTATCAGTCCCGTAGGATTACTTTTGCTCAAATGGCCTCAATAGACTGTGGGTTGAAAGTTGGATACCTTGTCTTATGAAAAGGTACATGTACCATTCAGCATCTGTTCAGGGCATTGAAACTTAACCCTGCCTGAAAACTTTTTTGCAACACCTCTGGTTATAAAAGTAATTGTCATACACTAGTTTAGGATAACAACCAGGATGGTATGATGTTTGATTTTGGCTGCCAGGTAACACAGATCTCAGTTGTAATGTCACAGTGGATGGGAGCAATATTTTGATACAAAGTTGCCTTGACAATGATAAAAGAATTCCAGCTAATTGCTGCCATTTTTTGCCAGCCAACATAAGGCACTGTGCATGTCTCAGAGCTTATCCCAAGAGGGTCTGCTGGTTGTGAAATTAAACTAGCCATTGAAGTAATTTACTTTTCCCAAATGGGTTTATTTTCACGTGGTATTATCGTAATATGATCGCTCAAGTAATACGGTTTTTCAATTATGTGACATATTTGACAATAGTAACATTTTGCTTAATGGGAATATCAGACATCTATCTTGTTAGTATCCTCCATAGCCGAGAGGGATAGCATTCCAGTGAGGTCCATGTGGTCATTGTGAGTTCAAGTCCGCCTCCTGCTGGCTTCCTGTCCGGCCTATGTGGGAAGGTCTGCCAGCAAGCTGCGGATGCTCGTGGGTTTCCCCTGGGCTCTCCTCAATTTTATCCCACCATAATGCTGGCTGCTGTCGTATGAATGAAATATTCTTGAGTACAGTGTAAATAAACAATCAAATAGATAAATAAATCTGGTTATGCAAGGCAATACCAGGGTTCCCAGTGCTCTGCCCCTGTATAACCATTTTCAAGTATACTTCACGAATATCAAATACTTGCTTATGTTACCTTACTCCCATCCACCTCACCACAAGCCCAACCCTGAAGGCTTATTCAGTTTGTGGCTTGTTGTCTCAGCCAATTGGCCGATGACCAGTCAGGTCACTGTCTCAAATCTAGCTCTGACTCATTGAGCCTGGTAGCCCAGCATCTCATCACTCTTGAGAAGGGGAGGTGCACATAAGCATTTTTCTTCTGTGCGTCCCTGGGACCGTGGGTGCAATTTTTTTTTGTAAACTTTATGTTAATATTTATAAAAATTAAAGTGACTTTCAAATAGTGACCATTGAATGACAACAACAGTCAGTTATCATTTAGGTGGATTTCTGAAAAAAGTAAAAATGAAGAGAAGGACAAATGCAGAGTTTTTTGCAGTTGGAGACAATTAAAGAAATGTGAAACTTGATGATGATACACCTACTGCAAAACTTACACTTTTTGAAGTTACAAAAGGTTATGATGTTCATGTATTCATTGTAGACGCAGCCTTGAAAATAAACAATAGCTCAACATTGTCTTCCGCATATTCTAATAGTTATGGTTTAATTCCTAAAAGTGATATTAATTTCAATTAATTTTAAAACGGAAAAAAGAATCAGGGAAGATGTTCAGCTTGCTAAACCTCATCTCCTAAAGGATTTTTGTGATAACCAGTTGTCTGACTTGTGCTTGCAGCGACGGTACATTGGACAGCGCCCTTGCATGTGCGGAGGAAATCATCAATGACTGCAAGGCAGAGGACGAGAGAATTGCAGATAGCCTTGAAAGCGCCCTTAGCATCAGCAAGATCAGAAGTGGCATTAAATACTTGTGTGACAATCTTCAGGGTAAGTCCAGTTCACATACATATATGGGTGTGCAAATCCAGCTTTTAGAACAGACATGTGTGACAACTTAGAGGGCAATTCCAGCTTCTAGTGTGTGCATATGTGACAACCTAGCGCATAGTCCTGCATTTAGTGTGTACATGTGTGACAATTTAGAGGGCAATTCCAGCTTCTAGTGTGTGCATGTGTGACAACATAGAACTCAATTCCAGCTTCTGATATACAATTATGACAACTGGCTTCTAATGTGTAGATGTGTGACAAGTTAGAGGGCAATTCCAGCTTCTAGTATGGACGTGTGACAATGTAGAACCCAATTCCACTTCTAGTATACAAGTATAACAACTGGCTTCTAGTGTGTACATGTGTGACATCTTAGAGGGCAATTACAAATTCCATTGTATACATGTACATTATTAGGCTGAAGGCACTTACAAGTTTTGAAAACAAATGTTTTGTCTGGCTGTTGCTTAAATCAGTATACCACCTCAATGTAGTTTTGTTGAACATGTATGGGATTGAACAGTATGCTATGTTCATACTACGAACAAGTTTGTGTCAAGGTGCTGACATCTCTGTGGTTTTGTCTGTGTAGACTCGTCTTGCCCTGCGTAATAGTTTTGTTCAGGATTATGAGAAAGGTGCTCCTTTCTTTGTGGAAAAATGTAAGTTTTAACACCAAATTAATGTTTTATCTCTGAATAAAAATAAATTTTTACTTAGTTTTTTTTTTTTGTATGGGTCTATTGGTGAGAATTGCCAGAGACCAATATTAGTGGCATGACAAAATGTGGAGAAATTTCTTAAGTATTTTCACCAAGGTACTCTCTGTTAGTGCGTGTAACGAAATAGTGTGGTATGATCAAATGTTAGCTTCCTTTCATGACGTTTTGGTGATTGTTTTGTTGGGATGTGTTGAGTGATGCTTTCATTTATTATCCTTTCAGTTGTATATCCAGAAAGGTCATCAAATGTGCTTGTGCTATTCTGAGGCTGGTAAATGTCACAGACTAGTCAGTACCTTGACTGCCTGTGGTAGCTTATGTAGCGAAAAGTTTTACATCATCCAAGATAGCTTACATGGATGTATTTAACAGTTCCTAATTGCATATAGGTTTGCAGCAATCAAGCGCTTGGGTAAGAAATAAGTGGAAATAAGAATAGTGTGGAAGTTAATTGTGAGACATCAGGTATGCCATTTTACCTGACCCCTTGTGTCACTGCCTAAGAATAGCAGACTTGACTAGAGTAAATACTGGAATAGAGGGGGTGTTGGTTATCTAGGTGGACTAAGAGTGTTATTTTATAATTCTGACATTCATAGCAACCGTGAGTCCATCAATTCTCAAGAAAAGTGGATGGAACTGCTTTCGATGTGGTCCGCACATTTGACCTTGACCCAATGGGTTACTGCCCAGGAATGTTGGGCATGTACCTTGCCTGTTACCTTTATAACCTGTGCAGATTTCCAGGCAATGTACAAGTCACACAGGAAGTGTCACTCGCAGTTGGAAATCATGCAGATTTTGTAAGTCAGTAAGATTAAATAATCAAATTTGTCACTCAAAATAAGGTATTGTCATCTAAACAAGATATACACAAGATATAGCACAGATGCAAAAGTGTGTGAAAATGGTACAAGCGTTCTCTTTTATAAGACCGAAACAACAACAATGCCATATTACTATTATTATTATTTCTAATCAACTTTAGTGTGCGGCGGTTTGCCACTCACAAAGGCTAAAAATCGACACCTGCTGGCTACTACTGAACACCCTGATATACTGTATATTAACTTTTGTTTCCTAGCAATGTCATGAAAAATAAGCTTCATAGGGTGATTTAATGGGATAATAGGATAAGAAAATATTTAACTTTATTTTATAATAATATTGCAAGAAGTACACAGGTTAAGCTCTCATGGTTTCCTAGCAAAGCTCAAATGCAAGTTTGGGCCTTTCTATCTCATTGCCTCCTGTTTCAGGGTACCTTAAGCATTGGATCTGTGCATATGAGCACCTACAGGCATTTGTGTTTGTTATGATAGAATATTAATGAGCATATTATTAAACAAATATCCTGAAATATTTGCAGCTGTGTGGACTGTCTTAATTCTGTACTGAAATAAAAGTCTTGCCTGGCTTCATGTGATCTTAAATGTTGAGTGTAAGAGAAATATGTGATTTTGGGCTCATTTATTTATTTATTTCATCAGTGTTTTATGCTGTACTCAAGAATATTTCACTTATTCACCTATATGACATCGGCCAGCATTATGGGTTAAGGAAATCAAACAGCCTGAGTTCTCTCGAGCTAGGCCCGGCAGACCGTCCTCAGGTTGCTGGATTTTCAGTTTAGTATACATGTATAGGCTTCTTGAAAATGACCCTTCTCCATCCTCACAAATCAGGTGTCTGGTTAAAATCAGCTATCTAAAGAAACGAAATAACTTATCTCTGATTTTGAATGATGAATATGTAAACCCCTTCAAAAATTTTATTTCATTTCATTTGAGTGTAATTTCTGTACACATGCATTTTGTATGACTGCTACATGTGTTGATCAGTTGTTTCCTATGGGGTTTGTGCATAACAATAAATTTCCATGACATTGGTGTTAGCAGTTGAGTGATTCTGTGCAAGGTCTCAAGTCAGCTGGCAGTCCTCAAATTACAATCAAGTGGCGCCAGTTTTCAGTCGACAGTTTTAGCTGATGCCCTTCACCAGTGATGGTATATTTAACGGATCCAAAGCCTCCAGCTACCATCTTGCAAATACACATGATACAAGCTTGATAAAAATTTATAATAAACATGCATTATGATGTGTTGCCTTGACCTGTTGTACGTATAGCAGTGGAACAAATAATCAAGACATTTTGGACCTAGTTCGTGCTCACACTAACCGAACAAATAGAAATGGTAAAGGCTTAGTTGTAAAATTTGGATAGGGAAAATGTCTTCAGTCTTACAGTATATCACAGTATGATATTCTAGTGCAATGTTTTCTCTTTAAACTAATGTCATGAGCTGAGTAAGAAAAGATCAACATAAAATGGTGCAAAGTTCTGCTGCTGGGTCCCCCATTACGGACACAATAACCGATGGTCACTTTGTGTGTGGAGAAGACTGATGAATTGCACTGGGAGACAACTGGTCACTAGTTATAAGAAGAGCAGTAGACCCATTTCACAGCACTTGGGCGATAGTTTTTTTGGTGAATTTGATGGTAAATTATACAGTGTGTAAATAGTTTGTGGATAGCAGAACTGTGTTTTGGCTGATGGAATTAACTTGGTTGTTGTCTATTTCAGTGGTTATCGACAATGGACAGTGTATATCAGACGCTGCCGGCACTGTAGCAACCTGCGTGCAGGTAGAGACACAACGGTTTCAGGCAGAGGTGAACGCTATGGAGAACGTAGGAAACACGGAAGACATGTGGAGAATCACTTGTGGGTTAGTATTGCCAAGGGCTCTGGCTGTCCTGAACAACATTTGTCATATCTCATATGGATTTGTATAGATTTGTCATAGTTCAATATACTAAGTGTGCCCACGTGTGTGTGTGTGTGTGTGAACGTGTGGTTTTTACCCCGCGGTTAATTTTGGCCAAGAGGTATTGTGATAGCGGGTGGCATCTGTCTGTCTGTATAGCTCGTAAACGGTGTATCTCAAGAAAGCTTTATCCAGTGTTCTCCAAACTTACACCACATTTGCACATTGGCATGAGCAAGAAACCTATCAATTTTCAGTGACCTTGAACTTTGTTTGCAAGGCCATTGGAGTCATTTAAGTTAAATTTTATACAAGACTTGTGAACGCTCTATCTCTAGAACGACTGAGCAAAAGTTCACTAAACTTACGCCACACTTACACATTGACATGTTGAAGAATCCTATTGATTTTTAGCGACCTTGGCCTTTTTCTTCAAGGTCATTGGGGTAATTTGAGTTATGTTCTTGTAAACGCTCTATCTCTAGATTGGTGGAGCCCAAGTTCACCAAACTTACACAACACACTTACATATTGGCATGAATACAAACCCTATTAATTTCAGCAACTTTGACCTTTTCATGGGTCTGTTGGTGAGAATCACCAAAGGGCCATTGTAGAGACATGAAAAAATGTGGAGAAATTTCCAGAAGTAGTTTCAACGCAGTACTCAGTGTCAGTGTGTTTAATGAAATAGACTGTGTGTTATGGTCAAATATTAGCTTCCTTTCTTCTTTTCTTCATTGTTTTGTTGGGATTTATATGCAGTAATTTTTCATTGAATGAAAGTTTTAATTATGTCTGAAGTGGGGCTTTCATTTATTATCCAATTAGTTTTATGTCCCAAAAGTTCAGAGAATGTGCTTGTGCTGTTTTGAGGATATGTAACATTAAATGTCACATACCTGTTGGTACCTGACTGCCTGTGGTAGCGTATGTAGCAAATATATATATGTCATGAAAGACAGCCTGCACGGATGTATTTAACACTTCCTAATTCTGCCTACCTTGCATCTGTCAGGTTCTTGGGTAGTCATTAAAATGGTGGAAATAATGAATAATGTGGAAGTTAATTATCAGTAATGACACTCATAAAAGCTGTCATTGCCCTCAAATACAACATTGACATTCCTGTGGAAATGTAATTACAGCCATATCAACCAGAATTACACTCATAAGCTGCCATTGCCCTCATATGCAGTTGTACAGACAACCACTTTCCTCTGCAAAACCAGTGACAGCCATATCATCAAGAATTATTCATGTAAGCTGCCATTGCCCTCATATGCAGTTGTACAGACAACCACTTTCATCTGCAAAACTAGTGACAGCCATATCATCAAGAATTATTCATGTAAGCGGCCATTGCCCTCATATGCAGTTGTACAGACAACCACTTTCCTCTGCAAAACCAGTGACAGCCATATCATCAAGAATTATTCATGTAAGCGGCCATTGCCCTCATATGCAGTTTTACAGACAACCACTTTCATCTGCAAAACTAGTGACAGCCATATCATCAAGAATTATTCATGTAAGCGGCCATTTCCCTCATATGCAGTTGTACAGACAACCACTTTCCTCTGCAAAACCAGTGACAGCCATATCATCAAGAATTATTCATGTAAGCGGCCATTTCCCTCATATGCAGTTGTACAGACAACCACTTTCATCTGCAAAACTAGTGACAGCCATATCATCAAGAATTATTCATGTAAGCGGCCATTTCCCTCATATGCAGTTGTACAGACAACCACTTTCATCTGCAAAACTAGTGACAGCCATATCATCAAGAATTATTCATGTAAGCGGCCATTTCCCTCATATGCAGTTGTACAGACAACCACTTTCATCTGCAAAACTAGTGACAGCCATATCATCAAGAATTATTCATGTAAGCGGCCATTGCCCTCATATGCAGTTGTACAGACAACCACTTTCATCTGCAAAACTAGTGACAGCCATATCATCAAGAATTATTCATGTAAGCGGCCATTTCCCTCATATGCAGTTGTACAGACAACCACTTTCCTCTGCAAAACCAGTGACAGCCATATCATCAAGAATTATTCATGTAAGCGGCCATTTCCCTCATATGCAGTTGTACAGACAACCACTTTCATCTGCAAAACTAGTGACAGCCATATCATCAAGAATTATTCATGTAAGCGGCCATTGCCCTCATATGCAGTTGTACAGACAACCACTTTCATCTGCAAAACTAGTGACAGCCATATCATCAAGAATGACACATATATTACCTGTCATACCACTCATATATTCGTTTTACATACCATGAACATGTTGTTGTTGTTTTACATGTAGATGTGCCAAACATTGTAAATCGGCTAGTTGTCAAAGATTTTCAACACACATACAGTACATGTATAGCACTTGCCACTGACCGATTTTGAGCTTTACAGCTTTAACCGTTTTCTGTCATGTCACATGCAAATATGGGGTAAATTTTCCCACTTTGATCGCAATTTGAGCCCAAAATATGCATTGTAAGAAAGAAATAAGATAAGATTCGTGATCAGGACGTCAAACTATTTCAGGTAGCATGTGTAGAAAACTCAAATGGAAAGTTCTCTTTTAGCATGACATCACTTCCAGTTTCGATTATTTGCTCACACAGTGCATTCTGTTTCTGACCAAATAATGCAAAGGCAACAGTCGTTCCATATGTAAAATTTCAGGTCCATCTGACTGAGGGCTTGGAAGAAAATGATTATCAAAAGTTTTTCTGTTAGAACAATGTGGCAGCTTTGTCATGTGACCTAGAACACCCAAACTTTTTCTCACGAAAGGCAGTCCCCAGGCCTACTACCTACCAAATTTCACACATTTCTGCCTGCAGTTTTAGCCACAGAAGTTTTTCAATTTTGAAACTTGCTAAAATGGCAATAATTTTTTTGGGGGCATGTACTCCTTCCAGTGTGCAGACATCATTTCAGGTTATGTAAAATTTGTCTCCATGCTTTGGGATGATGTAAGACCGCGTCTCTAGCTACATTGGTTATGGAGATAAACCCACTTCCAGTTTTGATGACATAACTTTTGTATTTCCAAAATTTGCATATTCAGAATCAGCGTCCAAAACTCGTCAGGTAGGACTGTGTGTAGCCCATCATTTGTACAGGTGTAGAAACTATTAGCAAAAAATGACTTTTTCCATCACATGACATGTGCACCCAATAGCGATCTTGTACAATTTTCAGTGAAAAAAGTCCTTGTTATCACCCTGGACATACCAAGGTTTTGTGCAACTGCATTTTAAATTTCATCTGGAATCATTTTGAAATTTCATAATTGCTTAAAAGCAGAAAATCGCAAGGTACCGAAGGTGACATTTTCTGAAACTGCAACAGTCAGCTATTTGAAGAAAAATACAAAACGTTCAGTTTGAATGGATTAAACCGAAAATTTGCGATTATTCTCTGGTAAAGTCTCTTTAAGCTTCCATGTAGGTGAAAGGGTAAACAAGTCAAGCTACAAAATATGCTGTATTAGGAATTCTTGTGGATTTTACAATAATCTTATCAAGCAAAGGATACATGTAAGGCCACTTGTCAAGCAAAGCTTATACGATATACAAGTATTATACTTTAAAAATTGCTCACATAGACATCAATATTTTAATGAATGACTTAGTAATGTTTTGCATAATTACAAATATTTGGACATCACACGTGTCAGAGGAAATTTCATCAGGTATGGACGTACCAAGGTTTTGTGCAACTGCATTTTAAATTTCATCTGATTCTTGTCAGCCGTTCTGTCAAAAATCAAAAGTTTACATGCAAAACTTCAGATCTGTAGCTAAAACATACTGAAGCTTCATAGCTAATTGGTTTGCCAGAAACGCGGGACAAAATTTGCTGAGAATAATAATAAGAATAATCCAAACGAAAACAGTAGGATTCAAGCCTGAATGGCTTGAACCCCTAAATATTTAACATTTTAACCTCTGTTACCAGTGCATTGAGTTTCCGCATGTCTTGTCTCTTGCACAGGTTACCTAGTCAAATTTCACCCTTGGAATTCAAATGTAAATATAAAGCTCTAACTGTAAACGATGGTAACAGGCAAGGATTAGGTTTCTAAAAATATAAGCTAACGAAAAGATGGTTTTATACAGTTCATCCCAGATTTAAAGATTTTAAAAGACAAAACATTGGTGTGCATCCACTTACACCACCTGTGTAAATCATTGTTCAGTGATGACCAACACACACCTCAATAGATGTTTAGGTCTGTAGGCCTACTTGGTCAGAAAATCTTCCACCACGGCTACTCTCCTTTGTGTGAATCTGAAAGGAAAGGTGCAGAGAAACCAAAACGTCAGCAAACCAATACAACAGCATGGGTGAATCTATTGGTACACTCAATATACAATTGGTATCTGTGATCCTGCAAAAAGATAGGTCAGAAGAATGTGTAACTTCCGTTGTTGTTGCAGTAAACAAGTAATGAGCTGCTGCGCAGTGCTTTCTTACACACAGCTTTACAGATTAACACCTCGACTTGAGCTGATTAGCAACCTTCTCACTCTCTTTATGTATTAATGTCTCAATACATCAGCTGTTTATGTATTAATGTCTCAATACATCAGCTGTTCATGTATTAATGTCTCAATACATCAGCTGTTTATGTATTAATGTCTCAATACATCAGCTATTATTCGTTTTTCCTTCACCTTTCTCACAGCACCTGGCTGTTTCACATTGTCAATTAAATGAATGGAAAAACAAAAGGTGTAGATCTGATTTGGCTTTTTGTATGTTTTTCATGAATGAACAGAAATCGATGAATGGTGACACTTCCCTACACATTGGTATTAAGAACCCTATTGATTTTCAGCGACCTTGACTTTTTTCTTCAAGGTCATTTAAATTTTAGAAAAGGCTTCTGAACACTCTATCTCTTGAACAGTTTGACCAAAGTTCACCAAACTTTATCTCTCAGCCAGTTTTGGCCAATTTTTCTGTCAGTCTGTCCATATCCTTGTAATCACTCTATCTTTAGAACGGATAAGCTGAAGTTCACCAAACATACATATTGGCATGAGGAAGAAGCCTATTGATTTTCAGCGACCTTGACACTTTTCTTCAAGGTGAATGGGGGTGGTTTAAGGTAAATTTTGTGAAAGGTTTGTAAACGCCATATCTCCAGAGCAATGTAGCCCAAGTTCACCAAACTTACACCAAATGTACACTTTGGCATGAGGAAGAACCCTATTGATTTTCAGCAACCTTGACTTTTTCTTCAAAGTCATTTAAGTGAAATTTTAAGATAGGCTGGTGAACACTCTACTTCATGAACAGTTTGCCAAAGTTCACCATGTTTACATCATAGTTACACTCCAGCATGATTGAGAATCCTTTTCAAAGTCATCAACGTCGTTTTAAGTTAAATTTTATGAATATCTGGTATTATGCAGCTGGTAAAGCTCTTGAAATTTTATCTGTTCATCACATTGTACATGTGCCTAAGGTCAAGGGGTTTTAAGTGCATTGCACAGTATGTTTTTTTGCTTCTTTTTTTGTTACTATAATTTTAAATTGCTCACAGCTACTTGAATACTTATGTACCTTATACTGACAATCCATACCTATTTGCAAGAAAAAAATAGCTACAGCCAGGGTTTTCACTTGCTTATTTATGTAATTTTCCCTTTAGGTACATTGACAGAATCTTTGGATGCCAGGATAGAATATACAGAGAGAACTGTGGACAAGACGTTGCTGATGTGTTAACCAACTATGTGGAGGCAATGAAACCCCCTAAATGTGCCCAGTACTCGGGTGCGGTCACTGTGTCTGTGTCCTGGACTCTGTTGAGCGGTCTCCTCAGTCTGCTCATATATTTGCAAGGGTAACAGTGTCAGGACATTCTCCTCAGAGCACTCCTCTCACACTATGGTGCACTTATGTATGTACCATCACTGAGAAAGTAGATTCAACCTTTTTCAAACCAGATTGTTAACTGAGAAACTTGTAATTGACAGTGTTTGCTGAAGACCATTTCAAAACATATACATTTTATCTTGTTTTAATCTTAACAGGGTTCACACAGATTCTGGAAAGTTACTTGAATACAATTTGAAACGGCCCGTGAAAAGTTGTTTTTTTTTAGTTTATTATGGGGATTCGTGAAATTTAAGTGGAGTTTAATAAGGTTCCAAGAAAAACAACTGATTCCAGGGAGTTTGAGTACTTCTGTATGGTGCAAATCCTTTCTTGATAAATCAACAGGTTACACATCAGACATGAAGTAGAAATACCTGGAATCTCTGCACTATATACATGTCTTTAGTGCAGTAGAGGGTTCCTGAACCCATTTGGTCCCATTTTTTTAATAAGAGGTCCAGTGAGCTGTGTGAACCCTGTTAGTGAAGCCTGAATGTGTTATAACTTCTGCCATAGTGGCGTGCTCAATGGGAGACTCTGAGGAGCTACACGAAAGGGTCCAAATCGCAGAGAAACAGTTTTCTGCTGTGACACTGCAGTGTTTGTGTACTACCTGAGTGCTTTCTGAGCGCACGTGCACCTAAAAGTGTGATTTTAATCCAAGAAAGAACAAAGGAGCACACACCTTTGGACCCCTTTGTTGTAGGAGAGGAGTTGTTTTACGAATTTCCTTTTGTTCTGACCGGAGTCCTCCTGTAGATCACGGGAGAAAAATCTACTGATGTTAATTGCCCTACCTGCATAAATGCACCATATTATATGGATAAGATACACAGTTTATACGCAGAATTTAGGAAGATCATTGTCATGTTCATCCTCCAGTTGATTACATAGTCTTACATAATCTTGTGTCGAAGTTATGTTCATGAGGAATTTTTTCTAACAATCTCATGAACACACCGTTACAGGTGTGAAGGGAGGTAACTCTGTCGGGGATGCAAGTTGAGCCAACCTTATGAAATCCTCTCAGGGATTGGTATTTTATAAAACACTGTTATTAACAGATGTGTAGCAAATGTTGATGCTCGACCTCTTCTCAGCTAGTATGTTTGATTTTGTACTTTCTTCGAGTCTCATCTCTGACTTGATATGCTTGTATACATGTACCTAACAAGCTGATGAAGTCATTTCCTAGTTATGCGGTTATAATCTTATGTCACTAGTTATATAGTTATATTGTGCTTATGACTGATAGTTTGCAACTGGTTTGCATTCATTAGGAGATGTTCACTTGTAATTCAGTAACATATTGAATGGCATTTTTACACTAGTGTCTGAGCCAATATCTGTTAATGTTGGCAGTTGTACACTATTCTAGGGTCACACCCTTTTTTATTTTATTGCAGTCCAGGATAGGCGAGATTGGGATCATATATGAAAGTTCCATTGATAATTCCCAGTTTTCCCCGTTTTGTAACTATTTCTTTTTTGTGACAAAATTTAACCATTTCTCTGTGCCATGTTATTGGATTTTCATTTTTTTTCTCTCTCACGTTTTTTTTTTTTTTTTTTTATAAATTGACAGAGAATTATTATTGTTTTCGCGCATAGCCTGATCACTTCTCTGTCTTGTCAGTCTGTTTGCACTTTTGGCCATAGTGTAGTACAAATGTTCCTAATGGAAAGTTCATTGTAGAACACTTAAAGAGACTATACTGAAGAATTTCTATGTTGTGACTTGTATATGCCTTGAATTAATGAAGTAGCTTCGCATGCCTTAGGCTTAAATGTATGTTAATGAAGACAAATTGTGTTGGAAAATCATGTTTTATTGAACTACTTTGCACTGTGCATAAACTGATAAATGTTCAACATTAGGGCAGCCCATTTTCTGAACTGTCACTCAGGAATGTGCATGTGAAAAGTCGTGAAAGTCATTTGTATGATGAAAACATTGGTTACCTACTTCATTCTTTCGTTAGGACTTCACATTTGCTCTCACTGAGAATGGAATGACATGGCAGTGTCTGTTTTACCCAAAGTTTTGATGAGCTACCTTCTACATCCATATATGGTAATACTAATTACTTTTCGTGCATACATTAACTTTGTAGTTTAGGTCAGTATGGAACCATTTTGAAATTTCATAATTGCTTAAAAGCAGAAAATCGCAAGGTACTGAAGGTGACATTTTCTGAAACTGCGTCAGTCAGCTATTTGAAGGAAAATACAAAACCTTCAGTTTGAATTGATTAAACCGAAAATTTGCGATAATTCTCTGGTAAAGTCTCTTTAAGCTCCCAGGTAGATAAAAGGGTAAACAAGTCAAGCTACAAAATATGCTGTATTAGGAATTCTTGTGGATTTTACAATATTCTTATCAAGCAAAGGATACATGTAAGGCCACTTGTCAAGCAAAGCTTATACTATATACAAGTATTATACTTTAAAAATTGCTCACAGACATCATTATTTTAATGAATGACTTAGTAATGTTTTGCATAATTACAAATATTTGGACATCACACGTGTCAGAGGAAATTTCATCAGGTATGGCTTTTCTCTTCATTTTTTTTTATTTTTTTGTTAGTGAATTATTCCTTTTCACCTGATATTGATATTTTTTTGTGGCTTTTTGCTTTGGCTTTGATACAATAGGCATAAAATAAACTTTCTGTTTATATTATTAATTGGTTTGGATGGAGTGTTTACTTAAAATGGTGATCTGCATACCAGTTGTTAATTCTGTATGTAATTGAAGCAACTTCATCCACAGAAAACCTTCCCACTACATGCAGCCCAGCCTGTACCTCTATCACAATCTTCCTACTACACACAGCTCAGTGTAGCTATGCCAGACCACCTTACCACTACATACTGCCCAGCCTGTACCTCAGCCTTCCCACTACTTGCTGCCCAGCCTGTACCTCTATCACAGACAAACTTCCCACTATACGCAGCCCAGCCTGTACCTCTACCACACACAAACTTGCCACTACACACAGCCCAGCCAGTACCTCTGCCACACACAAATTTCCCACTACATGCAGCCCAGCCAGTACCTCTACCATACACAAATTTCCCACTACACACAGCCCAGCCAGTACCTCTGCCACACACAAACTTCCCACTACACACAGCCCAGCAAGTACCTCTACCACATAAAACTTTCCCACTGCCCAGCTCACGACGACAGTGTGAGTGGAGCCTGCGGTTCAAGCCCTGGTGATGGTGTGTCCAGTGTTAAAGGTTCTTGTCTCTCAGTCTCTAGGACACACAAGGTACAGGTTCAGTCCCAACTTTTGACAGAGAACTTGTGCCTTCCCATGCTTTCACAGTTCACCGGGGCCACCTGGGCCACGGTAGTAATGAGGAGCACGCAGCATTTGGATTGCCATTGGCAAATCTACGTCACGTGGGAAAAATCATCAGTTATTTGTTGAAGGTCGTTTGCTCATAGCTATCCTGTTTGGTCAGCCCATAAAACTGACAGCCATTGTGTAAGAAATATGCTCTGAGTATGACGTTAAACAACATTCAAAATACTTCTGGGAAGTTGATAATCAATTGGTTATTTCTGCAAACACTGGTTACTGTATATCATTAGAAGTTGCATAATTAGTATGTCGGGAACCTCCACTGACCATACTGTGTAAAGGATCACGAGTTTGAATTCCAGTCCACTGGTTCAGCTGCGTCTGTTTAAGGTTTGACTGGTAAAGCCTGGTTGTTACTCTTTGGCTCTGAGTTTACAAACAGGTAAAAACATAGATAGTGCCAAAGGGAAATATCTGTGTGACATATATGACCAGATTAATACCATTATTGGAAGGCACTTTAGTTGTTAAAACCCAGTTCAGAAAATCAGTCGTGCATGACTTTTGAAGTCCAAGGCCACGGTTCAAAACTGTGCAGCTCATTAAAATCCAAGTCAACAAATCAGAGACAATTTTCTGGTATGTCACAAGAAATGGCTCTTAAACTTGGGAGTAGCTTTAGACGCCCCCAAAATATTTCATGCTTGGAATCCATTATGCTTCCATGGTTTTCGTGTAAAATATACAGAATATGCATTACCACTACCGGTATCGCCAAATGATCTAAAGATTTGTTTTACACTCCTGATTATTGTATTTATTTGATCGGTGTGTTACACCGTACTCAAGAATATTCACTTAATAAGACGACAACCAGCATTGAAAACCGAACAGTCTGGGAGAAAACCTCGTTCAGTCGGAGAGGAAGTCAGCATGAGCTGGACTTAAACTCACAACAACTGCATTGGTGAGAGGCTTCTGAGTCATAGCTAGTGCACTAACCAACTGAGCCACGGAGGCCCCTATGGTATTTTAAAAGCCTAAAGTACGGAGTTAACAATGGTTTCATTTTTTGGATTAACACGCTTTCGATTCTGTCTTTAAAGTAGGTCTAACCTGAATCGCCGAACGCTGAACTCAAACCTGCTGTCACCAAGGAAGGCCCTGGAAAACTGCGTGTTAACGTTTTCTGTGGGTTGAAAACTGATTAAGATGTTTGTGACATAAGGAGTAGCAGCACAATAATAAAATAATAAAACCACACCTATCCACGATATCGGGGCTCAATGGTACCAGACTGAGAACTAGAAGTGAGGCTGTTTTGTAACTAAGCTGATCGACTGAGGGGACATAACTCGCTTATGACGCGCCACGACATGCTTGTGCGTCGTCAGGGGAAACGTTTGCATTCTCAGCGTTGATAAATGACAGGGCTTAAACGAAGGCCAGTTACTTGTTGACCTGTGTTGGGACATTTAACTCGTTTATGCTATACTTTGCGCAGGAGATCGGTCTTCGTTAAAAAAAAGGCAACAATCCTTGAAGAGTCGTCACTGACCTGCTCCTAAGTTTCGATCAGGTCTGCGAACCACGGAACTTTGTGTACGTACAAAATGACGACGATCGGCTCCGAAAAACTCGTCCAGGATCGGCTATTGCCTATGAACATGCCAAGTTATTCATTTAATTATCCAGTTTTCAAGCGGGTGCAACTGGCAGCGGTGAAGGAGGGTATTTTTCATCCTAACCTGCCTAGTTTTCGTCGGATGGACATGGATGCCGCTCGACACAAACTACCTGACGAGCACTGTCGCACTACCACCACCAATGGACCCGGTAAGTAGACTAACGTCTTGGCCACCATCCTTCCTTGTCTATGTTAAACGTACCGTGAGGCTACTTGTTACGGATGTAGCCGTCCTTTACCCGTAAGAGACCTATCGTTGATAAACGAAAGTTGTCAGTATGCTGTATAGTAGCCTGACCTAACTCCAGCATTATCTGCTAAGGCACATGTATATCTCACCTTTCCATCAAGACTAAACTCTTAGGTCTATTTCAGTTACTTGTACGGTAGGCCTATGGCACAAATTTAATTTGACCTAGGATTCAGGGATTGGGTTTACAAAGTACCCGAAGCACTGCATGTGTCAAACGCAGTCTTGGGCCTTTAGCCTAGGCGTCCTGTGCTTTGGTGAGGTAGGCCTACATATAGACATGTATACATGTACGCATCTTCGCTATATACACAGATTCCTACCTGTCAACGCGCATGTTTTGATCGAGAGTCTCGCGTATTTTTTTCATTAAAAATCACTTTCTTACATTTTTCGCAAAGAAGTTTCATGACAATATTGTATGATTGTTCTCCTCAAATAATGACGAAATATGTGTAAAATTAGCAGGTAAAGCTTTAAAACTCAATTCAAACTGCGCCAAAATATTTCCTCCTGGGAACTTTTGGAGTTTCAGACTTCAATCATCTATATAGATGTGGATTTATTTGCCGTAGGGTCTATGTCTGAGGGGTACGTATGTTTCAGGCCTACTAATATTTGCCGAGTTGACTAAGGCCCAATATATAAATATGTATTTGTGTTTGATAATCGAATTATTCTTTTCGATATTTTGTACTTAATTTTCCAGGCGATTTCCACAAGGCAACAAGTACCTTGTTTACCCCTCCATCTAAAAGGCTTTCTAGCTTGGTGAGTGTATACCGTACACTGTATATATGCTTATAGCTGGATAGATATATATATGGGCCCTATTATATACATATATATACTGTATCAGTGGGTTCACGTGTTCTGTGTACCTGTATGAAAAACGATCCACACTATGTAACACATAATGTGTATGCACCATGACTATATAGTGGTTAGCTACTAGCCTACATGTACCGTGGTATAACGCGCACTGGTCATATTGTATAGGTCTGTTCATGTTGTCATTTGCATGCATGAGAATCAAACAAATAAGTGTTCGATTTACAATCTGAATGAAGAAGACCTGCGTAGAAACGATGCTGTAGTAAAAGCAATTAAACCCTATATAAAATCCACGAGATCCCTATCAGTTAAGAGGCAGTACATTTTTACTCAAAATTAAATTATCCAACACAGTGTGAAAGACGCCAAGGTGTGATGAGTAATGCCAGTTTTTGCAAATTATTGGCGGCCATGCCAAATGAATTTTCTAGTGGTCATCCACCGTTTTGTCCATCGCTGTATTAAAGGGAAAGACCTCTAAAATATGAACTTAGGAGTAAAAAAGTCATCAAAAACTTTATCTGAAAATACCTGCACTGAATTTTTTAGATTTTTTTTTTCATCAATATAAACGCAGTCAAATGTTTTGATTGTATGGTGGGGTTTATGGACCATATTGACGATATGGTTCACTAGTGACGTCACTTTTCTATGGTCTTACAGTACATGTATAAATTTGATGTCATATTATAGTTTCCACACACAGGCAAACATTACAGGAGTACCCTTCACAAGAACAATATTCAGAGCTGAACATAATGGTGTATAAAAATTGTGTGACGTCACTGGTGAACCACATTATCAATATGGCCCATAAAACCCACTATCCTATCAAAATATTTGACTGCGTCTATTTTGATGAAAAAAAAATCTAACAAATTCTCTGGTGTTTCTCTTGAAAGAATACTGCAATGATTGATAGCCTTAGAATGCATTCCCAACAAGATCATCAACTACAAAAAAATGATTTTTGCATTGATCGCGTGCCTTCAAAATCTCCAAAAGTTAAATCTAATCCCACTGAAAATTCTCGGTACATTTTGGGGTGACAGGTAGTCCTATCTCAAAAATCAAGAAAAAATTGATATCCTTTTATAAAAACAGTAATTTCCACATACAGCCCCTGCAGTTAGTATTAAGAGTGTTCTATTTACACGACATTCAAACAAAGCCTTAAACGTGTTTAAGGGTGTTTGCCTACATCTTACTCCTGGCAGAGCAGTCGTTTCCTCCGGGCCATCTGCAGTTGTCTCCGCTTATATAGCAATGCCGCAGCTGCATTATAGTGAAATATTCCTGAGTGCAGCTAGCGTTAAATTCCGGTGAAAGAAATGAATGATTTAATACATACACTTATATACGGACAAATGCTGCATTTCTTTGAAGGGTGTCACAGAAACCGGCAAACAGATGCATCGTTATTATACAACTCCTGATGAACTCAAGTAAGTGTGAAATATGCCTGCATGGTGACCGGAAATACACATGTATATGTCCTTTAAGCAGTGTGGGTTTTTTTCGTCCAGCCAGGCCTTACCGGCCACTTGACCGATTCCACTCTGTATATCACCATAATCGGTTTCCTGCGGGCTTAAGTCAAGTGGGATCTGAGACCAGTTGTTCAAGGAAAAACTAAACTTTAAGCCATACTTAAACCTGAATATAACAATCACTGTTAATATTATAGCTCACCAGTCTTGACTAACGATAATACTGCATGGGCCTGTATAAGTCCTATAATTCACTTTTAAACAATAACGTCAGTGGATATGATGTCTAAGGGTAGAGATACTTTGGAATTTGTTTGAAGCATATTGATGGCCATACATGTACCTTTGTGCACTGGACCGTGCTCAGGTTAACACGCGTTTCCCAGATGTGATCATTGTTCTCAGCTTCTCCCGGCTCTGTAGGCCTATATATTGCTTGTTTCAGTAATTTATTTGAAGAATATAAATGGCTGTACTTTTGCGTTTGTGTTTGTATTCATTTATTCCAGGGATATGTTTCATGGTTTTGTTTCAGAAAAACCCGCCAAGAGTGGTCTGATTTTCTGAACAAATCCCCGGAGAGGTACAACATCAAGCTACCCGAGTTACCCGAGAGTAAAGGTATAACTCTCCCCCAGCCACACCTTGCCTACACGTAAACCAGTATCACCATAGCATCAATGGCCAAAAATTTTGGTTCCAAAATTAAGCATTTACATGAACAGTTAAAATAAAACCCTATTTGCAGGAGGTAAATTGCAAGGAGGCCTTATTTCACTGATCCCTTGTGAACAGTCGCCAACGATGACTTCGCTGCTCATCATGCTGTAATCTTTTGTATTTAGTGAGATAGGGATGTACGTCTAACGTTGTCCTATTGCTTGGTCCCCTTCTTTACCTCAATCTTCCAAACCCTCCTAACAGAACAATGCAGTTAGTGGATTTCAGTGAATGCGTGATCTTTCAGCCGAATACTGCCGGTCTTATCATGGTTTATAACTGCTTCTTGTGTCACACTGAGCTCATTTTCATAATTTTATCTTTCCTGAGTCGTCCCTGAATCTTTAGTGTCTTTGTGTCTTTTGTGTTTAGATTTTCACTTCAGCGGCTATGCTGTGAGGTACCTCCGACCAGAGGTGACCAAATCCTGGAAGGTAAGTTGCCGTCTTATGTCCATGCCCTAATGTCTCACGAGTATGGCAGCAACCAGGATGATGGACATACTGTACATACCTGTGTAGTGGATATAGTACATACCTGTGTAACTTATAGCATTCCAGTAAATACAAACGCCCTTACAAAGGTTTAACACTTATCAGAGGTAATCGGGACCTTCAGTGAGCTATGCCACAACTGATCCGTGTCATATCCGATGTCGTCCTGAAGTAATGGATGACTTTTTTGGGCCATTAAATACTGCATGGCCAACACGCGTCCTCAGTCTAATTTCATGCATTCTTACTGTTCCTGGTGCCTTGGTGACAATAAGATGTCAAAAATATTCGTATGGTCGTTTACACAATCTTACATGTTCGTTGAAGACCGCTTGTTTTCCATGCTTCAGTATGGCGTGCAAGCCGCAGGTCGTAAAATTCGTTACCGGTAGTATAAGTTGCCAAAAGCCCTTGGTTTGCCTCGAGGTCCCTCGGGCCATAAAACTGAGCACCATTGTGTTGGGAGGAATCTTTGAGTAGTGCGTTAAACGGCAACCAGAAAATGAATAACCAAATAGTACTAATTGCCATATGCGGAGCGTTATATACTAAACCTATTCTGTATAAGCGTGCTTATAGGCCTGCTTTCTTTCGTCTCTCCTTAAGTCTGTTTTACAATTATAACTGCTGGATTTGAAACGCATGATGATCTCAGTTTGTAATGTTGATTGTATTCGTCACCTTACAGTACACACTCCGCCAAGAACCAATGTTGAGCCAGTATGATCAGAGGCCCATCCCTGCCAACATCTAGTAAGTTCTAGCTTTTCAAACATTTTCTTCGTTTATTTATTTTCGTTGGTTTTCACAAATACTTGATGGTTTTCAGATTTGTATATTTGTTTTTCACTGCACGATTTAGAAAAATTTTCTAGCTTATCAGAGATTTCCTTTAACTTTAGATTTAATTGATTGGTCTTCATAAGGTCTGCATAGTTTTAAGAATTATATGTTTGTACTTTTACTACACATTTCAAAGATTTGCACTGCACGACTGCCAATAATTATTTACTTGTTCTGATCGGTATTCATAGATTTGATGATTTAAAGATTTTTATGTTTGTATTTTCACTGCATACCAAAGATTACCTAGTTTGTCAATTATACCATTTATTTATTGGACTAGTTTCTACAATGACTTGATGATTTTATGATTTGTATATTTGTATCTTCAGTGCACGATACCGGGATAGCCACCCCCAGTACAACCGGAATATCGCCACAGAGGCCTGGCGTAACCCGTAGACGGAGAATTAATCATTTCATCAGAATAGGGATCGGGATGAAGGGGGGATTGGGATAGGGATCGGAATTGGGGATTGGGAATATTTATATAATTAACAGAAAGAAAACATATTAGGCTTTTGATAGTGTGGAGAATATAACTCTGTTTCCGAGGTAAAACTTGTTCACAGACTTCAACCGGATAAAATCAGACACTTTCTTCTCGCTTCAAGTTTTCTTTGGCCTGGTTTCGCCTGACTTTGGATGAAGTTCGCTGCTAATAATTGGGCACTCTTTGTTTTGTTCATTTAGTTTTTGGCTTGGTGTTGGGCAGAGATGTCCATATTTCGAGATGCCAATTGACATATACACACACTGTGTATGGTTGAAGCAATATGTGCGAACTTTACCTTCCAAATATTGCCATAACCCAGTCTTATGTGACTCACTTATAATTAAGTGTAAATGCAAACGTAGGGTAACGAAGGGTAAACTGAAACTAGATGGGATTATGTAGTCCTGTTAACAGTATTATTTACCATTTTTTTTACAATTGGGATTATGTAGTCCTGTTAACAGTATTATTTACCATTTTTTTTACAATTTTTGCGATTAACAAAAGGACGCCGTATTTGACGTTGCTTGGGTATACAGTATTAAGCTGTTGTTGAAAATGACCAAATCCAGTATTAAGACATACGTACGAATATTTACACATAGCGCACGTATATATGGCCAGGTTATAAAACGAATATTGTGCTTTGCCATTTTCCTTACCAAAGGCTTTTATATATTTACATTTTACACACTGACATTAAAACGTATATTTGTGTGATATATTCTTGCATGCCGTTTTTTCTCTTATTTGCATTTATTCCCGCAGTGTGCATCCACACGGTGTAAATAGCCTGTTTCTCTACTCTTCTTGCTTGCCTCCTCAGCAATATATACTTCGCAAATGAGAGTCGATCATATGAAGGATTGCAGAGAAAATGTTTTGTACACTGATATGCACAGCGAGTTAACCATTCCGCCGTTTTGTTGTTTTAACTCCCTACTTAACAATTTGTCATTTATATAGCCAATGGCGGCTGACTTTAAATAGGTGGAGGAAACTGCATCGAGTGCCAGAGGTAAACAATCGACCTTTGGCGAGTCAGTGACGAACTTTACCACGTGTGACATACAGATATACACACCATATTGGTGGAAGCCAAGTGGTCTACAACGACCGCTAGAGTACACAAACGACCGCGCGAGCGTCGTCAACCTCTAATACTGGGGCCTGTTGTGGACAGCGTGGTTTAGTACAGGATACTCACCAGTGTGGTCGCGGTGAGTTCACGTCGCCTAATGATATAATCGTATAACATGTGTTAGCGCCTAATCCATGGAAATTTTGCGCCTAGTCATGATATAATGATGATATCATGATGTAAGTCCAAGACAGCGTGGTTGTCAGCTATACTGATTTCCTTAAGTTTTGTGGATTTCGCCTACAATAGCGTTGCATGCTCATACCGTATAGGACTATCCACATAAGAAGGAAGTATATCAGAAGAAAATTTAAATACACTGGTCCACTGAAAACGCCCAGATCGGTTAATACAACTAATTATAGGCACAATCATTCACTGGTTTAGTCGCCTCAGTAAGAGATTTAGCCTAATATTATTAAGCGTACTGTATAATATGCACTGTGTATAGATAGGCTTTGGTAATCGCCAATAAAGTGTGCGATTTGGTGTTTTACGACGATCAGAGCAGATATTCCATGCATTTGCGAAACATGTAAAAATAAGCGCACACAGTGGAATTTTACGATCAGGAGATTTATCATGATTGTGCGCAAAATTTCTAAGAATTCTAGACTCTAACATATTTAGGCGCAATTATACGATTGTAAGCCACCATCACCCCCTTATGACAGCTCTGCGTGCAGTCAGGGCCAGTCTTGACATATCATCTACAAACATGTAGCCTAGTATGATGACGCCATTGTGCAATATCGCGATGCACTGTCCAGTTTGAAGTCTGATATATAACAGATGATGAGCTTCTTTTCCGTCTAACACTACAGTACTCCTTTATGAAGCCACGTTCGTCTGAAACGGTGTCTTATAGGCCTATACTTCACGCATCTTCAGCGAAATTAGTCGTTTTTGCCAGCTGTGGGGGGGAATTCTGCATGGCCTGTCCTTCATATAAAGCTTACATTACCAAGACATGTTGGATGTTCTTTTTTAGCACTACGTTAAATGGCAGGCTCACATGTTCTGTATGGTCATGTATTTGCACGTACAGATTGAACAACATTTTTTCAGTATCATCGCTGCCATAAATGTATAGCAGTAAATGGTACAAAACAGAAACTACTACATACTATAGAGAACTTTACACATCTATTACCGTGCATTATACGATTCAATAAATTCATTAAATTCACACAAACACTCACATGGCATGATTATAATACGGGTAGGTAGCTGTGGAGCCTCTGAGGCCCCGTTCTAACAGCAACTTGGCGCGCACAACTAAATCGCATCGCAATCACGTGGTTTTAGTTGAAAGCTCCAGTCTTATGTAAGTTGTTACACAAATCGTCCACCATACGAACACAGCTTATCAAAAGGGTTATACGGAACAATGAAAACTTATCTAATTTTTTTATAATGATGCAAATTCCCTGAATTCAATAGGATGTAAATGCTAGTGTGCTGAACAGTCAACTAAACATATACTAATATTCAAGATATATCGGGTTCTGTCCGGTTTCCTGCCACCATAACGCTTCATGGAGTAAAGTGGCAATCAAATATATAAATAAATAAATATTTATCCCAGATGTGACGAAGACAGTGTCTTATAAATATAACTGATATATAGAATATAGCGACCTAATAACGAAATTTGTCCAGTCAGTTATAAGCCCTTCATATCTTGGCGATATGATGACTTCTGAAGAAAATTTGTGAACTGTAGTATACCAATTTCTGCTATCCGATAGTCAAACCGAGAAATTAATCTGAAGAGCCATGAGAGTTGCATCGAATGCCACTGTGCTAAACCGCAAAAAAACACAACTTAAATTTTAACCTGTGAATTGGACTTATCGATTAAAAACGCACCTGTAGAGAGATAAATGATTTTACGTACAGAGGGAAGACAAGCTATTACATCAGGTTGCATTCGCGCAGGCGCGACAATCACTGAAATGAGTATATGCCTATATTCAATGTATAGTGTTGGAGATGATGTTATATCCACACAGATATACCCTTTCCTCTTAAAAGTGGCCAGAGTTCATGATTCAGAAAAAGTCTGCATTTCAACACAAGATGTATATACACTACAAGTCTTGGTGGAGATCTGTATGTTGAACGTGTTCCGACTTCTTGGCCTTGTTTTGATGGGCGCCTCTCATGACCTTGACGCTTTCGCGACCCCCGCCGACCAGCATCATAGCCATCTCGTCCACAAAGTGGTGCAGTATATTCCTTTTCCTCATCAGATCATCCGTCTGCCTCGGCGTTAGCTCGCCTGCAGGGGAAACAGATATCATGTGGAACCGGTTGGGATGCAAACTGCACATGGAACTGATTGACCTATTGCTGTTTAATCTCGTATTGTTAAAAGTTTTTTTTGTTTATGGTACGATGGCTTTCAGTTTTATATGCAGGATATAAACCACTGACTTTCGGCAAGTTACCGACGATCTTTTCCGTTGTACGATGTACCATATTGGTCACAAGTCGTCTTCAACCGACATTAAACTGCACTTTGTAAACGATCACACGAGATTAGGCCTACAGTCTACCGCTTATCACCAAAGCCCCGCCACGGGCGGATAGCGGGAAGATACAAAATCCCTGACCAAGGCTGGGTTAGAACTGCTACCTCGTGTGTTCTATCGATTCACAAGCAAGCGCCTTAATCACTTCGCCACAGACCGCTTCCTAAGATACTCCATAACGCGCAGGGGCCGTGAGAGCTGAAGGCAACATGTATGGACACGAAACCAACTGCATGATAAAACAGATGCATTTATTATTATTGTGAAGGTCTACCAGCGGCATGCGGATGGTCTTCGGTTTTCCCCAGGCTCTGTCCCAGTTTTCTCACGTCATAATGCCGCCCGCCGTGTTATAAGTGAAATATTCTCGAGTGTGGCGTAAAACTTGAATAAATATTATTATATTATTTATACATTATTGTAATATTTTATCGCAAGCTCAACAGTCATCATTATCGTTTCAAGTTATTACTGTCGTTTTACATGTCATTTGTTTCTGATCATGACTAACATTTTTCGAGTTGTTACTATCGTTTACATTTATCATAATAACAGTTTCCAGTTATATTTACCATTCCCGCTTATTAGTATTTTTTACAATTAATCTTTTTGTGTTTGTATTAAGTTTCAACACGCTAGCACAAATCGATATACAGACCTATTGTTAACAACTTGACCTGGAGATCTCTCTCCTCATCTATCACATCCGCTCTACCCGCCTCGTGGATTTTCTTCAGTAGACTCACGTAGTAAGGAGCGTACCTGGGAAAAAGGAAAACAGTGACTAGGCTAAATAGAAATACTGGTTTATGACTCATGAACTGATCAACCGACTGACTAGGGTTTATGGGTCATTTTGTTCATATCACGACGATGTCACCTTGAATCGATTGAAAGGATGTCACGCTGGATTAGCAAATCAAATACACCAAATGTGGCATTATCCCAACCAGCAGAAATACACAGACTACGGTGGCACCTATACTTGACCAGTACAGTCCATGTGTACCTTGCCACGATATTGATGATATGCTGCCGACGTGGCGATAAACCATAATCATTCATTTCATTTGTGCCGATTGCCGAGCGAGAGACTCCCGCATTCCATCATGGCTCATATGGGCTATAACTCGAAAATGTAAAATCGACAGACGGTCTCAAATCACCCGAAAATGTAAAACAGATGTTAAGAAACTTTCTACACACGGCATATTCTGGTAAGGAACCGCTGAGATGATTTTTACATTTTCGGGAAATATTTACAAGCATTTTACATACCTGGGTACGGACATCTACAAATCCAGGTGATTTGACCAAGCACGACAAGTATTACATTTTCGAAATATTTCACATTTTCTGTTGATTTTACGTCTTCGGGTTGCACGTGTACCAACATTTTCTTAAATCCCGGCCAACTGCTTTCCAGGCCCATGCTCTAACCATTCAGCTATGGTTTAATTGTTTGAATCTTAAGGAAGTATTAGCTGTGTTTAACAAAACTGCAAGTTTACAATTTGTGAACTTGTCCATGCACCATGTATATTGAAATCTAAGCCTCCGCAAGTCTGTAGAATTTTCCTCAGAAAACCTCTACTGTATAAGATACTCACCTTTTGTTGATTTTAGCATTCCTTGCGTATTCTTCTGCGTCAGCGATAGCAGCATCCTGTGAGCATACACGAAACGAACATGCTCAGTGAAGATAAATGAAAGTCTTTTAAGAACGCGAATCATTGATTATTTTTTCCCAAAAGGTTATGGGCTATAGGCTTTCTCCAGTTAATTCGTTACACTATATTAAAGTGTTCAGACAGTTGGCCTAAGGTGTGGCTGAAATGAAAGATGGCATATATCATCACTAATTAAGAGAGGGTATTTTCCATTCAGTTAAAAAGAAGAGACTGTTTATAGGCCGAATTCAACACCCGTTCCTATACTTCCCATTTTGAAAGTGGTTTTAATATTGACCAGTTACGAAGCAGCCATTGATATGATGCTAATCCCAACTCCCGTTTGCATGTAGAGGGGAAAGTACCACGCCTGACCTAACACTTGACAAAAATTCGTCACCAAAAGCTTTAGTGAATCAAGTGAGGATTGAATTTCGAACCCTCGTACCTGCTCATCGGTGACTACAGCTCTCCATTGTGAAGCGTCACAATATTGAGAGTTGGGTCGATTTATTTCTTTATTTGATTAGTGTTTGAGGCAATACTCGGGATTTTTTTTAGCTAATAGTAAGACAACGGTGGGTGTATTGGGTGAAGGAACCTCAGTGCATGGTAGTTCAGCAGCCTCACACCAATGTGGACACTGTGAGATCAAGTCGTCGACCGCTTATTGTCACCCAGACCTCATGAACAGTAGAGTTGAACAATAGTTGTCGATTTGTGCAGTTTTTACACGTCCTTACCAATTCCACGCCCTCCATGATGTCCTCGATGTACATTGTCACCAGCGTATCCAACTGTGGAACTCGACCGGCCTATAAAGTAATAATAAGTTATAAACAGATTTTCATTTTAATCTACTATATAAGTTGTAGTAAATTTGCCTCTGTTGTAAATTGTTGACCTTTGCTCAGATTTCTATCAGTTATCTCCTATTTGCATGAGTTATCCATATGTCCAATGTCTTTCATCTCGTAGAAGGGCTCTTAAAGCCGTGTCCCAGTCAGGGTACATGTGTGAAGAGCTCTGTTTAGCAAAACTTCGTTCATCCATTTTATTGGAACATGATTGCCGAAGTTCTGTAGAATTGTTCTAAGAAAGCGATGTCTGAAACGTATGGTTTATGGTCCCAAAAGATTTTATTGCCACGTGTGTTGTCTGAGCATTCGGCCACTTACCGCGGCATTAATGTTACCATTTTACTGAAATCCAAGTCTTTTTGGATTCGCTTCCTCCTGAATATCAGAACTTTATTGGGAGGCCAAAAGCTATAGGCATGAGCTGTGTTCTTCAGTGATTTGTACAGGCATTCCGATCAGCTAAATGATTCACTCTGGTATAAGTTTGCAGTATCAAGACACATCTCAGCGATAATTCAAGATTACAATCCGAGGAAGTACATTGTGCAAAGTTGATGCTTACGACCGGAAATTCGTCTCGCAAGCTTATGTCTGACGTTATCTGGTGCCAAGTCATCCGACCGGATGGACCAACAACACTAAAAGTGGTTCAAAACGATGAGGTCATTGAATTCTGATTAGCTTATTAACAATAAAAAGTCATTAATGATTCATGACTCAGTTTAGTTAATGCGACTTACCGATTCCATAAGTTCCCCGCCCAACTTCCTGTCCAGGTTTGTCTGGTCGTTAACAAAGGCGAGCAGCTCATCGATGTCCATCCTGCCGCCATACTAAAGGGAAAGAAGAGACGGATCAGCTAGGATAGGGCCAAGACAGGAACAAGACAAAAGACAATATATCGTCGATGTTCATCCTTCCACCACGCTGGAGCTGATGAGGAAGCAGATCAGTGTGCAAGAGGAATACGGTCGTGAGAGGGCATGTGAGGAGAAGACGGATCAGTGATGTCAATGAGAGGGTCACGAGTGGACCCAAGACAAGGGAGAACAGAACGTGGATGTCCATTCTGTCGCTGTATAGGGGCCTACTAGAGGGAAGGAGGAGACGGATCAGTGATGTCAAGGACAATGTCACGGCAGAACTCAAGACAAGAGACAACAGATCGTGGATGTCCATTCTGCCGCTGTATATGGGCACACTAGAGGAAAGGAGGAGATGGACACAACAGGACCCAAGACAAGAGAGAACAGATCATGAATCAGGGTGGTACATTTTCCAGATAAGACACAAAACAAGACACAAACGGAGCATTAATGAGGGAAGTATATTCTGAACAGGCCACCAGATAAAACACTAGAGCTCATGGAGAAAGCAACCAGAAAAGATGTCGAGGACAGACGCAACAGAGTAGTTGGTTTGTTTTTGAACTCTTTGCCACGGTGTGCTGAAAAAAGATAAAAGAGGGCAGACTTAAAAGAAGGGAGACAAAGGGTAGTCATACAGAGGAATAGGGTCCAGAAAAGACAAAAGACCAATCATAGATAAGTAATGTGAAGACAAAGGGAGAGAGAAAAGAAAACAACAAAGCAATTATAAGGACAGCGGGGCCAAAAAATGAGATCAGTCACATGCAGAGGATGTGTGTGGTCTTGATCACAGATAAAAGATCGATTGCAAAGATATACCATTAAATGTTAACATGCGGTGATGAACAATGAGAAATAGAGAGAAATATTGTGTGGAACAAGATACTGCATGTGGATATATCGAGATTTATTGTGGTTACAGATACAACGCAGGGAATATGAATAAAAAGAAATATCGTGCAGAATAGATACAGTTACAACCGCTCTAGTGAGAAACATTCATGAACATGCATAACAGTTCGAACAAAGAAAGAAACAACGTCGAGAACAAACAGAATGGAACATGTACAGAGAGAAACATTGTCACAAACAAACAAAGTGGATCATGCAAAAAGAGAAACAAACAAAGTGGATCATGCAAAAAGAGAAACAAACAAAGAGGATCATGCAAAAAAAGAAACAAACAAAGTGGATCAGGCAAAAAAAGAAACAAACAAAGTGGATCAGGCAAAAAAAGAAACAAACAAAGTGGATCAGGCAAAAAAAGAAACAAACAAAGTGGATCATGCAAAAAGAGAAACAAATAGAATAGATCAAGGCATTCATATACCAGCCGTCAAACAAAATGGGTGTTCCGTGTTAATAATCGCAATATTTATTCGTTAAATATTGAAAGAATCGTGCAAAAAGGGAAACATTGTCACGAATAAACCGAACTGATATTGCAAAGAGAGAGATAATCTCGAGAACAAATAGAATGGATCGGGCAAAGAGACAGAAATAATATCAAGACTATAAGAGAAGTGGAGAGACGAGCAGAAATCTCACATATTGAAAAAAATAATGGAAGCAGAACATACCCGTTTTCTGACTGATTTGTCACCTTTGTCATACCAATAGAGAGCCGGGTACCGCTTAACTGCGAAACTGAAACAATCATTTTTACAAAATTATTTAATAACTATTACTTAGCACATAGGTTTGCTCCAAATGATCACCAGTGTATAGCTCTCCTTGACAATGCAAACAAAGCGTAACGTTATATTTTGACTCACTGAATGGTATGTTTGAACAGGGCTCTCGTTGGCTCGACTGCGCCTTTACACCAGGAATTTTATAACATGCCTTTTCAAGTGCAGTAATTCCTCCCGCGATCTGCGTAGTTTTCTCCATCCATAAATTTTAACTATCAGGGATTATTTCTTGAGGATTGCATGGCTCAACAAATTAATTAAATAAACAAAATAAAGAGTACAGAAAGGCAGTACAAGTGCATATGAGATTTAGTCGTCTTACTTCTGACTTTATGGAAGGAGTGCGTCAAGAAAAATTCCGGTTATAGTAATGTAAAAATTATTAAATCAAACTATTTAGATTTCTATAAAATTGTGGAATACTTACTCCCCAGCAAGCTTAATCTCCTCAGTTGCGTTGATGCTGCCAATTAACAACTGGAATTTAAAAAAAGATTCATTATTAACGGTAAATCTAGCACCTGATAACACATTTTCGCTGCTACATATTATCACCGGTTGGTCTAGCAAGGGTCTAGTTCCTGATAACACGTTTTTGCTGCTACATATTATCACCGGTTGGTCTAGCAAGGGTCTAGTTCCTGATAACACGTTTTTGCTGCTACATATTATCACCGGTTGGTCTAGCAAGGGTCTAGTTCCTGATAACACGTTTTTGCTGCTACATATTATCACCGGTTGGTCTAGCAAGGGTCTAGTTCCTGATAACACGTTTTTGCTGCTACATATTATCACCGGTTGGTCTAGCAAGGGTCCAGTTCCTGATAACACGTTTTTCATGTCACACATTATCAGCGTTTGGTCACATTTTTTCCCTCTTACATATTATTACCAGTGAATCTTGCCCTTGATAACACATTTTTCCTGTTACTTAATCAACAGAGAGTCTGGCATGTGCACGCTATGCAACAAACATCTCTGTTATACATTCAATTATATATGCATGTAAAGTTACTTCTGGTTGTCACCTGACAAGAACTGTCATTATTTCTTATTTTGACCTATAGTTATCACATTTACTGTTTTTGACCTATGAACATTCGCCCAAAACTAGCATTTCCGTTGGCAATAAGGGTCATAAAAACTTTTATAATGCCAGCTGAAACTAGTCCCACTTTCCAAACACTTTTCTGAGATAAATTGATCTAGGCAGGCCGATATGAGTAACCTGGCCAGGGATGAAACTTTTGACCATATACATAAAGCATTATTGTGTGTGGAGAAGTAAAGGCTTTGTTATGCAAGTACGACAGGACGATTACCTCTTCGTCATTTTTAAACGTCGCCGCAAGATCTTCAAAAATTTTCAGTTCCCCCATAGCTGTTGAAGCCGAATCTACAATGAGAAGATTCAAACATTCTCACTGTAAGGTGTACTCTCTTCCGAGAAATACAGACGGTCAAATCAAGACCTGTTTGGATCACATAAATAAGAACCAATATATCTTGAAGACTTGTTGTTGTAGCATTTGCATCTAGCTATTCTGACTTTCACCGTTTACACTGACCAAAAATTGGGGCCTCTGTGGCTCAGTCGGTTAGCGCGCTATCGCAGCACACAATGACCCGAAGCCTCCCACCAATGTGGTCGCTGTGAGTTCAAGTCCAACTCATGCTGGTTCCCTCTCCGGTCGCAGGTGGGAAGGTCTGAGAGCAATCTGCAGATGGTCGTGGATTTCCTCCCACCATAATACTGGCCGCCGTGGTGTAAGTGAAATATTCTTGAGTACGACGTAAAACACCAATCAAATAAATAAATAAATAAATTGACCAAATTGATGTGACGTCATTGTATTTGAGACAGTGTGGTAGAACTATTTACCACCATAATTTTCTGCACTTTTAATAACTTTCAGGAAGTTGTACAGCGTTATTTTTAAAATGGTCTCACGGTTTTTAACGGGCAGTGACGTGAGGAATTTTGATTGGTCCTTTGTTTCTTGCAAGTGGGCTTGTTCAATTTCACTGGAACTTTGTAAAAAATGGCCACAACCAGTTGAATTCAGTTCAAATAAACTATATCACTTGAACACAGTGCGTAACATTCTTCTCACACAACAGGAATATGATCTGTGATTTTGGGTCGCGGAATAGCATTGTACAAAACTTTCCTCTTCGACACATAAAACAAATAACAAATACATGTATATAACTAATACATGTATAAGCTCTAATTATTTAATTTAATTACCCCATTAATGCCCCGTCTATCAAACTAACTCACTATATCTTAAGGTCAAAACTGACATTACATTTGCTTATATCTGGTGCAATGTTGGGCAAAGTCGGGTTACGTCAAAACATTATTCAAAACACTTGAATCTTGCCCCTGCGAGAATAATCCGTGAGTTTACATCAACCCGCAACGTTTTCCTTACGGTACACCGTGCATTTGGATGCCAGTTTAAGGTGGGACCGACAATATATGCGTACCTGATAGACAACAAAGTCTACGGACCTACCTTTGTCATATACAATAATAAAGGCATGTTGGTTGGGATTTGCGATACACTCCTCAAACGTGTCGTCTGTCATCGGTACGGTATACTTTATCTGGATGTCAAAGAAATCTCCTCTCATTCCCTTCTTAATTGTGTTCACTAGGTTGTCTAGACTTATATCACCCAATAACCTGAAAACAAAAACATACTTTTAGGCTTACATGTAATTGGGAATGAGTGAGAATACGCGGTTACACAAAAAAAGCATTTTGTTACAACGAGTCTCTCATAAAATGGTTGTAGCAGTAGCAGGGTGTGTTTTACTGTTACTCAGAAAAGCACAGTATTCTGTCAATTGAACAGATAAGTTTTCACGGTGTACGATGGATTATTACTGGATCGCCCGTTACAAACTGCACATAGTCCTAATCTGAACGTTCGTATTTAGCCTGTTAACCTGTCGAGCGGATACTGCAAGTGTCAGGTAATGACAGTGTATACAGGAAGGCTTCATCAGCTTTGGGCTGACTTATTGCAACTAAAAGACGTCTACACTGACTGCTACATTAATCGATTGACTGACTGAATGAATGACTGACTAGTTAATGGATTGGCTTATTGATTGATTGCTGGATCGATTGATTGGTGGATTGATATTTTTTACTTACGGTTGATGGGAAGCACTGCCTTGCTCGTAATATACCACGGACGGGAACGCCTCTACCTCCAACATATCTATGAGCTTGGAGTCGGATACTTTACCAAAGAATATGTCCTTCTCTTTGGCAAATAAACTAGCTACAGCGATAAATTCTGGATACAGATCATTACAAGCGTCACAGTCTCCTGTCAAGAAGAACAAAAACAGTTACAGGATGAAAAAGTATTCCTAAATCTCTACAATAACATGAGGCCGGAACTGCAATTTGAGACATTGGCAAATATGCATACACAAACGATATAGGTTAAATTTGATTGGTGTTTAACGTCATATTCAAGAATTCTTCACTTCTGTCCCAGCGGTCAGCTAATTTTGTGGGTGGAGAAACACAAGAAATCACAAGTAAACCATTACCCCCCCCCCCTTACCCCCCCACACCCGTGCCTGACAAACTTTTTACCTTATAACCGAGAGCGAGAGCTGGGTTCCATACAGTCTATGGCCTCATTTGCATAAATATAATAAACTGCACAAGAATTCTGTTAAAAAAAAAAAACATCTTGAGAGTGTTCCTAAATTATACGTTGACACTTGCAGTCTGTTTATTTAACCTGTAGCCTGTAGAGAGCTCTCTGTAAAATCACTCATATACCATTACAATGACACGTAACACGACAAGCTTATTAAAGTCATACAAGCTTGTTTTCGAAGCGAACACTTCGTTGCCATCTTTTCTTCCTGTCTGGCTTGAAATCGTTTCTAAGCGCACAGAGAGCTGCAGTTGTAAAACAAATTCCTCTCTACTCCCATTAAAGAGAAGACAACAATAGCAGAGCACCTAAATAACGTAGCGGTAAGCAACATTGGAAAGGTCGTTTCGTGAAGATTTACAATATGGCTTTCATGTTGTTACATTTTTTAGAATACCTAGAGAGGTAATTATTTTTAAAATGAAAACAAAAATTCAATTTGGCTTGCGCTGATCAATTTATTTCAAAAAATACTCCGGTGTAGTCTCTTTAACTACAGATACGGATGTACGGCAATCAGAGCCTGTTGAGCATACATTCAGCTGAAGCGAATCGGTGATTTCTTCGTGCTTCAGCTGAATTGTTCATGATAATATGGTCCACAAAACCCACCATACAATCTAAATTTTTATTTGTATTTTATTCAAAATACTTTGAAAACCATATTTTGAATCAGCACAGAATGGCGTTATAGACAATGCATACTTCATTTATAGGTGGCCTGTGCTTCATATAAAAGAACCATGCTATATACGTAAACAAAACATACCATCTGCAGAGACAACGTACAAAAGTATAAACTTCTTCCCCTTTGTCACCTGAAACATACCCAAGTGTAATGACATTAATAAATACACAACCAGATGCATTTTCAAGGGAGTATCAAAGGAGTACTAGTGAATACATATCCTTTGCTAACATATACAACGTGAGTGTATATACCTATTTATATTGTTTGCCAATATATACTAGTATGCCACTGAATTGTTATTCATATCTAATATTCATTTCTGACATAGTACCTGTAGTTATAAAGCTCGAAGGTATTATTGCTTATCTGAATACACGGTGAATGCGTATATAAACCACTTGAGTAGCTATAAATACATATCTATGATGAATATACACATAACCTGAGTAGACATTTACGATGAACAAATATATTACGATGTGGATTTATTTTTATTCATTTATTTATTTATTTATGTATTTATTTATTCATGTATTTGCTCCATTGTTGTTAACGACACACTCGACAATTTGTCACAAAAAATGCAGGGGTAAATTTTACGTGTGGTGGAAACCAGATTACTTGGGTTTAACCATCTACATCTGGCAAGCTACTGACGATCTATCTCGGGAATGTCGTACCTAAATTCACACTATGTATTATAACTGAATGCTCATTTATGGCAAAAGCTTATACAACATGCTTGGTATCCTTTTGAATACTTATACAATGGATACATATACAGCGAACTTTTCCCTCCTTATGATGGGTCCATACAACTACATGTAGCTTTATGTGTGGGTGAAAAATATCAGAGTACCTCGTGCAGATCGCCGATAGTGGCAAGTTGCTGAAAATACCTTCCCACATTTGAAATATAGGCCATATTGGTGGAAAGCTAGTGATCTCGGTTGGTATAAATATATGGTGAGATTTTCATGCCCCTATACAGTTTCAACTGCGGAGAAAAACGGAAATGGCTCTTCAGAAACCCACGATCATCAGCAGGTTGTTGGCAGTCCTTCTCACTTGCGACCGGAGAGGAAGCCAACTAGAACTCACGATGACCGCATTGGTGAGAAGCTCCGGGGTCATGGTCCTACGCCAGCCCGAAATCAGGCAGAAAACCCCCGGCTAGTTTGAATAAAATGTCATACAGTCATGGCTTTAGCGCAATTATCGCCTTTAAATATGATGGTGGCTAGGTTTATCGTGTAAGAGTATGAGAATTCTAGCTGACGCGTATGCAGCATTGAGAATACTGCCATGTATGCTCAGGCAAGCTTCTCCTCTTCAGAACGCCGCATTGAGAAATCTGAAGTGTACGCTCACGCAAGCTTCTCCTCTTCAGAGCGCCACATTGACAATTCTGACGCGTATGCTCACGCAAGCTTCCTTTCTTTACAGAGCACCGCATTGCGAATTCTGGCGTGTATGTGCACGTAAGCTTGAACCGCTTCTCCTGTTTAGAGCATCGCAATGAGGATTCTGAAGCGTATGTTCACGCAAGCTTCTCGTCTGCAGAGAGCCGCGATGAGAATTCTGACGTACATGACATGTCCATATCCGCTACGCCTTGCTGTTAGCATATACTGGTCTACCAAACATGACATCAACATACCGGCTGCCTAAATGCAGTCATACTTCTCTGTTACACATCGATATTAGCACTACTACTTCTCACCTACATTTTGCTGCTAGCGTTTACTAGTGTATTACATGTCGTCGTCTATTTACTTGTTGAATAAATACATACATAATCTCCGCTACATTTTGACATCACCATTAACTTCTGTACTAAATATCAAGTCGTTGATTTACTTCTTGTTGTCAGTACTGACATACGTCTCCGCCACACATTTTGTTATCAGCATTTACTGGTTTGCCAACTGGAATTGTCGATTTATAGTTGTTGCCTAAATAGAGACATGTATTTCTTTGTTGAATTTAGGTATATATCAGCATTTACTACATACCAGCTGGGCAGAGCCCGGAGAAAACCCACAACCCCGCGGGTTGCTGGCAGGCCTTCAAACGTACGAAATCAATTTATTTGTTGCCTACAGACGTATCCTTTTCCGCTGCATTTTGCTGCCAGCATTGCCTGGCATGCCACATGGAGTCGTCGATTTACTTGTTCCCTTCATGCAAACATACTTCTCTGCTACATTTTCCTCTCAGCATTTACTGGTTTACAAAATATATAGTCATCTTTTAACTTGTTTTCTAAATACAGACTTATCCTCTGCAAATTAGTATCGCCATTTACTCATCTACAGAATGAAGTCATAAATTTAGTTGGTCGGAAAATTAAACCATAATACCCGTCCAAAATATTTTAGCATCAGCATTTGTCCACCAGACGGAGAGAAGCACTAGTTTTCTTCACTCACTACAAACAAGGATTATTCTTGTACACATCCTTAGCATTTACTCGACCACCAAACGGGCTCGTGCATTAAATTGTTCGCTCACTCTGTACAGACAATGAGGATTCTAGTCCCCTATGCATGCATGGCGGTATTTACAGTTGGAACTGAGTTTTTCTGCTCCTACAATCAAAAAGCGACGACCACATCCAAACCTTACTTAGGCCTACATGCAATACATTCCAAAGTGATAAATTCTGTTAATCAATTTATTTATTTATTTATCTATGTATTTATTTATTTGATTGGTGTATTACGCCGTACTCCAGTATATTTCACTTACACCACGGCGGCCAGCATTATCGTGGGAGGATACTGGGCACAGCCCGGGGGAAACCCACGACCATCCGCAGGTTGCTGGCAGACCTTCCCACGTGCGGCCGGAGAGGAAGCCAGCATGAGCCGGACTTGAACTCACAGGGACCGCATTGGTGGAAGGCTTCTGGGTCATTGCGCTGCGCTAGCGACTGACCTGTTAATCAATAAAAACTTTCCTAATATAATATGTGATGTTACATCAGTAATCGTTGTACATATGAACTTTCTGTGTATAAACTTCATGTGCATGAATACCAGAATCTAACCAACAGCTTTATGGATTCTCGGGCATTGCATATAAATATGCATTTCAGCTCGCGTTCCCTCCATGCTGCGGAAACTGAAGTGCACTTTATGCTTACTTTTGGGGGGATTTAAGAATGGCTTTGCTGCCTTCAAACTTTTTGAATATTGGAAATTTGGACAGAAATCAAATGTTACATGTTTAATAGAATTTAACCCACCTGAGAGCAATTATGATATGCTTTCAATTAGTTTTAAAACGAAGGGTGTATTATTGTTGACGCATCATGCGCCTACATGTACGCATGATTACTGTACCTACTGTACACTCAGACCGATGGTCTTACGTACTAAGAAACATTTATTCATTCATTCAGTTGTTGCAAGTGACCGTTACGCACTCAGTTATAGACCCTGTGTATAAGAACAACACCACATGCCATGCGCTGTCCACGCGTACAAGCTCACGTGTACGACATTCACAGCGTTATTCTCTGATGATGTACGCCTGTACATTCGCTCACTCTGTCGCCTTGAAGGCATCGCCAGCATATAAATATATGCGCAAAGCAAAATGACTTACCGTACGAAAGTATAATCCGTGGCACATACCTTTTCGAAGTTTGCCTTTTTCACTTGATGAATATCGCTCAGTACAAGAGCTGTGAAGCTCAATAAAACAAGCGTGATGAAGTGGACGGTGGGAGTCATATTTTGGCACTTCAACTATAAAGTTAATTGATGAATTATTTTCCGATTGTTCCAAACTGTGATCTCCTCGGTAGAAAATGTTGTGGCCTGGTGGACAGGTGTCCAAATTTTCGTGAATTCCACGAAATATCAGAGCATACAATCTTCTTATGGTACTATACCATCCTATACAGTGTCTGGTGAATTCGCCAGTCTTCTCGTCACGGGGATATACGTGGAGTGTGTATCTCGGGTGTGATCTCAGAGGGGACCCTGGTTGGGGGTCGGGGCGGCGTCTTACAACAGATCAATGCCAATCAAAAAACTAAATTCCTTAGATGTACAGTCTATGAACAAGCTTGGTTTGTATGTAATTGCAGAGGCGAAATCTACCAAGCCTTTGAGTCAAATTCAACGCGGTTCCTGAAATTTGGCGCAGCTATACACAGAGGTCTAGATATATGTGGAGCAAGAAAATCCCGATTATAATATTTGCTTAGTTAGGGTTGTCCACATAGTCTAAACCATCTGTTGCAAGGCTGGAAACCCCTTTGGAGACCTCAATTGACGACATATTGACTTCTTCGCGGGCGGGCCGATGGCTGCTCGACGGGCGGGCCACTCAATTCGCAATCAGCTGTTACCGTCCGGTTCGATCTGTTACCGATGGGCCCTCAGTTGCCGCTCTGTGCGGGGCATAGTAATATAACTCCCATCTTACAACCTTGGTTACCCTCGTGTGTATTATATCTATAACAGTACGTTAAGCAACACATGCAAGAAGCATGAATACTGCATCCAGCATCAATGGGTCCTGAAAATGACATTTCCTCACTGATATTAAAAATGTTCGCTAGTATACTCTAGTTCAGGGCTTTGTTTGTGCTGAAGTATTCGCTGCACAGAGTACATGCAACTATATTTGAACATAGGAAGATGTATGCAGGCGGCATGTGTACCACTCACTCTTGTCCGATTACAGAGAGCATGATGATGGTGTTCAAGTGATTAATAGGTTCTGCAAAAGCTATAAGATGTGACAGTAAGTTTATATGTGTCAGTTAGGCTCAGGTTTTAAGCTATATAAGCTAAATCGGCTGTGGAGCCGTCTTGCGCGATTCACGCTGTTTGAGCGAGACGTGTGCTTGCTCTCGCAAACTAACGCTAAAAAAAACGTGATTTCCGGTAGTCGCTACAGAATACACGTCTAACAGACACAATTCCGTGACCCCTTTTCAGTAAATTTTTCTTCGTTATTTTTCTACATTTTGCTCACACAAAACATAGGTGAAAATAGTTTTCAACGAAAGCCGAGAACGATTGCCCTTTGGTCTGAAGTGAAACCAAAATTACCTGCATCGGACTGTTGGCGTCGAGCCCAACAACAACAGCATTCTAAAGGATAGCGACTGCCTAAAACCATGGCTTTCTAGCGTTATTTTGCGTTAGTTTGCGAGAGCACCCACTCATGTCTCGCCCTAACTTCGTTAATCTCGCGAGACGGCTCCTATGCCGATTCGGCTTATTCAAACAGAATTACGGACCAACGTCTCCGTCGTTTGTCATATACAGTGAACCTCTTGAAGTATGGTAGCAGCCCAACCTGCACGAGTAGATTCTAGCATATTATGTACACCCCAAAGGTGAAGAGGCCATCACTGTCGCATGCAGCCAACCAGCGCTCGAGAATAAATCATTAAGGCGTAACGTCACCCTGGCAACGTGACAGGCATATAGCAGGCGAACCCTGTCCTTCATTCATCTATATGCTATCAAAAACGCTGCATTAATGGAACAGTGCCTTTTTTTTTTTTTTTTAGAAAAAGTTTGTTGTTTAACACCATACTCGACAAATCTGATTTATACGAGAGCGACTAGTATATTATGTTTGTCGGCATCAGGGGAAAAAAACCCCACAAACCTTTGGCAAGTTTGACATTTGTAAGCAAGCGGTAACACAACTGTTCTGTTTATCCACCCAACAAGTGCTCACTGCATTGCCGAAGACTGCATACGACCTAACATTTAATGACGAGTTTCACTTACCTTGGGAACAAGACCAATGCACACTGTATAATAGTGTATAACAAGTTTATTCATATAACACCTGCACTGCAAATGTACATTGGAAAAGCCCACGCGCGTTTCTCAAAAATCGAGAGAAATGCATGCAGGGAAACCACAGACAACTGTACATAACTTTCAAGACAAACTGATTAAACAGAAATAGCAAATAACAGGCTACATTTTGATACCAGGAAGCCACAGGCGAATAGTGTGCTGTTAAATTGTGACCCACGCCTGAATGTAGCCCAGTGGCGATGGTTCCTCGGACTCCCTATGCTGAATGAATGACGAGCTTTATGACAATTCGGCCGCTTTGTTTTCATACAATTGTGAAACACACTGTGAAACTCTGATTTCACGAATATCAGGCATATCACGAATCAACGAAAACAAAAACGCACAGTAGAACACCGACACACAGCAGTAATACATATGTAAAGTTAATCATTCTGAGATAAGGGATTAACTGACGGACTTCCATTAGCGGTGATGGTCCATGTGCATGTACCATTAACACCCTTCTACATGTATTACATATAGGGCGCTTGTAAATATTATTACTGTGATAACTGCGATAATAAATTCTTGAAGCAAGGCGCACACATATAACTTACTCTCCATTGCTTACAGGCTAGGCTCTCTTCAGGGCACACTTACACACTTTAGTCTCTTTGGCTTACAAACAAGTTATAGCCGTAGTGCACACTTACACTCTTTAGTCTCCGAGGCTCACAAGCTAATTTTACTGCATACTTACAAATTTTAGTGCATCGGTTCTGGGAGTCTTGTTCTATGTTACTGTCATACAAATACATGCGAGAATAGACTGCCATAATGTTTAGCAGTATTGGCCAAAGATACAAGACCAAGTCACATAAATTAGGTTACAAAATACAAATGAAATTTTTCGATGCTGTTAATGTATGTTAATGTAAATATGGCACTCTACATAGTGTTATCCTGGAAATACCAATCCAAGAAATACCTGGAAATGAGCAGTAGGATAAGGACAATGCCTTGGACCAAAAAGTTTTTTGGACCTGGGCCGACTGTTTGGTACCGTACTGCCATGTAAATAACTACGCAATTTTTTTTTTTTTTTTTTTTTTTAGATAATGTGAATTGCTGAGAGATTTGCCATTATGTCTTGCACCAACTCAAGAAGTATAAGCCAGTTCCTGTCTTGAAGTACGCAGCAGCGTGTGACACGTGACCGCCATTGAAAATCGGACATAAACCGATTGGGAGGGGTGCTGTACATAGACATTGCATGTGCGCTTGCCTTAAGTTAATGTTAAATAAACCAACAAAGGCGCTTGTTATATCCTTTCTACGGAGTAAATTTAAGTGCTGATAGCAATTAATGGTATTTAATAGACAACACAAGTGAAATAATTAATTTCTTGGAACTTTTAGCTCGTTTTGCAAAAAGTTTATTAGGCCTATAACCTATCCTGACATGGCCCGAAAAACTACCCGTATATATACATTTAAGAGGCCCGTTCACATTTATAATATAACTTTCAGTCGTATATCTTTTAATCATATAGCTTTGACCATCAGTGCAGTTTTAGTCTTCGGTTTTATGAAAAATGTATTTATAAAAGGTCATATTTATAGAAAAGACCAATATAAGTGTAAAATACTACAGTGCACATACATGTGGTCATACACCCCTTTTTTGTTCTCTTCTGAATATCCTTTTATTGTGTTTTCTACTTACTTTTGGCGTCCTATGTATGCACGCATGTGTTGAGTGAGAAAATTGTTGATTTAGATTTATTTGATTGGTGGTTTACGCCGCGCTCAAGAATATTTCATTTATACGACGGCTGTTGACTTAAAAGACGTATATATATATATGTACACATTATACACATGTGCATGCAGATGTCTATACTTTACGACAAAGGGAACATTGGAGTTTATATTCAGTGCGATGTTGATTCTTTCTTTGAATAACTGTATAAATATTTGTCAATTAATCTTTCAGTTCTGACAGATAATATGTTTTGTACCGGGGGGGGGGGGGGGATTTTAAGTACTCTGCAAAGTGAGTGAACAAATTTGCACACCCACAATGTATGTGTGTCAGTGGTACACAAATTGTGTATCTCCTATGCAAATGTTATTGTGGATGTATTGCACAAATTACACAAACTGTGTACTAGTGGTACACAAAAATTATGTGGATGTGCTTTTTTGAAACAATAATCTCGTACTCAGTAGCTTTCAAAGAGTAGGTGACTTATTTTAGAGTTGGTTCTGACTATTTCGCTAAAAAGTGAAAAGTTTTCTGAATTAAAACTCGAGATAAAAAAACACTAATTAATCAAATTATTGAGGTATCTACAAGTTGATTCGCTCATCATGAAGGTTAAATAAAGATGAAATCATTTGTGCTATAATTATTAGATGAATCATTCATACGCCTATATATTACTTACGCCTGTAGTTCCATACACATGTATCTTATCTGATGTCCCATTAAAATACAATTCAGCTTGGTTGACCCTTATTTAATGTATGGTTCAAGGCATAAAAACTAGTTCTCTATTCCTTTACATAAGCCAGTTAAGCAATACGCATGCCAAGTTGCAAAAATGGTCGGATTTATCGACTATACAGCGTCTACTTATATGTCACAATGCACGCCACACTGTTTCATTTATGTAGAATTTTCGTGGAGGCTTCCCAGAATTCCTTGCATAATCCGAAGACATGAACTGGCTTATTTCCAGGCTAGAAATACGTAGGAAATGACATATAAAATATACAGTGATGGCAGGAAATGCAGAATGAAATAAGTCAACTTTTTAGCTGAATATAAGTTGTCTTATGAGTACAGCTGGAGACTTAAAGCATCATGGAGGGTACCGGGAGGAGGGTGGTGAGGTGGAAGGGAAGGGGGTGTTTGATTAATCATCCCACAAGCTCTGATGACTTAATTGAACTTCACCAACGCATTTCTGTACACTGACAATAATCATGTACTTAAAATACATTTTACAGACCTAAAACACATCCAAACTAAAGCAATAACTAAAACTTAACCTGGAACAGATTACAAAATTACCTTGCAGAAAATGACATCAATTTACCAGAGAAAATGCTGAGTCATTTTCATAAATACATTCAGACAGAGAACGGCACGTGAATGTCAGACTAGTTATACCATACCATTACTTTAACAAGCTAAACTTAAAAGAAAAGGAAAACACAGAGACACATTCAAAGAACAAAATAAAAGAAACATCAGTGTAGCGTCAAATATATATGTATGAGTGGGTAACATGAGTATAAAATGATATATACCTACACAAAACAGTTACCTTCTCTTGCCTTTAAACTCTCTTTAGCTTTCAATGTGTCCAATAGAGGCATTCTTCCAAGAAGTTATTCAGAAATTGTAAACTTTCAGTCAAAATAGGATTGATTCTTAGGACAGCTCCACAAATGATTGATGACATGTGTCTCACATGAATAGCTGACAAAGTACATGGCTACTAATAGTAGGTAAAACAATATTGGCAGTATGCAAAACGAAAATTACAGTACGCAAAACAACTACAATAGACAAAACAACATTTGCTTCTGTACACAAATATAAATGGAAACAAGCTGTACACGCTCACCTTTTGAGTGATCAAATAAACATCTAGACTCAACCAAACACTATAACTGTCATGCCAAAGTTCACTTCAATGGTACAGTACCATGCCATTAAGGCTCCCTGCATGTATGTACATCTGGCAAGATTTAGTTGTAAATTTTGTTAACACAAGTTCAGGTACAAATAAATGGTAGATAGCACAAAAACACAGCCTTTAATTTTGGTTTAGCACTCTATGACCATTCAGAATTACTTCAAACATCCTTATTTTCTTCTGAACTCGCCTCCTATAAAAATAGCAGGTAGCACGTTAGTCTATGTAATGGGTTTAACCACAAGTCATCTTTTCATTCAGTTATCTCAATATCTGCCCTTTTATTTCATGGGTTTACCTGCAAATTACCTTTTCTTTCAGCTAACTCATTATCTGCCTTTCTCTTTAATTGGTTTACCCACAATCTATCTCTGCATTCAGCTACCTCAAATATGCTTTCTTGGGATTACCCATGAGTTATCTTTCCTTTCAGCCATCTCATTATCTCCCTGCCTATTTAAAGAGACTGTACTGGAGAATATCTACATAATGATTTGTATATGCCTACAATTAAATGTAGGCTAACTATACATAAAGACAAATTGTGTTTGAAAATCATGTTTTTATGATCTTTCCTACAATGTGCATATTGTTTTCAACTTTTGGACATCCCATTTTCTGAACTGTCACTCAAGAACATACGTATGACCCCAATACTGTTGCAAATACATCAACCAGATGAGACAAACATGTTCATTGTTTCAGTGACGTCATGAGGTCAGAATTCGTTTCACCGGGAATGAAATATATGAGTCTGATTAGCACAAAGTTTGCTGAGCAGCATTCCATATCTATATGGTAATGCTCATAACTTTTCGTGCATACATAACTTTTGTAGTTCGAGTTGAAACGGAACTATTTGGGAAATTATTTCTTGCCTAAAAACAGATAATCACAAGAGACAGAGGATGATAGTTTCTGAATGTGCATCAGTCAGCTATTCAAGACCACTGTCAACTGGGCACTTCACCGAGAACTTACACTATGCTTTCCTACAGAACAATCTGCATAGCATATGTACATTATGAACGGTAACAAAACCTTATTTTAGACTTACAAGGCCATGAAGCACGAGTTCTGTATTAACTTCCATGTTACAGCAATGTTTTAACAATGTTTTTACTGCCATGTCTGTGCGAGCAAAGCCTGTTGGCGTGAGTAAAACCGCTAATGCCCAGATGTCTGTGGTATCAAATCGAAGGAAAAATACAACAAGTTTGAATTGATTAAATCGAAAATAGGCGACCAGTCTTTGGTACAGTCTGTTTAATGGCTTTACCCCAAAGTTATCTTAAGAGTAGACAACTGGTAACCCTGAAGAATATGTAGAATAGAACTTGACTGATACATTTTTTATCAAGTCCCATTAAAGAGACAGTTGGAAATGGGAATGGGGTAGTTGGATGCGGGGTATATTTGTTCTTTTGGAAAGTTGTAAACAACATGAATATATATGTTAGGGATGTAAACAGATGTGGGTTACATGTATAATATGCATGTATTGAGTTTTGTTCTTGTTACTATGTGGTTAACGTGATTAGAAAGGGGCCATAACTCTGTAAATCACAGCCCAGCAGGATTGATTTCTCCAGGGGCAATTCATTGAAATTTTGAAACTGTTTGCGAATCTGCAGGTAGTGACAGAGAAAATGGTCGTAACTGTGTGAAGTTCTTCAGGTTTAATGCTCTACCGACAGAATGTCATCCTGAAGGTATGCTCTGCAAGGGCCCCCAATAGTCAAGGTAGACAACATCTGCACTTGCATTACTATATTCATTAACATGAAAATATTGAGAACAAATATGCTAAATGTGCGTTGACATACCTGCTTAATTAACATGTATCATTCAAACATCTTCAACAGCACATTGGATGATGCATTTTTCACTTAATTAAAGCTATTTACAGTAACAATAATGAAACAATCCCATAACAGTTTAAGTCCTCAGCTGTTGTCCAGGAAATTTATCTGCATCCCAGTTCCCAGGTAGAATCAACAAACATCAGTTGTTCACATACCACCTGAGGACCACAAAGCTGGACTTCATCGTGTGTCCAGTGTCTATCTACAGATCACAAAGAGGGTGCCAAGAGGTGGGAATCCCTGGCCGGAGGGTATCGAGGGGAGGGTGTCACTGTGCTAATCCAAATCATCTGCACTAACCCCCGAGCCAGGTATCTTCAATTCTGAATTTTCCTCCAATGGCATAGGCGTGTTGAGAACCATGTCTAGGTCAATAAAAGGTTGGGTGGAGCCGAGGACATCGTTGGAGTTTGACAGGAGGTCATCACTCTCATCGGCCAGGTCCAGCAGTGACGGCATGTCATCTAGAGGGGTATACTGTACCAACTCATTGCCTGAAGGAGAGAGGAAGGAAGGAAGAAACAAAGTGATTTTAGAGGGGTGAAAAACCGTCAGGTTTATGTTTGTCTGTCAAAGAAGGAGCAAGACACAGGCAGATGTTATATGGTGTTATCCCAGTCTTTAATTGGATGTATGCTTTTCAACCTCCAATAAAATAAACAATAATTATGCAGGTATGTGGGATTTTTGAAAACAGCCCCTTTACAGAGAGTTGCAAGGCCCATGTTATTGTCTATGTCATATAAAATTGGACACCAGTTGCTTGGGTCATACCATTTCTCAAAAGGGGTGTTTTCAAAAATCCCACTTACAGGTGAGGGTGAAACTTAAATTTTTCACACAGAAATAAGGAGACAGGAGCAAATTAGGCATGGATGGAATTTTAGCTATCTTCAGAGATTGGAGTAGTTTGTTTCAGTATCATTTCAGCCAAATCACAATAATGTTGATACACAATGTCATAGCCTTACGGTGCACCTTAATCTAGCACATGCTACAGACATAACTGACATCCAAAACAGCTGTGCTATATTTATTAATTTATTTGATTTGTGTTTTATGCCTTACTCAAGAATATTTCGCTTTCTTCAAGGGCAGCCAGTATTATGATGGGAGGAACCCACCACCGTCAGCAGGTCGCTGGCGGACCTTCTCCTGTGCTACCAGAGAGGAAGCCAGTGAGAAGGCATGGTATAATGTAAAACAATAATACAGTTCTGAATAGTTCTGACACCATACATGACATTCCACTTAGTCCATATGTGGCCATGTTTATAGTGCTGCCTCACTGAAATGTTATGCCTAAGACTTTTTTCATTTCTGGCTCATGAAAATGACAGGCATTCTAATGAAAGTAACATTTAGAGGGAAATAAAGAATAGGAATTCCATTAAAATCCCAATAAAAACTTTACAATACAGGCCTTTTTTGAAGCGTTGGTCAGATAACCCTCAGTAAAGGTATTTTAAATGATAGCATAACCCAACTCTACATTTTAAGCATCATGTGAGAAAGCTGAAGATACCAGACAACTACTTACCAGATAGTCCAACTGCACCTGTAGGCGTATTTAATATACTGACAGGTATTGAATGAGGGCTCTTTGACAACCGCTTGGTGGCTGGCGTACTCCCTCCTGTCTATCACCTAAATCTCCAAAACCAAAGATCCTTTTCACATAACATTTGCATGGGTGTGTTCGTTGATAATTTGCCTTCACATTGGTGTATAATATACGCATAGATGGGCAAGCGTCAATGATGCAAAATGGCCTCAATTCTCTTGTTCACTTCTCCCCTCTGTTGGCACAGATAACCAGGGCATGACCCACTTTCAAACTCTTGTCATGCCAAGCCAAATGTGACGTACAGGGTCAATGGCATGACCTATTACTCGATGACATTAACACTTATCAGAGCCGGCAGTCATCTCATCGACGGCATCTTCCTTCGAACCATCGAGACATCGAGCAGCAAATGAAATTTTGCATAAAAATTGATTTTATTAACATTAAACCGAAGCAACTCGAATTTGTCCAATACCGAAACAGCGTGATGCCTTTTGTGTATTGTTACCTGTATACCATACCCACCCACCTCTCCATTATTATTGGATTTGGAATATCTTTAATCCTGTGTGTCCCATTGGCTAGAGAAAAAAACACGATCTGAGAGGTGGATGATCCTGGTTATCTGCGGTAAAACTCAAAATGAGATTTGTAGCTGTTTTGGAGAATCAACGCTTGCCCATCTATGCATATATTATACACCAGTGTGAAAGTAAATTATAAAGGAACACAGCCATGCAAATGTTATGTGAAAAGATCTGTGGTTTTGGATAGAAGGGAGCGAGTATCCCAGCAACCAAGCGGTTGCCACAGAGCTCCCCTGATATCCTGTCCTTTTCAGTCTGACGTCTGTATGCAATACCTGTCAATTTTTTAACTATGCATACAGATGCAGATCATGGTGGACTACCTACCACACAAACATCAACCCCTGCCTAATATGGCGTGATTATTGACTTACCCACTGGCTGCTCCGGGACTTGTAATGATGACGTGGAAGGTGACGTGGCATCCCTTGTCTGCAAATAATAGCAAAATCTGTGTTATGCTCAGCCAAAAAATTACAGCAGGACATGGTGTGTGTCCTTCATCAATAAAAAACAATAGAATACAAATCTTAAAAAACTTTCACTGGATCTGTAACGTCTCATTGTGAAGCTGCACACCAAGTTTCAATTTAATACAACAAACTGCTTTGGAAAATAATCCTAAAACACTGTCAAATGTCCATTCCAGGACAAAATGGCCATAATTATGTCTAAAACTGACAAAACAACCTGAACTTGATCTACACTCATCATGATGAAACAACATACGTCGAATGAATAGTTTTGAAATCAAAACAGTCCTAGCAAGTTGCAATTCAGTATGATGAACTGCTATTAGAAAAGTCCAGGGCATATAATGCCAAAGCCACCACAAAGCTTGCCTGTAGGAGACACATAAAGGCAAAACTCTGACTCAATATAAAAAGAATTTCGTGATACTCATGCTCAACATTTGGAGATTCAAAGTGTGTAATGTGCAAACAGTGCATCAACAGTGGAGTATTCCCCTTGGTGTAATTGTGCTTTACATGTACACAAAATGTCATCTCAGTACAGGCTGTGCTTTTCGAGACATCGCCCTCAACATTTAAGCATTGCTCTGTTTTCATGTGCTTATTCTCGGTGCATGACGTCATCTACTGCTGAATTTCATACAGACAAGTTGATGAAACCAGCAGAACATGGAAAAAGTGTGACACTTTACACACTGAACAGTCCATACAGAGTACCACATAGCCAGCCTACGTCACTTACCTCATTGGGGTTGAATGGAGAGAGGGGACCATCACTGTCAAACAACTGGAGAGAAAACAGATTCATATGAGAGCAGTTAAAAGGTTCAAGGAATATGTAATTTGCAACAGGTGTCAGAGATGCATGCACATGTATGATATACTTCCTGCAGTAAAACACCAAACTATCTCCCTGGCATTTACACGTACATGTATACTAGAGTTTATACACAATGCCAAAAAAAAAAAAGGGGGCCACAAAAAACTTATGGAAATTGTGCCCTTTTACTTTTCATAAAGGCATTTGCTTCACTTGAACCTGAGCTCTTGACGCCAGTAAGTTAACCCCATACCCAAATCCTCCCCACCCCCCACACACCCACCACACACCATCACTGTACTCACCCCCATCAGAATATTAGGGTCCAAGTTATAGGTGGGACTTCCCAGAATATCCTTCAGGTTGTTAATGTCCATCTGAATATCTTCCAGGTGGTTGGACATCTCGAAGCTGAAATTGGATGACAGTGAAACATCAGACCTGTCGATGCCTGAGAGAGCTTAGTGTGACTCCCACCATTGTGTCTCATAAGGCAATGCTTGGCAGGGGAGACGAGGTTTCTGCTACACAAATTTTTACCACCAGGAGAGCAATTTACAATATTGCACTTAAAGTACAAGACAGCTCATGACTACAAATGATTAAAAAATTTTCTCTTAAATGCAAAAAGCTGCTTGAATCTATATGAATTCGTTGCTGAGTTATCTTTGTTTGAAGTGTGGAGTATTATGCTGCTGACTGGGGATCTGAAGGCGCCCATACTTGTAAGCTTATGAGAGACTGACCAATCAGAGAGCTAGGAGATATAAGCTGTTTAAGAGCTGTGACATAAATCTTGCTCGTTGATCATTGTTACATAATAACATAGGGGCAGGACACTATGTAATGATATATATTTTGATTATAACAAGTTCATGGGTTAACAATATTACCAAGTATATCTAGACCACTGTGTTGTGGAGGGACTACGTTTCTTGATCATTTCATGTTACAAATTTAGACATATACTTAAGTTTCAACCACGTTCCACGCTGGGAACAATTACGTCACACTTCACACAGAATGGCTGAGTTTCATGTCAGCCTACAGAGCACAGTTAAATGTCAATTTCCACTGTCGTAGTACAGCTGTTAGAAAAAATACTGTACCTAAATAAGCATAATAATATACAACCGTTTTGGCACTTAACTTTGAACATGAGCCGTCTTTCACTTTAAGTACTAGAGAGCTGGGCAGACCATACCACATGTTTTATTGGCATCTGATCATCTGGTAACTGATTGATTATCCTTACAGTTTTCTCAAAATGTTCGGTCTTTGGAACTGTAAGGGTAAGTTTTCAGTTTTTACAGATGTGTTATCGATGTTAAACAATCACAGGTGGAAAGAAAAAGAAATTAATTTTTCGATACAGTGGTAAAAATTTGGATGTCTCCGAAACCCTGAGATGACAAACTCATCTCACAGAGGGCTCTCAATCACAAAGGTTGGCAAGTCAACTTTCAGACTTTAATTTCAGAGAAAGAAGCTGCAAAAATGAAGTAAGCATCAAAAGAAAAAGCACTCAAAACTATTAACTTTATCCTGTTTTTCACCAAGCTTCATGGGCCACACTGATAATATGTCCCATTCTTGATGCCACAGTGACTCTAAATCAGGCATTAAATGTCTCATGAATGGTCAGACACATTTTACAGGAGTACAGTTCACAAGAATTTCATTCAGATCTGAACAGGAAGGAGTAGAGAATGCTGTGTGATGTCACTGAAGGGATGCATGATTCATATGGCACTGTATACAATCAAAACTTTCGATTGCATTTAACTTGATAATACATCTAAAAAAATAAGTAAAGGTACTTTCAGGTACAGTTTTCAATGGTCTTTCAATTGAGGCCTAATTCATTTTTACAGTTTCTTTCTCTTTAAGATAATGATGAACGCTGGTAAAACGATCCACGCACGCGAAAATATTTACCACATTTCAGGGGGCACAGGGTGATGAGGAGGTAAACATTCCGCCTTCCAAAAACTAAAAATAAAAACGCAGAGGTCAAGTTATCAAGGTCAATTTCAAATAATGTGACCTGGTTAGAAGACAATGTCAGCCTTCCACAGAAGCACTGTGACAGCCTAGGGCTAAAATTCCTGCCTGCAACACCATGGTATGGCTGCGCTACTGCCATGGGTGACACGAACATTTCATTTATCACTTTCCCTTCATCATCATTCCATGTGACATTCAACATATCGTACAGTGCTACTCTTCAAACTTGGAATATACAAGTACACTGACTTATCTTCTTTTAGCAAGAAAAATTAAGTCAGCAATATATGCACAACAAACAAAACAGCAACTACATAACAACGCCCAAGTTGGGCATTACTAAAATCTGATTAGTTTTGAAAACATACCTGTTTTACAAACAATGCAATTATCATGGTGATTTTTTTGTCTCTGGGAAACTAGCTAAATTTTTCTCTGGCTCTTATTCCAAACGATTTTCAGTCAGGAATATGAACAGTAGCAAAACCCAAATCAGTTAATGTGAAACATTTTCTCTTAGAGGCAACTATAATCATTACAAAACTTTTAAGTCGTGTCTAATCTAGAACAATTAGCAGAAAGCCCATAACACTTTTTATTGTTGTCAAATGTCACACAGCCATCACTTCTCTACATCACCTGCCAGACAATACACGATATATGGAAGGCTTCATGTTACCATAACAGTTGTCTCCCCTGATTTATGCCTCGTGCCTATTTACAATCCTATTCTATAACTCAGAATCCCTCAGCTGCCATTTCCATCCGCAAGCTTGACAACCTAAAGTGGCAACTTGGAATTTGTAAATAAATATATAATGGCGAAACCATAGCATCTTTTCAGCAAAAGTCTTTGAGATCTGGGATGAAGTGTGCCTGCACTACTTACCTTGGGTCATTAAACCGGGGCAGTGAAGTGGAATTAGGTTGAGGGTTAGGTGTGGGTGTGGCTGACCGAGATTTGACAGGCGTGGTTGAGCGGGATCTGACGGGAGAGTCTGGCACCTGGATACGCGGGACAGATTGTACAGACACGGGGGCACTGGTACTTGTAGAACTCGACTGGTCTGTGGACTGTCGGCAGAAATAATAAACAACTAATAGAACTATTAAAAACATACCCACTGTATGAACACGACCAAAACACACAAATGCCAATGGTGTAATGGTCTAGGTTTGATTTCATTGCTGTTTATACCATGTTCAAGAATTTCTTGAACATGTGTACAACACGGCAGCCAGTTAAACTCAATGCCCGACCCAATGCCAGGATTTGGACCACTGTCCTAGCAATTGATATTTATTTATTTCATTGATTGGAGTCCAACACCGTAGTCAAGAATAAATTTCACTTATATGATGGCAACCAGCATTATGACGAAAAGAAACCAGTCAGGGCCTGGCAAAAGTCCATGACAATTAGCAGGTTGCTGGCAGACCTTACTACACACGACCAGAGAGGATAGTAAATGATAGACAAGCATGTTAACCTGTATACCTGTACAGGGCTAATTAAAATGTTCCCAGTAACACTGGAGGTTTATGGGATGACAGTTCCACTTTTACTTCTATACTGACTGCAGTTCACGCCTAGGTATTCATGTATCTAATCCATGCTGCCATACTCAATAATGTTCACTTATACAATAGATGTTACGTTTATGATTGGGTGAAAGAAGTGAATTAATCGTCCAGGTAAAAGACAAACCTCGGGGCTTTACCCAGCAGTCAGAGTTAGATTCAAGCCTGTGTGCTCACCAAAGCTGGAGATCAGAGACTGAGGCAAGTGTTACCCTTTACGTCAATCAGCCAGGGAGGCCCAGGTTGAGCAAGCCAGTGCTGAGAAAATACCTTTTCAGTCCTTCCCTAATTTTTCAGTACTTCCCCAAACTTTTCACAATTTTAGTGCAATTTACACACAGTTTTGACTTGACTTACTACACTGTTCGAGCTCGCCAAATTTCACAGTTTCACAAAAAACATCATGTTTTGTTGTCTACGAAGAAGAACGTAGTCAGATATATGCTTTGCTCAACACTGTGCACACACACAAAAAGACAGAAGAATCAAAGTAGTAATTAAAACAAACCAGAGAACTTAATCTTTAACTAACCAAGGTGACCTTGGGCTAAACACTTACAGGGGTAATTGTGATGACTGGGCTGTTGATGTTACTGTTAGAAGAAGTTCCATTATCTACTTCACTCATGTTGAGGAAATCCGTCACATCATGAATGATTGGGCCAGAGGTGGGCGATGCAGTCGATTGGGGCTGAAAATGTAAGATTCAATTTCAAGTTATTAAAGTGAACAAGAACGCATAGTGCAAACTGCGTCTGAAACTACATCAAAACTCGAGCTATTTAAATGAACCACAGTTAGAACTGAAGTAATTAAGACAGATCAACAACAACAGCTGATGTCAGTGAGACAAGGGAGAGAACAAATCCCATACCAAGGTACAAATGAATGTTCAGTACATCTGTTATTAAATATAACTGGGTGTAATTTTTTACATTAACTTATCACCTTTCTGAATAAACTGTAAAGACACAGAATCGGGTGAGGAAAAATCACAAGGAGTTTAGTGAGAATGACTATTAAGAGAATTACACTGCACCTGTTTTCACCAAACTTGTTGCATATACAGCAAGGGGATTAGTTCATGAAAAGTCAATGAATATATAGACGATTTGCTGTATATGCACGTTTTAAATTTAAAGCATCATTTCTGTTTCTTCCTGGGTCAATGATGAACGAAGAGTTTCTGATTACTAACATTTTGGCCAGAGAATGTTGTCCAATCAGAACCAGAGTTTCCCAAAAACAGAATTTTGAGCAATACTCAAACTTATATCCCAATTCCCAACTGGCTAAAAAAAAATTGGCTGCAAAAACCCACGTAGGGTGGCTGTAGCCTCCTTGCATCATAGACTGACCCTCTGTGTAGGCTATCACGCGACATACATGTACAGCTATGACACAAATGCTGGGTTTATCTGGGCTCTTACACAAACCATTCAGTCAACATGCACCACAGATCAGTCAATATGTGAAATCACTCACAGAATCTATGTTGTATTCTGTAGGTGTTTCCTCGATGGTGTAATCTTTTGAGAATTTAGGAGACTTGGATGCCACCTGGCTGGCATCTGGTAACATCAATGGCATCTTTCGTTTGAGACCCGCGCGATGGTTTCCTCCCACCAAAGTCACAAGGAAGCCAATCAGCTGCAAAACAACAGGGGAAAATGTCAAGAAGTAAGTTTTACAACATACTCAAAATAGCTGATTGAGGTTGTTTATGTTTAATAATCAGCTAGACCAATGGTGCTAATCTCCAATGGTATTAATTAGTATATCAAAGTTTATTTTCTCCTACCAGCACCATTTCTATCACACACACACAATGTTTTAAAAAAGTGCTTGTGGCAAATAACCTAAACTTGACAAATTTGCATATTTTGCCTGATTCTGACTTTCACTGGTCTTAGAAAAATGCTATAAGTTTAAAATGGACGGTAAGATATTGTCCTACTGGAAAACATAAGATTCCGCACCAAAAATAATATTTTTTTATTTGTCTCAGAAAATGCACTTTTCGGGTGAAATTTTAGCTTTTGAGAACAGTTGGAAAAGAAGCTGTCTACGTTTATCTTTATTTCCTAAAGTTTATGTGAAGTCAGAAACTACCTTTACTTGTCCATACCTTGTTGATGATCTGTTGTTGTTTGGAGTGCTTCTGTCGCAGATTGGCCACTTCTCTCCATAATGCTTCGTTCTCTCTAAAACAAAATACATCAACATCATGGATTATACAAACATTCATCTGTAGACAATGTATCCACACTTTAGGTAAGGTCTATGCCATACAAGTCTCTTTAAGAGGAGACTCAAGGAAGAGCTACACAAGCAGTTCAATTTTCAGGAAAATATAAGGTCTTCTTCTGAGACGTTTCAGTGCTCCTGTATAACACGTGTTTTATGAGTACACATACATCAACAATGACGATGTAGTAATGGAAAGAACAAAACTGTACGTAACTTTGGACAGTTACAGGCAATACGGGGTTTGAACGAGTTCCCTATTGTTCGACTGGGCTTTAAAGTGTTCAAGATTACAAAGCATACCTGGGAAATTTCATTACTAAACAGCCCAAGTCACTGGTTTACCCACTGCACTCTGGTTTCCTCCCCTCATGAAATTTTCTGTATAACTTTACATAACAATCAACCAAGCAATAAATTATGAAGGAAATAACTCAGAAACGAACTTCAGAGCAGTGCTTGAAACATAAAAGAAAGAAGCGCTTCTGAATTAGTCAAACTCCAAGTAAAAGTCTTTCCCTTCATGTTTCAATATTCCAAGTAGCCAACCATACAAGATTAATGTCTAGTTTTATTATATATCCATAATCAGACACCCAGTAAGTATTACCAAATAGAAATACATGTAATAAATAATTCATTCAATTTGCACATCAGTTTTTTTTTCCTCATTCATACTCCAAATGTGAATACATCTAAAAACTAATACACTCAATTCTTAAATAGGTTCAATTTGGCTTGCAACAATGAAATGGTCCAAACTATGATTGGGAAATGCATGTAAACCTGGGTAAGCCCAATGCAGGGAATAATCTAAGCCCTGATTTCTAACCATCAGATGTAAACACAAACGCAAAGGTATCCACCTTTTCATGTTGTCTATTTTGATATTCATGTGATCCTGCTTTCCTCTAAGACTGGTGACGTCTGTGAGCACTTTGCTGAGGTCCTCTGGCTTTACCTTTACTGAATCTACAGGTGTCAGGCTCACCATCTACAACATTATACAAAATATAAATTGAATCCAAAATGAAAAAACAATATTCCTTCGCAGTGCAGAACAGGTAAACTCTTGCCAAGTTTACACTTCACCTAATATTTGTCTTTGCAGAATTTCTTCACATTTTTAATTGAATTACACAGAACTACACAAACACAGAATCAAAGCCCTTTCCCTGCTTAAAGATTCCAAGCCTTTATTTCACCCAGGAGTCCCCATTTCTGCCCAAAATTTCATATTTTCACCTGGCCAAAGATTCTGCACCTTACACTGACCCCACATTCCACACCTTTACCCTGCCCACGGGTTCCACACCTTTACTCTACCAAAAAATCCCAAGCCTTTACCCTGCCCAAAGATTCCAAGCCTTATTACTCTATGCCTTTACCTGCCCCCAGATTCCACAACACTTACCCTTCCCACAGATTCCAAGCTATACCCCTGCCCACAGACTCCAAGCATTTACCATGATCACACTGTACGCAGGTTATGAACCTCTAACATCCACAAAGTCTCCAAGGCTTTACCCTGCCCACAGATTCAAAGTATTTACCATGATCACTGGCTATCACACTGTACCCAGATTGCAAACATCTACCATCCACTAACGTTTCAAAGGCTTTTCCCAGCACCCAGATTCCAAGAATTTACCATGATCACAGGCTATCACACTGTATCCAGATTGCATTTGTCGTCCACAGTCTCCAAGGCTTTACCCTGCCCACAGATTCCAAAGATTTTCTATGATCACAGGCTATCACACTGTACCTAGATTGTAAGCTTCTACCATCCACAAAGTCTCCAAGCCCATACCCTGCCCACAGATTCCAAAGATTTTCTATGATCACTGGCTATCACACTGTACCCGGATTGCATGCCTCTACCGTCCACAAAGTCTCCAAGGCTTAACCCTGCCCACAGATTCCAAGGATTTACCATGATCACAGGCTATCACACTGTACCCAGACTGTAAGCTTCTACCGCCCACAAAGTCTCCAAGGCTTTACCCTGCCTACAGATTCCAAGGATTTACCATGATCACAGGCCATCACACTGTACCCAGACTGCATGCCTCTACCGTCCACAAAGTCTCCAAGGCTTAACCCTGCCCACAGATTCCAAGGATTTACCATGATCACAGGCTATCACACTGTACCCAGACTGTAAGCTTCTACCGCCCACAAAGTCTCCAAGGCTTAACCCTGCCCACAGATTCCAAGGATTTACCATGATCACAGGCCATCACACTGTACCCAGACTGCATGCCTCTACCGTCCACAAAGTCTCCAAGGTTTTACCCTGCCCACAGATTCCAAGGATTTACCATGATCGCAGGCTATCACACTGTACCCAGATTGTAAGGCTTTACCCTGCCCACAGCTTCCAAGTATTTACCGTGATCACAGGTTATCACACTGTACCCAGATTGTAAGCTTCTACCATCCACAAAGTTTCTAAAGCTTTTCACAGCACCCAGATTCCAAGCCCTATTCCTTCACACTAATTTCACGATGTTCTCTGTTGACTCTAGGTAGTCAGAAACGTAAACGAGACAAACTTGGCCAAAATGCATGAACACTTTAAACTCTGAATAGTTGTATCTTGAGCACATGTATACGCACATCATAGGGTTTGTGAACCTTCCTCTTGATGTGCTCCAGTAGGTGTTCTTCTCCCCTCAAGAAGTAAGGGTGCTGAAACTCCAGGTCATCTTTCTCAGACTTCAACCCTCCCTGATCCACATTCAGTACTTTGCGGAAACCATCTGACACAAAAAAAGCAAACATCCTCACATTAACCCCAAGTCAAACTGGGTAATGTGTTCGAGTTTTCAAACATGCTGTGGAAGAAGTAAAACTCTTCTGGGCATGTTATAACACTACATCAAGCATGTTAATACCAAAGTAAATGATCTAAAATTTCACCCTGAAAAGTGCATTTTCATAGTATAAATATTACTTCTGGCAATGAAACTTAAGTTTTCCAGTAGGATATCATCCTACCTTCCAACCAAACCTCAAACCCCCTCGCTAACATCGACTGAACTCTTTAATCAGCCAAAATGTGCAACTTTGTTATGGGCAAAGTTTTAGGTCATCTGCTATATGTCTTCACTATATGTTGCCATGGTAATTATGCCAGGTACATCTCTAGGACTGGGCCATAATTAAAAATTCTTTGTTGGGGATAACAGATCCTGTCAGAAAAACAGGGCCAGAGAGCAGGGAAATTTTGTATTTTTTATTATTATAGTTCATTTATTTATTTGATTGGTGTTTTACACCGTACTCAAGGATATTTCACTTGTGCGACAGTGGCCAACATTATGGAGGGAGAAAACCGGGCAGAGCACTGGGAAAACCCATGACCATCTGCAGCTTGCTGGTAGACCTTCTCACGTAAAGCCTGAGAGGAAGCCAGCATGAGCTGGACTTGGTGGATTATTACGGTTAATAAAAGATATTTTAAAGAACCTGACAAAACAGGAAAGAAACAAAAAAGACGAACAAAAGAAGTACCATCAACAGTCCAATAAAGAATTTTACACTGCAGGTCACTTTTTTGGCGATTGGTCGAGTTACCCCAACTAACATATTCCTAATGATAGCCCTGCTTCGTAAGACAAGCCTCAAACTTGAAAACATCATAAGTCTATAGTGAAGCATCATCTTAACTATGAGGTCATGAACATTCAGAGGCCACTTTACACCAAGGTGACTACCACATGAAAACCTCACTATGTTCACACAGTCAAAACTGATGTATTGCTCTCCTAGTGTTAATTAGTGCAACACAAAGAAAGACAACTTCTGAACTGGTACATGTACATATAGGCACAGTTAACTGTGATGAGAGCTTCACAGAAGTGGGACATCATGGAGAAATACAGGTTTTTGCTCTGTAATAAATACAACTGGATAAAGAGGTTGAGCTTTTCTGATTAGGCTTGCTTTTGCTGATCACAAGATTGACATATTCCTTTAAACGAGGACACGAAAATCATTTGTGTGTCTCATTATTCATAGTTTTTCGTCTTACTGTGTGTATCTCAGCAACGTTCATTCTCATCCACCAAAATGCTGCATGTCAATTTACCCTCTTTACCAGCATACATGAATATAGGGGAACAGTGGAAAGCCCATTATGACAGTTATCATGATTTATTTAGGTGGGCACACAATCCTAGTGGAACACGTACAGAAGTCGTTCCAATTATTATTATTATACTTTGCATCTGGTCAGTTCCAAGATCTCCAAAATTTGCTGAAGGTAGAAACCCCAAAGCCTGGCAGTAACAATACTGAACTTTTGCCACTTTCTACTTTCTGACTGACCACATGGTTTGGCAGCTATTTTTAGCTTTATTAAAACCTTTTAATCTTAAATAAGTCACGGTTATCATTTCCTGGGTTTATTCCACTTATTATATATTATTATTTCATAAAATGACGCCCACAAAAGTACTGTAAAGGTATTTTACACAGGTTATACTCACACATGTTCAGTTGCCTGATGAAGCTGGCTATGTTACTGTGCTTGAAGTAAAGAGGCAAAACCTCTTTCGCAAACTGAGCCTGCTCATAGACATGGAAACTCTGACCAGTCTGCAAGTAAAACACATTGTCCATAGTCAAAACTCATGATAACCTACTGTATTTGCATGAAAACAATGGATGATCAGGGGATACAGTATAGTTTAAACTGTAATCAAGATACAAATAAGGACAAATTCAATTAATTCAATACATGTTAAACATAAAGCGCATCTTGTACATGTTAGTCAAATTTTTTTCCTTGATCATGATGGTTGTTTAACATCTTAACTTTCATCTTACAGAATGGTATATCACAGGCTGAAGAAATTGGAGAGCTTGGAGTAAACCACAGTAACCAAGAGTTACTGAAAAACTTTTCTGCATGACAAACATTTACACATAGACATAGGTCATGCTGGTGGAAGACAAGCAGCCTCAACGGAACTTCATGTAAGACTGCATGAGAGAGCACCGGCAACCATTTACTATCATAAAGCGCCCAAATTATCAATCTCTCTATGAGAGAATGGACTGACTGAAAAACATTCACATGTAACCAGAACTCCCTCCTCTGCCATCAATTATGATTACAATAAACACAGGACTGCAACTTAAAGAACATGTAAATATACTGTACAAATTGTACACCTATGCGTACATTCTACCATCATGCACGTTGAGAACAAAATATTTACAATAATAGCAATCAGTCTACATTCAATTCAATTTTACTATGTGCACATTATTTTATGTCAACACTGGTTTAGAAGGTCTGAAAAAAAGAATATGGAACAGAATTATCAATAAAGTTCTACTAATAAGATGATTGTTTCTTTTTACTTGTGTTGGCTTAGCACACACCACTGATGCTGGTGTATTTAAAGCTAAATTCTGACAAAATACCAAAGTGGAAAGTTGACAAAGCAATCCTTAAAAAATATATTCGCTGAGCTTAACCTGACTGACAGTTCAAAAATGGATCAACTCAAAAATTTTTATTGGTACTTGGATAAATATTTTTTTATTATTCTGTCCATGTTAATTTCTTTAAAATCCCTATCTTTTTCAAGAGCCAGTATAAAAAAAACAAAAAATTCCCTACCGTTTTTCAACCCTAACACAGGGTTGGGTTACTCTGAACAAACAGTTTTTTAAGGATGGCCTTCAGAGGCGTTGATATCCTTTCAAGGATAGCAATCCTACATGTACCTTTTAATCTACATTTTAGATTACTCCACTTACTGGAGGCATTATAGCCAGTGGAAATAATTCTACATTTCAGGTTTAACAAATATATTCAAAAATGTGTGTAATTCTTATTTATTTTTTATTGCTTGCTTCTACATCACTTTTCCAACATTCACACATTTGCCACCTCAACAGTCTCCAGAGTAATTAAGGCTGGTGAAACAGAATTCTTTTGTTACCTCCGCTAAATTTTATCATTATACAGACGTGTATACCAATGTAATATAACACTAAAGTTGGCTTTGTCAATTAAATGAAATTACTTGGAATATCAGACAGTATGGTATTGTAGCACTTTCAAATACAAAGAAAATCACCTTAAATTTGTGGTATGAAGCTCTTCTTTCTTTTTCTACATTTTTTTGCATGATATTTTCAAATGTGCATATATATTTCTCAGATTTTTGTGATGCCTTGGTAAAATGGTCTATTTGGATGATATATTTACTGATTTCTTTAAAAATGTATTCCAAAAACAGTTTCAATCCTGATTTATAATCTACACTGTTAGAGCATTAAGAACAGTTCTTTGGTTTGGCTTGGAGTCACTTTCAAACTGCTAGGAGATGGCTGACCATGCATTACAGTTTATCTGTGGAGGCAGCAGCTGGATTCAATTTATCAAAACAAATTATCAATAAAGCATCAACTAATTTAACATTTTGAAATTGAGTTTAACATGCTTTCTCATATTCTTTTCAACCTTCTGTTCAGTACATACATAATAATGAATACTGAAAATTGAGACCATGTCTGCATCCTCCAGCGAAAATGAAAAAATACTGCGCAATGCAGATAAAACCCATCAAACTTAAACACATGTACTATGTAATAAATATATACAAATTCCAAGACATATTATGTATAATACCAGCCATTCATTTAACTTAAGTGACTCTAATGAAAAGTCAAGGTCGCTGAAAATCACGAGGCTGATTAATCCTGCGTTTGCCGGAGTGTAGGTGTGGTATGAGTTTAGTAAACTTGAGACAAACTGATAGAGAGATAGATAGATAGAAAGAGATAGAGCATTTATAAGGAAATAAACAGATGCAAGGACTGTATTAAAAAATACATAAAAACTTTCTCATGCCAGAGTATATAAAAATTCATAAAATTTAATTTAAATGACCCCAATGACCTCAAAAAAAGGTCATGGTTATTGAAAATCAATCAGACTCTTCCTCATGCCAAAGTGTAAATTTGGTGAACTAGGGCTAAACCTTTCTACAGTGTTCACAAGGATATGGACAGCCGAATGGACGAAGGGATGGACAGCATCCGCAACAACAAAACCCCTTGGCCAATACTGACCTAAGGTAAACAATCATTGGAAACCAGCAACGAAGTTTAATTGATCTTATTAATATCACACATGTTATCAGCGGGCTTCCGCCTGGAGAAAAACAGGCAAAACCAGGAAGAGAACACTGAATCTCTTGCTAGATGTAAAGTAGTCAGAATTTTCAGCCCACATGAATGAATGGAGAAGAGGCCTTGACAACTAAAAACAGGGTTCAAAAGGAAGTTACCAGACAAAAGGTTAACCACGGACAAGGATTTATTTATTCATTTGATTGTTGTTTTATGCCCTACTCAAGAATATTTCACTCATACGAGAAGGGGCCAGTATTATGGTGGGAGGAAACCAGGCAGAGCCTGGGGAAATCCACAACCATCTGCAGGCTGCTGGCAGACCTTTCCACATACAGCTGGAGAGCAAGCCAGTATGAACTGGACTTGAACTCACAGTGACCACATTGGAGGGAGGCTTCTAGGTCATTACGCTGCCATAGCAAGCTAACCGACTGAGCCACGGAGGCCCCCATGAACAAGGAGAAAATAACTACAATTGCATGAATGTAGGTATAACAAGAGGATAATGTGGGTAACATTAGCAATGTAGCATGCCATTAGGTTTATGGCAGTTCTGGTCTGGAATTTAACCTTAGATGCAAAGCTGCAGGCAATTTAAGTGAGGGTAAGGAGAGGGAAAAACACTGGTCAACAGCCTTCTTAATTGCATGACCTCAAAGCATATAAATGTATACACATATTCACAAACACTGTTCTATTTGTAATAAATACACACAGAATATTAGGCCTACGGCTAGCTCTCTAGTGCTGAGGTTGTGATAACGTATAGGATCACTCATATAGGACACTCCTCAATGTATCGAGGTTGGGACCAATAAAAAGCGTCTCTCCTTAATTTTCCCAAATTATTACCAGTTCTAGGCTCGAGTGGATTCACCAGTGATGACACATCGGGAAACCTACCTGGAACTGACAACTAAGACATCTATGAGTACGGACAGACGCTTTTCACTGGTCCCAACCTTGATACACTGAGAACAGCACAGGAAGCACAGATTTGTTTACAGTAACCTTATGGAAGAAGACAGGGCTGTGATGGTATGTTATCAAAGCCCTACAGAACTAGCCTACTGCATGTATCCCACAGTGTATAAATAAATTTTGAAGCGGCTTTTCGTTTGCATATAAACATATACACATACATGAATGCTGCATACACCACAACCACATAATTGCACGCACTAATCAATACCAGAGGTTGCACTGACGGCAAGTGTAAAGTAGAACAAGGGTCAATGTCCTATGCGGACAACAGTAGCTACCTCCGGTAAGTGAGTGAACACATGCAGCCAGAAACGATTTACACTATGTAACGACAAAGTAACTGGACTAGTTTAGAAGGAAATGGTATTTTTAGAATGGGGCAGAAAAAATCAGGCAGTGTTTTGAACACGTCACACGGCTGACATTTGATTCAGGACGGATGGACATTTAGGAAGGTACATCGTTTGTTTCACATGTCTTCTCGGCCGGGCGGCATTTACCCTGCGGGCAAAATCAAGAAATACTGGGAGACGTATTTACCTCATCCCACCGAATCAAATGGTTGTAATTCGGATCCTCTACCAAGGTCCAAAGCTTCGATAAGAAAGCTGGCACTGTTCCGTGCCCTACTCCTTCCGTAACAGGGTACATTTCTCCTGGAATCTTACGACCACCTCTCACACATGTAACAACACAGTTTGTCAAAATCTTCTTCTTGCTCTTTAGCGCATGCGTAAAAACGACTCTGACGTTGTTTGACCGGATATGAAGGACTCTTCTGAAATGGAGGCGAGAAAAAGACTTGTACAGAAAGTACAATTCATAAATAATATCCTTAATAGTTTGAACTAAATTTTAACCATATAAGACAAGGATGTTAATAAACTCTATCGACACTATTATTAAATGTTTTCCAATGACATCTAGCATATTAAATTGTTAAACTAATCTTGTAATTATTTTTACACTTATCGACTGTAGACTAACAAGTCCACATGGCATTGTATACGCCAGGTTCTTTCACCTAAACTTGCCAGAGAAAGAACTGTTTGAAAGTGTGCGATGAGAATGACGGGCAAAAGGAAGGACAGGGAGCCTACTGTACAGAATGATTCCACAAATGGACTGGACAGTGACAAGGTTTTTTATTTTTTTTAGCTCATAAACCACGTTGTACTCCTCTCAATTCCTATGCTTGTTTAGAAATGTCGTCTTCAATTCAGAATCTGAATTCGCACCATATACGATATTATAGTTGTGACACCAATCAGTGGTGTCATGATGTACGAAGTAGTACAATAACTTTCTACACATGCAGCCAGCACAGTGTTAACACAATCTGGAGAATTAACTCACCAGTGATTTGACATCGCGCATCCTACTCCCTGATTAGCCACATTTACCAATCCACATTATGGTACCTGGTTAAGTCTTCGCCAAGTAATCACGTGGCCCCTCCACTACGCTACAACGACATGAGAAGGTCCCATTGAACATGAATGGCGCAAACTTGGCCACCTACTCTCTGGCTTTCACCAGACCAGTTCGGCTCTGCTTCTTTGTTGTATTTTTCTCCTTAGATTGGACGCTTTGCATCTGCTACAATTTCCGACCATTAATGCCAACTGTTAAGTCATCATGAAACTCGAGCAAATTCTGTCTCTCTCAATACACACCAGGGTTTGCCATGTTTGATGAAGCTAAGCATCTAGGGCTCGTTAAATTTTTTCCTAGGAACTTATGTTCAGCTATGTCATCAACCTTTGCAGTCATTGTTGCAAACAAACGTGAAATACTTATGATGTTTAAGAGGATCAGATGTCACCATCTCTAGATATTGCTCCAAAGAATGAACAACTTGCTACAACAGAGTATAAGTCATAGGATAAAATTTACAGACAGAGTCGTACCCATAATGCTTTGTGTTATCAAACAGGGCGCCTTCATCCATTACTGAGGTTTAGGTGGAGTTAGCTGGAATTTATTATTTATTTATTATGCATTAGGGGTTGGAAATTGCAGCGGATGCAAAGCGCCCAACCTAAGGAGAAAAATGCAACACAGAAGCAGAGCCAAACTGGTCGGATGAAAGCCGGATGGTAGGTGGCCGAGTTTGCGCCATTAGTGTTCAATTAGATCTTCCCATGGCGTGGTAGCATAGTGGAGAGGCCATGTGATTACTTGGCTAGTTCACTCCCAGTCTTGGACAGGTAATTTGTATGTATCCACCTAGCTCTGTAGGGTTGTGATTACGTATCCGGTTCTGTTCACAATACGTCGAAACTGGGGCCGTTTAAAAAGTGTTATGTCCATACTCATGGACGTCTTAGCTATCTATTCCACATAGGTGTTCCCATGTGTCACCACTGGTAAATCTACACAAATGTAAAATAGGTTGTAATTTGGACAAAGTTTAGGTCCAACCACCATGTTTGAATGCATACTCCTCACAGCGCTGATACCATGCTTATCACGAAAGATACCACTGTCACTACTTGACAAGGTTGACCGTTTGTACAACAAATGGGCTCATTTTTTAGGATCAGTCTCACAAGTAATGACGTCAAGAGAATGTATACAGAGCATTCATCAATGAAAAGATTTCGGTACAAAACATGCTACTGGTGTCAGTCATGCAAAGCTAGACCAGAAAATTGCCTCTTGGTTATCTTCCTTGTATTCTAGGTTCCCTGTGTCGTGAGGGGTATGCATTTCAGACATGGTGGTTAGACTTGGAATTTGTCCAAGCTTCAACAAGTTTTATGCTGTTATGACTTGGGTACACCTACCTGGAATTGACAGCTAAGGCATCTTTGAGTATGGACAAACATTTTTGACAACCCCAGTCTCAATGTATTGAGGTCAGCACGGGAAGCACAGAGGTGTTTAAGGTTAGCTGATGAAAGACGACAGGGCTGTGATCATATACATAATCACAGCCCTTCAAAACTAGTACCCACCCAGACACGACCCCCAGTACTCTCACTGATCATGCAGCCATGGTGACAGTGGATAACCACATTTGTGTGCTTTTTTTGCAATCTGATATTTGTTGATCACCACTTGTCTTCCCTCGTTATGTTGTGCAAGCCTAACCAGTACATCACTGGCGGGAACATTCATCAAGAACTTTGAGGAAGTTCCTATTCCCGTAAAATTGACGGTCATCACACAAGCAGAAAACTCTTTGAGTAAGGTGATGAAGAACAGTGAAGTAAATAAATAGATAAATAAATAATTCCCACCAATTTAAGACCAAGGTCACAACAATATACTTTTAGTGACTGAACTTATGGAAAGTAATGGTTAGCATTCCTCGTTTCTCAGGATACTTTATTATTAGCCAAGATGTCAGGTGATGAGGACAGTGGTGACTCCACGGATTCGGAGGAGAGCGTGTATTCTGGACTGGAGGAAGAGGAAGAGACATCCTCCAGTGGGGACGAGGAGGATGAGCAGATATCCGAGAACTCCTCCTCTGAGGAGGGAAGTGGTGTGAGTGAGGAGGAGCAGGACGAGGAGAAAGGAGATCAGCAGGAGACTCTAGGGACAAGTACAACAACAACAACGCAGAAGTTATATGATGAGTATGAACATGACACCTCGGATGAAGAGGTGAGACTTACAGCCTGTTGTCACCTCATGTCCAAGTGCAGGGTCAGATCTACTGAAAAGGCCATGGATGAAAAGTACGTTCGGCATGCGTATAAGAAATTTTACATACTTTTCAAAAAACAAAAATCAAAAAGAAAGAAGCAAAAAAAAAATTTTTTTAAAGATTCCAGAAAATCTAATTGGTTCATGGTTGCAAATGAGTGCATAGTCTAAAATTAGAGATCTAGCTCTACACTGGCTGTCAACTGCAAAATTATATGGGGAAAGTAAGATAGCCTTGTAAAAATGTTCCGGTTGAGGGAATTAGCGCAGCATTATGTCCTCGTGCCTCTCACCAGGGCGGTCGCGGTGAGTTTGAGTCCAGCTCATGTTGGCTTCCTCTCCGGCTTACCTTCAATTCCTAGAACACAGGAGGTGCAGGTTCAACCCCGGCTTGGACAGCAAATTTCACAGCTTTCGCAGCTTGTGATGCCTTGGAGACAATAAGTGGTCAAGCAGGCTCCTGTGGCAGTTTGTGCAGTTTAACATTAATTGAACACTACTTGTCTCCCACCAACATGCCCTACATACCTGCACATTACATGTTGAAAACTTTATCAGTTATTTACCAGAGGTTAATGGTTTACATCAATCAAATAAATAAGTAGGTAAAACCCCAGTGGAATAAATGAACAAGAATTTTTTCATGACATACCTGGTTCTGAATAATTTTCATGTTGGTTGCAGGACATACGAAATACTGTGGGAAACATACCGATGGAGTGGTACAGAGATTTCAAACACATTGGCTACACAGTTGATGGCAAAAAAATTATCAAACCAAAAAAGGGAGATGAGCTGGATAACTTCCTTAAAAGAATGGACGACCCAAATTATTGGTAAAACGTTTCTTGGCGACAAATTCACAAGCTGTCTGTAAACGGTAGTAACTCATGAGACTGTCAGAGTACCGTAGCCTACTTTCTGGTCATTAGAAACCAACATAAATGTTGCTTTTTACTAGATTGTGATTTAATCATCTGCAGAGTTCCAGGATTCAATGACTTTGTCGATTTCCTTCTCTCTGGAAGGTTTGTGAAGGGCTAGCTCTGTCACAGTACCCAAGACCAATGCTTTGAAGGCTTAAAAAAATTTATCATTTTTGTCTTAAATGTAATAGGGTGAAATAGAAGCATTATCTACGTCCAGGTTTGAGGGGAGTTGCCTTCACCAGGGGAAGTAGTCTAGAGTAAGAGATAGGGAGTCATAATCCAGTTGTGGTTTGTTTCAAACCCTGCCACATTGAGTAAGCAGAGGTGTCAAGTAAACAACAGCAGTTTCTGTGATGTGTGTGAGCTAATATCAGATACTTTTTGTTTCGTTTTAAATGCCGTTGATTCTAAAATATTACGATTGCAGGTTAGTTGATTAGTATATCCTGTCTCTTCATTTTTAGGGCAGAGTCAGCTTTTTTGACACCCTACACGTAACATGGAAGCTTTGCTAAACAAGGGGCATGAGTGCAACACAACATGATTCAAATATTTTGTGATGTTGGCGAACTTGCAGCTATTGAGAATTTGCACTCATTTATTTGTCAGTCAAGAGAAGCCTCATTTATACATAGTTTGTGAAAGTTTTTCTCCAAACTCCTGAAAACTTAGTCTTTCCAATTTGAAGTCATTGAAATCGTGCCAGTGGAACCTACTACATATATGTACATCTGTGTTTTCCCACTTCCTATTATTATTTTTTTTAGAGTAATCAAATAAGGATAAACAAACCAAAAATACTGGATCTAACCCAATGTGTACGTGTTAGATGAAAATAAGATGTATGTAGAGTGACCAGAGACACTTTGTGTTCTTAGGAGAACAGTGACCAATGAAATGACAGGCCAGGATATCCTCCTGAGTGCCGAGGATTTGAGGACCATCCAGAGGATACGGTCAGGGAAATACCCATCCTCATCTACAGAGACGTATGAGGTACATAAAGGGCAGAAGTATTCAGTAGCCTTATGATTACAATGAATTATTCTGTGTAAAGAACTGAATACTGCATGAAGAAAATGGCTACTAGGAAAAGGGGTAAAATGTCTCATTTGTATTGCGAGGTTATTAGCTGTTTCTCAATACATTTCTGCATTGTAAGCCTGTTCAGAGAAAATTTAACACTTTGGTCGATAAAATTTGCATGTAATAGGGAAAAGAAAGATTCATTTGTACATGTTGTTCTTAGGTATTACCTGTCTTCTGAGACTGTCTCATTTCTAACTCTATTTAGAGAAAACATAATATCTGTTGATGTCATTTAAGTGAAATGGTCCTATAAAATTTGCATATAATGTGAACTATATAATGTGAAGATATGATTTTTAAGTTTTACAGTAAATGGAATTTGCTGTGTTAATACAGGTTTCATACAAATAAACACATTACATTACAAACGTGCATGTGTGTATCTGTAATAATTGAAAAGTTGTGAATGTTCTCTCTATTGTTTATGGCCTGTATGATTTGTGGTTTCAGCCGTGGGTTGATTTCTTCAGTTCTGAGGTCATGATTCACCCTTTGACAAATAGACCTGAACACAAAAGAAGCTTTATTCCTTCAAAATGGGAGAAGTTAAAGGCAAGTGTCAGTTTTGAAAAACTAATTTAGGAACTCTCTCCAGGTGCATATCCTGTGTGTAAGGTGACACTAAATTTCATGATTGAGCATTAAGGAGGGAATCAAGTCAAATACATTGGCAAGTAAAATCTTTCATTCATCTTAACTATTTGAAGACCAAGAACACAAAGTATCTAATTTTGGACGAATTAAATGAAATGACTTAAATTGTTTGCTTTCGTCTGTGTCATAACTGACACTTCAGTATGATAATGGCTAACAGGCTTTTTATTTCCTTGAATCTTTCATCCTTTATATGGAAGTGTAATGTATCTACATGCATGGATATGTTCATAAAATTTAAGTATGGAATTATGCAGTGAAGGGATAGTAATCTATAAATGTTCAAAACACAGGTTGGTCAAATGGTGCATGCCCTCAAAATGGGCTGGATGAAACCAACATCTGAGAAGAAGGAAGAAGACGATGAGCAAAAGTATTATCAGTTATGGAAGGATGACGAAGAGGTGAGGGTAGTCTAGTTCAGAGAAATGAGCATGGTTAGCATGTGGCTAGAGAAGGAATGCAGGGAAAGTCAAGCAAATTATGAAAAGCAAAGTAATATTTGCTTTGGGTGGTAACCTGTTGTAGCATAGCTACACTGTGGCTACCAGAAGCAGGTTATGTATTAGATCTGTTAGAATATATCATGCATTGATAAAAAAACAAGGGAAAACACTCTTCAGGGCCTATACATGTGCAGTGTTCAAATTAGAATAAGATCTACGATGCTTAATTGTGGCAGTACCTGCCTCCTGTCATCTCCAAACACTTGGTGACTCTAAAACCGTCCATCAGTTTGCGAGATTTATCAGTTTCTCATCACGTTACACTGAAATTTCCTAAAACCCCCTTTCCTCTGTATCTGAAGACTGCCTGTGAAATGAAGATGTTTACAAGTGATGCTAGTTTGACATTAAATGGCAGTGCAACAATTAAACAACTAAAACATGGGCTAGAATAGCACCATTATCGCAATATGACTGTCAAAAGGCTATTTGTTTCTTAACCGCCTGGGTGTCCTAGAGGTTACAGCATCTCCCTAGGGGCCAGAAGATCTGGGATTACTCTCTGGTCATTCATACCAAAGACTTTAATGCCAGTTGCTGCCTCACTTGGTGCTCATTGCTAAGAGGTTTAGAGCACAGATACTGGACTTGTCGGCCAGGTGTCAGTATAATGCGACTGGGTGCTGTGTCATGTGTGGTGTCTTTGCCATGATGTTTCAATGACGGCAGCACTTTGGCAGCACTTACTAAAGAAGTCATGCTACAAGGCGTCATACCCACTCATACCCACTTAATGGAACTTGCTTGGATAACTTGGTGTTTCAAAAATAGTTTCATATTTTTTTTATTGTTTTTATCTATTTAGAATATTTTTTTTTTCCACAAAATTGTACTCGAAAAGACTCCAGTGAAGCATATTTTAGAAAATGCCTGTTTTACAAATACACCAGCTAAAAGTTATGAGCATGAATTATTTATGTATTTTAAATAAATATAACTTTCAAGGTGAAATACCTTTTTTCATGTATCATGTGCACTTTACTCAGTCTAAAGCATACATTTTAAGCAAAAGTAAGTCACTTTGTATATATATCATTTATTTTTTTAATTACTATTTTTTTTTCTTTCAAGAGTTTTGGAAGTTTAAGTTAAAAGGAATTATACTGAGGGTACCAGGTTCGTTAGTACCAAAACCACTTTAAAAGCTGGTCATTTTCATAACCTGTAAATTAATCCTCAAAGGCTAAGAAGAAAAACAGAACTTCAAACTATATTAACTATAACTAACAGATTTATGAAGAAATACTAGGACAGATACCTACATTTATCTCCCTTGATGGTTTTTTTCTAAATATTGTTACCATGAAAAGCATTGTAAAATATGCCGTGTTTTTCTCTCAGTATATGAGAGAAGTGATTTTCAGGAGTTTTCTCATGTAAGTCCACTTGCAAGACTGCTAGACTTCCTTTGTGGATTTCCGTGAAGTTCGATCAGTAGGACGTTGTTGTTGTTTATCAAAGATGAAAGTGAAATTACTGGGGGGTAAACTGGAAATCATAAACATTATAACACTTATCATGTATTCAACAGGTGGGGGAAATAACTAAACCTCCTTAGATATGCACTTTCCTCTAAAAGGATTAGTCTGACGGTCTGAGTTGGTCTAGACAGTTGATGGCTGACTGGCTGATTTCACAAACCGGTATCAATAGCATGTGGCTGTGCTCCTGTTGGATGACACTGCTGATGGAATTAGCTAAGCATGTTTTCCACACAAGTAAATTTTACTACAACCCCAATATGCATAGGGTATGATGGTAGATTGTGAAAGCCACCCATAAGACAGCTATTTTAGTGCAGTTAAGTCAAGTGACTCAGTTTATCATCACCCATCTCATATCCTCACTGGCATTCATCATCACCTGTCTCATATCCTCATAGCCGTTCATCATCATCCGTCTCATATCCTCATAGGCGTTCATCATCACCTGTCTCATATCCTCACTGGCATTGATCATCATCCGTCTCATATCCTCATAGGCGTTCATCATCATCTGTCTCATATCCTCATAGGCGTTCATCATCACCCATCTCATATCCTTGCAAGCGTTCATCATCACCTGTCTCATATCCTCACTGGCATTCATCATCATCTGTCTCATATCCTCACAGGTGTTCATCATCATCCGTCTCATATCCTCATAGGCGTTCATCAGTATCCGTCTCATATCCTCATAGGCGTTCATCATCATCCATCTCATCATCATCCGTCTCATATCCTCACAGGTGTTCATTATCATCCTTCTCATATCCTCATAGGCGTTCATCATCATCCGTCTCATATCCTCACAGGTGTTCATTATCATCCTTCTCATATCCTCACAGGCGTTCATCATCATCCGTCTGATATCCTCACAGGCGTTCATCATCATCTGTCTCATATCCTCACAGGCGATCCTCCAGTTTCAAAGATGGGCAGCGGGCTAACATTATGAATTAGATGCATGTATTATTTACCAGAAATATGAAATGTCCATATATTCACTTGTCGATGCTTGTTATTCAACAGACTGAGGTCACCAGACGATACAGACAGCACATCCCTGCCCCTAAACTGGCCCTGCCAGGGCATGAAGAGTCATACAACCCACCCCCGGAGTACCTGTTCACAAAGGAGGAGGTGAGAGTTCCTGGCAGGTCTTCATCATACTGCCACCTGGACATTCATGTTATTATAACTCTTGCTACTTTGTTGACATGATTGATGAGGCTGATGTCGTAGTGGAATTACTGTGTCCATCTGACTGTAAGCATGATGTTTTCCAAGCAACCTCTCCTAGAGTTTTCCATAAAATTTTGCATGCAGTTTGCCCATGATCTAAACTTTTGCCAGTGCAATTTTTATGCCATTCGCCTCGGTATTTGCATGTACAAAGTTATCCCAGTTCAGGTTCTGACAGGGCTACAGATATGAGCTTTCTGCACTGCATGTCTTGTTTTCATTTTTCCTCATATGCTGGAATAGGGCATTTCAAACACATTGAGACTTTCCTCTGGCTAAACCAGTTGATTCCTGTAAAAGTACTGTGTGAATTTCAGTGAAATTTTTGTATACATCTTTCCTTTGACCTTAACTTTTGGTTCCTCTTTTTTTTTCATAACAATCAGCTGAATATTTACAAAGTTGTTCCCATCAAGTACCTAGTATAAGCATGCTTTTTTACCTGTGTTCATGTTAACAAACTTCTTTGTGTTTCATGGTACTTGTGACAAGCTACTTTTAACAGATTCAAAAATCTTCTTTCATCTTTAGGAAGAAGCTTGGAAAGAGAAAGAACCAGAGGAAAGAAGAATCAACTTCATCCCTCAAAAGTACTCTTCTCTGCGATTGGTACCGGCCTACTCTCGATTCATAAATGAGCGATTTGAGCGCTGTTTGGATCTCTATCTCTGTCCTCGTCAGCGGAAAATGAGAGTAAGTCTATCCTCAACCATCCCACCCTCCACCCGAGATATTTCATCAACCAGCTAGCCAGAATGTGTGACAGATCTGGCAATTATTATGGCCGTGGTCACGATCTGGTCCAGATTTACTCAGCGGGTGATTTTAAAGTTGTGACATTCAGTAAGAGTCCATCAGCATTTCATGGAGAAAAACATGATTCGGAAATCAAGTCTCCAACTTCCTTCATGCTAAGTTTGTCAAGCTCACCTCCATAGTTCTTTTCTGTTTCGTTTATCAGTTAAATACTATCTTCTTCATTTTCTGCCATCTCTAACAACACTAACTAATGGTGGCACTGACAGCAAGAGCTCACTGTTGTCAGCCATTCTGAAAAGTCTTATGACCAATGTGCTTTTTTTAAAATCCAGCTGAGTTCTAGCTTGGAAACTTCCTGAAAGCTATGGTATTTTCATTAACGTCATTTGACAGAACATTGGTCTTTGTTTTGCAAGAGAAGGACATGAAAAAACAGGTTATATAAGTTTGTTTGATTGTTGCAAGAAAACACTTAGTTCTTGTGCTGACGTTTAGAATTATGTGGCCATTTCTTTGAGAGAAAAAAATGGACTTTCTCTCACGGTGGATGTCAGAATTTATGGTGTATCTATTTTAACTATGTTTCAGCATATTTAAAATAAAGTCTGAGTGTATCATGTATCAAGTCACTACAAGTGAATCCAGTTTTATTCACTGTGGTATGTGACTTTGCCTAGATTTGGCAGAAGATTGGATTAAAGAAGTCCAAGCAATTCACAGTTGACATTAAAATGTTTTTTACCTACAGATATCATTCATTTTATGTGTGCATGTACGTCTTCTGAGCTCCAAGTAAGTAAATGTGTTGTGATGATTTTGTTGCTGTTCCTGTACCGTTTGGCAATGTGACTCTCTCAAGATGAACAAACCTGCACAAGCAGGTGTAAATGGACTTACAGTTTTATGATGATCAGTATTTGTGCCTGTTACCAGATGAACGTCAATCCCGATGACCTGATTCCAAAGTTGCCAAAGCCACGGGAGCTACAGCCCTTCCCTACTACCCAGGCCCTGGTAAGTTGCCGTACTATAGCCCCCTTGGCTGTGATCTGTAAAGGCTTGAAAAGACTTTGCAGTGTAACCATTACTGAGAGTTTATTGACATGTACCAGGTACGAGATGGCACATTAGATATCAGAGAATTAAGTAGTTTTTAAATAATCCAAGATCATGGACATGCAAGTATTTGCCGCGTTATTCTCGCAGTGGAAAAACTTGTCTAAACAGCATGGAAAGTAATACAAAACTTTGTCTAAACAGCACGGAAAGTAATACAAAACTTTGTCTAAACAGCATGGAAAGTAATACAAAACTTTTTTTAAACAGCATGGAAATTAATACAAAACTTTTTTTAAACAGCATGGAAAGTAATACAAAACTTTGTCTAAACAGCATGGAAAGTAATACAAAACTTTGTCCAAACAGCATGGAAAGTAATACAAAACTTTTTCTAAACAGCATGGAAAGTAATACAAAACTTTGTCTAAACAGCATGGAAAGTAATACAAAACTTTGTCCAAACAGCATGGAAAATAATACAAAACTTTGTCTAAACAGCATGGAAAGTAATACAAAACATTGTCTAAACAGCATGGAAAGTAATACAAAATTTTGTCCAAACAGCATGGAAAGTAATACAAAACATTGTCTAAACAGCATGGAAAGTAATACAAAACATTGTCTAAACAGCATGGAAAGTAATACAAAACTTTGCAGACGTTTGCTTGCTGCTCCATCATGCCAGTGAAGTGGCCAGATGTTTGCAGTCTCTAATAGTCGTATAAAATAAGATATGGTGCAACTGGTTTGTGGACAAGCCGAGGACATAGACGAAATACTATAGAGCATGTTGTTGTTTCCAGTATACACAAGTGTCGGTATGCACATTCTTTCACTCTTGTTACATGTAATTAAAAAAAAATGAAAGGCTGTGTTATGCTGGGAAGGAAAGCCCATGCCTATAGATCTTATAGCAGCAAGTCACTTGACGTGAAGGTTGGTGCAGAAATGTATTGAGGGCTACACAGCATTATGCCCTCTTGGGTATGACAATCAGACAGAAAAATATAATATTACCCCCAGCATCTGAAGAACTCAGAGTCCGACCGGCCAAACATGTTGGTCCGAATCATGTAGAAAAGTTCATCAGTAACTTGCCAAAGGGGAATGGTTTTCAATAGGTAGTCCAGATTCCCCCATTCATGAAACTAACCATCATTCTTCATTGAGGTGTTAACAAATAAATGTTAGCCCCTTAGTACTGGTATTTTATTGTGTTCAGTATTTCAGTACTCAGTTTGAAAAAGTCATACAAGCCCTCAAAAATTCTTATTTTTTTTCAGCAACATCATCAGAGAGATTTGCTGTCTAATTATACCCTTTGTATCTTGTATGCAGTGTAAAGGATGGATGTGGATGCTATTGAATTCTGTTTAGTGATACGCATATGTGTTTCAGGTGTATGAGGGTCACAGCGACATGGTCAGGTGTATCAGTGTGGACCCATCAGGACAGTGGCTGGCCTCAGGTAACTGACAACGATTCTGCAGGTGTTCATGACAGATGTGTCTCTAAATGCATGGCCTATCACATGTTCAAATCCAGTTCCCATTAGTGTTTTACCAGTGATACCGCATGATCAAATCACTCTGACAGGCAGATTCTGCAAAGTCTTTCATAATTTGAAATATGATTGATGAGTTAGACTGAAATTTTTTCGTCATAAGTGTCACCTTAAGACAAATGTATAAAAATTTTAACTTCCAAGAGTCTCAGGATGAGAGGTGATAAAAGATTCTGTGGAGTGAGGCCCTGATATCCTCCCGTCATTAAAATTACAGCTTTAAATACATCTCCCAAGCTGTCTAACCTTCCAGACAAACCACTAAAGCTTTACTAAGATCACAAGGTCTATCAGAATCAAGCAAAACCATTACGGTAGTTCTGGGTCAAACATGGTAATGTTTAAACATGTTCATGATATTTCAAGGCACACTCTGAACAGTCTGTAAAGCATGGTGTCTTGTTATGTAGACACACCTGTAAAAATACATCTAGCTGCTTTTTGTTTCACATAGGCTCGGACGACCATACTGTCAGACTGTGGGAGATCGCCACTGGGCGCTGTATGAAGACGCTACAGCTAGGAGGCGTGGTCAAGAGCATAGCGTGGAACCCAAACTCCTCCGTCTGCCTCATCGCTGTCACTGTGTAGGGTTTTCGGACGTGTCCTCTAGATACGCTTGAGTAAAGTTGTAATAAATGATGTGGTAACCAATGAGTCTGATATCAGATATAACACTTCTCTTCTATTGCTGGCAATTAACACCCCTATCCAGAGGTGGCTGATTAAGACTCAAGTGGAGTCTGGTCAGCGCTGAATGCCAAAGCCTTTACTTTCTTTCTACTTTATGTGGATAGCCCATCTCTGGACAGGGATTGTATTAGTCAGTTAAATTTAACTTCAAACTAAAGTTAAAGGTTAAATAGTTAGGACAAAAATCTACTTGCACTATTACCAAAGCACATTGACGTAAAGGGGCGGAGACGTTGGGATTTGAACCGTTAACTTGGGCACCATCATCAGTACATTGTACAAATGGTCAGTGGAACTGTAATACATATACACTGGATTGTTTTCAGGGAGTCCTCAGTTATTTTACTGAACCCTCATCTAGGAGACAAACTATTGTACACAGCAACAGACAACATGTTGGCAAACTTTGCTCCAGAGGGAGAGGTGTCTGACAAAGCCCCGCCCACCACCTGGAGCAGCTGTAACAGGGAGGAGCAAGAGAACGGGCTGAGGTTACGGGTGACTCACCCTAAGGTATGTACAGCTGATAACTTCAGTGGTCTTAATCAACTAAGTTTCTTAAAAATTCTACCAACCTGAGCAAGGGGCAAAATAAAGTAATGCAATATTGGGCCTCGCATGAGTCTTCTGTTTTCAAAGAGTTACAGTATATTGTGTTACAAAAAATTTAGAGAATTCAGTTAAAAATTCAAGAAGCCAAATTTTTTTTTATATTATAAATCTGTTGTAACCTTCACATTGTTGCCTCTTTTACCAAGCTAATTAATCCACCATATGGCTATTCCCAAGATAGATTGCTTGAAGTGGAACATGGGGGAATGAACTTCAGAAAATTGGAAATTTTAGATAAAGGATCTTTCCATATTTTACCACCTAGTGAATATCCATCATCCATATCTGTTAGCTAATTATTAATCTGTCACTAAATGCTGGCTTAATGTTTTCGAACAGGAAGTGAAGCAGGTGACATGGCATGGTAAGGGAGACTACTTCGCCTCAGTGATGCCACAAGGAGAGAGCATGTCAGTTCTAATCCATCAGCTGTCGAAGCAGCGCTCTCAGGTAGGTTCAGAGACCAAAGCTGCAGCATACTGGAATAAAATAAACATAAGGAAATATCACTGATGAGCTGTTGTTCAGAAATGCTTGTCACAAGCAAGAACATTAAGCCAAACAATGACAACAACAACGAATTTCCATGTAACTGCTAATATTGATAATCAAAAAATATCAGTTGATCTCTCAATTTGATCTCTCAAATTTAGGTATAAAGGAATCTTGTCAGGTGTCTGAAAAATGTTCTGAGAAAGATAGATCTTTTGTTATTGTTGTCCAGTGTTCAATGATGTTTAAATGAAGAGCGGCAACTAGAAATTTGCTGAAGTCGGATGTGATTAACTGCAACATGACATAGTTTTGTCTTCATATGGATAATAAAAAGAATAAAGGCTGTGGAAAGAGAATTGTGGTCAGACATTCAGAATCATAAATTCACTTTTTGTGGCTTAACCGCAAAAACTCAATTGCAAATTCTAATCGTCTTCCAAAACATGGAAGAATTTGTAAATAAAAGCATGTGTTGTCCCCTGGCATTTTGACATGAAAAACACAACCTCGGACAAAACTTTGTATATTCTGTCGCTCTCACCGTTGGTGGGGCCTTAGTAACAATAAGTGGTTGGTAATGATTGTGCAACCATTTACAGTCTAATGTTCAAAGACCAGCTGTCTTCTCGGCTTGTCACGTGTGAAAAAGTTCATTTGTAACTTGCCAGAGGTTTGTAGTTTACCTGAAGCACTGCACTTTCCTTCAGCTGACTTCCTCTGTACATGTGAAATGTTTGAGAGTGTGGTGTTCATGAACAAACGAATGAACAGAAATATGTTGTTTTACTTACAGACCATCAGTAAATGAACCATCTTTTAGTTCACACTACAGTTATCTCAGTTATTTATTGTGCTGTTTTCAGAACCCATTCAGCAAATCCAAAGGACTGATCCAGTGTGTTTTGTTTCATCCAATCAGACCATTTCTTTTTGTGGCCGTAAGTAATCACTTCAGTGACGCATATATTATTTCTAATTCTGAGTCATATTTTTGTATTTGTTAGGGTTATTGTTTGTAGTAATGGTCATGGCTAATGTGGAGTAATGGAAGTGGCCTGCAACAGGTGACATCATCATTAAATAACCCGGATAAATTGACAATGACAAGAAGGGACACACAAAATTCTTGTAGGTTTGTGCCTGTTTTCTACTTTCAACATTTACTTGCAGACACAGCGCTATGTCCGTGTGTATAATCTGCTGAAGCAAGAGTTATCCAAGAAGCTGATGACCAACTGTAAATGGGTGTCCAGCATGGCTGTTCATCCGGGAGGTAAAGTAGATGACAAGGATCTTTGGGTACTGCAAGTGCTTATCTGTAAACCCAGTTTGTGTAGATGGTTAAGTTTTTTTTATATTCCTCCCCAAGGCCTTAATTAAAATACAGTTTGTTAATTGTAAACACAGTCATTTGCATTATAAACTGTGTTGGTCCTTTGCTGGATCAGTTTGTGGGGAAACTCTTGGGATATTGTAGAAGTAATTTAGCTCTGTGATATTCATATACACCATTGAATAGCATTTTTGTTATTGTCTTTTCCACACTGGTTGGGTTGTTGTTGCTCTGTTAACAAACAGCCTTTCACTCCTAGTCTTAAACAGGGGACTGTTTCACAAAACTTTTGTAGCCATCTAAGGTCGGCTAGTTGGCAAAGGGTCAACAGAGACGAAACGACAACAGTGTGTACATTTTTGTAGTTTGTGAGAGTTTCAGAACCTTTCATGTGATCAAAGGAGCTGATTTAGTTTATTTTCATCCAGTACTCAAGTAAGCTTTCATACATGGGACACATAATACTTTAAAACTGCAGATGCTGCCTCATAGCCTGTGGAGGTCACTGGTGGTTAAGGATTTGAGCTAACTGTCAAAATCCAAGACAAACGCTTTATTCAGTGTCTACATTTTTGGGATCTGGTAGCGAAGCCCTCCTATGAGGGCAGGTCTGAGGTGGTGAAAATTTTCACCGATTTACCGAAGTAGTCCTACATTTAGAGTGTACCGCCAAGCTGTTTTCACATCTCTGTAATGTTTTCTTCTATATTTGGGCATGTAAGGTTGATCAGGGCATTATCATTTTGTAGAATGGCATGACTAAGTGACCAAAGACGGCTCAGATTATGTTTTGACAATAACATTTGGGTCTTGCCTGCTGGCACTCTTTTGCTGCCTGAAGCCATATGTCAGCATTTCCAGTGACTTGGTCAGGCAAACATTAAAAAAAAAAATATTTGTTGCGGGTAACCCAACCTACCCACTAAATTTGGTCCCTCTCTGAGGATTTTTTTCCTTTTCGATAAGTCAAACATCCCAGAACACACCCTCAGCACTGCTCAGATTTAAAGAAATTAGGCTCAGCTTTACAGGTTTACTCTTGTTGGAGCAAGAAGAAAAGGCTTTTCCAGCACTTCCATACTCATCATATTCATGTCACCTTGTCATTGTGGGCCTTAATGATCTAAGAATAGTGTTCATTATGTGTAGTTTGGGGAAGGGAGGTCATGGGGCTGGAGGTCAACCCAAACAGCCTGAGCGTTATAATATAAACAAAGTCGAGATATATTGGTATGCAAATCACAAATTTCTGTGCAGCTCTGGGCGGCATTAAAGCTCCAACATTGTTTGTGGAACCCGTCAATCACAGTAGAGACCAGGGGGGCTCGAAACAAAATGGTTTTGTTCATATGTATACTATAGGGATGTGCAGGAAGGGAGTACACTCTCATACACAGCCAGATCAGCCAGTTACACATTAACCCTTTATGAACCAAGGACTGCACCAGTCAGATGGCTTGCAAACGAATCATGATGACACGTGGCCAAGTCTGAGGCAGTTTTCCATGCTGATGGTATCTGATGTGTTCCAAGCTGTTATTATTGTAAGACCTAGGTCATATATATATGAACTGAACCAAGGTTCAATCATTAATTGTATTGAATTTGGGGGGGGGGGGGCTCCGTGGCTCAGTCGGTTAGCACACTATCGCAGCACAATGACCCGAAGCCTCCCACCAATGCGGTCGCTGTGAGTTCAAGTCCAAGCTTCCTCTCCAGCCATAAGTGGGAAGGTCTGCTAGCAACCTGCAGATGGTTGTGGGTTTCCCCTGGGCTCTGCCCAGCTTCCTCCCACCATAATGCTGGCCGCCGTCGTATAAGTGAAATATTCTTGAGTACGGCATAAAACACCAATCAAATAAATCAATAAATAAATAAATAAATATTTAATTTGGAAACAACATAACAGGTTTTAAGAAATAATAGAAAAACAGTTGCAGAAGTGAAGACCATTCTGGATTGACCAGAATCACCTGCATTATTGTTTAATTTTGAAACACTAGTTGAAAATAAATATGAACAAAAAACAACCTGGGTAATATAAAATTTGTCTTCTCACACAGGTCTCCCTCTCTCTCTCTCTCTCTCTCTCTATTCTCTATGTTCTTTACAAACAATCTGAACAGCGTAAGGGGTTAATCAGGTGAAAGTTCACAACTAAGACAGTAGTCTTTGTTATTTAAATGGAGACTCCGAACTGGCTGTGTCCATTCATTGTCCATCCATCCATCAGGGAATGGAAAACACCATATAATTTATTACTACCTCCACCACCTCCGCCATCACCTCCAGCTCCAGCTCCACCTCCACCACCACCTCCAGCTCCACCTCCAGAGGAAGTGTTGTGTTGTGGTCTCTTTACTGAAATGGTAGGCTTATAGGTAACAAAAACAAAAACGAAAGAAAAGAAAAAACAAGCCTGCACGTATATGTACAGATCAATGTAGAGTTTAGATCAGACTGCATTTTCTCATTGTGCACGTATGTGTAAAATCATGAAAAGTCCATCTGCTAGGCAAGATATGGCAGCAAATCTTGCTCCCCACTCAAGATCGAGTTTATGACAATATTGTGGGTGTTTTTATCCCATTTTGGTTGTGGTGTTGTAAATTGAACGGTTACAATCAAATAAATCAGGCTTCCTTGTATATTGCTAATAGTAAGTAGAGATTTTATCAGCGACTGCTATCCTGAGCCTTACTATAAACTGGTGTAATTACAGATAAGCTCGACTTTCAGCTGTCGTTGTTCAGATCTGGACTTCGAAACTCTAACAGACTTTATTCAAAACACTGTTACAGTAGTGCATTGAATTGAAACTAAGTACACAACATTACCATAATGATTTACAGGCCCAGTTTGAGTTTCTGGTCATTTCATCCATGGGTGTTTAAGTCTTCTTTTTCTCTTTTACCAAACTTACGTATGTTTCATCCATTTGGAATGAGATTATGCCTGTTGTGTTGTAATACTGATCCAGCTGTAGTTCTGATCTCTAAAATCAACAAGAGGCATGTATTGCTCGTGAGTGCTTGTATTCACAATCCTTCGTGAGTGTTTGTATTCACAATGCTTCGTGAGTGCTTGCATTCACAAGGAATTCGCAAAACAGAATTTTAAACAATCCCACCACTCCTGATTACATTTTATGCCATAATCGTCTTGCATTTGCACTGAATGAAAACGAGATTCCTTTTAAACCTTAAGGTTCTAGTTTACTTCTGAATTGAGCTAGACAGAGTTATGTTTCAGATGTTTTGTGAAGAGGACCCCTGGCATTCTCCTTGCTCCACAGAGCATGCCAGCGGAAATGTAAGGTTGACAGGGGTCAGAAGTCTGTTCTGTGTGGTGTTCCATGAATCAATCAATCAGTCAGTAAATATTTCCCATTTGTAACAGGTGACAATGTCATTGTGGGAAGCTATGACTGCAAACTGAGCTGGTTTGACTTAGACTTGTCAACAAAGCCCTATCACACGCTAAGGTATGTGCCCTCATCTTGCAGTGCAAACATAGCATTCGTGTGAAATGACAAAAATGCCTGATATATTATAATTAAAAACAAACAAAATGGTGTGCTGTAAAGATACACTGGTGTTGTCATGGGAACATTTGTATTGCAACACAAAATTGCAGTAAACAGGACATGCTGTTAAAACTGCACCGAATGTGATACATTGTAAATATATACAAAGTGATAATATAAAGCAGAATAGCATGGTGTCATTTAATCTCTTTGCTGATCTATCTGCATACAAGTAGTATGCTACATTGTAATATTTCTTCAAAATTTAGGCCTGCATAACACACAAAAATAAAAATAGCCAAGGGAAATGTGTAAACTGTACCAGAAGTTACATGACTTCATTGTCATCTGTCTTGCAACTTTGACATAGCAATTGATTGATTGATTGATTCTTCAATCTGTTTTTCAGACACCACAAGAAAGCTCTAAGGCAAGTTGCCTACCACAAAAAGTATCCTCTGTTTGCCTCTGCGTCTGATGATGGTGCGGTTATTGTTTGTCACGGAATGGTCTACAAGTAAGTCTACATATACTCACTGTTGTCATGTTCAAACATGTTCATGTATGTTCAAGGAATTTAAGAACATCAGCAAAAACGATTGAACAGGGTAAGAGATAAGCTGCCTAATTATAGTAGGATATAAACAGCTTCGGCTCTGTTGTTGTTCATTGAGAAAGATAATCACTTGTTTATTTCATTGGTTTTCACAATGCACTCAAGAGTATTTCCTTGTAGGAATATTTGATGGTGGTCAAGTTAAAGATTGTGGGCAAAAATGTAAAAAAATTAATGAATCACTGCACCTGACTTGGTACACATGCAACTGAAAAACATTAACCCTGACTTAAAGCTGTAGCCCATCCAGGAGAACTGAATCTCAAGAGGCAACTTCCTGGTCAAGGTCATCACAATAATGGCTGCAATATTGGCAGTGTGGCATTCAGCCATAATCATTCATTGCCAGTCCGGTTCTGGCTTTTTTTTCTTTTTTTGGAGAACCCTTTAGAGGATCTGTAAATACTGTAAAATACTGTAAATGAACTAAACCTTTGGCCATGGCAAAGTTGTCCATTTTGACACAGTGAGAGAGTTCTACTGACCTAAGAACGGTGCTTTGATGCTTGTTTGAAAGGCTGGGTAATATCCCACTGGAGAAAAATGTACGTGTCAGCACCAGCAGTGCTATGATGTGACATTTGCCTCTTGAAGTTTTGGCTGTGAAATGTACAGTGATTTACGGTATAAATTAAAAGTTAGACGTACATATGTAAATGTTCATGATTACATGTACCACCCTGACTAAGTCGTCTGTTTGTGCTTTCAGCGACCTGTTGCAGAATCCTCTGATCGTGCCGGTGAAAGTGCTAAAAGGTCACCAGACCAGTAAGGGTCTGTCTGTGTTAGACTGCGTGTTTCACCCCTCACAGCCCTGGCTGTTCTCCTGTGGGGCAGACACAACCATACGATTGTTCTCGTGATGGACATCATGCCGGCTGACATGTGAGAGGTGGCTTGTTACCTTGATTACAGATGACGTTGTGCAAGGTTGCTTGTTACAGCAGTTACTTTGATCATGAATGTTGGCCATGTAGATTCGTTACAGAGGAGATCTTAGGTGATTGTCTGTAACAGTTTTTATGAATCGGATTCTGAGTGATTGCCTGTTATCCTGGTTACAGAGGAGATCATGAGTGATGACCTATTACCAACTTTACAGAAGAGATAATGAATGATGGCTTGTGTACCATGGTTACAGCAGAGATGGGTGTTGACCTGTTGCTATAGTTACAGAGGAGATCATGAAGGATGGCTTGTGTACCATGGTTACAGCGGAGATGGGCGGTGGCCTGTTGCCATGGTTACAGAGGAGATCATGAGTGATAGCCTGTTTACCATTGGTACAGAGGAAATCAAGGATGGTGGCCTGTTGCCAGGTTATAGAGGAGATTGTGGGTGGTGACCTGTTGCTGTGGTTACAGAGGAGATCATGACTTATGGCCTGTTTACCATCGTTACAGAGGAGATGTTTGGTGGCGATGGGGACCTTTATGCTGTAATTTTGCTTGTGTACATGTGTGTACAATAACCTATCATTGAGACAGAGTGATCAATGAACATCAAACTTATGCAGTAGCAATGTGTATGGTGATCTGCCATTGTTACTGAAAGACAAACAGTTGTTTCATATTGTACATCATCACTAGGTGGTAAGGCTCTATATTCACAGAAATACCAATCAAGTAAATAAATCTTTCAGTCCTCTCAGTGCCTGAATTGTACGTGTAGCAAATGGACCATGTCAGTTCAGTCATTTGACAGTTCTGTACATGCAGGGACAGCTGAAGCAGGGAACTTTTGGGTTCCTTCTGTGCCGGACAGAGAGGAACGAAAATGAAACTGTGACATCACACCATTGATTTATCACAAGCTTTCTGCTTCGCTACAATTAAAGCAAGGCTTCCTGTATGTTATCATTTGATTGATGCATATGACTGCACATTTTTAGCACTTCCTACATGAGAACATGTGAACAATGCTGACAATCCCAACTCCTGTACTAACGTATGTGTGATCCAGTGTTTTTGAATATAGATTTATGTATATGTTAAATGTATTTGTTCACATCCAGATGATGATACAAGTATACGATCAAATGATACTGGCCAAATAAAGTTCTTGATCAGTATCAACATCCTCTTTTAACTGTTTTATGTAATATTCACAATCATATCAGTATGAAGGATACATTTTGTTTCCAAGGACCAGGGTATCCCTAAACTCGGTTCATGTGTCTCTTGTTCTGGGCGGCGTGCGTGAAGGCCTTTGATACCTGGATTACAAAGCCAGCAAAGCAAAGGCGAAGCATTTTATTTGTAATCCAGCAGTGACCATTTGAGTTCGATGTCACTGATTTATCTTTCCGTTTACTGTCAGTGGTTACATAAGGTGATTCTCTTGGGGGAATGTAATGTGCATGTCAATCAGTTGTCTCCAGATGAACTACAAACCTGCAAAATAAAAACAGGTCCTTGTGTTATCCATAAAGATAATAATAGTGTGGTACACTTGGCTTGGTAAAACTTGATAAAATGTCCTCTAAAAAGCAAGAAATATCACAGTATATCACATTGTGGAACTGTTCACTACTGGATAAGAGTGGGTTTTTCAAAAAGATCTGCTATCTTGTTGGTTTCTCACTTGCTGCTTAGTTACCTCACAAAGATATAGAACAAGTACAGTGTAATGCCGACACTGGGTGGTGTGTCAGGTCTGGTGTCTAGGAAAATATTACAATGTGTGAGAAAGCACTGAAAATGGTGCCTCACTGAGACCAGTCTGTAACACTCCCAATGTTATACATTGATGATAGGAAATAATGCTGACTAGCAAATCAGGTTCTCAGACTAGCAGTTAGTATGGCTCATTCTCACGTGTACTTCCCCTTTTTAAGATTAAAATTCTCCTGTCAGGAGTTTGTAAGCCTCTGAAGTGCAATATTGTTGTGTTGAAATATGATGGTATAGTCTGAATACACAATGCCATGGAAAATATAGTGCGAGAAAAATTTGTGATGTAGGTAAATCAGAGGCGATTATTATTTTGGTTTTAATGGAGCCTAGAACCTGCAGAGCCGTAAAAGTGACATGCTGCAAAAGAAACATATTGGTAATAAAACACACACACTGTTTACATTTTCCTCTGTGTGTGTGTGTTTTTTTTTTAATAAGCCGTGCGCACGACTCCAAAGGTCATGCTCTCAAGATAATTAACCAGTAGAAACCCTCAATCATATTGTGCGCACGACTTAGTAAAAATCTCTTGCGCACGACAATAAAGATGTCATGAGCAATAATTATTATCTCATGTGAATGGATGTTTTACACACGACCTAACAATTATCTTGTGCTCTCAACATCTTTAGTGTGTCATGCTCACAAGATAATTGTGCGTTTCTGTTCGTCAGTTATCTCGAGAGCACGACTTATTGAAGATTCGTGCGCACAACATATTTAAAAAAAACACACACGGGAAAATTTATACACTTTGTGTGTGTGTTTTTTTTTTATCACCAGTATTTTTCTTTTGTAGCATGTCGCGTTTATGGCTCTGTAGGAACCAGGGTTGGAGGTAGATTTAGCCACTATCCCACCCACCAACCCCTATTTTCTACCAACCTTTGACACAAACTACCAATTTTAAGTCTCAGGGTATATGATATTAAAAATTACACAGCTTGCCACCCTTGAATTTATTTGTCTTCCAGACCTACATACAATGTGGTAAAAATATAATGACATTCAGTTACATTCTTTTTTAAGTTTTAAATTCTGCCTGTCTTAATCAATTTAATATAAATAAACCTTTCAGGTGTAAGTTATGTTAAATTAGATGCATGCTAACTGAATATACATTTATCAGATGGACAATGTTCTTGTAAGTGGTCATTTTATATGATATTACTACATGTAGGATACTGATACATGAACACCTTCTAATTAAATTAGAACAGAAAAAGTGATATACAAGAGCTATATCTTAATTAATCCGTCTGATGAAAAAACAAACCTTTAACTCTTATATGCAGTCTTAAATGTTTTCCTTCTCTGCCAATGAAAGAAAAAGTTAGTTTTGATGAGGCTTCAGTCCAGTTAGTCCTAAACATGTCATTTCAAAAGCTCTGGACATACATATTCCAAAGTAGTGCCTGTTTATCAGTGATGAGTTATCTCCCTTGTTACTAGCGGTCTTCCTTGGGAAGATGAGGGGAGGCTGGAAGGTGTGTCAGCAACCTCTTGAGAAATGCCAAAACCAAACCAGCAAAAGCGGGAATTTTCTCAAATTTCGCCCGTGATGGCATTGCTTTGGGACAGTATTCAGTTGAAGTGGTAGGTATTTGGCCGCTGTCTTTTGATATTTTTGTTTGGTTGAACGCACGTGGATTACAGTATTGAGTTGCCGATGAGTATCCTGTCAAATTCCAAGACATCGTTCGGCCTTGAACTTGATGAATCGATCTGTATAGCTACAAATTATATGATAATTTATATTTTTTTGCATTCATTCACGAATATGAAGGATATTTTACACGCCGTTATTGGCAATTATATTACAAAGACATCATCGAATGATATTGCGTTATCTGTCAGTGCCACGCCTGATTTTTACATGGAATTGATTTGAAATGACCTTTATTATTCTTGACATGTTGATCATAATCGGTATGGCAAGCTCATTTACATGCAGAGGCTAACTAACCACATATTCCAATGGTCGCCTAATGATACGGCACCGTATTGCATTTCCAGTGTGAGTAAGAATTGAATTAGTATTCATGAGGGCATATGAAAAAGTCAGCTGCTGGTTCTAATGCTCACCTTCTCATTCAGATGGACAGAATTCAAAAAACAAGTAAATGAGAAAAAAAAACAAGAAACACTGTCAACTAGAAGAATAAGAGGACTGAGAACAGAAAGAAAGGTTGTCGACATTGCTGTTTGTTTTCCTTTTGTGTATTTATTTACTAAATTCCATGTTAAATGACATTATTTGAAATTTACTTCAAAATTTTTAATAATTAAAGTCAGTGTGGTACATGCAATTATTAAAACATATCGCTGTTTACATTCCAGGTAAAACTAAAGAGTTACAGGTGTATTAGAGCTATCCATTAAGTGCTTCATGCCGGTGCATATATGCCATAACATGGCTGGTAAATTTACATGTGAAAAGAAAATAATACACCTCTGATTGTGATACAGTATCATGCAGTTCAATCAAAAAGTCTGCTTTGTTGAACTTAACCCAATTTTAACTTTATTGAATAGAATTATAAACATATGTGTATGTACTAACATTTAGTTTCTTGGCTTCTGTTAGTAAATGTTTTATGAAATTATCGTGAAGAAACATTACCGTATGTGGGAAGGCCTGCCAGTAACCAGCCGATGGTCTTGGGTTTTTTCTTCCCACCATAAAGCCGACCATAAGTAAATTATTGTGAGGAGAGCATAAAGCATTATGTAAAGAACTGGCACAGTTGCACAAGTCTAGGCATATTGCATTTTTATGTACCAAAATGTGCACAACATTCAGCCTGGCCAACACAACTTCCACCAGGCTACTCATATACTAGTACATTCCACATAGCAGGGTTAGTCAGCATACACAAGAGATGCCAGTATACACGACCATACCACCTCAAACAATATGCACAAATATGTACATGCAGACAACATGCAACTGTCATTATGTGTACATGTACCAGCATGCACAACATGTACCACCATACACAACATGCACCACCGTACACAACATGGAGCCATGTACACAACATGAACTAACATACACTTAATACAAATCCATCAACATACACAACATGTACCAGCACACAAGCATGGGCCAGCATATACAGCATGGTCCAGAATACACATGTACCAACATACACAAATGCATCAACACACAGATGTAACAGGGTATGCACCATGTACCAGCATATGTAACAAGTTCAAGTATGCGCAGAGTGTACCAGCGTACACTAACACAACATGCCTCAGCATACACATGTATCAGCATACACAACCTATACCAGCATTCACAACATGTACCAGCATACACTAACGCAATATGCATCAGCACACATAACATATACCAGCATGCGCAACATGTACCAGCATACACTAACACAATTTGCATCAGCATACATAATATGCACCGGCATATACAACATGTACCAGCATACACAACATGTCCCAGCATACACTGACACAACATGTACCAGCAACAATGTACATCAACATACACAACATGCACCGGCATACATAACATGCACCAGCATACACTAACACAACATGCACCAGCGTACACTAACACAACATAAACCAGTATACACAACATATACCAGCATACACAACATGCACCAGCATGCATTAACACAATATGCATCAGCACACATAACATATACCAGCATGCGCAACATGTACCAGCATACACTAACACAATTTGCATCAGCATACATAACATATACTGGCATACACAACATGTACTAGAATACACAACATGTAACAGCATACTCTGACACAACATGCATCATTACATGCAACAAATACCAGCATACACAACATGCACCAGCATACACTAAGAGTGTCCATCAGCGTACACAACATGCACCAGCATACATTAACACAATGTACATCAGCATACACGACATGCACCAGCATACACTAAGACAATGTGTACCAACATACACTAAGACAATGTTCACCAGCATACACTAACACAGCATGCATCAGTATACACTGCATGCACTAGCATACACTAAAAGAACATGCTCCAGTATACACTAAGACAACATGCTCCAGCATACACTAACACGGCATGCATCAGTATACACAGCATGCACTAGCATTCACTAACACAACATGTACCAGCATACAGTAACACAATATGCATCAGAATACATAACATGTACCAGCATGCACAACATGTACCAGCATACACAACATGTACCAGCATACACTAACACAATATGCATCAGCATACATACCATGTACTGGCATATGCAACATGTACCAGAATACACAACATGTACCAGCATACACAACATGTAACAGCACACACAGATACAACATGTATCATTACATGCAACAAATACCAGCATACACAACATGCACCAGCATACACTAACAGTGTGCATCAGCATACACAACATGCGCCAACGTACATTAACACAATGTGCATCAGCATACACAACATGCATCAGCATACACTAAGACAATGTGCACCAGCATACACTAACATAACATGCACCAGCATACACTAACACAACATGCACCAGCATGCACTAAGACAACGTGCATCAACATACACAACATGCATGAGCATACACAACATGCACCAGCATACACTAACACAGCATGCATCAGTATACACAGCATGCACTAGCATACACTACCACAACATTCACCAGAATGCGCAACAGGTACCGGCATACACAAAATATACCAGCATAAACAACATGTACATGTAGAGCAGAGGGCAGATATAACACGGTTTCCAAACACGAGTCCCAAGAAAGCAAGGCATGTTGGGATTTGGGGATTTTTAGGGTAGGTGAAAAAGGCAGTTTTTTTTACTGGTCCCGTCAAATGCTGCGCTGTACTCTGTCTGCTAAAGCCCATATCAGACAGCCAGCAGAAGAACAGGTAGACAGAAGGTCTTCTCCTAGACGGACTGGGTATTGCTGGTGTATATTAACCCAGCAAAATGGCAGCAAAGACAGCTATATGCCAAAGATTGAAACGCTAATTAAACTCTCCTGGTTCATGAGGGAGGAATGCAATGAAGAAAGGAAGAAAACAAATGATAATTAATGCTGATTTTGTTCTGCGAGTGACTTAATTATAATGGCAGATTCTGGTGTGAGGTAGTGTTTGTTTTTTGTCCCAGCAACATTAGCTCGTCTCACATCTGGGCAAGTCTCTTGACTAGTCTATGTTTCAATCTTGTCAAGATAAATAACATTGGGTTAGATTCATTGTTAGGTGTGCCCAATTTGAGCACGGGGTGAACGCACGTGTCGGTCTGCAAGTTCACAAAAACATACACCCTAAAATAGTCACAGTTTTCCCTGTACTGTACTAGCATACATAACATGCCAGCAAACACTAACAAAACATGCATCAACCTACATAACATGTACCGGCATACACAGCATGTGCCAGCATACACAGCATGCTTCAGCATACACAACATCTACCAGCATACACAACATGCACCAGCATACACAACATATACCAGCATGCATGAGATGTTCTTGTAAACCTTACTTGTTAGTTCCAGTGTTGACTACTTATTCTCTTTGTTTTGTATTTTTTTTTCTGCCTTTTTCAGCTGGCCATAGAAAAACTGGTCTCGAGACAACCTCTGTAAATCTGTGAAGCTAACTCATGGCTTTGGACTGGCATGGCTAATCATTCAGACAGCTTTCTCTCTGTTCCTGCACCCATAACTCTGCCATCGCACCCTAACCTTGTGGCCTTCACTTCCACACCTGACCCAGCCAGTAACAGTGTGCCAGACCAGCCATCTTGTATTCCTGTGAAGGTCACTTTGTCACCTAGTCCAGATTCATCCTCCAGAAACAGTCCACTTGAGGTTTCACTTGAGTCTGACCCAAACCCAAACCCCTTTAGTGGCTTACAGAAGACAGGGTCAGCAGATGATTCAGAATGCAGCCCGACTCCAAATGGCAGCCCTCAAGATGACCGGCACACCTCATCAAATCTTCACCACAAGGGAGCAGAGGACTCACAGCCCTCCCCCTTGGGACACAGTCATGGGGCAGCTAGGCCAGAGAGTCCCAAGGACCTTCATAAAACAGCATCAGAAGATCATACTGACCAGGAAGAAACTGGACAAAACTCAGCTGCTGTAACAAATAATGTAGAGAAAGGCTGTATTAGTCCAACAATGGAGACTAGCACACCTGATACAGAAGAGTTTAAGGACCAGTCCATGGCGGATTCCACGGAGAAGAGTTCTCGACGATCTGAACGTAAAGCCAAGGCGTTTGCCCGGGTTAGACTTGTGCTTGCTCATGAACAGTTAATCGACGATGACAATTTTCTCGGATTCACCAATAGAAAAACGTACCTACCTCCAAAGAAAAGGAAGAAACTTTGCCAGTTTAAGGCTGAACATCACCAAGTCAAGCCCAAACTACCGAAATCAATTGTTGTATCTCATGGATCAAAAAAGGCCTCCAACAAGCCAAAGGTGGAAGGCACAAACAGTAAAGCTTCACAATCCAAGGATAAAATCAAGGAAAAGCGAAATGATGAATCCCTGAAGAATACAAAAACATCTTCAGTTGCGACCGATGAAGAAAACAATTGTGGAACTGATAGCACAACTGACAGAAATAGTATCAAACCCAAGCGCACAATACCGAAACTAGAATGGTTTAACTGTGACTATTGTCATTACAAAACCAGTAATAAGTATTATATCAGGCGTCATGAAATGACACACGAAAAACCGAAAATCTCCTTTGAATGCCATTATTGTGATTATGTTACCAAAAGCGTCATTCGTTACAAAGAACATGAAGCACAGCATACGCATGAAAAACCTTTCAAATGTCAGCACTGTGAGTACTGCTCCAGAAGTTACACGGATTTTCGAAGACATCAAGCGAAGCATGCATCGGAAAAGAAATACAAGTGTCCACACTGTGATTTTACAACCAAGTGGTCAAGAAATGTCAGTCACCATGTGCTCAAGCACACGACTGCTCGCCCTCACAAGTGTCACATCTGCGGTTTCTCCTTCAAACGTATTCAAGATCTAAAATATCATTTGTATCGACACAATGACGTAAAGCCGATATCCTGCGATCGTTGTGACTTCAAATGTAAAACGAAATACGAGTTACGGTGCCATAAGTTGAAGCACAGCGATGAGAGATTTTACGCCTGCACACATCCTGGTTGCTCGCAGAAAACAAAAACAAAATCAGATCTGACAAAGCACATGAACATTCACAATGTGGAAAAAAAGTTCATTTGTGGTGTGTGCCAGAAAGGGTTTAACGCCAAGTCCACTTTAGCAAAGCATGTTCGGATTCACGGAGACCGGGTACTTCTTAAATGCGATATCTGTCAGAAGAACCTGAAGACGCGTGCCAGTCTGCAAGGTCATCTGAAACTGCATCAAGGTCTTTACCCATTCACCTGTGATATTTGTCACAGGCGCTTTGCAGTCAAGTGGAATCTTCTAAAGCATCAGGAGACGCACACCCTTGGCGACCGACCCTACAGGTGTCCGATTTGCCCATATGGAGCAAGAACAATGGAGCATCTTCTCACTCATATTGGCTCTATGCATGGGAAATCCTACGCTTACTTCTGTGAGATTTGCAGAAAGCCCTTCAAGAGGTATGGTCAGCTTAAAATACACATGGGCAGAATGCACGAGACAACACTCAGTCAAACTGGACCTTTAAACATGGAATCCATGTTGAAAGAAGTGGAACCCAGTATTAAAAAGGGAATCAGTGAGGGGGAACTCGTATCAATAGGAGACGAAAGCTTGGAACTTGTAGAGATCAAACAGGAGCCAGTTGAGACGATGTCTCTCGACCCCACAAGTATGGCTGCGCTGCTAACAGATAGTAGTTCTCAGTGCACTGCCAGCGAGACCAGAGGTGGAACAGACACCTCACACAGCCCACTTGTCCAATCAGACATCAAGGGCGGAGAATCCTCAGAACTAAAATCAGAACTGAACACTTCTTTGAGTCAGGAAGGTAAGCCCGTGGCCACAGTTGGTATTTATAATGGCTTTACTTTGCCACTTGCTACAAAAGGATTCGAGTTCAATTTGGAAAAGCGGGGTAAAAAGCCAGACTCTTGGTTTATGGATCTCCAAAACATGCCGAGTAAAGCAGCAGACAAACACAAGCAGTATTTGTATAAAAAGGAGCATGGACTACTTGTCAATCACAAGCCAAGACTGCCCAAGGATAAGGCAGAACGTGAAGCAGAGAGACGGAGGCGCAAGTTGGAGAAGTTCATCATATCCTGTAGAGTCTCCTCCAAAAGTGACACGACGCTTATATTCCAGACAGAGAAGCAGAAGAAAAAATGCCTCAAGGTCAAAGAGAAAGCCCTGTGTAAGTCCGTGAAACGCCACACTGTAGCAGCTTTGCTGCAGAGATCAGAGAAAACCAAGCCCAGCTCGACAGACAGATTAGTCACCAGTCAGCCATTCAAAGTGAAGGGCCAATCAAAACACAAGCTTAAGAAAAAGTCGGATGAGACCCAACTTTCAAGTACACAGGTTTGCAGCAATATAGGTAAGGAAGAGGCAGACATTGACGAAAATGTGTTATCCTTAAAACAAGCCTCATCAAGAAAAGACACATTGGGATATCCAACGTCTTCGATTCTCTGTGGCACATCCCCCAGCCATTCTACCAACACGACACACCCTAATGTTGTTTGTGAAACGGATGTCTCCACAGAGACAATGTCTGTGAAGCGCAAACGTGGACGTCCAAAAGGATCGAAAAACAAACACTTGCAACTATCATCACACATATCTGAAAACAAAGCCTTTCCTGACATAAAACTCCAAGAAAATATTAACGACAGCCCATCGTTCAAAAGTAGGCAGCCCCGCAAATGTGCAGTTAAGACAAAACTTAAGCGTACTCTAAGGAGTGTAACAGGTACATGTAGTCCAAGTGAAAAAGTAGAGTCTGGTGAAGAGAAAGGTGTTCATGCTGTCCAACCAGTACCTTTGAATAAAGCTTTTGATAAAACCGTAATTTCTCTGCAGTGCTCAGAAGATGGCACAGCTGACAGTAGTAGAGCAGTTACAGGTGAGAAAGAGCCAGTTATCAAAGAAGTGGGTACTTCAGAGACCACAAATACAAAGAAACCCACTTCTTTGGAAGAGTCACATAACGTCTTGTCAGATGGACATAGTGTGCTTAAACGAAAGAGAGGTAGACCCAAGGGTTCCTTGAACAAGAAGACCTTAGCCCGCATGGCCTCTACAAAAGTGTGTACCAGCTTCAAGCAGAAAAGCGAATGTGAAACATCATCCGCTGAGAAAAATTTGGAGCTTGTCTCTGTACAATCTGACCTTGATTATCCAGCAGCCATTTGGAGTCCAAATTTCCCATCACACAACACACCGGATGCTGTAACAGAGGACAGTAGCAATCTTCATGCACATTCAGACCTTGAGGCTAAATCATCAAGAAGAGGAAAGGGATATATCCACAAGGAAACCGAAGCACAACTCAACATACGCCAGTGCTCCGTCGCATTGTCAGTAATTAGAGACAGTCCTCTTACACAACGCTGTCACTCATTCCAGGGTAATCACACGGATGAAGTTTTTTTGAAGAAGAGTGAAAATTTAAACACCGAACGACAAGGTCTTAGCTTGCCTGAGTCATCAGGTTCATTGGATGATCAGAAGGGCAGCTGTGTTTCAGGTGTGGGAGAAACTAACAAACCCGTTGGTGCCCCTGCCGTTTCTGGTGGAGAAGTAACATCAAATGTTAACAGGAAAAGAAGGAAGCCAAATAAAAGCGAAATACGGAGAAAATGCAGAAAGCCAGGAAGTTCTCAAGCTGGTCTGTTCTCATGTATTTATGAAGAGGGAGACAGACCATTGATACAGACTGGTCAGATCAGCACCACTTCCGAAACATGCGTTAAAGCTGAGGTTTTGCCCGATCACTCTGATGGTGGATTCATGAAGAGCTTGGTGGAGCCAACCTTTCAATCTGATGTGTTAACCAGTGTATTTACCGATGTGTCTTCAGGAATGAACACGGTATTTATTGGAGCAAATGCAGGTTTTGAGGATGGAAGCAGGAGGAGGTCAAGTCCAAGCATACTGACACTAGGCCACATGAAGCGGGTAAAGCAAGAACCAAGTTCTGCAGACATATCCAGTGGGGAGTCTTTTCAGGATAATGCAGGCCATGACAGTTGCCCGGGCAGCCTATCCTTCAGCAACACTTTGACCAAGTAGACTGTATAGCCCTTTTCTTTATGCTCACTGAGGTCACTGCATCACTTTTGTAGATAGCTCACAGTCACATTTAAACCTTTCCCTTCCCAAATGTGAACAACATCAGACTACACCATACTCCTCCTTGCTTTCTTACTTGTAAACATTGTTAATGTGAGTCAACACTCGTGACAATATAAAGGTCACTATGACCACAGCAGTGATAAACAGTTCCTATTGAAGTAGGTGACACCACAGAAGTATACCTCTGATAGCTCATTTATTGTCATTTCATGTCTGCCTCATCGGAGAGATTTTTTCACGTAAAAAAGTTGATATTACGATCATCTTATAGTCCCATGTTAAGCATATTTTCTCACACGTGTTTAAGAGTATTTGGTTGTCTTGTACATATTCCGTCTATTTATATGTATTTAACCCTTCTTATCTTGTCGTGCACACTGGGAGACTTAGTAAGTTTTCCCATGTCACTTTGCTGATCTCTCTTTTCACATTTGTGAATATCCTTTGTTTGCCTTTGAATTCTGTTACTTCATAGTGATAATTTCTGCCAGCTATATGAATACTGCATGTGAACGGATAGGATTCCAGATACGAGCTCTCTGTGTGTGTCTGTCTCTCTCTACCATTATTTTGGTAAAAGTTTCACCAGGACATGGTGGTGTTATCAGTTTTAATAGATGTCTGTTATTACAAATTCATCCAAGAGATACAATGTTAGATACAGATATAAATCCTCAAGTGGTATAAAACAGATATTGTGTCAGTCATCTGACTTTTGTTTATGCTGTTGGTTTTGTGTGTGATCATGTCAAGTATCGATTTATCATGCGGTTAAAAATGGGCGAGATAGAGTATTAACTTTAAACAATCATAAATGCTAAGCATTAGTATACCAGTTGGTTTTTGAGCGGGTACCTTTCAGAGATATTTAAATCATTTTGCCTGTTATATTGACATCAAAATTTCATATAAAAATTCACACGCTTGTAAAGCCCCGTGTTATGATGTCCTGTATTTTGGCAGTCATGATGTTTTTTGTTTGTTCTTGTGATACAGGTTGAAGGTGATGGCATTTATTATGAGGTGTTATGTATAACAAAGGCTTATCTATACATGTAATGAATATATATACAGACATAGATATATGTGTAGGTACATAATTATTATTTCTGATGTTGATAGATACAATTGGAAGTTGTGTATTTAAGTCGTTATCTTACATTAATTTTCTTTTGTAGTGTTATTTGCAATATTTTGTTTTTAAGTTTTTTATGCATTAGTTATGTTTACAAGATTCATATCATTAAGTATTTTTGGTGACTGATATGTGTCATATTTTTTGCAAAGGGTTTTCTTTTTAACTCTAAAAATAAATAATTTTGAAGTGTTTTACATAGATTATTGCCATAAAATGGTGTTACATGTAATATTGTAGTGTTTCTGTATTAGTATTTATCATCAGTTTCTTAATTTATGAAAGTGCTGCATTTATCAATGTGCCAAAACTATGTTTTGCTCAGTTTTTGCTCAGTTACCATGTAAGACAAACACACAGGCTTACATTAATGATATTATATTTATAGTATGTTGGATTTATTTGTTAAACTGTTTGGGAGAAAATCTTACCTTTCACTTTCATGACACTATTCACACTTCAGTATTTTTATTTCATCTTAGTTACTCTCAGTTTCTTGACCTGAATAGAGAGTCGTTATAAGATGGGTTGCCCATCTAATGGGTCTACTGTTCTGGGTCATGATGAAGAGCAAGTCTCTAATACTGTGCATACATGTACGTTACTCAACTTACAATATCGTGTCTATGCCACTCCATATGTGTTCTTGTTTCTCTTTATTTTTTCATTTGCTATCTGGGATACATTATTGTGGCCCAAGTATAATGAATGGCTCACAGAACATTTTGTTTTGTTTTTTTTCCATTTCCAGAGGGAAATTTTAGAAATATTTTATATTTGGCATTAGAGGTATATACTCCTTATCACAATAAGGAATAATTGAAATCATGGGAATTTTTTTGTGTATTTGTTTCCATGTTTGTTGTTGCATTTTCTTGTGATATTCAGAAGTGCTTTTATGATTTATTGTTAAGGTTATATGTCATTTATGATTCTTTCTACAAAGTCATTCCAGATGGTAATTAATGCTGATCGACAAAGTGGCTGTTTTACAGATTCATCAGTTATATATATGTTATAAATTATTACATAAATGTGCCAATATGGATCTGCATAGCTGTTAAAGGATCAAGTTATAAATATCTTACCTGTTGTCACAGTGATGGTCTTGTGCTATATTCCATACAAAGGGCAGATAATTCCCATCAGCCATATCCTTGTGCTCTTGTTCAGTCAGTTTGTGACACTTAAATTCATAGCGGCATATCTGCAGATCACTGTGAAGTCATGAGTTTAGTAAATCTGATGTGTTGATGTTACTGTCTAGTGCATATTTGTATCATGTTTGTTAAATCATACATTGAAATATGGAATAGTGCTAATTTCTGCCTGAAAACTTTGTCATTTCTAGCTTCTGTTGGTTAGAATCAGGTCACTGTAGATGCAGAATAAATCAGTCAATATATGGATCATTGGTAGCTTGAGTTTTTACCTCTTCGGAAAAAAAGGAAGTTGCTTTGTTTTTCTTGTCACCTTGATGGCTTGTGAACAGCAGTTCATAACCTTTGACATTCACAATTGCAGCAATCAATCATTCACAACAGGTTATCATGTACACTTGAGAAAATTTGACATGAAAGGTTTCCCATTCATGCATATGCGAACACATGGAGCCCCTCTCTGGCCAGGTGAACCAGGGCCCGCTTGCACAAGGCCCTCTTAAAATTACAAGCATGTAGCCCACATAGCTGCGTAATGCCTACAGAGTTGATTGCCATGGCAGTTACGTGCTGGTGATGTTAAGAGGACCTCATGCAAGTGAACCCAGGAGTTGTCACTTTGAGATCTTTTTCTGCCAGCTCAGTACCGGCCTTCGACAGGAAACAGTCAAGATTCCCCAGCCATTGGTTTTAGTGGCCGTAAGTGGTCGTCAGTGCTCACTCGTGTGCTAGTACGTGAAGTTTCATTGCCGTCCACCTATATGACATCTGTAGGCTATGTCCAACATGGAAAAGTTTGTCCAAACCTGCCAAAGGCCTGTGGTTTACTCCTGGCACTACAATCATCTCCACCCCTAAAACTGGCTACCGTCATTATTTGTGAAAAATTTATGACTGTGCTGTTAAACAAGTAAACAACCAAGCGACGTATTACAGTTCTCCAGGTCATTGCTTAAAAACTTGGCCATCACCAAGGTTTCCTTGGAATCAAAATATGGCAGTAGCTTTAGTCTGTGGAAATTTTTAGCAAGATACATGTATGGAATAAATTCCAGATTTGATAGGTAGGCTTATTTTCCCATTTTGGCCCTTCCTAGCTCATTCAGTCAAAGCATCTTTCTAGCTGCATTCAATAATCTCTTTGTTTTTGGCCTTTATTCAGGAGGTTTATTAGGTCCAAGGTTGGTGGTTTGCTCCAAACTGCCTTGTTTCCCACTCATAAACATGAAATGTCATAGAAATGGCCTAAAACTGGGCATGTAACCAATACAACACATAAGGTGTTGACTGAAACCTGGCCTTGGACGGTGAATATGTGGATCCCCCCACCCTCCACAGTTCATGGGGCTTTGGTGACAATAATCGGTTGAATGTTGCAAAGTTTATCATTAACTGAAGATTTTGGGAAAGTCTGTCAGCCACTTGCGAAAGGTCAGTGGTTTGCCCTAGACACACCTGTTTCCTCCACCCATTAAACTGTAAAAGTGAAATCTTGAGTAAGGCATTAAACAACAATCCAATGAACAAGTAACCACAAGCAAATAAAGACATTCCTATTCCACACATGGAAAAGCTCATCCCTGTAAAGCTGGTACTAGTAGTTATTCTGACAACAGATGATCACTACAAACACTAATCATTTGATTCAATTGCTGTTTAATGCCATATTCAAGGGGTTTTTTTTCTTGATCTTGGAAAATCATGCTCCAGCTTATTTTATGCAGAAAACATCTGAACTGAAAAAAAGACACTATAATGCCTTAATGTTTAACAAAAGTATAACCAAAGAACACACCAGCACAATTACATTTTGAAAATTTAATATTTCAAACGCAAGCAGATTTTTAGAGAAAATATAATTGTCTAAATATAATATATAATCTAAATATATACTATAATTGTGGATGTGATAGCAACAAATTTTATCTGCAAATAATGCCCGACTTTTTGATTTTCTTTTCTTGTATTTGCACCCCTACTACATTACCGATGGTGTTGCACCTGCCTCGAAGTATTATTCACTCAACACCCTTGTTTGTGGAGGCATGTGTGAGATCTGGCTCTCCCCAGACCGGATATCCTAATCCCCAGCTGGCAACCAGAAAATCCGACTTTGACGGTACCGAATCGTCAGAACACACAGCCATATTGTATAAGCCCCCAATGCAGGTACATGAATGTAAACGGACAGGGAAAGTACATACTGGGGTCCGTTTTACTTTGGGTGTTGCATTCTTACCGGATCTGTCATTTTCTGAAAATCACGTAATAGTGATATTCATTAAGGATGCACGGGTAGCTAGGAATATGTTATCTCCAAATCCATTGCGTTTAGCACGATCAAGGCAGTAGATTTTCTGTAAGTACCCTCAATCGGCTAGGCTTTCTGGCCAGCCGGGTTTTAGGTTGTCGATCTACCCTGAGATTCTACGGTTGAGCATATGTGTGCATCTCCAGCTGATCGTAATCAAAATAGATGGTCCACAATTTTCCAACAACTGAGGGTAACCCCGGAATCCCCTCTGTCAACCTCGTTTTCGAACATAATGACGTCATATCAGACATTCTCGTGTTAGATAAATATGGCGGAGGTGGAGATAGTGTTGTGTCAGGAAGATTCAGGAAGTTTGTTTTAAGTTTATTTTTTTTAAGTTAAGGACAACACATTATGTCATATCAGAGGACTCCGCTCCAATTTATTATTTTCAGGACACGTCTTTCTTATATCTAATTATACCAGCGGTAATTAAAATAGAGATCTGACAGTGATTAACTGGGAGGAGAAAGTCATCGAGATGTACTTGGAAGCGAATCACTTCCGTGATTACGTTAGTTAGACTACTTATGACAAACAAGCACCGCAAAAACAATAACAACAACAAACTGAAACAGAAGCAAGACTGAACTGTTGGCACTGCAGGCGGTGTTGACATCTTGAATACGGTGCATTTCTCACAGTTGTAGCTGTGAAAATTGTGAATTAGTACCGGAACTGAAAATTTTGCTGAGTGATTGGAGTGCTCTCACAAACCGCGGCTCAACACGGTGAATTTGGTCAGCACTTCAAATTGAAGTTGAAAATCCAGTACTTACGTGTGGAGAAGATGCAAGAGCTGGCCACAAGTAGTTTGCAACTGCCCCAGGTGAACTGACATAAAGGAATAGGAGAGATGCTGTATGTATTGACATGTTGCTGTTAACCAGCCCAGTAGGTACTCAGAAGGATGCGTCCAGTGATGACAGCATGATGATACAAATGAAACGTAAGACGATGTTTGAAATGTTCAATAATGCAATGATTTTTCAGAGACCTCAATTTGTGTAAGTCATTCGATCTTAACGCAAGCTGACCGACATGTATACAGTGTGTTTTTAGCAGGTATAGGCCAACACCATGTATTCCTGAATGACAGTGGTGTTATTTAGATTTCTGAGTATAGTACCTAACCCATTCGGCACAAGTATTTCTTTCTTGTACCCTCCTCCTATCTAAAATCTGACAATCAGTAAAGGTTCTTTAGACATTCAGATTGAAAAATATTTTTTAAAAAATCAGATTGTGTTAATCAGCACCATCATAACGCAGTCTGTATATGAAATGTGATGAGAATAATGTAAAGAAAGAATGAAAAAACATACAGAAGCAAGTAGTCAGTAAAGAATATTTCTGGATAAGACTTGACTATAGTTCGGTACGACTTGACTAAAATTGTGTTTGACTTGGTCAAGGTACTAGTTTGCTTTGTACAAGTTAACCTGATTCCTGCATATATAACATGAAAGCTGATTCAAAACGCTGCTTCACAACAACATGTAACGCAAGGAAAAAAAAAGGTTTATAATTTAAGTGTGTTGTAGAGATTGTTCTGTTGTCTAATATATTATAGTTTCTGGTTATTAATCCAAATTATATGTCATCCGTTGGCGTTCATTTCCCTGTTTGAGCCTGCGCCCATTCGGGCACTCATCTGTGTAGCTGACCAACAACGTCGAGTTTGAAGATAACATGGGAAGGTGTAGGGAACGGTGGATGATATTTTGTGAAGTACCCAATAATACCAGAAACCACTGTATGTCAAATAGGTATCAGGGCATTCTGCACAGTGTTTAATAAAATGTTTACCAAGGGTAACTTTGGATGTACGCTGCTGTGAAGCAGAGTTTTATATTAAGTTCCAGGCTATTAACACAATGTTTCACTGCAGTGCCTGTGCAAATAAAGTTTATAGACACAAGTAAAATAGCAAGTGGTTGGCTGTTTGAAGTCTTGTATACCTTTCTATATGTGAAATATCATTCGCCTCGTCATCTGGCGGCCTGGTCACAGCTGCATACCACCAGCATATCCAGATATATGTGTTGTCAATTATGGTGAGTGAAATGTACGATATGATTTATTAAATCTGGCTTATGCACAGTGATATCTAGAATAGTTGATCCATGAAATTCCCTCATGGTATGGTGGAAGGTTTCAGATATACATGTATACACGGAACTTTAGTACGTGCAATAAAATGTATGGGTATGCCTTGAAAAATCTTTCAATGGTCATGAAAGTTGGCAAATGTTCACATGCTGGTCCAGATCGTTACTTTAGTAAGCAGTGGTGGATAGAGGGAGTCTTTGGTGTTTATTTGTAATAGATTTTGCGCTAATCTTTAATGATTATTTCTAACAGATTATGCCATAATCTTGGCTGTGGTAGTTACCCTTCAAGGATGCCAGACCAGGATTCTCAGTGACATATGTAAGTTGCTTGTGGATTGTTGCTTATATCAGGAACTTAATATTTACCCTTATTTTGAGCCCTGTCTAGTGTCTTCCACCCATACTTCCACCCAAATTCTTTCACTTTCAGTATTGTGATAAACATCAGTGAAATAAAATAAATATTGTTAGTTGTGGTAATGTTGACCATCTTGGAAGACTTCAGAAAACCTTGTGATAGCAGACCTTGTGTTGTATTGATATTTGTTCGCTTTAAGTATGCTGCAGTTTTCAGACTTCAATATATGTCTACTGTGCAAGTTAGTGTATAAAGACAAGTTATAGAACTGTACAGCAGAAACATGATTTAATCTTCTTCTGTAGCTGACAAACAAGCATGTGAGTTTGAGGGGTTTGCCCACACTGACCATGTTGGCACCATTCAAAGCCCTCAGTACCCTCTGGCCTACCCCAATGGGATCTGCAGGACCTGGCAAATATCCGGCCGGCCAGGACAAGTTATAACTATACAGTATGTCGTTATAGTAGTTTCACTTTCACTAATTTAATGTGACTTAAGTAATGAAATAACCTTCTTTGGGTATGTATTGGACATACATGTACGATGATATATGGTTTCAATGATTTAAAAATCTACAGGGTTGGTAAGACTGTTCAGGATGTGTTCTGTTCTAATCTTCTACTTTCGCTGTCAGAGCTGTGGCTTTAAGTCTGGTATTTTCAGACTTCCTTTTGCAGGGGGTTTCATTGTATCTCTTACCAGTACACCTGACTTGTATCACATCCGTTAATGGTCTATTATTCAGAAGTACAGCATACAACACCTGTCAAAAATGGATAAATAGTTAAAGCTTTCCACTGTGATATAAGTTAAACATGTTTGAACCTGTAAAACCTCACATTAATGAGTGAAAAATTCTTAAGTAGGGCTTCATACACCAGTCAAACAAATAAATAAATCAGTAAATGAATGAGCTTCTTTTACCTTGAAGTGAATATTGCTATAGATAGGTAATCTCCCTTGCTCAGTTTCCAGACTCTGCAGATAGCAGTCAGTGACGGAGGAGGCTGTGAGGAGGACTTCCTAGAGATCGGCCCTCAGCCACTAATCAAGATCTGCGGGAATCATTCCAGCCCTTACATATCACAGCGCGGCCATGTCTGGCTCACATTCCAGTCAGACTACCGCCGATCAGCCAAGGGCTTTGAGCTGTTTTATGTCATGGGTAAATACAAAGGGACTGCTGGCATCAGGGGACTGCTTGTTGGGTTATTATGCTAATAGTTATAAACTACGTGTACATATGGTTATTGTCTTATTTGCCTTCTTTAGTGTATGTCCTTACATCACAGTATAGGAGCCTCCGTGGCTCAGTCGGTTAGCGCAATGACCCAGAAACCTCGAACCAATGCGGTCACTGTGAGTTCAAGCCAAGCTCATGTTGGCTTCCTCTCTGGCCATATGTTGGAAGGTCGGCCAGCAACTTGCGGATGGTTGTGGGTTTCTCCAGGGTGCCTGGTTACGTCCCACCACACCGCCGGCCGTCGTCGTAGAAGTGAAATATTCTGGGGTACGGCGTAAAACACCAATCAAACAAATAAATAAATATATGAATACATCACAGTATTCACTGAAGCTGACAGGAGACCTTATTGTTGCAAAAGTAGAATCATATTCTAACTAGACAGGTGGGACTTCCACCAAACTTCTTGTAACACCCACAAGATGACATTATTTAGGACAAAGTTTCCAAAAGTTGATGTAAGAAGTTCAGGGAAAGTCTTTATAACAACATCTGGCTCTGTGAGTGAAAAATTTTGAGTATTTCATTAAACAACAATCAAATGAATAAATAAATCTTAAGCAAGTATAACCAGCAGTCTATCGGCTGGATTCCAGGACCACTACATTCAAGAAGATGCCAGGAGCGAGAGTTTAGATGTTATAATGGCCAGTGTATTCTTCAGGACTGGCAGTGCGATGGCCAGTTTCACTGCCTCGACCATTCAGATGAACTGAACTGCGAACATGGTAAGTTGTCAACAAAATATCTCCAAATGTCTAACATCTGTATTTCAGCTGTCCACCCATTTACAGTGAATCTCATCTCTCTTAGTTAGAGTGGCCACGAACTTTCTCAATGTGTATCTGAACAAGACAGTCCTCTGTTGCCCATCATTTCTTCACCAATGTGACTGCATACACATCATCAGGTGCACATCAGTACTTATGGCCGAAGGGCACAATCCTCTAATTGTACAGTAGTGCCCGTTATTCATGGCTGTAGTTCAGAGCTCGTGCTTATAACATTTAGGCCTTCCTCGTACTTCTTTTGTACAGACTGCTTTTCACACGGACCTTGTTGTCTGAAATAAAGCATAATTATACTGATTATTATACGTATGGAGATCAAACAGCTGGCAGTTGGACTTTCACGGCATTGATGGCAAAATTTTCCACTCCCAGCTTATTGTAACACCATCAGATTCAAGACACAACATTACAGTAGAAACTGATACATTATAAAATCTTATCCATTAGGGTGTACATTTTAGGTATCAATTGCTTAAACTCCTACTTCACACTAGTGAGACCTCACAGGGTTAAAAGATATTCCCCCTCCACCCATTATCTCTTTGTGTGTGTGTATGTCTGCTGTCGGGTTCTACCCTTTTACAGTATACAGTCAGCTGTTCTTTACATTCACTGTGTTGCCCAACAATGTGTTCTTTACACACACAAATGTTACTAAAGAATGCATTCTTTACAGACAGAATGGTGCTTTTCCTGGATTCTGCCCAGTTTTCTATCACCAATGATTCTGGCCACTGTCGTAGAAGTGAAGTATTCTTAAGTAAATTGTAAAACCCCATTGAAATAAAGAAATAAATAAATGTTGCCATTGAAGTGAAATACACATGAAATGTTGCAGTGTATTCATTAAACACAGAATGTTGCCCATTGAAGCTTTCCTTTCTGCCGGTAGATAATGATTATGCTGTAACAGCTTGTGTGTGTTGCTCTTCTGACAGCACATAAAACACCTGTTTTTACAATTTTTTTTTTTATTGCCTAGTGATGTAGATGTCCCCAAATTGCATACTTGACCATGTGCAATAGCGTGACAATGCCTTTCCCACAAATGACATGACAGCACACAAAATATTTCTCAGCAGTCTTTGTTTTGTATTATCAGTTACCCACCACTCTTCAGCCACTAGCATTTCCAACCAGTGTGATGGGATACACATTATTTCTCAACCATCTGTATTTTCTGTTGTCAGTAACCCACCGGCCTTCAACAGCTAGCCTTCCCAACCAGTGTGACAGCACACAGATCAACTGCATTTCCACAGTGACTAATGAGCTAGTCTGCATCAACAAGGAGAAGATGTGTAATGGGTTTGCAGACTGTTTGTATAAAGAAGATGAAAATTCTTCTATTTGTGTTGGTGAGTACTCCATATAATACAGGCACTGAAGTTGATGCAATTCCTGGCCTCAGCAATGTTTTCTGTATTAGTAATTTAACTGTTATTTGTAGAGTGGGTATTGCTTTCAGTATCTGGGGTAAAAGGCCAATGATAGAAATTCTTGGTATACTGGCAATTAAATATAACGACGATATGTCACCTCTTGGCTGAGTTGACTGAGACAGTCTGCAGACATTTATCTACACACCCATCTACCAATCATGTGGGCAGATTGTTTCAGCTTTTAACAGGTAAAAATTCAGCTGGAAAAAATGGACCAACACATGCCTTTGAATGCTCCTGTAGTGTCATTCGCTTGAGGACTTGGCATAATAAAGTTCAAAATGATTAATGTATTCATACAGCTAGCTGTAGATAGCTGAAAGACATTTAACCTGTTCAAAAACACTGCTAGAAGTTGAAGCTGAAGTTACTTGAAATGTTAAATAGGTCATAACAGCGGTGATATAGCTGAGAGAGGGTTGAGGAGAACAAGGTAACGAGTAACTTCACAGGATTTTTTAAATCACCCTTCTGTTCTGAGGTTCCTAGAACAGGAAAAGCAGTAGGTGGAAAAATTTGTCAAATTATAGGTAATTTACTGAATATCATGGTGATCAATTACAATGCACATGCGATCTTTTTCTTTGTGAAAATAGCAACTCGTTAAGGTATGGTAAAGATAATTTGGATAAAAGTTGGTTCTGTTTTAACATTTTATGGTTATTCTTGTCATGCTTGGTATATTTGTAACAGGTCGATGTCACCAAACGTTTGAGAAACTGTCTGGGTCAATAGAGTCTCCAAACTATCCCAAATTTTACCCCAGTAATAAAGATTGTACCTGGACCATTCATATACCAAACGGGACCATCCAGTTGCATTTTGTGGACTTCAAACTGGAAGATGGAATAGGGACAGATTTTCTGGAGATTTATGACGGGAAAAGTCAAGACAACAGTAATATTTTGGGGCGATATTATGGCAAGCACAAACCACCCAGTGTTGTCAATGCTAAGGGTAACTGGATGATTCTACGTTTTCATTCAAACCACATGTTCGGGGAAAGAGGGTTCAAGCTGACTTACCAGAAGAGGGGTGAGTTTACACATTAACTCTTTCATGCAATCCAGCAACCAATGCACAAGGTGTAAATATACCTCCAGTGCCAGAAGAGTGCCACATTTTAATGGAGCGATCTGGTTTATAAAATTAAATGTCAGGCTGAGTGGGAATGGTGCTTGCCTTTCAATGGCTAAGGCATATGGGGAATTTCTAGATTTCCCCGTGATCAGCATTTGCGGGTCCTTACAGACAATAACAAGTTAATGTTACTGGTGATGTTGTTTCCACAGTCTAATGTTTGATGAAGACCCCTGGAAAAGTTAGTCAGTAACTTGGCAAAGGCCCGCTGGATAATCTCAGACACTCTGGTTTCTTCAGTAGCGTTAAACTGACTGCCATGCATCATATATGAGCAATGTTGAATAAGACATCCTTATCAGTAAATGGTTAGGTATATGTAACATTGTGTATTGTTGTGTTCCATGGAGGTAAATCTATATTGACTGTTGACAGGGCTGTGCCTTGCAGACCAGAGACCGTGTGGGCTATTGGAACAAGACTGCTACCACAAATCACAGCGGTGTGATGGCAAATGGGACTGTAAAAGGAGGGGCGGGGATGAGAGAGACTGTGGTCAGTTAACACAGCCTAATTTTCTATGTCACTGCTTTTAAACGATTGGTTTCATAAAGGCTGTTTTGGTCTGTTGTGTTTCATAACCCCTCAGTAGTAAGAAACCTGGGTGTTGTTGTAAAGGGTTGAGTGACTGTGTCTGTCTGCACATACGATACCCTTGTATTAAAACCTTTCTTTTGAACACTTGTAGATAGATTTAACACATCTGAAACACATTTATTCTCAGACATTCTGAAGAAGCATGTTAATTTTCAATGACATTGACATGGATTTTGGAAATCATTAGGATGATTTAAGTTCAACATGTATTTTGTGACAGGCCTGTAAATAAGATATGAATTTGAAGTAATTTTTATTAAACTTGTATCAATTCATTATAGGGGTTATTCTAGCCATTTTCTTTTTAGAAACTCAACTGACCCAGGAGTCTCCCACCAATGTGGTCGTTGTGAGTTCAAGTCCAGCTGGTGCTGGCTTCCTCTCCGACCATATGTGGGAAGGTCTGCCAGCAACCTGTGGGTGGTCGTGCATTTCCCCAGGGCTCTGCCCGGTTTCCTCCCATCATAATGCTGGCCGCCGTCGTATAAGTGAAATAATCTTGAGTACGGCGTAAAACACCAATCAAATAAATAAATAAATAGTTATGTTCGAAGAGCTTTTTCGACCATTTTGACTCAGTCCTGTTTGTTTGCTTTTTTAAGTGAGATAACAAAGATGTATGCGCCTTACTGTAGGTACCTGTCAGCTGTCCGGAGGGAACTACCCCTGTGGAGACGACACCGCCCACTGCTACAAGGAGGATGAGAGATGCACCGGCCTGGTTCACTGCATCAATAACGCTGATGAGATAGGCTGCAGTAAGTGTATAACAGGGACACGTCTGGGCTGGTAGAAGGGCAGATTTTCTGAGCTGGTATACATGTAGCTTATCTGAGCTGGTATACCGTAATGACCACAAAACTACGACCACCAGAATAATCAGCCGCTGGCAATCATCAGTGGATATACGTGGATCCCCCCTGGGATGAATTTAATCTCTGATGCCACCGTACGAAAACACGTGCTGGTCGTTACTCAGCGGGACACTGACTGATCTCAAGAATCTGTGTATCTAGCATAGTGATCTCAGCAATATGCAGAAAACACACATAAACTGGAAATTTTTTAGTACAAAAAGTTGTTGGAATAAGCTAGTTGCTATCATCGATGGTGTTGTTGTAAACTTGCCATTCTAGCTTCTACGTTATTTGCAATACAGGCCACAAAATTTGGCGCGAACGAAACGGTCATTTGCATGTTGGATACATGGAGTGTAATTGCGCAGACGATAAATCGTTTACCTGTAGCTGTTTTGTGGTCACATTAGCTGAGAGCACTTCGAATCGGCATTAGCAGCCATTTTGAAAATTCTCATAACCTACTCCTGGTCCTGAAATGAAGTGGAGTTTTGGCATCAAAAACATCTTGAGAACTTTGACGTTTTCATTGTCATCTGAAGGCTATGCTTAAATCTTCAGAATACAACCAATAAAGAGCAAACAAAATTTTCATTTTTGTCGATTTTGAATGCATGTAAGTTTGGGTGACAGGATCGCATACCTCATCAAGAGCAGTTTCGTCCACCTCAAGTTTTGAGATCTGCGGCGATTTCGTTGAGTTCAAGTGATGGACTGAGATGTGTCTCAGAATTTTGAAATAATAATATCCCTAGTCTATCTACATCAGTACGTAGTTTTGTCATTGAGGCCTTTGCTTTAAGCACATGGCCATTTTCGGACAAGAGAAGTAAACAGTGTGCCTGGCATCGGTTGTCAGTGACAATGCAGAGAAGCTTGATTGTAAGGAACAAACCAAAAATAAAGGGTAAGGGTTATAACTGCAGTACTGTAAACAAGAGCAAATAAATACTGCATTGCAATGTGCTTGTAAGTCATTCTGGAAGAATGATATCAAGGTACTGATGGGCAGACACTAGCGGCATGACTGCATGTTCACGGGCATTGTCTGAAACTTCTAAACAAACTACCGGTACCAGATGCAATTATTATGAGACATTGAAACATCTCATTTTGTAACCTCTAATGCATACTGTGGAGATTATTCTAGGTTGTGTTATCCACAAAATTAGCGAACAGAATAATAGTTCTTGACCGTTAGGCTCACACCGACGTTTTGGCGAAAAAATTCCTGGTCACCTATCTCAAAAAAATGATTTCTCGGTAACCACATTCATTGTTCTGTCCATGGCTGCATAAATTAATACTCTACATTTGTCACAGCTCAACCAGACTTGTTTTCTCTGTCAGCTGTTAAGCTCTCGTTAATCCAGTCAGGTTGTGGGCTCCTGTGGCATGACTAACGAGTTCTTTGTTAGCCTAATCCATAACCTAACACCTTGATGCTATGTATCACGTGACCAAAGTGGCTGATATCTCGGTTGAAAATTTGCGGTCATTACCTTAAGTGCAGATTTTCTGGTATATGTGTAAATTTTCCTGAGCTGAAATAAGTGTAGATTTTCTGAGCTGGTATAGCTGTAGATTTTCTGAGCTGACATACGTGTAAATTTGATATGCATGATATCTGCCCATATCTGAAAATGTGTTTGTCAAGTGTGATGCCTAAAGTGTGTAATCTTGAATATTTGTCTTAACTTTTTGTATTTTGTACACGGATAACAACAGATAATGTTATGCCACATAACATCTGACACAGTACAACATTCACATTTTTCTGATAGTTTAAATTCTGATTGTGTGGATTTGCTTCCAGTTTAGGGCCATACCCTTTTTGATAGGTGACTCAGGCTATGTTTGATTCCACACACATTTCCCCACAGCACTCGTACATGTAAAACATCTATGTAGCCTATGTTATCCACACCTTTGTTTGACAGAATTGGTCAAGAAGTGTTGTTGTAGGACTTGGCATCTGTTCCTTGTGAAAACTACCTCTGGACTGGTTGTAGCTGTATTCCACATGTCTTTCATGAGACTTTAGCCAAGTTTTTCAAGGTCATTTTGGTGATTTAACCTCCGTCAAACAGTTTTCATCAAACTTGCACCACCTGCACAGAGAAGAACCTTGTTGCTTTTTATTCACCTTTACCTCAGTTACCTTGTAAATACATTATCTCTTTCAACTGTACTTGTGGTGGAGGTGCCATTGGTGCATTGTATGGTGTTTTCTTATTTTTCATGTGATTGTCAATAGTTTATCTGTCTGTAGCAGAAAAGCTCCTGTTTTTGCTCATGCTGACTTTCTGCCTGGTTTCAGTTCCTGAGCAGTGTGGTGCACATAATGGCACATTTCTGTGTAAGAATTCTCGCTGTATCTATGACAGCTGGCGTTGTGACCAGACAGATGATTGTGGAGACAGTAGCGACGAAGACAATTGCCCAGGTAGGTAGATAGACACTGGAAAACAGCTGGCTGCAGCTCTAGCTCTGGCTGGTGCATATTTCAGTATGCAGTTGTGGGGAATGAAAAAAAGATTTACATTCACCAGGTCACCAGTATATCTTGACTGCTTTTTTGACGCAGGTATAGATAAGATGAGAAAGATTGTAATTGCGTTTGACTTCTACTTACCACAGTTTTGTAAAGCAACACCTTTCTTGTGATTTGGTTCTTGCCAGCAGTATCCCGACGGGTCATCATCGCAGCTGTTCTTGGATCCTTAATCTGTGCCTTACTTCTGGCCGTGGCCTTGGGCTGCACCTGCAAGCTCTACGCCCTTCGTCTCCACGAACACTACGGCTCACACCATGATACCCCCATGTCTCGTGTCCAGAGAGAGTTAAACCGACGACCTGCTCCACCAAGTTACAATGAGGCCATGGCAACATCGCAGCCCTACAGCAGTTATGACCAGCTCTCCAGGTCGACCCAGCATGGAAGACGGTCTAGGGGTAGACGAGTATCTCGTTCAGGTAGACCTCCGAGACCCCCACCGCCTCGCGGTCCATCCAGGCAAAACAGCCACTCTGCTGGGAGCGCTGTGGAGGGGAGCTCTGACAGGGGAGCTAACTCCTCCAGAGAGACAGGTGCTGTTGGCCAATCCCAGAGTGCATCAGCCTGTGATTCTCAACGTACCCCAGAGGGGAGTTCTGGGAATAACAGAGCTGCCAGCCAGGGCCCGTCCCAGTCTGTGAACAGTACCAATGTTGCGGCAGACCTCCAGAGCCACAGTTCTACAACCTGCCTCATTCCTCCATCTACCACCAGTGACTCTGAGTGCGACAGCGATCCTGACTCCACAGAGATCAGCATATCTAACGCCTCGGGTGTGACTGTGCAATTCCGACGGGGGGACGAAAGTCGCATTAAGCCTGCAAGTAACAGCAACTTCTTTCAAAACGTCCTCAGTGCAGTAAGTACTGATCCTTCATCCTTTGCAGCGCAGGCGGATTCTGTCAGCGCAGACACTGTGAGCGCCTCCTGTGATACAGACAGCGCCTTGTTGTCGCTCGATGAGCCATCAGACAAAGAGGAGAATGGAGCAGATTTGCCATCACAACCCCTGACCAATCGCGTCAACTCTAACATCCCAGCAACATCAGAGGAGTCCAGAAATAACAACAACAACAACAACAATAGCTTGAACAATTCTGAGGAATCTCTGAACTCGATTGGATCTGATGTGAGGCTGATACTGTAACACAGTGTTCATTGGTATGTGGCAATTAGAAATCACTCATGGTCTTTGTACGATATGGAGGATGGTAAAAGCTACTTGTGTGAGGAGGTGACAACACACATTTTTGTATCAGTAAATCCATATATATATATGTACACACATCATGTTACATACGAGGTGTGCTGACATAGTGCTGAGTGTTGTGTGTTGGGAGATAGGATCAGTGCTACACTCCCCTAGTACGACCTTTCGCAAGTGATATGGTGAAGGAATCCTTGTTCGCAAAACAGGAGGGGGAGAATTGTTCCATTTTATTTGTTTTTAGTTGCTTTTTTCTTTTCTTTTGTGTGTGTGTGTGTGTGTGTGTGTTGGCCCCACAAAGTTAATTCCACAGAAATAATGCTGGTACTTTTTCTTTTTTAACTACATGGCTTACATGCCAAAGATCTGCCTTGTATGTATTTGAGGTCTGTTACTGATAAAATGAGAAATTATCAAACACGCGGTACATTGTTTCTCTATACACTCACTTATTCCTCTAAACACTCCGTACCCTGTTGTATCTAGAACAGCACATACATGATCATCCACTGCACAAATATTATGAATGAAAAAAGACACTTGGCTATGTAATTCAGCAGAGTAATCAGCCTGTTTGCTAAACGCGCTGTTTCTCCCTTCATATGCGTGGTGTTGGAAACTTTTATATCAGCCTTGTCGTGCTTGATGCTGATGTTATTTTGGCTCGAGTTTTGTGGAAAATCCTACCCTGACCCCCATCTGAAATTAAACTATAGATCTGTGGATATGCAATGTACAGTTTAGACTTAAACATGGAGATCTGCCAGTGGAGTGACGTATATCTCTTATCATGTACACGTAGCAACTTGTCAGTTACCAGGTAGCTACATGTTTTATACATGTAAACTTTTTGTACAATGTGTCGGTCAGGAATGTTCATTTCACTAGTCTTGGTTCAGCAAAATTTAATGAAATGTATTTAATTGAAAATAAATTCTATAAACCTAGTGCCACTTATGTAAAAATTCAAGGTGAGAAGTGAGAGGAGTGGAAGGTTGATCTAATATCGTTAGATAATAATAATCTATCCCCCCTTTAGGTATTATGACCAACCTGCCTCTACCCACCTGCCCCTAACCACCTCTCCTAAAACCCTTTCCAATCTCCCACGATTCAAGCCACAGTAAAATATCTCCAGTAAACTGAAGAGTCAAATATATGCATACTTTCAGCTGATCACCGATTTCAGAGCAGAAACCATACAATCTCAGCAGACAAGTAAATATTTAGCCGAAAAATAATAACCTATTATTACTGAAATAGAATAAAACTATTTAAATTTGTATCATAGCAGTGACATGTAAATGTATTTCCATCTTCTGCATAAGCTGTATTTGTGTTTTGTTCCACAGATTATGTTGTTCCACATAGACTGTATGTTGTTCCAGACTAACTTCACCCATTCTCTTGCAGTAAAAATAAATATAGACGTCTGTGTCTGTCTCAAGAAATGAACTTAGATATGAGTAATTGAACTAGCAGAAATGGGGAATGGATGAATTTTTATTCCTTTAGGATAGATTCCAATAAGATGAATAAGTTTGTGAGTGACTACATGCACATATAAGTTATTGTTGCTGGACATTGCTTATCAAATTTTCTGTTTCTATGCATATAATCTGCAGAGCATCTTTGACATTACTGTTGATTTCATTACTGATATGCAATTTACTCACCTATCCCTAACCTTAGTTCATTCAGAGCTCCACATGAATTCTGTGTGACAAACTATGAAATTATCTCATTAGTACATATTGCCATTGTCATAGTTTAGGCATTCTCATAAATTCGTCCATGACTGGCTTACACATTTGGCCTGTTTCTGATAGTTTTGTCAATTTTAGAAAGGTGATTTAAACTTTGTTTGGAAGGTAAGATGTTACCCTGTCAGTTCCAGCACTGAAGTACTATTTTATGTAATTTATTTGCATAATACATTTGATACAATACATACAGTAAAATGTCCTGCCATGTAGATGGTTAATGCTGGCATTAAAAGAATTTGTGTGTATTGAGATTTGGCCTAAATCTCTAACCTGTTTGAACGTAAAATAGCATTTTTAAAAGCTGGGTTGGATGGTAAACTTCTCATTAACTTTTGTTTATCATACCTTAACTACGAAAGTATGATGGAAAAAAGCAATAAGCAGCAAAAAATTTGAGGGTTTAATGACCTAAAATAGATACATTTGGAACACTCTCCACAATCAGAATGTTCTGAAGATCCATGTTAGTGAATGTTACATTATATGGTTACATGTACCTCTGCAGTTTGCAAAGATTTCTGATTTCACAATTTTGGCCTTTTGCATGATGATGTTTGTCACCCCCTACATGCTATGTAGAATACTCAAGATGCATCCATTGACAGTAATGCCTTTCCCTAATCTTGTGTGAAAATATATTGGCAGCAATTTTAAATAAATAGAACGCCAGGTATAGAAGTATGTATAGGCATATAAAAGATTCTCTTCTTGAGAAAGTTTTCTTGAAATTGACATTGCCTGTATCTTGATGGAAATTAGTGATCAAGAGTTACGCAGACAATGAGAAAAGAAACATAATAATATGTAACCTGCAAATTTTCTGTTGGCTGTACCTGCATATATATATTCAAGATAACAGTTTCCACATGCAAGTTAAGGAGGTAAAACTGATTTTTATTCTTGTGTTAAGAAAAGTTACTGTGTGTCACACCTAAACCAGGGTCAGAAAGTATTCTCTGAAAGTATTTACTACGTATACCATGGTTAAAAAAATTCTGTGCAGCCCATCGCATGCGTGCTACTGGTTGGATAACCATGTCGTTTAAGCTGCAGAACTTGAAATTATCAAGTATTAAGTCTGTGAACATTGTTGTGTTCTGAGTTGTTGTACAAGGAGCGAATTGATTACAGGTGGGAATCGGTAACACTGACAGGACAAAGTTGTGACACGCCTGTTGTGCCTGTAAAAAAACTTCTATCCTTAAATGTCTTTGCCTGAAAGGCAGTGTGAAAAGGATTGTATACCAAAGCATATTGAGATTGGAAACAAAGTTGAGGTCTTTACAAGTCTGTTAGGGGAAAAGGAACTCAAACGTGGTTAGACATGCTTTATGCTGGTGTTTAAGGGAATTTTGATTTCAAAGCTTATTTACAGGTTTTGAGAGTTTAAATGAGTAGGCAGGCGAAATGCTTAAAACAAAAATTTCACAATGTCAAATTTTTGGTTTTGGATCATGAGCTTTGCTTAATATTGAAATTGCTTTGTGGAATTGTTCCAGGATTTAAGCAAGGAAAAGCCTGGAACACTGTTTGGTAGAAACATGAGTGTTGGCTGTTCTAGTAGATAAGGGAGATTTCCTCAAAATCCTGGGGAAAATAATAGAACCTCTCTGAAGTGTTCTCTTGATGTGAATATATTTCTGAATATTTATCTAGTGCTATAAAGGTGTAACAATTTGTATACAAGTATGAGGTAATATATGACCACAACCAAGTCTGGGTGAAGAGCTTGCATGTATGCAGTCTGTATGTGTGTGTGTGTTGACTGGATTCACTTATTTGTGCTTGATGGGTTGATGTAACTTGTTATAATATTGCGTTATACTTTTTGCAACATAAAGTTTTAGGAAACCCAGGGAAAAATCAGTGTGAGCCAGCAATATTTTATGCAGGAGTTCTTTAATTAGACTGCTTATAAAACAACTATTAGAGTTGTACTAATATGTACTGATTTGTAGTTTCCCAGTAGACACAGCTGTGAAATTATTCTAACTTTTGATTATCAGTGTGCTTATTATGTTATGGATTAAATTGCTGGCACGTATCAACTTTGATAAAACTTTATTAAACCAATATCTTTTTCCCAGTGTTTCAGTATGAGGTTTATGCAAATTTTCTTTGTCGAAAAGGTCACCATGAAATAATTTTCACATTATTTCAACAGAGCTGATGTATATGTGCAAGCGCCTTTGTTGACTGTGTAAATGGAATTTTACATACCATGTTTAGACTTGATATGAGCTAATTTGTGTCTGAAGTCATTAAAAGAGTTTGTATATTGTGTTACAGTAATTTAACTTCAAGGTAGACATTGTAGGTATGGTGTCGTTATGGATTGGGGTAACTCTTCTTTCGAGCAACATGTGGAAATCTCCATGAATGTGTGATAACCGCAGTGAGGAGCAGTCAGCATGAGGTGAAAATCAGTCAATCTCCCTTTTGGTATACAAGGTCAGTTTCGTCGGAATGGGCATGTATTAAATACCTTCACAGTCTCCCCATAAACTGCCCAAGATTATTGCCTCATATTTTCTCAAATGGACAGGAATTCCGCGACTTTAAAACGAGGAAGCAAATGAAACATTAATATTTTTGTAACCACAGTTTAATATAAAATAGCACCACCTCAAACACTACACCAGAAGCTCCATTTAAAGCCAGAAGGACAGATTAAACGTGCGTGTAAAAAGCGGTGAAAAATACACATTATGTTTTGCAAACATCCATGGATTTCTCTCAACATAACTGCATAGTCAGAAGGAGTTAGTTATGGTTAACTGGATATCATGAAACTCCCCGAGCCACATACTGACATGCATAACAGGAAGGATGACGGCGTATCACACTATCAGGCGTACAGGCCTATGAATCCTTACCTGGCATATGCAGTCTGTTATACTGGGTTGACAGCGTGGTCGTGTTTGATAAACTTCACATGCTATTGTTTGGATGATTCACATGTTTCTTTGGTAGATGTATATGTTTTGATTTGTCTCACCATAACAGTGATGTAAGCAGTTTTCAAGCCATTGTTTATTGTTCGAAGACTGGCTTAAGCCAGCATTCACTACTGTGTGTTTTATAAGCTTTATAAAGTGATGACGGCAGGACCTGGTAGACAGGAGGCAGGTCCCAGACAAAACTTGTTGATGGATATACACGTTGTAAAGAGACAGCCATGTTGTTAGTAACGTCGTGTCAAAAATCCCACTGTGATTCTAGGATTTTTTTTATAATTAAGTGGGCAATATTCCTGGGGAAATAAGTAAATTTATGTACTTTTAATGAAATAAATGATCCGCTCATCGGCTCTTGATTGTAGTTAGAAAGTTTCATTTCAAACGTATGCCGGTACACTCCAGGTCGTTGACAAAGAGTTTGGGAATTGCCTTGGCCGACGGGTCTCTTATGGCAGTTTGCTCAGGCTTATATTAATTCGTCACTTGGTATCGACTGATAAATGGCTTGCAGGCCAGCAGGTTGCTCGTGGCAAAGTTCGATTTTTTCTTACCAAAGACCGGTGGTTAATCCCGAACATTGCGGTTTCCTCCACCCATGAAAATATATAATCGCCGTCGTATAAGTGAAAAATTCTTGAGTATAGGGTAAAGCACCAATCAAATAAATCAATATAAAGCAGCAAACAACATAAACTTGATGGTTTCCATTGTTCCCATGACTGGTGGCAAGTGGTAAATGGCACTCCCTTGTGGTGTTTGCAGTTTGAGGTCCATTGGAGATCGCTTGCCTTTCACCAATATACAGATAGATAGTGCATGCCGTGGGATTGCATATCATGTTTTGTGGAATATCTTGTGACCGTGTATTGACCAATGAAAACCGAGAATCAACCTGTGCGGTATAATAATATGACATATGGTACCTCAAATGAGAGAGAGTTCGCCAGGAACTTATTAAGGGTGTGTGAGTACTTCGGACACCAGGGTTTCCTCCACCCATAAAAATGGCCACAATGGTGTAAGTGAAAAATGTCTACAATCTGGTGTTCAGCAACTATCAAATAAAGTGAACAAATCAATTCAAGAGTTGGTATTCATTTTCTTCGTGAATTCCCCTTGCCTTCTTTCACCCATAAAGCTGAGAGCCGCCGTAAAAGTGAAAATTGTTTGAACTGGGCACATGAAGCCACGGAAAATTCTTAAAGAGACATGGTCGGCCAAAATTAGGATTTTTAAACAAATTCTGACTGGGACGTCTTAACAAATTTTTGAAGTTCGTTCATAAACTAAAATTAGTTAGGTTGAATTAAAAATATTCATTGTGTATGTTGCTTGTATGAGGCTGGACAAGTTCTGTCGTTATTCGAGTTCAACGCAGAGAGGGCTGGCCATGTTCGGCTTTGTAACACCGCCACAAGAACAACATTTGCACCCACTCAGCACGAAGTGTAGATTGGCGACAACTGTCCACCAATTACAACTCTAGACTTGCTTGTCAACCGGCTGAGCTATGTCTTACGCTTCTTTAGCGGATCCTGTTAAGAGCGACTTGTAAGTGCTTCTCATACGCCTGTCATTGGCCACCTTTGTTTACACATGAACTTTACCAAGCGCTGTGCGCATGCTTCAGTTTCATTGAATTGACAGCCCTTCATTTAAATATTCTGGCAGATCCTTCAGTTCTCAGGGTTTTTTTTTTTTTTTTTTTTTTGGTATTTTTAAGCATTAACTTAACGTACAATTCTGGGACTGGGATTAACGTAAAGCTTGTAACTTTTACTCCTTGAGAAAAATACTTAACACTCTTGTCATTCTGTTATAATGCTAAAATACCTATGTTCGAGCGATCATGTCCTTTCAATGAAAGTTATGGAATCGGTAATTGAAAGTCATGTACAGGTCATTAAATGTCTTTAGAACTCATGAAAATGAACGGAAATAACGATTTTCCACACTGTTTATGGACTGCTTCTTTAGGTTTCAAATTCTCGGCATTTCAAGCTGCATGGCCAATATTTCAATTTGTTGTTGATATATGTCGAATGCTCGAACTGCAAAATATTTGCAACTGGTTAAATTGTCAAATGCTTACCAAAAGTTAAAAGCACTAGCCGAGAGTCAGTGAACTGGCAATGACGAAACATGCTTGAAGGTCTTATACCGATAAGATCGGGGAACCTCGGCCCCAAGCTGTGTAGTCTATTGTTCATCTCTGTTTTTGCGGTGACGACTGGTCTAGTATGGTAGTATAGCTGGGTGTTACAAGACAGCAGTGGTTGGTCGGGGTCGACCCTAGTCGTCATTACGCGGGAAAGGCTATCCCATTGCTTTAGGCTTTGAAAAAAGGCAAAGACTTCAATAGTTGAGCATCGTTCCCCAACTCCTCGGTGCCAAGTAGGGGTGGTCTCTGGTGTTGTGAAAATGCATGTTTCTTACATAAGAAACAGTCCTATATAATAATGACTAGAAGTCTTTTACCGAAGGGGTTAAACATATTTACATGCTCATCCTCCATCAGTCTGGGGATAATTAGTTTTATGGGCTTTTCCCTAAAACGGTTCATAGTACTGAATTAAAACCTGGTTAATGGCTTCGTCGTTGCATGTTACATATACGTCTATCAGGTTTAAGTGTGGGGCCGTTTCGCCCATTCTAACAAAATTATGGCAATTTTTTTCCTGAATTTGTTTAACAAAGCGATTCAATTGAAACTTGGTGCGTAGCTTCAAGATGTGTGTAAAGCTGCGGAGGAACCTCGAGTTTCGGGCCGTTTCGTCCACCTTGGCACAATTTTTACCCTTTTTGTTCTGTTTTTGGCTTTCGCAGATTTATAGACCCTATTTTCCCAAACATTTGGTTATTCTGACTTGAAACTTGTTTTTACAAATTTCCGACCGTTTTTGTTTTGTTGTGACCTTTGGCATGTAGTTGTTAGGAATGATAAGAAATATATTCGAACATAAACCTATACATGTTGCTTTCGCAATGCTTCCGGAATGCTTGCAATGTTTCCTGCAGGGAGTTCGTTCTAAAAATGGTTCAGGCGTTAATTTACTTGGAAATAAGGATATACTATGAAAGTATATACATAAATGTGATGAATATAGCAATATCTTGACGTTGTACAAGGACCCTGCAACTGTTCAGCAGATCTATGGGAATCTCGCAGGCTCGAGTGACAGGTTCTTAATGCGGTCGCATAAGGGTAAGTCGGTCGCAAGCACAAAGGCGGTGCATGTGTATGTGCGAAAAATACGGGTTTCGTGCAGAAATGAGGGGAATATAAACACATTTCTGCTACCCTTGACCAACACGTCCTGGTGTTTATTCATGAGCACTGTGAAAGAGATTAATTATTTTTTTTTTTAAATTATTATTATTACAGTAAGTTTATATGTGACACGCTGACATTGTCAGAGATATGGAGGTTAGGTTCAACATACACTTGTGGTCCAGTAAATATGTCCTGTGAAATACATGCACTGTATATCAAAATATATGTAAAAATGTTTACTATGCAAAGTGTTTACATGTAGAATAGACAAGAGAAAGTGTTTTTGTGTCTCGTCACTATGCGTCATGTTAGAATGTTAGAATTCAGACCTCACTGTTTCGACTGCAGCTTTAAATTATGATGTGTGTTACCAGATACCCCCCGATCACCCCACCCTGCTCCACACCCACCCACACAGCTAACCCCCAGTCCTTTAAGAGAAAAATTGCTGAGCACGGCGATAGTCACGGATCAATCAAAGAAAGAAGTAAACTAAATATTTAGCAGACCTCTTACATATTTCTGCCCCAGATCGTCACAATGACGTCACATTAAAGATTGCGCGACGTTTTAGTAGAAGGTAATATATATGTAACATTGTAAACGTTGGGTTACAATCCCTTTTTGACGTAACAATGGTTCAAGGTCCTGCTTCACACTGCCACCACCACACGGGATTAAAACATGCCGCCTTCCCAATAGGGAGTCGAAAAATACAGTACATGCCAGCGTGCTGAACGTCACAATCGGTATCTTGTGACGTCACTTGACGTTACCAACGGGAGTTAGGACGGGGTCGAAAAAGTGGTAAGTCATGCAGTCTATATACTGTAGGTAGGCTTGTCTTTACCATTATGTATTCCAACTTAAACTGTGAAAGTATATAATCCAAAAGGCAACAGCATGGAGAGTAACGCTAAACCAGCGAGAAAAGTCTTAGTTGGTAAATGGTCGTACATATAGGCGGCGAAATCAAGCTTCTTGTTAGCTTATCTCAGGTAGTTTTATTCTAGCTGTTCAGTGTAAATGCTTATAAAAGTGAAAAACTTACACACACACACACACACCGCTCCCGGCAACATGGTTTAAATCTTTTTAAACCCTTAGATCTACGGAAAAACAGCATAATTTTGCTCAATCCAAATATATAATAGAAGTCCAATAGTCTGCTGGACTGCATGCACAGGCTTTTGATCTGAAAGTTGTCATGCAGGGTAAATACAATGTGATTACAGAGCTACATTTTCACGTCATTTTGCGTACGTGTATGAAATTAGCAGTTCTCCGGTTTATAACGATATAACATAAAGATATATAACATCATTTTAGAACAAAAGTACGAATAATTATGAAAATAACCCCCTTTTGCATGCGGGCAGCCCAGGCCTCCGTTTCGTGAAGCGCAATTAGCTAACTATTCCCTTACCTGCCATGACAACGTATGTTGTAGAGATAGAATGTACACTTAGCTAAGAGCTACTAAGCACGAAGTGCGCTTCATGAAACCGGTCCCTGATCTGGTAACAAACACATAAAACCAGACTTGCACAGACCGGGATACGCACACATGGGCTAACCATGATGGCATACTTCATGCGATTTTGGGGCAAAACCTATTTTTATTTCTTAATTGATTGAATGTGGGGAATTTTAGATTTAAACTTTTCGTCTTTGGTACTTATATAATGACCAGTATGATTTTAATGTATAGCCTTAACCTCACTGCTCATTTTATAAGTTATTCATCTTTTGTGGTGTTCTTTTCCATGTGTTATCGTAAATCCTGTATATAATTATACATATGTATGTGTTTTTATGTTCACCATTGTGGCAGATGCAGTATTTGTCTTTCGTTGACCAAATAAAAAAAACCTGAAGTCTACGGTAAACAATGATTATATTTTAATTCCTTCGCAGATGAGCCCACACCCCGCTATTGATATCGCCCCCGCAGCGTCTACGCCTCCATATCAGCCCCCAAAGTTAACTGTTCTCTGTTATCACGCCTCCTTACGAAGTACTCCGGGAACTATGCCACTCAGGGGAACCAAAGCGAAACCCGAAGAGGACTCGGATTCCGACGACGGATCCACCGCACACTCTGACGAGAGCAACGAGGATTCTAAAGGTTCCGTCAAAGGAAGTCGGAGAGCTTCCCACCACAGTCATGCCAAGGCGTCGAAAAAATTAGATGAAGACGATTTCCCTGGGGTTATTGAAGAGGATGACCAACGCGCGAGTGGATCCCGTGCCCATGGGAAAGGAGCGAAGGGTCATGCAGCGGGACGTGGAACGAGGGTACGCGCCGATTCCGTGACCTCAATGAAAGGTCGTCGTGTCGGCAAAATGACCATTCCTAGACCCGGGGAGTCCACTGCAGCTGTAGCGAAAATCTCATTAAAGCTGCCCAAAGCGTCGTCCAAAGTCCAGCAAAGAGCGTCGAACTTGTCCACGATCGCTCACACCGGGGAATCCACTGATGATGTCTTGGAGACGGAGCTTCCCAAGGCGGCTTCCAAAGTCCGCCAGAGGGCCTCCACAATGTCCACGACGTCCACGGCCTCCACTAGCATGCCGAAGGGAAAGTCCCCCAGTAAAATAATTTATGAAGAAATTGAGGAATTTGAAGCTTTGTCGAAGCGAAACGCCCTGTCGGAGATTCCTGGCAGCAATTCCACGTCCCCGTCCTTGGACAAGAAGTCATCCGGTGACCAAAGATATCCTCTTAGTGGTAAAAAACCTGGTTGTATTTTCCCAAAGCATTCGTAAATTCAGTTTTCAGTCGGTTATTTGCTTAGAAACTTTTGTTCTTGAACATGTCTCCTTGAATTCCAAGATGCAATGATTCAGTTCCCACAAAAATTTGACAGCAATCTCGGCCTTGAGGAGTAAATTCTCCTGTTCCCACTGGCCGAGAAACCTTTCGTGTGACAAAGAGTGGTCGAACTTAATGTGTTCATAGAAGACCATTTTCCACCCAAACAATTAACCGCCATCTTGAAAGTGAACCATGATTGAGTGTGGGTATACTCTTTTGTTCCTTTCCGTAATACGCCACTGAAAATGTCGTGCGTCTGTTTAGAAATCAATGAAGAAGATGAAGAGGACAAGAAGACCGAGGCTCATGCTCGGAAAGCCACAGATTCTGAAGATATCAAGCTGGACTTGGCATCAGGTATAGAGCTGGTCTGGAAACTATACTCCTTTTTTGTGGTAGGGGAACTATTTTACGAAGCGGATTCGGGTTTTGGCCTAAAAATGGAATCCAAATCCAAACTAGCACATTGTATACACTCTCGGCATGAAATCAAGTTTGAGGGCCGATTGTATAGACGTGTTCAGGTAAGTCTCTCCAGAAAACTCGATTTATAGCTTCTGTGCTTATTTTGTCACACTGATGAATGACAACATTCAGCCTTAATTGACTAGTATTATATACCGATGAAACGAATCGTTAAATGGTATGGACATATGTTTGACATATTACACCTGACAAACATTGAGCTTAAATCTGTACGCCACACGTGAGAAGTGTTTGTCTCTAACAGTAAAAGTACCAATGGTTAGTAGTTTACCATAGGCACTCTGGTTTCCTCCATGCATGCACATAAAAAAAACTGGTCCCCGTGCATGGTATGAGTAAAATCACTTTCTAATTTACGTTTCATTTGTTTTAGACACAAATGCAGCGAAGGAACCCGGGTCTTCAAACCAGTCACCCCTTGGGAAATGGCTCAGCTGGTTTCAGCAACATTGTTGTGCGCGGACACAACATTCAGACAGAGAGGCGGACTCAAGCGAAAAAACAAAGAAACTAGCAAAAAAACAGAAGAAAAAAGAATCGAAGGAAAAATCGAACGAAAAATCGACCAAAAAGTCGAAGAAGAAAAGTAAAAAAGGCGAGGAATGATATTACATGTATATGTAAATTCTGTATTCCTAAAACTAAACGATAATGACGAGATCATTATAGCGGTTTATGTATTATATAGTTAAAATCAAAACCTATAGTTGTAGATGAAATGTAAATCGATTTATTTGTTGTAAATATACGACAGCATTTTTTTCTCATTGGCAGTGCTTTGCTCAGATGGTGAGATTAATAATGGCTGTAAATGTATATATATTCCTGTGTGCATGTAAACGTGTGTACTTCCAAACTATCAGAATAAAGTACCATTGTTAGCAAGTCTGATATATTGCATGATTTTCTCTCTTCTGTCCATTTATTTATAAATGGTCTATAAATTATGCAGTTGCTAAGCAAGGTCTATCGTTGTGCATTTACGTATAGGCCCTTTGCATGTATGTATATCAGGAATCAATCAAAAAATGGCCGTGGTTGGTGGGAAGAAAGAGAACACCTTTCAGAGTGATGACCAGGTTTCAACAGAGTCCGTCCCATAGAAGAGAGGTGGAGGCTCAACTCTAAGCGGGGTTAGCCTTGAATGGAAAAGAGTATGGAATTCATGAAACGTATGGAAAGAGTATGAAAAAGCATCTCAACCTTGCTGGTAAAAATAGGCCTTAACTACAAAGTTCAATCCTGTAAAACTCCAGTGGTAAGTTACTTTAAGTTGCTTGCCGTCAACTGTGTCGACGTGACGTCAACAGTAATACAGCTGTCTTTTAACATGGGTGGATGACACTGATCTGGTTCAAGGATGCAAAAACCTGTCCACGTATAATTTTTTTTCACCCTTCAGGGCCATACCAAACAGCTACCTATATGGCTAGATGGGAAAACCCAATGGCTATTTTATCAGTCAAGAAAGAGTGTACAAATAAATACTTGAGGCTCTTGAATGCCGTTATACACGGCATGCAAATAGTGTAAGCTGTTGCATAGGAGTATTATGCAGGTTAAAATACATCTTTTAACCTGGGCGGGGCGGGAGGGACGAGTATGACGTCATAGGGGTGTGAAGTCGCGTGTGTGTATGTGTCACGTAATACACACGCGTATGCATGTGTTGAACGCTGCGGGTGATAATTTTCGATAATAGTTTTAAAAAGTTAAAGTTTATGAGGATGGAATGCCTTATCATAAAAATTTATTTATTTATTTATTTATTTATTTATTTATTTATTTATTTATTTCATTGGTGTTTTATGTCGTACTCCAGAATATGTCACTTATACGACGGCGGCCAGCATTATGGTGGGAGGAAACCAGGCAGAGCCCGGAAGAAACCCACGACCATCCGCAGGTTGCTGGCAGACCTTCCCACGTAAGGCCGACGAGGAAGCCAGCATGAGCTGGTCTTGAACTCACAGCGACCGCATTGGTGGGAGGCTTCGGGTCACTGTGCTGCGATAGCGCGCTAACCGACTGAGCCACGTAGGCCCCCTTATCATAAAAATAAACATAAACAGAGATGGGTGTTGTGTTCAGATTGAAGTTTTTTCAGTATGAATTAATCGGATGCTTGGGAGGGGGTGAGGCTTGTATTGATTTAAAAAGTCATTTTAAGAATGAATGGAACGGCTGATTTTGATTTGTTATACATGAATGGGCAATCACAGAGAAACAAAAAATAACGAGGCATTACATAATACAGATTCCTCCTCATATTTGAGATGAGATGAAGAGAAGGAGATTGTGTCGCTCCAGGTTTGTGGCCCGGACCAGTACAGGGACCATTCAAGACGATGGAGAAGAGGAGGCAAAAGGAGATTATTTCTGTCAAGGCTTGGAGTCTGTAATATTGAACCAGGCCCAGGACTACACCATTCTGAACAACCTTTTATGGTCCAAAATGCTGAAATGATGATGATGATGAAGAAGAGGGGGAGGAGGAGAAGGGAAAAGGAGACTAATTTCCGTCCTGGATTGGAGTATGAAATGTTAAACCAGCATGAGAAGAGATGGTCGTAGAGGCTTCACAAGAGGGTGTCAGCGTCAAACTTCAGCCAGCTTGTGTGGACTTGGAAGCGCCCCAAAGAGCGCGGACCTTAAAAAACGGTAATCGTACGTAATATGTAGTAATGTGGGAAGTGGGCGAAAGCAGTACTACCTGACTGGGAGGTAACTTTTTCAATCCCTGTATCTACAGTGTGTTTGTTCGACTTTTCAGTTAGTTGTCGTTATAAGATTTAATTCTAATAAAACATACATGCGGTCATACGTACATATAGAGACAGCCTTGGGCTTTCATCGTGTGTCGGAGTTTTATCAGTGGTTCCTTTTTGTACAGATATATAAGAATACGGCGTGAAATAGCAGTTTCCAATTACAAATAAACTTAATAATTAGAAAACATAGGCTCATAATATACATAGTTTTTCAGTATGGATGTAAAATATTAAAGGGATAAACACACAAGTGTTGTTTTATATCCATATGAAAACCGGGTATGATTTGCTGTATGTATGTAGACTGTTAGAGTGTGGACCAAAGCGGTCATGCTTTGAACAGGCTTAATATATTTTCAATCCCTGTGTTTCGCTAGCATAGCGATTGACTAGAATGAATGTGAGGGCTGATCGTGGTTTGTTATGCATAAAATGGACCACCACAGTCATTAAACGAGACATACATAAAACGTCTTGTCGTGCTCACATTTGAAAACTCTTTTCGGAAAAGAATTGGTTGACCCTGAACAGGGCCGTTGTGGATGGTTTTATCGGCTCTCCTGCGGCTGGTCTACTTTCCTGCTGTGCTGCTGGGCCGGCTCCTGGGGCTTGTCACGCTGCTGGCCTCCCGCTGCCTCGCATGCTTCCCGCAACTCGTCCCATAGCACCTCCACCTCCCGCCGACAAACCTCTTTCTCGCTCTCACTCATTTCCATTAGATAACGATGTATCCGCTCGCTAACTTCATACCAAATCAGTGTAGCTCAGCTTCAGTCCTATCCATGATGGTAGCGTGAATGAATGAGTTGCGAATGCTTAAGGCTGGTGTTAGACATCGGTCGGATTGTGTGATTTTAAAAATGTACCTGCCAGCGCGAACCGAAGAGAAAACCTTTGCAGCGCCATCTGTCGGGAGAACGCGTGCACGACTTGTGACAGATGTTGGGAGAAGCATTCCACACGCTGGTGTTACACCAAATTTGAAAGCGCGGTATTGTATGACATATCATTCCTCACGAACGCGTTCGTCTAGTTCTATATAAAGCCGTTAGTTTCCACGACTCATCTGTCATTTACCATCGGACCTGAGATTAACAAATCGCACTGCCTGAATTGCTTTCACTGTGCCGAAAGGTAAACAGCCATCAACAACTGGTGCGTTCTAGAGGAGAAAGAGACAACGGATGCCCAGCCCGAGCCTAAGAAGCAGATTAAACTTTCCCCATCTGACAAGAAGAAACTTTCGTTAAAAACTCACGATATTGACACTTTCAGTGGGTGTCGTATTCGAGTCGCTCAAGGTAAAATCCCCTTCTTCCAGTATGTCACTCAGTCCTTTCCGCGCAGTATCACCATACCAGTGGATGCCTGGGACGGGTTTGAAAACACCTTTCAATCACAAACCTGCCGAACAGTAGCCGGCCCTAATAGTGAAGATGAGATTATCGTACCATCGGACCCGCTGATTTGCCTGAGTGGGAATGTTTTCCTCGGATTTTCAATGTGTCAGAATCCACAAACCGGGGAGCGATGGTGGTACGCAAGTCTTAAACAATGGATGCAATACAGCCTGGAGGGAAGATATTATCCTACGAAGGGTGGTGTCACCTTCCGAGCTGACATGTAGGAACGACTGACCAAAGCCTGCCATCGTGTAAGGGGGTGCTAGGTAAAACGTATGAAGCGGTTTCCCAGCCAGCCAACACATCTCTCACTTCACCGCCCCCTCCAACTCCCCGCACTGCCTCGGAGAACGCAATTCTAAATAATTTCATGTGGAGCAAAATGATGGAGCATATGATTTCCCTTGTCAACAGAGCAAGGGAATGGCAGTGTAAAGTTTGTCGTGTTGACCACACAGTCAAAGTCACCATCCGTGCCTCGAGCCTTTGGAGTATATGGATGCAGGAAGTGAAATTACTGCTGACGACGCCGCAATGAGTTTGGACGAATCTAAGGTGATCATCGATTTTCAGAATGCAGCTGAAGATGCCTAATGGTCGGAAGTCCAGCAATATCTCCAAGGGAGTAATGTGCAGAAACCTAACCCGGATTTCAGCAAAATGTACTTGCAACGTTTGACAGGACGATTGGGGGAAGATGAGGAAAAGGTGCAAGTAAGAATTTGAAAAAAATTACCTGATTTCGCTGAGCTATGTATGTATACATGCTTATTTAATTTACACATTAGTGTAAGTGGTATAATATGTACTCTGGTGAAGAGTCATGTAACCTTATACTGAATTATGTACATGTTTATTTATTTTTATTTATTTATTTTTAGACTACCTACCCCAACCATCTCCCCCCAAGGGACTTCAATTCAACTCACGTCGTAGAGGCAATATAAGAATACTCAATCTCGATAATTGTACGGGTGTCCATTTGGGAAGAACATCTGTGTCAACTGTCAATCGGTACCAGCACAATGGGAATGTGTGGAAACAGAGAGTATATATGGATAATTTATTGAATTTTGAAATTTTGTGAAAATATTGTGCTGAATTTTCCCCCTAATAGTTCCAGTTCGCGACTTTTTGTTTTCTTTTTCTGTTCATATTGCACAGTGAAAGGTGAATACTATAAATATTGCCCTGTGTGTTTTTAATATTCAAGTAAAAGAAGAAAACACGGAAAACTATGTGCTTGTTATTGTATGGTTTGTAGCGTTTGTTTTATGACTTTGCCATTTAACCAGATCACTAGTGTTGGTCTGATTGATGTTTATTATTATTTATTATTATTTATCGCGCCGAAACAACACCACACCCTACATTCTTCCAGCTTAGGTGGCATATGGCGCTAAGAGTAGCCTCCCTTGAAAACTGAAATTTCGTCGGACACGATCATATATATATATATAACCGCATGCTGAGGATGGGGCTTTTGCTGTTTTAACATAAGAAGAAAAAATAGTATAAGATGGGTGGTGCCCGACAGTTTTTCATTATTATTTGGTTGGGTAGAGACATGATAACACTCCTACTATGCTTTTAGGTTGGAGAGAGCTTGTCGATACAGTTACTGATCTCAGAGCATATAAATATGTAGTGGAGTCTATGTTTGAAGACTGCATTGTGAACGAAGGGCGGCGTGCTATTCTCCGAGTATTCACCAAAGATGTTTGTGACAGCCTAGAAAATCCCGATTCGATTTGTTAATACTATTATCGTGAAATCATACTGAAACTCCTTGAATTACAGCTCGTGTCGCCAGCTACAGCCGATAAACTCGAGTCAATATCTCTTACGTTCTAGGTGCTTATATCTCTGGCTGTCTATGTCACTTGCGCTGCTACTTGTTGGTGGCCAATGAGATGGGTATAAAATACCGTACCTATCCTTTATGAATCACTGCCGTTAGAGGAGAGTTCGATTCCCTACTGAGGCAAAGCAAAAAATCTCAAAGAAAAAAATCTCCCGTAACTAAAGTCTTAGAACAGTTATATTATGACTTCCAGAGTACTGCTGCTTATAGCAGGGTAGGTGCATTATTGTGGGCAGCACGTCAGCATGATCTTCCGCTGCCACCTGACCGTGTAAAGGCTTGGTTAGCCGAACAGGGGACGTATACGCTTCAAAACCCAGCTCGCCGACACTACCCTCGTAATAGAGTTATGGTAGGGGGGATAGACAGTCAGTGGCAAGCTGGTTTGGTGAATGTGAATAAAATAGCCATGTACAATGGTTCCATTCGTTATCTGCTTCCGTACATTGATATTCCCTCCAAATACATCTGGGTAGTTCCCGTTTCTGCCAAGACAGGTACCAATCTTATTGAAGCGGTTAAAACGATTTTCAAGTATAAGACGAAGTCATTATATTTGCAAACAGACGAAGGCAAAGAATTTCTCAACAAGGCGTTCCAGGCATTTTTAAAGGAGCATGGTGTGTTTTATGTCCAGACTTTTAATGAAACGAAAGCCTCGGAAGTTCAGCAGTTCAATTGGACGTTTAAAGCCCGCATGTATAAACATTTCACCGCAAATAACACTCGGCGTTACCTGGATGTTTTAACAGCCTTAATACGGGGATGCAATCGGGTTTATCATCGTAGTGTTCGCCGAGCTCCGATTACCTTTACAACTGAAAATCAACTCGAAGTCCAGGCTATATTATATAGCTCTATGCAGTCCTGGAGCAGTCGCAGGATTTATCAGTATGAAGTAGGAGATCTCGTTCGGATTAGTGAAGTCAACAGAACTTTTGGGAAATCTTACCTACCTAATTGGAGCTAAGAAATTTTCCGCGTTGTAGCCCGTCATCCCAGGGAACCTTCGGTCTATACATGATCTGAATGAAGAACGACTCGTGGGGACATTTTACGAGACAGAACTCAAGCCCGTTAAGACAACACCAGATACGTACTATCAAGTGGAGACTGTATTAGATAGCAAAAAGGAGCGTGGCAAAACATATTACGTGGTGAAATGGCGAGGGTGGCCGTCTAGTTTTAATTCGTGGGTGCCAGCGACAGACGTAAAGGGTATTTGAAAAATCTTCATCCTACCTGTGCCAGTGTCCTTTTGCGATGTCTAAGTGTATAGAAGATTGCGTAGATAGCGTGCGTGAGAATATAGGCACAACTCTTGTCGTGGCTGGAGTGCTGTTATATATCGCATTAGTAGGCGGACTGGCAGGTGACCTAACAGCCTAACTCACCGAGGATAAATACTTGCTACATTTCCTGTAAAAGCAATTGAGCAAGACGCTATTCGTCAAGTTCTACCGGTCATTGGAAAATAAGACGCTACTGGACAAATCCCGCTCGCCATTTACCGGGCGTAATAGATCATTCACGGCGAACAGTGTCATCCCAGTACCTAGTCTGTTTTCTACATAGGTACCTAGCTCTACGCAGAGTCCACATTACCAAGGACAGAGCATATCAACCAGTACCACTCGTATTAGTGATATTCCGAACTAGGCGGAAGTATACATTACCAAAGACCACCATCTCAACTGCAGACGTGAATTCATCTCAACACAGTCCCGTACCTTACCAGCCCTATCCTCGTTATAGTATTAGCGATATTACTAGTACTGTCACACCTACAGAGCGAGATAGGCCCAAGTCTACATCACCAAAGAGTGAACCTACCAGCTCACCTACCAGCCCAACACAGTCACGCACCCCACCAGCCCTATTCTCCTCAGTATCGGCCAATTTCTTTCGCCTGGACTGTCCCGCCAGATCCATTGTAATGTACGATGGGGCCACATATTTACCTTCCTTGTCATTGGAGAGACGGAGAATGGTAAATCGGTCTATGTTCAACGTGTCATAGAGCATGCTCGCGAACTTATTCATCCAACTCCACAGCGTGTAGTATGGTTTTACCGTGAATGGCAACCTATGTACGCTACCTTGCCGAATGTTGAATTTCGAGAAGGAGTACCTAGTCCCAGAACATTTCACCCCCGGGAACGAACTCTACTGATTGTTGACGATCTTAGAGCCGAATCGGACTAACGTTTAACAGCGTTCTTTACCAAATGAAGTCATTATCGTAATATCAGTGTGATCTACATTTTGCAGAATCTGTTTAACAAAAGCAAAGACCATATCACCATTAGCTTAAACACTCGCTACTTGTTAGTATTGAAAAAAACCCGAGAGACGTCTCAAATCACTACCATCGACACAAAAATGGCCCCAGGTAAAAACTAATTACGTGTGAGAGGCTTGAAAAGATGCCACATTCGAACCTCATGGATATTTACATGTCGATTTCAAGCAAACTACACCCGACCATCTCCGTTTGCGTACGCACATAAACCCCTATGAGGTCCAGTATGCATAAAAATTGAACTTTCGCGGGGGGGGGGGGGATAACTCTCACAGCCATATGCAATAAAACCCCTGATATTTCACTTACCTTATCAGTATATAAGTAGACAGCAACCATGTCAGTCCGATTACGCCGCTTTGCACCTTTGCTAAAACTGGTTAAGGCCCACCCGCAAGTCAAGGAGACAATTCTTTACGGACCAGGGTCAGAATTTACCCGCTGTATATGCGAAATTACGAAGAATATTTTGTATAAGAATGTTCCATTGACACCAGCTCAGAAGGCACGGTTACGCCATATAAGACATATCTACGTACGCAAGTAAACAAGCGTACTTCACTTCATCGCAAACGGATCATTATACAGAAAGGTGGACTTTTTCCCTCATGCTTGCCCTCTCTTCTATCACGCCTGTTTTAGTTGGATTGCTTCGGAGTGGCCATTAAAAAAATTATGTCTCATGTGAAAAAAACACCCTCGTCGAGCCCCGTTTGTTGGAGAAATTGGTTCACCCGATTTCGCCTTACCCCGTTCCGTCTATTGTCAAAGTGCTCAGTACTATACATGGTGATATGGGAAGCATTTTATAGAACAGAAGAGTCCGTGGAGCGTCTGGAGATCACGTTACCAAGTCCTTTTCACATATCAAGTATATTCCTATGCTCGAGAATGATTTTTCAACCATCGAAATAGATATTAGGGACGACACAGGGCGGCCATTTCAACCTGGGAAAGTGTTGGTAACACTTCAATTTCGAGAGCAAAGTTTCGAGAGTTTACCTCTTCTTTAACGGGTTGGGAAAATTTTCAAAAACAATTTAAAAAATTTGACTCTGACAACGCCGGGATTTGAAACCGTAATCTCCCAGTCGTCCATAAGATGCCAGATGCACATCAATCTTACAACACGTACAATAGCAACCAAGCTGGTGGCGTTGATTTTTCTGTGTTTCGAGGCGTTCCGATATTTCGTGGCCATGGGTTAGGGAATATTATAGGCAGTTTTCTCAAAGGACCTCTGGTACCGATCGTCAAAACCGTGGGGAAAACAGTGCTAGGAACCACCATTGGGACTCTTGGTGACACCCCGGGAAGCCGCAAACAACGTTCTAAGGCCGCTGGTAAAGAGCTGCCAGGGAATGCTAAACGTGCACTCATGGTGAAAGTCCGCAGCAATACAAGGCGTATCTACATCCCGGCCACGCCCGCAAGGTAAACCGGCTCACCGCGGACCTATAAAACGTCCTACTGTGCGTCGTTCCGTCAGTCGGCATAAGAGGCGTACTGGAACACACACGACCCGCAAGCGATCTGCCAAACTCCCCACAGATATTTTTCTATAACTCCTAGTCGTCCTATCATGGCTTTATCTCACCCGAATTCCTGCCTGCCAGTGAACAATGAATGTGATTTGTGGATTTTACCCCCAGCTCAAAAAAGTGTACGGGAAGGATGATGGGATACCTACAACCCTATCGCCAGTATTACGGATGGTGGGCCTGAAGAGTTTTTTTTTTATTAGCAACGGAGATGCGGACACGTATTTGGATTTGACCAACTCGTATTTGTATGTGAAAGCCAAAATAATGAAAGGCAACGGAGATGATTTGCCGAAAAACGCCGCTGTGGCACCTGTTAATCTATGGCTGTATTCTGAACAAGTAGACGTCGCCATCAATGACAAGCTCATCATTCGATCTTCTAACATGTATCCTTCCCGCGAGAACATAGAGACCTTACATAGCTATGGAAGGGGTACTAAAGAAACCGAATTGAGAGGGAGTCTGTGGTATAAGGATACCGCTGGACAAATGCAGACTAAAGGAAATTAGTACAGTGGATTTCAGAGACGGAAAGTCTTGGCCGCAGGGAGTCGCTCGATTTATACAATGGGGATATTGTATTGTGATTTGTTTCTACAAGACCGCGGCCTCCGTGACTCAGTCGGTTAGCGCGCTATCGCAGCACAATCATCTGAAGCCTAGCACCAATACGGTCGCTGTGAGTTCAAGACCAGCTCATGCTGGCTTCCTCTCCGGCCGTACTTGGGAGGGTCTGCCAGCAACCTGCGGATGGGTTTTCCCCGGGTTCTGCCCGGTTTCCTCCCACCATAATGCTGGCCGCCGTCGTATAAGTGACACATTCTTGAGTAGGGCGTAAAACACCAATCAAATGAATAAATAAAAAAGGCCGCTATTTGTCAAACAATGCCACGGTTTGAGTGCGTCTGACCCTGCAACACCCTGGAAGGAGACAATGCGAGCCGGCTGATTACAAAACTGTCCTTGAGGAGGTGACCATGTTTGTACGGAAAATCAAAGTCACCCCGATGTGTTTGGGTATTTCAAAGATTTGGAGAAGGCCCCAGCCAAGTATCCGATTCAAGGTGTCTTGACCAAATATTTCAACGTAGCTCAGGGACATACTACAGTGAACGAGCAAATCCTATTTTTAGGCAGTCTTCCTCAGGGCCCCATCATAGGATGTGTACAAAACACGACCTTTGACGGACGATGCACAGAAAATCCTTCGTCTTCAGCCACCGTGACATAAACTACATGGCCTTACACGTGAACGGACGCCAGATATCAGCCAAGCCACTCACTCCAGATTTAGAACCGATAATTACATTCGATCCTATATGAGCCTGTTTACTGCCACGGGCAAAGCTGGGTTTGGTGAAAGTAACGACGTCAAAAATGCCGAATTAGGAGCGGGGTTCACTCTGATATCTTTTGATTTGACAGCGGACCAACACGACGAACAACAGTTGAACGTCCGTCAGAAGGGAGATCTCCGCTTGGAAATACAATTTTCTCACCCTCTACTGGTACCCACTACCATCATTTGCTACGTCGAGTTTCAGAACATTATCGAGATTGACTAAACCCACACTGTGTTGTGTGATTTCACCAATTAAAAAAGGGAAAAAAAGAAATAAAATTGACGTTGAGTACACCGGGATTTGAACTCACGACCTTTACAGTCATCTCATTCTCCTAACGGGCGACTTCATGAACAGCCGACAACTATTACACTGTCATCAAACAAGGTGTGCTCCCTTGGAATGATATACCTGCACGGATGCCATCTCGACCTGCCTTATATATTTTAAACACGGACTCATGCACTAAAGCTGGCAAGCATTGGATTGCACTGTACATAGATTATGAGGAAACCACACGTCACCTGTCTAGGGATGATTTTGAATCTTATGCCCTTCCACACTGGCATAAGGAAGTTGCGACGTGGCTAAATCTAGGTACAGACTATTGGGAATTGAATCACTGCCCTGCACAATGCTTAGATACCGCCGTGTGCCTTCAGTATTGTTTATATTTTGTACTTCGCCGAGCTCGGGGACGAACAATGAGCTCCATTATTCAAAAATTTAATTCCTCACATACTAACTATGTCAATGATCTTTTTGTGTACGATTGAATAGACCAGATGTTTGGTATCCACCCCCTTTTCTTTGCTGATTAACATATGTATTTATGAGGATTGTAAAAAAAATTCATGGTTCAATGAAATTACATGATAATCAGACTTATTTGTAATGAAATTACATATTAACCAGGCAAAATGAAATTACATGTTAATCCGGCTTGTTTGTTCTTTCATGTTTTATTGTTAGAAAAAATAATTAAAAAAATGAGATCTCACCCCAAAAGTTGTTCTTTTCACTCTTTTTTATTTTTGCACTTTTTTTCTTGTGCTAATATCTGTCGACTTCGGAATATGAATATATTTAGAAAGGTTTCTAAATATCGAGGTATGTCGTGCTTACACCATGTGGCAAAATTTTGCGTTAACCGTAAAAATACGTAAAAGCGTTCCTATGAGTGTATAGGAATACATTTGATGCGCTCGCACACACATGCAGCGATTCACTCCCTGGAGCACAGAGAGATACAAGTCTTTTTGCACGTCTCGCCGACTCACACCTTTCCAGGAAAATTTGGTCGCTTCACCGCTCTCTCTGCCATAACAATTATACGTTTTAAAACATAAACCGATAATGGCATCTCCAGTTCATCCTACTTTAATCAGGCCCAATGTACGTTTGTCGTGTTGATAATAATCGTGTCTTGATAACCAGCGGTCACGCTCGGCCTCATAACTTTTCGTAGCTCTGGTTTACCCAGGGACTCCCAGGACTCAAAATATTGAAAGTGAATGGGATCGAAATATTCAGCCACAAAATCAGAATACAATTCCAGTATGCGGAGTTTGGCATACTGATAAACCATACTAATATATCCCATCCGCAAGGGTATTTATACTTTTTTACATAATTATACCTGATTTTTTTTCTTGCTGTACGTCACTTCATAGGTTTCCAATAACTTCATAGTCTCACCTATTCACCCCTTGCTATGATCTACAATCGGCAAAGGTACGAAAGCAGGCTTGATGTGTACGTTGAATGGCTTGATACACTCGAATCACAAACAAGTCCGTGAGCCAAATACCGCCTCTTGAGGCGTCCCCAAGAGAATTTTCGATCCAACCATACCACCTATTAACATCATCATATGATTCGCCTTGGCAAATTCCCCCATAGTGAGTCCAATATCGTCTAGAGTGACGTTTTTAAATATAGGTGGACATTCAGCAAAAGCTAATAATAATTCTTGGGGAACATGAATGTCACATTCCACAAAGCCATACAGTCGCTGCTCAATAACTGATTTTAATAACTGAAGTGAGATGGGACGGAGGACGGATGTAGTAATGCCGCAGAAATGTCTGAAGAGAAGAGCCAGTTTGCTTGAGACGAAGGAACTGACATTCCCACATCTCTATGACAGCGGATGCCTAATGCTCGAAGTAAGCTCAGTGATCATCTGTTTCGTTTGAAGCTCCTCAGCCTTAAGAGTGCTTTGTGTTATAACGGAGTTCTCTTGTTGTAGTGTAGTTGAGATGACACCCGTGGAAATGCCAGTAACATCAGTGGAACTTCAACAATACAAGCATAGATACATAAGTATAGAACATACACGTTGTAAAAAAAAAATTGACTCACCACGCCGAGATTCGAACCCGAGCTATATACATAGAGGTCTATATAATATATATTATAACCCTACGCTCACCAAATCTTTTCATGCATGTATAATTATTGTATATATATGACATAATGCATTACCTGGAAAATAGTACGTTGGCCATCCACCAGAGAAATGCCGTGAACAGAAAGTAAAATGCATTAGCTCTCAAATCCAGAAACGTTACTATTAAAAAACACGCTCATGGGAACATGACGGGCTGTCCATTGTGTGTTTTGACTGCAGTTAGCGGTGGTATGCTCTAATTTTTGGAGATAGGCTTTAAAATCAAAGCAGCCTCCGTACGGGAAATACCATTCGCGTTCGACCACATCAATAATGCCTTCGTCAGCTAGCTCCTCGAAAACAGTGGATTTGTTTTTGAAGACGCCGCGGGTACGCCCGTTAGATGGCGCCATCACACATCCGCGCATGGGATTTTAACTACCATCGGCTGGGAAACTCTTTACGACAAGCCCTGCACATAAAAGAACGGGCGGATAAAGCCATATCTTTCACCACACTAAAATGCTTCTTGTATAGATTAAGAGTCCAAATAGTAGCGTATCGCCTGGTGGAACGGCGAAGAATCTCATCACACACGCCTTTATCAATCGGCATCAGTTCATACATAAAAATATTTACGTCAAATAGTCTCTCGACAAAAGGCAGTTCACTGGGAGGAAGACCCCGGAAATACCGATCTTCCATACCTTCAGTTTCCAAGTAAATTTGTAAATGGCACCGGACCTTAACACCACAGTATTTTGGGTCAGGGTTGTCGAGGTGAAAGGCTTAACACAAATTATCATCGTAAGCTCCATTGTTCCTACTCACCATGCTGTACAAGCCTTTATTATTTCGTCAGGGAAGTCCACTGGCGCACCAATGTGGGCAGTAGGGCCTACGCGGTTTATGAATAAAAAACGTAAGGTTAGTCACGGTGTCTACCAATCATTTGCTATTTGGGCGCTGTTGATGTGTCCAATTCACTGGGTCCATAGCTAACAAATCACCGGGAAGTGTTTGTATATCCTTGCAGGTCTGAATACATCGATTGTTGGAACTGGGGTAGAAATACCACAGTTGGTCCGTATCCTGGTGACGCAAAATAAAACCATACGCTAACTTGACATGAAAAGCTGAAGGCTGGTCAAGAAACACCTGTTCCAGGTGCGTGGCTAAAGCCCCATGATTCGGAAATTGTACACATCTTGCAAACGTCTACGGCGATGAAATTGTTGCGGGATACCTCACCTGTAATCCTGATATATGTCCCGTAATGCCTGGTCCGTAGGTAACTTATCATATGGGGTCCAATTGAAACGGCTCAGGGTTTTCATTGAAGCCAATCCCCTTTAGATTACGGAATTGCTCTCAGATTCAGCCCGATCAGCCGTGCTGCTTTCCGAGCCCATCGGATTAAACGCAGCCTCAGGTGAAGAGGGTTGAGTAAAAGGCAGTGATAATGAAGTACCCTTGGAGTGCTCAGATCTAACTGCAGGCTGAACCCCGGACTTCGACGATGAAGCAGTTAGACGACCTCCAGTCTGTGAAATGGGCTGCACCTGCAAAACAAACAGATCCTAAGCAGGCTATATAATACATAAGTTTAACCCCAGACTGGGCGTTTCAATGGGGACAACTCATACCGGCATATGCCACAGTTTAATAGCTTGCCGTGTGTACATAACAAGATACAAATCGTATAGCACATCAGAGAACAGACGTCATGCAACTCAAGGAGAAGGAGAAAAATTGATAAAGGAAATACACTAAAAACAAACGACAACCCAAGAAGGTCGCAGGGGAATTTATTGCTAGCTACGGTACGAAAATTCCAACACTGGCGCCTTTGAAGTAGCTATGAATCGTCCGGGGAAATCTACCGTCGTGTGACCCATACCTAGTGACTTGACCACGCACCAAAACAACCGACCACCCGACCTGACCAGACTATAGACCTTGAAAAAAGAGGTCGCCCTAATCCGTCGAGAGATTCTTTCTAATAGAGGCACTACACGTTTTCTCACAGTCACGTATGTTTACATGTGTTAGCGATCAATATCTTTGTGTTCTGTATATCGTAACTATATTCTGTTTTATATATAACCACTTGGATTTTTATGTCTTTGAAGTGTACACGCAAGCTGAAAGTCTGTGTGTGTGTGTGTGTGTGTGTGTGTATGTCTGTGTTTAATTAATCTTATACATAGCTAGAAATCCGCCATGCTGTAAATGCAAGGATTGAAAAGTCCCCGAGCACTCCAAGGCCTGCGTCACGTGGTACTGCTTTCGCCCACATGCCGCATTACGATATATTATGTACGATTATCGACTTTTTAAGATCCAAAAATAGCAGAGCTCCGAAAAAGCCGGCTGAATAAAAAGCCTAGCACTGACAAACTCACTCTCTCTTAACTACAAGCTTCAACATGGAAGACAAATCAGAACAGCGTGCGATAGAATACGGCAGAGCCTGTGCGGGGTATGAAAGAGGCGTGTAAATACGATTACATCACGCCAATACAGCAGGAGGAAATCGCTGATGCCAAAAGCATAAAGAAACATGCGTTGAAGCGACTCCTGGAAGCGTGTGTAGCAGCGGGACGGCCATTCCCACAAAACTAGCAGTAGCAAGATCAACCCCAGCACCAAGCCCAGCCCCAGCAGCAAGTCCAGCTGTAGCACAGCGGGGAAATGGAAAATTAAACCAGCCCCAGCCAAAGCAGCAGCGAATCTCCGGACAACAAACCACTCCTACGGCCCTTGTTAGATCCTACCAATTCTTCTCGAAAGAACTTTTTTCAAACCTGAGCCCAATATATATGTTTTATGTATGTCCCGTTTAATTTCTGTGATGGTCCATTTATGTATAACAAAGCAAGATCAGCCCTCATTTTCATTCTCGTCCGAAACTATACGTGTGTTTTTCGCGTTGATATAAAACAGCACGTGTGTTATGCCTTTTAATTTTAACATCCATGCTGAAATATTGTGTATATTACGGGCCTATATTCTCTAAAGATTAAGTTTATATAGAAACTAGAAGCAGATATTTCACGCCGTATTCTTATTTTTATGTACAAAAAGAACCACTGATAAAACTCCGACAACTATACGTGCACTTTTGGTATAATATACACACAACACTCTCATTGTTTACACGTATACTGAGAGCCCATGTCTGTCTCTATACGCACGTATATATGTTATTAATTTTAATCTATATATCTACATATAATTTACAAGCTGATAACACACTGTAAAACACAGGGATTGAAAATTTTACAAAAACCTCTCCCCAGTATGACTGCTATATTAACCAATCAGTCATGAAATAAAAGAACCAATCAAATAATTAGATGATTTCTACGTTTTAAGCCGCCCGATTAGTATAAAAAGGCCAAGCAGTCGCAAAAAACCACATTCACTCCACTATATTTCTGAGGGAGCTGATTTCACGACGAAAGAGAGCGAGATTATGGGCCCACTCTTCAAGATGATAATACGTCTACGAGGCAAGTGGTGCGGACAGGAGACCCCCAAACAGATAAACTGCGATTATGGTGCTTCCAAATGATGAAACAAATTGAGCAGCTTCAGAATGACTACGACGAAGCTTACTCAAAATACAGGGAATCCCTGGACCGAGAAATACTCAAGAGTGATGAACTGGAGTATAGACCAGCCAGATTACAGATGGAAGAAGTCGACGAACTCTGCAACATCATGCACAAAACACATGCGAGACTTTTAAATGCCCTGTCGGAGTATAAACACTGGCAAGAACAAGAATTACCTCCCAAATAAGAAGAAAAAGAAGAAAACGAAAAAAAAACCAAAACCTTTCCAACGGCCTTTCTCAAGGCCACTCCACTCGATCGGAAGAGCTTTCCAAAATCTGAGAACTATATATATGTATGTATGCTTATTTTTTTTATTTGTGATTGTCTATTTGTGTGCGCCTGTAGTCGCAAACCCGAGTCTATTGTACACGAGGTGATAGCTAGTATTATAATTTTGATTATTATCCCCTCACCTAGTGCACGGTGGACCATGTCAACACTCCAGATAGATCAAGCGGAAAAGTTCACCCCACTGTCTCGTACACTACAGTCTATCTATGTGTATCCACATTGTGTATTATACCTGTGGATCACACAGGTAGTCTATATAATGGACAATAGACAATGCCAGCTACCTAAAACCTATACCAATGCATATATGTGTTTATGTATGTCTCTGCCCCCGTGGGGTTCCCGGGAGTGAAAAAAATAGGGCCCCAGTTCTCTAGGCAAGCTTGTCGTACGACGCGACTAACCTAGGGCTCTCCCGTATGGTTCCGGTGAATAGAATAGTTCCACAGCCTCCCCGGGCTTGTCGTACAAGGCGAATAAAAGGGGCAACCTGTTTGGGTTGCGACCCGTGATGGGGGAGGACGGGATCCTGGTGGCTGAGGGCGGGTTGATCTTGCGAGATCCTCACACCCAACACTCCACTTCGGCCCTTACTTCTCCAAAGACGTTCGGTCGGATGGCCCGCTCCGATCAGTCGCCTGGTCACGCCGGTCCAGATGTCCGGATATCAACCTTCATATATCTCCATTTGGTATAGTCATTGCTTTCCGTCTTGGAAGTTTTTTAGTAAGATGTTCGGATGTCTGGGCGGTGGCTTTAGGGTCAATCGAGTAGGCCGTTTCTAATTTATTAGATTCGGCCTGCTCGAGTATGAGCGAAAAATCCATCTTATCAAGGATGGCGTGGAACTCTCGTCTCTCCTTCTGCTGGTTACTCGCAGGAGGGGTTTCGTCCTACATGTATTGACACTCCGAGGCGGGTGAGAGACACTGCGCTTTGAATCATCAAACCGTTTCGTTATGTCTACCTCTAATTCCCTTACTCCAAATGTTTCTATGTCACAGCCTTCCCCAGTTGTGGAAAAAAAAAAGGAAAAGCGAGATACCACTGGATGTGGAATCGGGAAGTTGTCACTTCCCATCCTTTCTGGTGATATGTAGTAAAAATGAGAATCAGGCAAAGATGAAAATCAATCCTTTCGTATTGAATAAAACATTGCAGAGCTACGCAGGTACTTTGAAACAAGTGAAAAAGTTAAAGTCTGGCAAAATTCTAGTAGAATGCTTTCGCAAACAACAGTACATTAATTTACTCAGAATTCAAAATATTGGGGAGCAAGCTGTTTCTGTTACCCCACATAAAACCTTAAACTGCTCTCACGGCATTATTCGTGACAGAGACCAAGATCTATACGACATGACACAGCAAGAAATAACAGAGCAACTGAAGGACCAGGGCGTACTCAACGTCAAAACGTTTTACCATCAAGAGGGATGGCAACCTCATTAAAACAAATACGTATCTCGTAACGTTTAATAACCCGTCTCTCCCAACATCAACGTTCATTGGGCCGTACAGTGTGCGGGTGGAGTTATTCATACCTAACCCGACCAGGTGTTTCTCCTGCCAGAGGTTTGGCCATGGCAGGGGTCAATGCCATAATAAACTGGTCTGTTTCAGATGTGCGGAAGCTGGTCACGAGGGCTTCGACTGCACGATAAAATGCTGGAATTGCAGCGGAGCCCACGTGGCCTCTTCCAAGGACTGCCCTGTCTTCAAAAAAGAAAAAGAAATCATAACGCTTAAATGCAAAATTAACATATCGTATCAAGAAACCAAACGTCTTGTCTCTGTCACGAATGGCCTTACTAAATCTACATATGCCAATGTTGTCAAGAAACCCTCCGTTTCGGTGGGAGTTCAAACATCATTCACTTGGCCCATTGGTACAGAGAAGCCACAGAAACTAGTCGTAAAACCCTTGGAAACCACGGCCAGTTCTTCATCACAAACCAATATCGATCTTACTGAAAAACCCGCTACTTCACCTGATTCTCCATCTCACCACAAACCTGGTGCAAATAAATCAAAATCCTCTAAACCCGTTGAATCTTCACTAAATGCAGCGGGTGATAAACATCACAAAAAAGATAAGCCTAGTGGCCCCACAGAGCGTCCATCTAAGGCTACTAGGGACCATATCCTAACTTCCAATAAGTTTGGGTCGTTGCAGGACGTCGGTCCTTCAACGTTCGATGCGGACATGATGGATACATCATCTGCATCGGGGAGATCTACTTGTAGGTCTCCCAAAAAGGGTCGTGCACGGTCCAGACATAAATCTCCCATACGCCTCCCTCCATAATGACTTCCTTAGACAAAATTATACAGTGGAATTGTCGAGGTCTTAAAATAAATTTCATTGAAATAACACAGTTGGTTCAATCTTTAAATCCAATTGCCCTTTGTCTTCAGGAAACTCACCTGAAGACATCTGACAAAGATAAAATATCACTGAAAAATTATACACTATATAGCACTTACTGTAATGAGGAAGAGCGAGCTCGTGGCGGCTCCTCTATTTTAGTGAATAATAATACAATTCACAGCCCTGTTGCTCTCGACACAGAGCTTCAGGCAATAGCCGTGTTTCCTTATCGGAAACAATTACTTTATGTTCAGTTTATGTTCCTCCTCATTCTTCTTTGTCATTTTGCCAGTTGCATAATTTAAAAGACCAACTGCCAACTCCCTTCATAATTATGGGAGATTTTAATGCGCATAACCCCCTATGGGGTAGTAATAATATAAACGATAAGGGCAAAATAGTAGAAGATTTCTTATGTAAAGATGAACTATGTTATTTCAATAATGGTTCTAATACCTACTCCAGGTAATGGTTCATATTCTGCTATCGATCTCACTATCACCGATCCATCACTTCTATCGGATTTTTCTTGGAAGGCGCATGACGGTCTTTGTGGTAGTGATCATTTTCCTCTTGTCCTAGAGCATCTCACTTCTAATTCTTTGAATGTGTAGCTAGGTGCCAATTCGATAAAGCAGATTGGATGGCATTCGAGATGTTCTGTGAGGCTGACATCACTCCAGAGAATCTTAATGCTGCAGCTGATCCTTTGCTTACATTTAATGAACTCCTATTAACAGCAGCCGATAGAACCATCCCTAAGACCTCGACAAATCCCAAATCCAAAAGTAAATCCTGGTATGATAATGACTGTCGTAAGGCTATAAAAGACCGCAAAAAGGCCGAGCGCAATTTTAATCATCGTCCTGATGATAATAATTTAAACCAGGTTCGTATATTAGGAGCCAAGGCTCGTCGATTAATTAAGTCCAAGAGACGATCTTCTCGGCGGAACTTTGTTTCAGCCATTACGTCCAAAACACACATGTGTAAGGTCTGGAACATGGTTCAGAAACTTAAGGGCAAGAACAGTAAGGCCAAAGTTCAGTACTTAAAGGATGGTGATACCTTATTAACTTCACCGCATGATATAGCCAATAAAATAGCTTAAACAATATCCCACAAATCTTCTTCTGGAAATTATTCTCCTGAATTCCAGCATATTAAAAATCAGAAAGAGAAAATTAAATTGCCCTTCTCTTCTAAGAATTTAGAAGACTATAATCGTTCATTTTCAGTTGAAGAGCTTAAAACTTCTCTAAAAAAGGCACACGATACTGCGTGCGGCCCGGATAATATATATTACAAGCTTCTGAACCACTTACCATCTGAGCCATTGGAGACACTCTTGGACTTACTTAATCATATTTGGAAGACTGGTAAATTTCCCCCATCATGGAGAGAGGCGCATGTTATCCCGGTCCCTAAACCGGGTAAGGATCATAGTGATCCGAGAAATTACCGTCCCATAGCTCTTACCAGTTGCATCTGTAAGACTATGGAACGAATGATAAACGATAGACTTGTTTGGTTTCTTGAAGCCAGCATGCTTTTATCAAACATTCATTGTGGTTTTCGTCAAGGTCGATCCACTGTGGATCACCTTGTTCGATTTGAAACCTTCATTCATGACGGTTTTATTAATAATGAACATGTGGTATCGATACTTTTCGACTTGGAAAAGGCCTATGACACCACATGGAAATATGGTATTTTAAAAGACCTTGCTCATATGGGTTTAAAAGGTCGCTTACCTTTATTTATATCTCAGTTTTTATCTGATCGTCAGTTTAAGGTACGAGTGGGGTCCAACAAGAGATGGGTGTGCCCCCAGGGCAGTATCCTTTCACCAACACTGTTCAGCATAAAAATTAACAGCTTGGCTCAAACATTAACATCTGGTATTGAGGGTTCTTTATATATAGATGATTTCCTGATATGCTACCGCGCTAAAAATATGAATAACATCGAGCGGCAACTGCAGCTTTGTCTTAATAAGATCGAGAAATGGGCAGTTGCCAATGGTTTTAGATTCTCTACGTCTAAAACCGTGGGTAAGCATTTCTGTAATAAACGCAAACTTCATCTAGACCCTGAGCTTAAATTTTGTGGTGAACCAGTGAAAATTGTTGGAGAAAATAAATTTTTAGGGGTTATATTCGACAGTAAATTATCTCTTATAGCCCACATAAAAATGCTTAAAGTTAAAAGTACAAAGGCTCTGGATATAATTAAGGTCGTGTCTAGCACTGAGTGGGGTGCTGACCGATCAGTTTTACTTAATTTGTATCGTTCTCTGGTGAGGTCTAAATTGGACTATGGGTCTATCATTTATGGGTCATCATTTATGGTTCCGCTAGGAAATCATCCTTTGGTCTTCGTGTTCTGGACCATATTGTGGAAGCTAACATCAAGCTGGAGGACATAGCTCCGGTTTCTTTTCCGGAGTCTCCTCCCTGGCTTCTTCCACAAGCTAAATTAATATTTGATCTACGTCAATATAAGAAATCCGATACAAACCCTCTTATAATTCTTATAAGTTTCGCTGAAGTAAAAGCTAATTATCCTGATTATAAATTCATATATACAGACGGGTCAAAGGATGGGGACAGGGTGGCGGCTGCGGCTGTCTTGGAACAGCGAGTCACCTCTCTTCGCCTTCCATCCTCGTCGTCAATATTTTCTGCCGAGGCCAGAGCTATACTTCTGGCTTTATCATACGTTTCATCCGGCGCTGCCCAGAGAGCATTCATATGCAGTGACTCGTTGTCCTGCCTTTTGGCAATAGAGCAAAATAAATTTCAAAACCCGTTAATACTAGAAATATTAGCCATCCATAGAAAGTTAATTAAAAGAGGGAAAGATATTGTATTCTGTTGGATACCAAGTCATACTGGTATTCACGGAAACACAGTCGCAGACAGGGAAGCGAAAGCTGCTCTTGGTAAACCCATATCTAAGATTAAAATTCCTTATACTGATTTTAAATCTAATATTCTTAAATACATTTGTCGCCTTTGGCATGATGAATGGGAGCTGCAGGTCGATAACAAGCTGCATGCCATTCACCCTGTCATAGGCTATGACTCTTATACGTTTGGTATGTCTCGTAGAGACCAAGTGGTTTTAACAAGATGCCGCGTTGGGCATTCTCGTCTAACACACAATTTTATCCTGGATGGGGGCAGTGCTCCCGAGTGTGTTGGATGCGATGCGCAATACGGCATCAAACATATCCTGTTTGACTGTGTCGACTTTGCCCATGTGCGGCAAAGATTCTACACAGTGAACTCCATGTATGATTTGTTTGACAGCATCGCTGGCGACGCTGTCATAAAATATTTGAAGGCCATTGGCCTTTATCATAAAATATAAATTTTATTCTCAAAATAAATATTTGTTATAAAATTTCCTTATCATGCTGGTTTTCGAGTTTTAACTGTTTTGGTTTTTCTTACCTGATTTTAACCCATGTCCGAACATTTTTGTTTTCTTTTTAATGTTCTCCAGTGACTATCGAAAACCTGAACTGTCTCGTGTTTCCACCTTGTTCTCGCCACGATATGGCTGAGATATTGCCGATGTGGCGTTAAGCCATAGTCATTCATTCATTCATTCATGTATGTCTCTGTTATGTATGTATGTCTGTGATTGTCACGACGTCACACACCATGATGTCACATAACCAAACTTATGATATAAAAGAACACTACACGCTATGCTCTAAATGAGTGCTAACAACAGTATGAAAAAAAACTTGGAGTTATTTTCTGATCCATATGACGCTCTCCATGCTGCATTCGACGATGCCGTTTCATGCTTGACATACTTGCTTAACTGCGCATCACAGTCTTTACAAGTAAACGAAGCTCTCCCCGACTGGTGAACTTCACGCTCATGACGATTTAGGTGTTGACGCTGCTTAAACACACGCCAACAAAAATCGCATGTAAATATCATCGCTCAACTTCTTCCCCCAGTCAATCTGCCCAACGTGTGTATACAGTGACAAACATACGAAAATGATGACCTGCCCACTGTTATATACTTTTTAAACTATTCTCTCGAACGTTATCCCAGCGTTCGTGACGTTGAGCACGAAAACAGAACATCATCACACCCGGTGTTTAACACCTGCAGCTCGGAATGTAGGCCGGAATGATTGAAGTCAGATTTCCAGCCAGATTAATGATATTAGGAAAAGCACCGGAGACAAAATCCAAAGCTTGACTGAATCTTACCCCAGCCAACGGAAAGATAACAGTTGTGAAAGAGATAGCGACAAACAGTTAAACGTTATACAGGTAAATTCCACACAATGAAAAGTCTATGTTGATTATTTTATATACTTGTACACTGCATGCAGAGTGCCTCAGTAGCGAAACCGAAGAGAAAAACTTCGAAAAGCCTTACCAAAGAGCTCAACAAAAATACCTGCCCCTCTCAAAACTCTGACCTCAGACATTTTTGGATGCCGGGAAGATGTTTATTACAGCCTGTCACAGTGACTTTAAGCAATGTATAAAAGATTCTTGTCATTGTGATACCATCCGGACAAAACGAACTGTATCATTTTGAGAAATAATACTGATAACAAATATGCTTATGCTGAAAAGATATTTAGTATTTTAATGTTACTTTCTCAGAAATGTGCTAAAACTTTAAAACAGAAAACCCAGATAGAGAGACAGGAAAGGCTTCCCTTATTTCAATGACACATAAATCGCCCTTCTTTCCTTTCACGTGCTGCATATTGTATACGACAACGTTTGTATCCCACCGCGGTGTGTAATCTTATAATCTGGTTTCTTGACTCCTGCATAAGAAGGGCTCTCAGAAATTAAACACTTTTACTAAGGAAAGACCCTTTCCCAGCGTGTCTGTTCCAAGAAAATGAAACTCTTGGACACAGCTTTCACAAATAACAAATGTGAGGTGGCTAATTCAACGGGTTTCGGACAAAGATCAGTTCTACAAGACAAGAAAGCACAAAGCACAGGAGAGATTTAGTTTCTATACTTCACCACCAGATTCACAGCTGTGTTTCAACCATGCAAGCAGCAGCCTTTGAATAAGGTAATTTAATAATACGACATGAGGAATATTAAAAATAACAAAAATCAAGCCTTTCATGAAAAAACTTACTCTGTGTGACATCCATAGTGAATATTGTTAAATGTTTTCAAGGTACAATGGGTACAGTCTGGGTCAAACCTTCAGTTGGTAAAATATTGATTACCGGTGCACATTTTACGGTTTGCAGACGAAATCAAGAAGTTTGCATTTTGTAGCCTACTCACTATCAACTAGGCTATAACACCAGAAATTCTAATTTCAATAGAAAAAATATCATACCGAGAGCATTAACCCTAAACATAAAACAGTAGATATAATAACTGCTATAGCATTTTTAGCTGAACATGATGTTGCTGATTTTTGAAATAGACTTATATTTATTTATTTATTTGATCTGCGTTTTACAACGTACTCAAAAATATTTCACTCATACGACGGCGACCGGCATTATGGTGGGAGGAAACCGGCAGAGCCCGGGGAAAACACACGACCATCCGCAGGTTGCTGGCGGACCGAAATAGATTTGTAGTGCTATATGCCTACAGATTAAAATTAAATAAAATGACTCTTCATTACCGTGACGGAATTACTTGCAGCAGAAATTTCGTCCAGTGAAAATGTAATTCCGTCAAGCCTGTTGTCTGCTATCAAGAATAATTGTACTCCAGAACACTGAAGCACCAGAAAATAAATGTAGTTCTGTTAAATAGTGAGGACGTACTGCAGGAAATGGAAATCAAAGATCCTCATGTAAAATCGAGGTTATTCCGCCGTAACTCCGTCACATTGAATTTGCATATCACGTGACTGAAAAATAGCCCTTATGTTGCAGTTGTTTTTCCTCGCAACAGTTTTCTGGCCTTTAGGCTACTTATACACCTTATGCATAAGTGTGTATAAGCTTTAGTTTGGTGTAAAACATTTGCGGTGTGAACTACTTAGGAGCTGCTCTGTAAATCATGCAACCATGTATTAAACGACATAAATTTTATTTGCTATACTCTGACCTTAACGAGGCTAGCAGTTCATATATAGGTATATCAGTAATGAACTAGATATTCCGTGGTGTACGTGATTTAGAGTGCGTTGCTTCTCATAAAGGTCGATTAGAGTTATCGCCCCTACTTTCCAGCAACGCGGCAGCGGACCTAAGCGGGTACGACTCGGCTTGGCAGAAGAACAGATTATCGGTCAAGGTTTGTCCGACACTCTTTAACGAAGAGATTATGAAAAAAGTTTCGCGAGTGTTAGCTGTCTGATAGGGTTTTAGAACGGTCTATCTCTGAAAAGAGGTGTTTTGGTTGGATTTTAGCAAGGTGGTGCATACCTGTAGGCCTAATGTAAATGTAAATGTTTGCAATGCAACAACGACAGCGGCAGCACAACACAACGAAAGGGGTTTTGGGGGAGGGTTGTGCGCAGATTGCAGGCTGTATCGTGTATAATTGTAGCAGAAAATTTACACTGCCTTTGAAGGAACTCCCAGCAAGGTAAGCAAAGGTAATTAAAGCTCGCGAATATGATGGAGCACTTCAGGAGGTTGGTGATATTTTGACAGTTTGGTTGAGTGGGTGAAATGAAGGGATTAAAACATACCTAATAATAAGGTGTATTGAACACAGAGCCACGCCTACTGCCAGTCTGTAGTCTATCTGGCTCGGTAATGACTTTATTTACAAAGCTTAATTGGAGACTTGTAACTAATAATGCTTCAAGTTGAGGATTACATATAAGCCCTAACCAGTGCTAGCTTGAAGTGGTCCATTGTCACAGCCAGTACTGACCAATGTGTCCTTTTACTTCCTGGTTTCACTTAGAGGTTAATGCAATTTTTCATGGCTGTTGTTATTTTGTGATTTCAGATGGCTTTGGTGCGTGGTCAGAGCATGGCATGCAAGGTAGAGTTGCGTGTAAGCTGTAAAAATCTACAGGATAAAGATGCCTTGTCCAAATCTGACCCCTGCACGCTGCTGTTCATCCAATCACAAGGATCCTGGATTGAGGTGAGAATGTCATTAAAATCTCTTCATTGGCTGCAACTGTACTGACACTCCAAAAGAAGACCTTATTCAAAAGTTTATTGGGATTTTTTTTCGCACATTGTTATAATACAGGGTAAACTAAATTGCAATAGCAGTAACATTTACATTTGTATACAACCTGAAGTAAAAATCCACAATTAAAGTATACAATAATGTGAAAATTTTGTGAAGTGAGGACCATAAAAAAGCAGTTAGAATTGTACTTGTTACTTGCCAACAAGTGCAATGACATGAATTATATAAAGATTACATCATACATGGCTATTTAACTAAAGCATGGTGACCAATGCAGTCCCCATGAGTTCAAGTCCAGCTCATGTTGGCTTCCTCTTCGGCCAAACATAGGAAGGTCCGCCAGCAACCTGCAGATGGTAGTGGGTTTCCCCTGGGCTCTGCTCGCTTTGCTTGGACTGGAAGTCTGTAGATTCCATCACTCTGACTTTTAGTGACAATAAATGGTCAGTGACACTCCTGTGCACATTTGTACAGTCTAACGTTGGAGCATGACTAGTTCATATCTGTACATCACATGTAGTAAAGTTCGTCAGTCCTGATTTTCTTTGGGCGCACTAGTTTCCTCCACCCATAAAACAGATTGCCATCGTGATTAAGTGATTAATTCTTGAATATGGCATAAAGGAACAATCAAACATATAAATAAATACTGCACATGGAAAGATTTGCTAGCAACCTGGAGATGGTTGTGGATTTCCTCCATGCTCTGCCCGGTTACCTCCGACCATAATGCTGGCCACCGCTGTATAAATGAAATATTCTTGAGTACCAATCAAATAAATAAATAAGAGCCAAGTAAATATAACCATGAGTTAGAAACTAATTCAGTACAAGGAAACATGAAATAGTCTACACAGAAATTCATGTGTATTGAGTTTTCGTGTCAAGTCAGCATCTCGGTGGCTGAGACAAGAAAACCCTGACACATTCGACTGCCAGGCTTTTGACAAGTGTGATCATATGGTCGCACTCAGCTCTCAGTGGATGGGCTGTGGCTTTATGTTGGAAGGATTTTCTGGTGCCTGGCAAAGGGTGTTGGTTTTGTCTGGGCATTTTGGTCAATCATTCAATCAATCTGTATCTTGATGGAAACATCTACAGTACATTGTTATTTTTCTTTTATTGCAATTTTCAATAGATTGGAAGGACAGAGGCAATTAAAAACAACCAAAACCCAACCTTTTCGAAACCTTTGGAAGTGGACTACTTCTTCGAAGAAGTTCAGAAAATACGCCTGCGAGTGTATGACCTTGACAATGTTACTGCTACAGTCAGTGATGATGATTTCCTGGGGCAGATGGAGGCCAGCTTGGGATCTGTGAGTTACCGGCACATTTGGTGGCATCTGTTTTTATCAGTGTACTAGTGGTATTGTTAAGATGTGTGCTGTGTATTACAGTAGATGTAATGTATGCTTTTCAAAAATTATTGTATTGCTCAGAGTAATTTTAATGAAATGCAGTTGAATGAAATGTTAAGCCACTGACACTTGATTCCGTGTTTCCCATCAGAATAGTTTGTGAGAATTGGCGCTGGCAGTGGAACAAGATTTGCAATTGTCATTATTTGTGCTATATTTTATGACATTTTCACCTTTGTCACAATTTCTGGCAAAAAATTACATGATGAAATGAGTTCTGATGCAGGGGAAATAATGATGTGTGGGTGGTGACAGGGGAAAAAATGAATCAAGTTGGATTCACTTTGGCTGCTTACATGCACTGGATAAATGCATATGACAAGATAGACTGCTTTTCATGATCATGTGGGAAAAGCCTTTTTGTTACCTCTGATTCGGTCTGTCCACAGATTGTATCCTCATCTCCATTCACACGTCCTCTCCTGAAGAAGAGTGGAGACAAAGCGGGAAAAAGCACTATTACTGTGAGTTCCCATACCTATATATGGAGACAACTGGAATGGTAACACTTTGATTGGTGCACTAGTTACTGAAACTGGGATATAAATCAAGGCTTTTAAGTTTATGTTGTAATTCCATACTACCACTCAACAAATGACTGAAACCGAACTTAGTGCCACTGATCTCAAATGGCCCTCATCACAGGCCAAGTGGCACTGATCCCAAGATAAATGGATCTGATCCCAAGATAAATGGCTCTGATCCCAAGATAAATGGCTTTAAACCCAAGATGAATGACCTTCATCCTAAGCCAAGTAGCACCGATGGCAAGCCAAGTGGCACTGATCCCAAGACATAACAGGCCACTGAACCAAAAGCATAATGGGCCACTGATCTCAAGCTAAGTAACATTGTTTTCATGCTAAGTGGCACTGATCAACATGAAAGTGTCATTGATTACAAGGCTTGAAGGGCCTTGAGTGGCATTGATTTCATGCTAAGTGGCACTGATCGACACGTTCAAGCTAAGTGACATTGTTTTCATGCTAAGTGGCACTGATCTCAAACTAAGTGGCAGTGAGTCCAAACTAAGTACACTGATCCGAAATTAGGGAGTAATGCAGATAAATGTATCTGGATCTGATCCCAAGATAAGTGGCCTCTGTGTATTTGTATGTTTATTGTTTAGTGTACCATTAATCACTTTTTTGGGAGTCGTCATAGTTTGAGAGCTTTGTTTTTTTTATCTTTAAATGGCTGTGAAAGGGGATGCTGGATCTGTTTAGGGAGCATTCGCTCTGTTTTCAGATTACTGCTGAGGAGAAGTCCAGTAACAATGACAGCGTCTTGTTGACCTTTAGAGCTCAGAAGTTGGACAAGAAGGTAGGAGCCCTGTGTGCCTATATGCTGTATAGACTGTGGTGATAGCAATCGGCCTCTTGTGTCCTAGTGATTGCCTTCCAAGCACTGGTTATGATAAGGAAATTAGGAGTTCAATCCTGACTTTGGTCAATGAAGCTGTAGATTCTCTTGGTCTCGTTGATTACAGCGACTTGGTGACAATAAGAGGTTGTCAATGCTGATGGAGTCATTTGCACAGTCTAACATCCAATGAAATCCATTTTATCTTCCACCAGTATGATGTGCATTCTGTCTCCTCCACCTATGTGTAACTAATTGCCAATGTATAAGTGAAAAATTCTTAAGTAAATATCGCTGGTATTTACATGTAACAACAATAAAATAAAGTAACAGAGTATTGTGTCTCATTCAAATCTGAAAGAGTTGGCAGTGGTGGTCACTCTTTGCAGTAAAAGACACATCTCATTTATGCCATTTTGTTATCTCTGTTTAACCTAATGAAAAGAAAATGTAAACATTAAAAGGTTATTTTTGAATCGTAGACGCCGTATGCATTACATAGGTACATGTAGTAGTCAGGTCTTTGAATTGAAAATGCTCATTATTTGCAGAATGCATTTTGTACAGACATTTTTGTAAAGAGACTTAAAACGTTTGCACATCACCTAAACATCCCTGTAAAAAATGTTCCTTTTTGCATCTGTACTCAGTGTGTTTACATCCATTAATATTAGGTAATAATGACACTGAACTATTTTTTCTTCAGGACACGTTTGGTAAGAGTGATCCATTCCTGGAGATCAGCAGACAAGGGGCAGACGGAAATTGGCTAGTTGCCCACAGGTCAGAGGTTAGTACTGGTCAAATGGTTGTAATACTCCACAGGTCAGAGGGTAGTACTGGTCAGATGGTTGTAATTTTTGATTAGTCTGAGGTTAGTACTTGTGAAATGGTTGTAATATTCCATATTCCATGGACTACATAAATATTTTACTTTCATTGTCTGTTGGTGAGAATCGCCTGAAGCCCATTATAGAGGCATGAAAAAATGTGGAGAAATTTCCGGAAGTAGTTTAACCGAAGTGCTCAGTGTCAGTGCTTTTAAGTGTTTTGTTGGGATTTATATGCATTGATTATGCATTGAATAAAACTTTTAATTATGTCTGGATTGGTGCTGTCATTTATTGTCCTTATAGTTTTATGTCCTGAAAGGTCATCGAATGCTCTTGCGTTATTTTGAGGATGGTAACGTTAAATGTAATATACTGGTTGGTACCTTGACTGCCTGTGGTAGCGTATGTAGCGAAAAGATTTACAGCATTTAAGATAGCCTAGATGGATGTACTAATTCTAATTAGGCCTTCCTTGAAGCAGTCGAGTGCTCGGGTAGTCATTAAAATGGTGGAAATAAAGAATAATATGGAAGTTAATTATCAGACACCGGGTATGAAATTTGAACTGAAGCCTTTGGTTACTGCTCAAGAATAACAGGGTGGACTAGAGTAAAACCCGGATTAGATGGGGTGTCAGTCCATCTAGATGGTCTCTGGGTGTTATTTTAAAATTGTCATTCATCTCAACCCTGAGTCCAACACTCGTACCCCAAAAAATCACTGCAGACCTCCGAACTCGAAGTCAATAAAACTGCTTTTGATGAGGTCCACGCTCGTGTCACGCATTTGGCCTTGATCCTTTGGGTTACTGCCCAAGAATACATAACTGACAGGTACCTTGCCCCTCACGTTTGCTACCTGTGCAAATATCCAGGCAGTGCAGAAGTCACACAGGAAGTGTTGCTCACAGTTGGAAAATATGCAAGTTTTGTAAGTCAAAGAGATTAAATAATCAAATTTGTTACTTGAAATAAAGTGTTATCATCTAAATGATAAACAAAACATAAAGCACAGAGACAAATGTGTCAAAATGAGGCTTTTACAGGGACAAACTCAAAGGTACAAGTGTTCTCTTTCTTAAGAACGAAACAACAACAATGCCATATGACTTTTTATTTTCTAATCAGCTTTAGTAGGCTGTGGTTTTGCCACCCATGGCCACCAAAAATCGCCACCTGCTGGCTATTAATGAACACTCTGATATATATAAACTTTTGTCTCTCAACAATCACATTAAAAATAACCTTCATAAGCTGAATTAATGGAATAATAGGATAAGAAAATATTTAACTTTGTTTCATAAATTTATGTTACAAAAAAGTACATAGGTTATGCTTTCATGGATTCCTAGCAAAGCTCACATGCAATTATTGCCCTTTTTATCTCTTTGCCTTCTGTTTCCGGGTAACTTTAACAGTGGTTCTGTGCATATGAGTGCCTGCAGGCATTTGTTTTCTATTATGAAATTTTAATGAGCATGTTATTAAACAAATATCGCGAAACGTTTGCAGCTTTGTGGACAGTCTTAATTCTGTATTGAAAGAAATGTCTTGCATTTAACTGATGTCCCTCACCAGTTACAAGCAGTAGTGGTGTATTCTAAGGGTCCAAAGCCTCCAGCTAGTATCAGACCGAAAATTTTCCCCAATACAAGCTAGACAAAAATTTATAATAAACATGTATTGAATTATGATGTGTTGGCTTGACCTATTGCCATGTACAGCAGTGGTACAAATATTGAAGATATTTTAGACTTAGTTAGTGCTTACGCTAACCAAGCAAATAGAGATGGTAAGGACTTAGATGCAAAATTTTGTTAGGGAAAATGTCTTTAGTCTTACAGCACATGATTATCACAATATGACATTCTAATGCAATACATTCTCTTTAAACTAATGTCTTGTATTATGGGGAAGAAAAGATCAACATAAAATGGTGCTACGTATTGCTGCCGGGTCCCCCATTGTGGACACAATAACAGATGGGCACTTTGTGCGTGGAGAAGACAAATTGTACCGGCAGACAACTGGTCACTAGTTACAAGAAAAATAAAAGCTAGAAGAAGAGCAATAGGCCCATTTCACTGCCCTTGGGCTATAGTTTGAGAATAATAGAGCGTCAGAGAAGTAGTCCATGATGTTAACTGTGTTACAGGTTTATAGAATATTCTATCAAATAAAACTTGTAGTTATCGTAAAAGCAAACGGTGTCTATTTTTCATGTAATTATTTCCCTGTATATGATTTGCATACTGCGCTGGGTGACGGTAATTTTGCCATGTCATGTTGACAGGTTGTGAACAACAATCTGAGCCCAAACTGGAGGCCAATGGAACTGTCATATATCGCTTTGTGTAATGGAGACTTGAATAAACCAATCAAGGTGGGTGGCAATTTAAAGAGTTTAGCCCCTTTTTTCCAGACAGTAGTTGGTATGACTTCATGGACCTTTTTATTCACCTTTTTTTTTTAACTTTTTCATGATCTGGCCCCAGTTTCATGAAGCACACTTAGCTAAGTATTCCTATTCCTGCCATAACAACGTATGTTGTAGAGATAGGCAGTGCACTTAGCTAAGTGCTACTTAGCACTAAGTATGCTTCATGAAACCGAGCCCTGGTCTAAGTGTTTATTGGGATAATTTTCAGCTGTATTTTGTTTGTTTTAGATTGACTGCTATGACTACGACTCTGCTTCAGAACCTGATCTGATTGGTACATTCCAAACCACTCTCAGTGAAATGCTAACAGCGCAGGGGAAAGAGGTAACTGGTAATGGTGTCTTGGGGTGAGTTTCATGAAGCGCACTTAGCGTTAAGTAGACCTTAGTTGAACGCTCTTCATATCTCTACAATATATGTTTCCATGGAAGTTAAAGGCTTACTAAGCTAAGTGTGCTTCATGAAGCTGGGTCCTGAAATAGCTGAAGGACCCCACAGTCTCTGCTGTGATGGTAAACCTAATGTTTCACATGCTGATATTGTTTCTCTTGGTAAATATATGTACTGTAGTTGACCCAAAATTTCATATGCTTTGCACACTACTTTTGTTTCTTAGAATAAATATTGTGTTAGACTTAAAATTTTGTCCCAGATGAAGTTACTCATTTTGCCTAATTTAACTCCCTAGATTTCATGGGCAGCAATAAACCCAAAGAAACAAAAGAAGAAAGGATACACAAATTCTGGCATGATCTACCTCTCATCCTGCAAAGTAAGTACTGGTTTTGTGAGAGAAACTGACCAGGCTGTTTGTGGGTAGAGTTATCAGTAACTGACAAGAAGAAAATGTCATTCTCATCCTGCAAAGTAAGTACTGGTTTTGTGAGAGAAACTGACCAGGTTATTTGTGGGTAGAGTTATCAGTAACTGACAAGAAGAAAATGTCATTCTCATCCTGCAAAGTAAGTACTGGTTTTGTGAGAGAAACTGACTGGGCCATTTGTGGGTAGAGTTATCAGTAACTGACAAGAAGAAAATGTCATTTTCATATTACCTTATTATATGTTATTATCACATGTTATACATGTATATTGCATTCATTCTATTACATTCACTGTGCTGCAATGATTTTGAAGTACTTATGTTGCATTCACTTATTTTTCTTAATTTGAAATTGTTCATAGCATAACAGTACCTTCAAATACAAGCAGCGCTCGCTGTCAGTTGAAATCCAGCTCTGGCTGGCTTCCTCTCTGGTCGTATGTGGGAAGTTCTCCCAGCAACCTGGAGATGGTTGTGGGTTTCTGGCTGTCTGCCAACATTAATGCTGGCCTCCATGGTTTAGATGAAATATTCTCGAGTTCAGCATAAAACATCAATTAAATAAATAAATTGAGTACAACCAGTATTCCTTTGATTAAGCTTGAAAAAAACTTTTCTTTCTCAGATCATCAAGGGATACAGCTTTCTGGACTTCGTCTTTGGAGGACTACAGCTGAATTTTACAGTAAGCTTTCAGTTGACAATACCAGGTATACACATATACATACATCATTGAAATCTGCAACATGGGGGTGATTTGAAACTGTGCGCGTCCTATCCACAAGTTCAGATTTTGATCACAGTGCAGCCATGGGAGATATCATGTCCAAATATGCAGTTCTGTATCATTTGAAACCTGATCTAGTAGCCAAACCCCGGAATGACTTGTCGAGATTACATTTATGTCATCAAATTACAATTCATAGAGATATAATTCTCAAACATACTAAGTACTTGTTTGTGGGTATGTGAACCAGATTACTTGTTTGTGGGTATGTGAACCAGACTAGAGATTTGTGTAAATTTTTGCCTGATGAAAAGCAATAGATTCATTGTTATTTACAACAAAACCAAATAAAATGAAAATCAAAAGATAAAGTTTTACCAAACAACTCAGAATGGCGTCACCTGTTTATATCCTTGTTCTAGAGATTTGGACTGAGGACAGTGTTGGCAGAGGGAACTCATTTTTTTGTACTTACAATAGGCCAGACTGCAATTGTGGCTCTTGTTGATTTGGATTATGCCCACTAGTGACTGAACACTATTAGTGCTTTCAAAAAGGAGAAAGTATAAAGGTAGCCAAAGAAAGAATAGAAAGTATAAAGGTAAAGTATCAGAAAGAATAGAAAGTATAAGGGTATTTTTTAAGAAAGAATAGAAATAATAGAGGTAATTTATCAGAAAGAATATGGAAAGCATGAAGGTAAGGTATAAGAAGGAATAGAAAGTATAAAGGTAAGATATTTGAAAGAACAGATAGCATAAAGATAAGGTATCAGAAAGAATAGAAAGTATAAAGGTAAGATATAAGAATGAATAGAAAGTATAATGGTAAGATATTCGAAAGAATAGAGAGTATAAAGTTAGGTATAAGAAAGAATAGAATATATGAAGATATAAGGCGCTGAGGCTGTTAAATGCTGCTCCTTTCTGTGTTAATCAGGTGGCTATAGACTTCACTGGTTCTAATGGAAACCCTCGTGATCCAAATTCTCTGCACTACATAGACCCACATAGACCTAACCAGTACATCCAGGCCATTCAGGCTGTGGGAGCTGTGTGTCAGGACTATGACAGGTAAGGGCTGTTCACACACAGACCTGCACAGACATAACCAGTACATCCAGAGTGTAGAAGCGGAGCTATGACAGGTAAGGGGTGTCCACATTTCCAGGATACCCTCCACCTAAGGGTGACAGTCAGATATCAGAACTGTGATAGGTAAGGGGTGTCCACCTCTCCCGGGCACCTTACACCTAAGGGTGATGGTCAGATGTCAGTACTGTGATAGGTACAAGGTGTCCACCTCTCCAGGGCACCTCACACCTAAGGGTGATGGTCAGATGTCAGTACTGTGATAGGTACAAGGTGTCCACCTCTCCAGGGCACCTTACACCTAAGGGTGACGGTCAGATGTGAGTACTGTGATAGGTACAAGGTGTCCACCTCTCCAGGGCACCTCACACCTAAGGGTGATGGTCAGATGTCAGTACTGTGATAGGTACAAGGTGTCCACCTCTCCAGGGCACCTTACACCTAAGGGTGATGGTCAGATGTCAGTACTGTGATAGGTACAAGGTGTCCACCTCTCCAGGGCACCTCACACCTAAGGGTGATGGTCAGATGTCAGTACTGTGATAGGTACAAGGTGTCCACCTCTCCAGGGCACCTTACACCTAAGGGTGACGGTCAGATGTGAGTACTGTGATAGGTACAAGGTGTCCACCTCTCCAGGGCACCTCACACCTAAGGGTGATGGTCAGATGTCAGTACTGTGATAGGTACAAGGTGTCCACCTCTCCAGGGCACCTTACACCTAAGGGTGATGGTCAGATGTCAGTACTGTGATAGGTACAAGGTGTCCACCTCTCCAGGGCACCTTACACCTAAGGGTGACGGTCAGATGTGAGTACTGTGATAGGTACAAGGTGTCCACCTCTCCAGGGCACCTTACTCCTAAGAGTGACAGTCAGATGTGAGTACTGTGATAGGTAAGGGGTGTCCAACTCTCCAGGGCACCTCACAGCTAAGGTTGACGGTCAGATGTGAGTACTGTGATAGGTAAGGGGTGTCCACCTCTCCAGGGCACCTTACACCTAAGGGTGACGGTCAGATGTGAGTCCTGTGATAGGTAAGGGGTGTCCACCTCTCCAGGGCACCTCACAGCTAAAGGTGACGGTCACGTAGCCCTTGTATCTGGAATGTCAGTGAAAGTCACACTGCATGAGACAGGAATTTCTGATTAAGTGCATATGTTCTTTCGAGAGTGAACAAGTTTCCTATATAAACTGAGGTCATTTCAATTATATTCATGGTTTCCAAGGCAAACCTCGCCAAAATGTTACCTTAGATGACAAACTTGCTGCAGAAGCCTTGCTGTGTGATAGGAAGTTCAAATTTACATGTACTTGTGTAGTGAAACTTGCCAGCACGGACACATCTAAAAACCCACATCTTGCCAATACCGATCAAGACGTTTTTCCACTTTGACCTCCATTTAGAGCCCATATTATTTTTATTGAACACACCAACACTTGTCTATTCTGAATACAGACAGGGATTTCCAGTCCCTATTGTATCTAGTGCATGTTAATTCACACTGTTTAATTCGACACAAAGTGATGCAGACTGAGTGCTCCTACCCTTTGCCTTTGTCACCACTGGGGTCAGAGAGGTGTTGTCAAAAAAAGAGATAATCCTCTTAGCGGACAGCTCACTAAACAATAAAAGCATTCCCTTGAAGTTGATTCAAATACTGTTAGCTAAGATGACATTTAGTAATTCAGGACATCAATAAATACTCCAGTTTATGGTCACGTTGTTTTCCAAATTTCATCAAACTTTCATTGACTTTCATGGTTTCCTAAGATGGAAACAGTTTTACTTTGACATGACAAGTATGAAAAAAATGCTGATGTGACAAGCAACGCATCAGTAGTTTCAGTTCCTCGCATGTGTACTCTTTAGCCAGCTTTTTTTCTACGTAAACCTATTCCTCTATACATTTAAAGAAGTGAAAGCTTTAGCCAAAAGAAAATAAAAAACCAACTTCATTCACGTCACTTGCTGGCATTGAACTTTGTCTATTAGTGACACTTTTGCAAGCTGTGTACAGGGAAGTACAGGTAAGTGCTGTTGTTGCACTTGGTATATTCCACAAACCGACATCTTGTCAAAACCAACAACTGGGCATGGTCGGTTTAGACAAGTTTTACTGTATTTACATGTAGAGGTAAACTAGATTTCTCTTCAAGCTGTGGTCGTTAGTTAACATGATCTCAAATGCAACTTATTTTTTCTGAGGTATGCACTTCGCATTTACTTTGCATCTTCAGCCATTTCTCTAGTCTTGTTTATGTGTATAATTGGGACTGTCAGTGGGATTAAATGTGTGCAGCTGTGAAGCCCAGAGAAAACCATGCAGAATGCTTCCAGTTGTCGTGCACTTGATGATCTTATTCTTTGTTTTCCCTCCAGTGACAAGCTGTTCCCAGCTTTAGGCTTCGGTGCTAAAATCCCCCCAAGTGAAGAGGCATCTCATGAGTTTGCCATCAACTTTAATGGAAGCAACCCATTTTGTGCAGGTATTATGAAAATGCATGACTAACACAAATTCCTGACTAACACAAATTCCTGACTAACACAAATTCATGGTGTATATTCCTTTCTGTTTTCTTTAAATACAGTTTTTAAACCATTGTATCAAATTTTAAAACAAAAATTGTCGTTATGGATTCAAATTGCTTTGAAGTCAGTTTTTCTATGATGGATAGAAGGTTTTGCGGATGGATTTTTACTTGTGTTAATGACTCAGTTTTGTGTTTATTTGATTGATGTTCATTGCCATAATTAAGAATTTTTTGTTTTGTTATTGGTGATAGTCATTAAAATTTCTGAACTTGGTTACATGCAGACATATATACATACATGTACCCACAGCTATCAGTTCAAAGGTGATTTGAAGGGACAGTCAGATTTCCCCGGAATATGACAAATATTGAACAGGCCAACATGCCAAAAAAAGATAAAATACACAGATATAGCTGTTGACATTATAGTCTTCCATACAGTACAGTGTTCTCTAGCTCCATGTTTATGACATCTCACCAGGTGTTGATGGCACTACTGCCGTCCATACACTGTCCCCTCTCTCTCTTCAGGTGTTGATGGTACTGTAGCCCACACACTGTTCTCTATCTCTCTCTGTGTTGATGGCACTATAGCCTTCCATAACTGTGTCTCTGTGTTGATGGCGCTATAGCTGTTCATACATTGTCCCCACTCTCTCCGAGTGTTGATGGCACTATAGCCTTCCATACACTGTTATCTATCTCTCCAGGTGTTGATGGCACAATAGCCATAGTTACACAGTTCTCTTTCTCTCTGTGTAGGCATTGATGGCGTCACAGCCTTCCATACACTGTTATCTGTCTCCCTCTGTCGGTCTAAGTGTACATTGTAAGTGTTCATGACATTATAACATTCCATACACTGTTCTCTATCTCTCTATGTGTTGATGGCACTATAGCCTTCTATATACTGTTGCCTATCTCTCAATTTGTTGATGGCACTATAGCCTTCTATATACTTTTGCCTATCTCTCAATTTGTTGATGGCACTAAAGCCTTCCATACACTATTCTTTGTCTCTCTCTGTTTAGATGTTGACGGCACAATTTCATTCCAAGCTCTGTTCCCTCTATCTCTCCAGGTGTTGATGGCATCATAGCTGCCTACAAGAACTGTGTCCCTTACGTGGTTCTCTGGGGGCCGACCAACGTTGCCCCGGTCATTCACCACGTGGCACGATTTGCCCTGGCCACTCAGAACCAGGAGCCCCAAACAGGAGCTGCGGTAAGAAACACTGGGACCAGTTTTTTTTGTAACTTTTTTTGTAAAAGGCGTCGTGTAGGTTATAGCTCAGTAAGGCAACATGATTTACGAGAAAAGCTGTGAGAAATTGATTTACTATGTTTTGTGAAAGTCGTTCTGTGCACATGTTCCTCACTGATGCAAATCATGCTGTCAGTCTGGCAAGAAGGTAGTAAGTCAGCAGTGTTACTGAGATAAACTGTACATGAAAGAAGAATTCATGATGTTTAGTCTAATGTTCATTTGTTTTGTTTTTTTTCACCCAGAGTTGAAATTTTTGAATCAGGTGTTGTAGGCGTCCGATTGGCACGTTGTGACACCAGTGGTGATAGGTAGTAACTTTGTGCGGGAAGAGTCAGAAAATTTCTGACCATTGACAGAAAATATAGAAAAAAATGACTAAGTGATGTAAAGGGCGGGTCAAAAATCGTCAAAAAGCTTGAACATTTTTGGCATAATTTCCTGCATTTCCCACATAACCATAGTCATGATTTTAGGGTTACTTTTCATGAATCCTTTAACTAATGGGTTTGTTGTCACCAATGTGGTCAAGCAGTATACCTCAGACTAACTGCACCTAAATATAGATTATTCAATTAGAGAAAATAAACCATGTTTAATGAGAATTTGGGAGTTCATTTTGGTGAGAAGAAAATTTAAAAACAGTAGCAAATTTAATAATGCATTAAAAAACGGTAACAAAATAGATTATATACTTGTAACTGATAGGTAATGGTGATAATTTCAGAATTTACCATTTAAGGGGAGATGAAACAAAAAACAAAGGGAAATTAAGCAGAAAGTTGATTTTGTTTACTTTCTTTGAGGGAGATACTTGTGATTGAACACTACACAAAGAGAGACCATAAGTAAGAGATGATAAAGTGAACCTTGTGCTACAGACCAAAAGTAAGGGATGAAAAAGTGAACCTTGTGCTACAGACCAAAAGTAAGGGGTGAAAAAGTGAACCTTGTGCTACAGACCAAAAGCAAGGGGTGAAAAAGTGAACCTTGTGCTATAGACTAAAAGTAAGGGATGAAAAAGTGAACCTTGTGCTGCAGACCAAAAGTAAGGGATGAAAAAGTGAACCTTGTGCTATAGACCAAAAGTGAGGGGTGAAAAAGTGAACCTTGTGCTACAGACCAAAAGCAAGGGGTGAAAAAGTGAACCTTGTGCTATAGACTAAAAGTAAGGGATGAAAAAGTGAACCTTGTGCTGCAGACCAAAAGTAAGGGGTGAAAAAGTGAACCTTGTGCTGCAGACCAAAAGTAAGGGATGAAGAAGTGAACCTTGTGCCACAGACCAAAAGGAAGGGGTGAAAAAGTGAACCTTGTACTGCAGACCAAAGTAAGGGGTGAAAAAGTGAACCTTGTCCTACAGACCTGTAGTCACATCCTCTACATTTTCATAAAAACTGACTTCGTGATGCAAAAAATCACCATAAACATCACATAACTGCTTTTGTTGAATATATTTTGCCATGATATAGCTCAAATACTGCTGATGTGGTGTTCAGCCATAATCATACATTCTTAAATGTATTGAATTTGAAGTCATTGGTTAACATGTATCATTTGGTGATCATCATTTGGTATTTATTCTGCACTACTCCTGTCTTGTGCTCAGTTCATTTCTCAACATTTACATTGTTGTTCCTTGTAGAATTACTACATCCTGTTGGTGCTCACAGATGGGGTGATCACTGACATGAACGAGACCCGAGAAGCCATTGTCTACGCCTCCCACCTCCCCATGTCCATCATCATTGTTGGGGTCGGGGATGCGGATTTCACCGACATGCAAGCCCTGGATGGGGATGATGGGGTGTTAAGGAGCCCACGTGGAGAACCTGTCAAGCGAGACATTGTGCAGTTTGTCCCATTCAGAGATTTCCAACAGGTCAGTGGTTAGCCTGAACGACATCACTAACACACTTGGCAGGTGAAAACGGGAGTGTTTCTCACCTTCACATCTATATACTTGGTGTGAGTTTTAAGTTACATGCAGCATAAAATCCTGTGTAAACTGTATCAGATTATTCTGAAAGCAGGTCATAATATAACAACAGTCGCAAACCCCTGAGAGCGTACACTCTCTTCCAAGCACTCACTTCACACCAACATGTGCAGCTTTTGGACAGAATTGTTGACAATTACTAAGCTCAGATACGTGGCACTGCCTTTTGCCTTGTCACTAGCATACCTCTCTGCCCGATTTTCTCCCAACATAATACTGGCCTCCGTCATATGAGTGAAATATTCTTGAGTGCGGCGTAAAAAAACAATCAAATAAATAAATCAAATATTTATAAAGACAGAACAATGTTAATTTATTTATGTCTTTGATTGGTTTTTACGTCGTACTCAAGAATAACTCACTTATACGACAGAGGCTGGTATTACGTTGGGAGAAAATCGGGCAGAGCCCGAGGAAAACCCACGACCATCCGCAAGTTGCTGGGAGACCTTCCCACGTATGGCTGGAAAGGAAGCCAGCATGAGCTGGACCAGAACTCACAGTGACCACATTGATGGGAGGCTTCTGGGTCATTACGCTGCGCTAGCGTGCTAACCAAGTCGGAACAGTGTTAACAGGGATCGGTAGAAACGGAACAATTGTGATGTAACGACTGAAAACCATGCTTCACACTAGCACCACCGTACAGGATTAAAACAGTAATACTCTGACTCGCCTGTGGTACATGTATTGTGAATTTAAATCAGCACAAATCATTTCCTGCCTGAACTAGCTGGTTCCTAGCTGTATAAGAGCACATCATGATGTACATCTTTGAGAGCACAACTATACACAAATAGTGACTTCATCATTTTGAGAATAGAACAACAGAGTAGACCCATTGAACAGACTTGTTTTAGATGAGCAGTGTTGCCCAGTGAAGGATTGAAATGCTTTCACACACCAAGAAGTTAACCAGAATATCTCTTTTTGACACTAATTTTATGGCTAGCGCAATCTGAGCCATCTATGTTTTAAAACTCCCTCGCTCTTCACTGTGGATTGTACCTGTATTGACTATTAACAATTTCCATATTTTATACTAACAGGCCAGACACTTTCACCAAAATCCCTCAGTCCATTTTCTGGGTCCCTTGTTTTTTTCTGTGAGTAGGCATTGAAGGCAAGCCACACCCCTTAGCAGTAGCTTAGCTAAAGTAGGGTTGCAGGTTCATCATTTCTGTGGCATTAGGGTCAGCTGTTGGTGATACTTTAACCCAGACTTGTAAACAGAAACATTGACTTGATAATTCATAAATGATATACAAGCACATACATAACTTATAGGTAAGTATTTGCATATGTGGTAATCTTTGTAGTACAGAAGGGTTAAAGAGGTTGCCTCTCATTTCCTTGGGGATTGTGTGGCCATGCTCAAGGTCTAACATTCGTAGAAGACCATGCACTTATCTTCCACAGATATGAGGTGCATATCTGAATGTCGCAGATAAGGAAAAGTTGAAATTTCCTCAGTGTTATGCCAAACATCTGTGGTTTACTCCAGGCGCTGTGGTTTCCCCCACGTATAAAAATGGCTGCTAACATATACAGAAATGTGTAACTGACAAACAGCCAACGGGTCTGAAAGATATCTGTTATGAAAGAAAAACAGGTTTATCAGTCAACAAACCACAGACGGATATAGCCGTGACAGGATAAAACATTACCAGTCACAAATTTTATGTTTCCCTCACCATATTTTTGTTGGCATATGAAAAATTTCACTAACGTCTGTTTTCAATGTGTATCAGTACATAACTGAAGTATTCTTGAATATGATGTTAAACAACTTTGAAATAAATAAATAAATAAATCCTGACAATCTCACATGTATGAAGACATTCAGCTAAAGTGTTCTTGCTTGACCAATGAGCATGAGGTCGCAGGCTCAAATCCATCTCAGGCTCTTTGCGGCTTTAAGTCAGGTTTGTCAGTTACCTGAAAAAAGGGTGGAGGTTTTCACCAGATTCCCCTTAGTTTGTTCCACAAAGCTGATAGCCATGGTATGAGTCAAATAATTTTTGTGTACTGCATTAAACACTCACCAAATAAAACAAATAAATATATTAAAGGTAGAGAAAACATAAGAAACGCATAAAGTTCAGTTGAAAGAGTACGAAAACTTAGCTGTGAAATGATTTGTCTTCTAGGAGAAAAAGACACCTGAAAATAATTTGTGTACGGTGAGTGTTTAGGATATATATACCTTTTGATATATACAGTCTTTGTGTAATAATGTTATAAATGAGGATGTAACACATGTGTAATAAATATTTTTTGCACTAGAATTTTTCCTTTCAACTAAGAAATGTGTTCCAATGTGGATCATATTTATATTTTTAATATGTTCATAAATCTTGTCATAATTCAGATTTAATGCATATTTTTGAATATAAATAACTAAGTTACATTCAAATACATATATTAGACATGCATCACATCCTTATTTAGAACATTGTTATGCAAGTACGATAAGTACCAAAAGTTGGTCCCAAATACCCACCATCCAAAAACATTTTCAGATACGTTTTCCTCCTGAGGAAAAAAAACAAATATTAAAGACGATATTTGCAAATAAGTTTTCATGCTCTTTCACCTGATTCTGGCATCATTTTTATGTTTTCTTCTCCTTCAAGCAAACATTGCCCTGTTATCAGTGAAATCATACTGAAATTACAATAATAATGGAAAAATGTCCAGTAAACCAAAGCATCATTTAGTTATTTTTGTTCCACAGGCAACATCTGCCAGGTTAGCCAGCTTTGTGCTGGCTGAGATCCCCAAACAAGTCACAGGTTACTTCAAGATGAGAAGTTTGGTGCCCCGTCCACCTCCACAACTTGTTGCTCAGCCTCCAGCTCAGCCAGGTCAGCCTCCAGCTCAGCCAGCTCAGCCTCCAGCCCAGCCACAGTGAGATCAGAGCCTTTAATTGTAAATCAAGTGCAATTTGTTATTGATATTGTCCTTGATATTGCAAAGGGTAGAGCATATTATTGTCTTTGTGTGTCAAATACCACTTGTTCTGTGTCCAAACTGATCGCCAAGATAGCCCGTTTATGAGAAGTTGTCATTGCATCTGGAGTAATGTCCAAGGCAACATGTAGTGAAGACCTGCATCGCCATGGTAGGTGTGCTCAGTGCAATATTGTGACTGCCTCGCAGAATGCATCCCTGGTAATCTTGAATTAAGAAGTTATAACTACATTGACTGAAGTTTCCCATTTCAGATCTATTACTAGATATATGATTTAAACCAATATTTCTTTTGGAAGGATGAGTGGATTCTTAGCTTTAGAATTGTAATACTGGTTATTACAAGCCTGTTCTATACATTAGTTGTTTTAATGGCGTTGTTTGAAGTAATTTTTATGAGGTATATCTAGTTCATTTAGGCTTACATGACATTACTTGTACAGCATGTAGGCAGGAGAGGGTAGAGTTTTGTGTTAGATTTATTCACTTTATATGCCTGTATATATTAGGCATTTTCTTTCATTTTGGGGGTAAGGAAGTTGTGATTAACTTTTACAAGTTTGAAGGTGGGATTATGGAGAAAACAATGCAGGGAGTTAACTGTGATGCAGATGGATATATTTTACCAACTTCTGCATAACAAGACCTTTTTGTGTGTGAATTTTGACAAATTTCCGTCATGTACCAACGCATGGGATATTTTCTTAATTTTAAGCTTTCACACTGATAAGTGGGTGTTTTATTTTTGGATACATGGCACTGTTATACATCTGCATTATAGGTTTATGAAATTGGTAAAGGTCAAAGTGCATCACTTGTCATGATTATCATACAGTCAGGGTTTTAATCCCGACCTTCACGCAGGTGACAGCTTATTACTTGATGTGATCTACGCATACGTCACACACACATATGTATTGTGTATTAGCTCACAGTATGACTGCTCAGATCAAAGTTGCCAAAATGAGAAGGCAAAATTTCTTTCTTTTGGTTTTTTACTCATTTATATTATCCAAGACTCTATTGAAACTGCGTGGAGAAATTGTGTGTGCTGTGGCATCTAATTCTGATTAAGGCCTTGAACATATGCCGAAGTCGGTCATTGATTTGTAACTTACTGACATGCTGCAATTATTTGTATGTTTCAGCGGTGCCACTGCCATAATTTTTCCACTCAGATTTTATCCAAGCCCCAATTTTTTGTAAACAAAACCAATCAAACTTCAAGTGTATCTTGGAAAAAGATTTTTGAAAAATGAATGTGTATTTTCTGCCAAATAGTAAGATTAAGAACAAATAGCTGTGATGTTGAATACAGGGCTTATTAAGCTTGTTTTGGAAACTGTTTGCTTGGCTGTCTTTTTAGATTTTTTGTCGGTCTGTACCCAAAGAAGAAATCATTTTCAAATATGTATGATGGAGTTTTGGTAAAAAGGCAAGGGACGTAGGTCTTGAGACTCGTAACATTTTTCTGAAAACATTCTGATTTTTGGTCTTCAGAAAAAACGTTCTCCCTACCCAACCAGAAAAGACCTTCTGCTCTGTTCACAAGGCTTATGATAGGTGGAATAGTTCATACTGCCATGGTTTAAGGTCCATGTTATGATCAAAAAATGATATCAAAACAAAAAATAAACAAACATAAAAACAACATAACACGGCAATAAACTGTGATGTTTTTATAATACATGTAACAGTAAAATTTAGCTTCTCACAGAAAGTTAAGACTTTGGTTGGGTTCAGGGGGAATATTATAATTGTTGGGGAACATGTTACCAAAAATGTATGTTTGTGTGTTATTGATGATGCAGGTCTATTGAATAATTCAGTACACATCAGTGATGGTTCTAACACTTTCTGGTAAAAAAAAAAAAAGTTTCTTCTGTTACAATCATTACATCTCTCTCTTACATGTAGTATGGCTTTAGGATTTAAACAACATAAATATTTTTTTAGTGATGCAGTTGATAATATTCTTATATATTTTCTATTTGTTCAAGATGTCTTATGTATCTGTGCTTGTTGCTTGTTTATACATATATATGTATTTCAATAAATCTGTATCATTTAATTGTAAACACAGTGCATTTGATTTGTTCACAGCTATAAAGTGGACATTGGGCTCATGTTGCCCAAGTGGTATAGCTGGATTGTCCCGAGAGACGTGTTTATTTAATTGATTGATGTTTTACGCTGTACTGAAGAATATTACACTTACACAATTGCAAGCATTATGGCGGTAGGAAACCAGGCCGAGCCCAGGGGAAACCCACGGCCATCCACAGGTTGCTGGCGAACCTTCCCATGTATGGCCGGAGAGGAAGCCAGTATGACCAGCTCAGATGTAACCTTGAGCACTCGTGTGCATCATGCGTTGCAGGTGTGGTTTTATTGAGCTCAACGTTACATACGGATAAAGTCAAGAAACATATCCTGTAAACCATGTGCAGATCACTATGAATTTCCTCTTAAAAAACGACAACAAAAAAAAACCCAACTTTATTTCAGAGGAGGGTCCATACAGACCTAACTGGGCATAGGCGTTTTCGTATGATGTGCTTTGTAACTGTATAAATCGCCTTTCAATCCAGAATTTTAGAGAAACCGGAAACATGATCTCATGTCGTCCATTTCCGGCGCTCTTCAGTATTAGGGATGAGACACATTTTTGTGTGTGAAGTAGAGTCCTGTTTATTATTACAAAGGCCATGCATTGTGGCCTCCTGGTTGTGACCTTGGGGAATAACCCCAGATGTATTCCACTACCACTTTCTCATTGAAAAGCATATCAGAATTGTCTCGTCATCACAAGGCAAACAGCTGATTTAACACTACCTATGTATGGCAAAATAATGAACGAAGAACTGCTGACATCACAGCAGAAACAGATGTCTTCCTGGGAGGTAGAAATATCTCGCCCTTGATTGCTTATAGGATTCTTTATCGATACATATTTAGGCCTACATTTGGTCTAGTGTTGTCTTTTCTTTTAAACAAGATTGCTGATGGACTGTTTTTTGCTCTGGCTGATGAGGGTTAGCTTGGATCAACCAATTGCATGCTGCATAGCTTAACTCTGTGTGATTCACTACTCCTATGGTAACTTTATTCTAGGATCATTTACTGATTCTGAATGAAATGCTTAAAGCCAGTGAGAGAGAACAAGGAGGCAAAGATACACATGAAGCTGGCATACCAGTACCCTACTAAAAGATGGTCTTACAGTGCCAGTCCGTTCAGAATATACATTACATGGTAATATTACAATGATATGAAAGAAATCCTAAGGAGTAAACCTAACACCATGTTTCCAAAGGATTTTGTTGAATAACACTATTTAACAAATATAACTGAAATTCCTTGAAAAACAAAATCTTCGGCTGTGTTTGTAAAATTTTCCTGATGTAACGTAATAAAATTCCGTGTGACGTCGAATGAGGCAGATATGATGTTGAGTGAGGCATTTATGCTGGGATGACGTCAAGAGCGTGTGAAAGGGCAGCGTCACATGTGTATACACGCCAGCGATTGACGACGTCATGTGTTCGTGGCTGGCGTCACACCAAGCAAAGTGGAAGCGACAGAAAAATTTTGTTTCCAAGTACTCTGATGAAACGTACAGTATCAGTTTTAATCCGCTGCAATATTTTCACAATTTACGAAAGCAATTCAGATTATCCCAGTCTTTATCAATTCATCTTGCTTCTAAGACACACATGTTTTGACACCAAAGTAGTCCTCTAAAGCCATTTTCTCTTTACTGGCAGATAGAAGTACAAGTATCTGGTAAAATGTTAGTCAGAAAAGATTAAAGGGCCAATATGAAGAATAAAGGCTGGAAGTCACTCCCAAGTCCACAGTGTGGCCTTATATTGTCAATTAAGCCACTCCTGGAACGTAAACAAACTCTCAAAACAAAAGAGCTAGAATTGGTTACAGAAAGTCAAATGTAAGATCAAATTAGCTCTGTGTTGAATTCCTGGATTTCCTTCCTCCTGGGATGAGTTCCGTTCACAGGCACTTGGAACCAACAAGTAGAGCAAAATAAAGTCCAATATATGATACCCATGGACACTATAATAACCTGAAGGTATCTTGCTCACCACCTTGAAAGTCACGAAAGTGGCATACCTGCTTCTCATTCTTTGGCGATATTTCCCCGAATAAGCCAATTCAGCATTGGAGGCGTCTCGCGAGATTAACCCTGTTTGGGCGAGACATGAGTGGGTGCTCTTGCAAACTCACGCAAAACAACACTAAAAAGAATGATTTTCAGTAGTTACTAACCCTTAGAATGTTGTTGTTGTTGTAATGACTACAGGAAATCACATCTTTTTAGTGTTATTTTGCATCAGTTTGCGAGAGCACCCACTCATGTCTCACCCTAACAATGTTAATCTCATTAATATTTTATTTTTATCAACTGTGTAACCCTCAGCATAATATTTGTTTGCTTTTGTATAATGAACCTGGGATACAATATGACTGTACATGTGACTTGTGATGTACGTGTCCTAGGATGAATTAATTGGGTCTTGTATCTGACAACTTTGAAAAATAAGCTCATTTGTTTCTATTTTGCAGCGACAGGCTTATCATTTCCCTGTACTCTCTCCCTAAATCAATTCAAAGTTTTGTACCTCACACACTTTTTACAGCTTATTACATTTCTTTAAGAACCTGAACGTGAATGTATTTAGTGTGAAAATACTTTCATTAAGTTTGTGAATTGCTCCTTGGATATCATATTGTACCCCACATTAAATATAAAATCATTTTTCCAGTAAAACTTAACTTGCTGATTTGTACATTTGTGATAACAGGCATATCATCGCATCATATCAGTTGGGAATGAAATCATAAGTCCTAAATAATGCTATTATTACTATTTATTATAATTTTTTTTGGCATAGACATATTTGGCTGTAATAAATTATAAGCTGGTTTGCAGGCCAATATAAGAATAACCCAATAAAATAAAATGTCATAAATCAAGCGAATACGACGAACAAATTAATAAACTGAACAATTTTTATTCTGTAAATACTGGTTGACGAACAAATTAAGGCATCATCTCTACTTCTAGGATAAATATTTAGGAAGTTGTGTTATAAAACTTGTTTGAAAACTCTCAAAAGGAAGGTTATATTGTTTTCCACATAGATATCAAGATTTTGACAGGTACGTAAAGTTGCAGAGTCAAATATAACATGCCATATACAACAGCATGTATATTGTTTAATAAGAAAAGGAATTATCCCTCATTTATTAGTGTGAATTATACTCTACATGCTGATATTTAAAACAAACATGTTGTTATGTTCAAATGTGAAGTTATTCATAAAAATAACACTTTTTGTTTGGTTATGAGGCTATTGGCTATTTGGCTGCAAATGTCCTCAGGCTCACCATACTGACTGATTCATCTATGATGAGTATATCTGTCGCACATCTGGACAGCAATGCCGATGGAGGCAGGGACTGTCACATCCTTCCCTTGATCTTCCAAAACTTTTTTTCTTCTTTTCAACCAGAAAACTTTTCCCTGTTTCAGGCTGACCTAATAGGACAACATTGTGACCGGCCAACAGTAAGTCATATACTATTGGTCTGTCCATTAACAACACCATGTTGACACACATTCAGTGAAACAGAAAGTGAACAGAAATTGTGTTTCAATTTAGGTGTTCGATTTGACGAATTCGGCAAAATATCACCACTGAACGAGAAGCAGGCATGCTGCTTTTGTGACTTTCAACATGGCGAGCGCGAGACATTTACATTATTATCATATATTGTACTTTTGTTTTTTTTTTTTTTTTGCTCTACTTGTCAGCTCCAAGTTCCATTGCAATGCTTGGTCACTGTCTTTTAAATGTGAAGACAGCCCAGCATTTTGAGTCCTTCTAAACCTAGCCATGCATTTCATCTGATACATTGCTGTTAACATCACTAAATTTTATTTTACCGAATTCTGCTTTGCTCATGGTGCTAGGGACAGGTATAAGTGGCTGATATTTAAGCACTTTCATGAACCATTTCAAATCCATCCCTAGCTGAGGTAAATCTACCATAAACTGGACTTTTGACCTTTCAATGTGATCATTTGTAAACTACATGTATCACATTGTGGTTGCTACGCTGGTTTTTCTCTCCAGGATTCCTACATTTCAGTTCTTGATATAATTCACCTCGCCATGATTTGCCATGAGGGCGATCGAACTTTTAGTGTTATGTGCAAAGACATTCGAACTGGCACAGTAAAACATTTGTGACAAACACAGTGTACATTAGCTAATGCCATAATGTTAAACCATGGCCAATATCCAGACACAGAACGCACAGAAAGACTTCATGCGAAAATGCTCCCATGCCTTCTTTATATGGTGAAAGAAAGGATCTGTACATGAATGTTACTAGAGCATTATCAGAAAATCTAACATGTAAACAAGGGAATGCCAGATTTTCACCCAATGCCACATGCACTGTCCACATTACTCACTCAAAGAAATTGTTTAGAATCAAAATGCATGAAAATAGAGTGACCTTCAAATACAATATGGTTAGTTACAGTCACAGTGTGTTGTGTCAAGCTTTTCAGAGTGCCACAAAAAGTCTTACGAAAACGAAAACAGGTCTGTACACCAGTTTTGATGTGCCTCGGACAGTGTTGTCTCAAGTTCTTGTAGAGTTGAACTGTACAGATTTTGTGGACAGACTGTTCACTTAGTGCCTTGGGTAGTGCCAATTGCACAGTCACAACAGACTGTTGAGTTACCGCCAGGCATACAGAGGTGTTGTATCCACTTTCTTGAACGCACCAATACTTGCACCTTGGTTGTCACAAGCAGTAGGTGGAGGAAGCACCAACCCTTTCCTCTTCGTGTGCTGAGGTGTTTCCAGCCACGGAGCATCACTGTGTTCAAAACCCCTGTGGATAAGCTACATATAGTAGCAATAGTCCTTGGTTCCTGTCCTAATCCAAGGAGCAGATGTGTCATCAAAAAACTCCTGACAGAGCTACAATCAGTTCTTGGCTGTGAATCCTCAGAATCCAGACCTGAGAGGAGCTAGCTGAAGCCCTAGGCTCTTTTTGTCCTGGGTCAGCGACAGGTCTGTGTAGTCAAACATCCCCTGGAGGAGCTAGCTGAAGCCCTAGGCTCTTTTTGTCCTGGGTCAGGGACAGGTCTGTGTAGTCAAACATTCCCTGCAGGAGCTACCAGCAGCCCTTGTCTCTAAATGCTCTTGCTCATGGACAGGTCTGTGTAGTCAAACACCCTCTGGAGGAGCTAGCAGCAGCCCTCGGCTCTAAATGTCCTGGGTCAGAGCCAGATCTGTAAAGTCAATCATCCCCTGGAGGAGCTAGCAGCAGCCCTTGGCTCTAAATGTCCTGGGTCAGGGACAGGTCTGTGTAGTCAAACATCCCCTGGAGGAGCTACCAGCAGCCCTTGGCTCTAAATGTCCTGGGTCAGGGACAGGTCTGTGTAGTCAAACATCCCTTGGAGGAGCTAGCAGCAGCCCTTGGCTCTAAATGTCCTGGGTCAGGGACAGGTCTGTGTAGTCAAACATCTCCTGGAGGAGCTAGCAGCAGCCCTTGGCTCTAAATGTCCTGGGTCAGAGACAGGTCTGTGTAGTCAAACATCCCCTGGCGGAGCTAGCAGCAGCCCTTGGCTCTAAATGTCCTGGGTCAGGGACAGGTCTGTGTAGTCAAACATCCCCTGGAGGGGCTAGCAGCAGCCCTTGGCTCTAAATGTCCTGGGTCAGGGACAGGTCTGTGTAGTCAAACATCCCCTGGAGGGGCTAGCAGCAGCCCTTGGCTCTAAATGTCCTGGGTCAGGGACAGACCTGTAGTCAAACATCCACTGGAGGGGCTAGCAGCAGCCCTTGGCTCTAAATGTCCTGGGTCAGGGACAGACCTGTAGTCAAACATCCCCTGGAGGGGCTAGCAGCAGCCCTTGTCTCTAAATGTCCTGGGTCAGAGACAGATCTGTAAAGTCAACCATCCCCTGGAGGATCTACCAGCAGCCCTTGTCTCTAAGTGTCCTGGGTCAGCGACAGGTCTGTGTAGTCAAACATCCCCTGGAGGGGCTACCAGCAGCCCTTGTCTCTAAATGTCCTGGGTCAGAGACAGATCTGTAAAGTCAACCATCCCCTGGAGGAGCTACCAGCAGCCCTTGTCTCTAAGTGTCCTGGGTCAGAGACAGATCTGTAAAGTCAAACATCCCCTGGAGGGGCTACCAGCAGCCCTTGTTTCTAAGTGTCCTGGGTCAGGGACAGACCTGTAGTCGAACATCCACTGGAGAGGCTAGCAGCAGTCCTTGGCTCTAAATGTCCTGGGTCAAGAACAGACTTATGTAGTCAAATATCCCCTGGAGGAGCTACCAGAAGCCCTTGGCTCTAAGTGTCCTGGGTCAGGGACAGATCTGTAAAGTCAAATATCCCCTGGAGGAGCTACCAGAAGCCCTTGGCTCTAAGTGTCCTGGGTCAGGGACAGATCTGTAAAGTCAAATATCCCCTGGAGGAGCTACCAGAAGCCCTTGGCTCTAAGTGTCCTGGGTCAGGGACAGACTTGTGTACTCAAACATCCCCTGGAGGATCTACCAGTAGCCCTTGTCTCTAAATGTCCTGGGTCAGGGACAGACCTGTAGTCAAACATCCCCTGGAGGGGCTAGCAGCAGCCCTTGTCTCTAAATGTCCTGGGTCAGAGACAGATCTGTAAAGTCAACCATCCCCTGGAGGAGCTACCAGCAGCCCTTGTCTCTAAGTGTCCTGGGTCAGCGACAGGTCTGTGTAGTCAAATATCCCCTGGAGGGGCTAGCAGCAGCCCTTGGCTCTAAATGTCCTGGGTCAGAGACAGATCTGTAAAGTCAACCATCCCCTGGAGGAGCTACCAGCAGCCCTTGTCTCTAAGTGTCCTGGGTCAGAGACAGATCTGTAAAGTCAAACATCCCCTGGAGGAGCTACCAGCAGCCCTTGTCTCTAAATGTCCTGGGTCAGAGACAGATCTGTAAAGTCAACCATCCCCTGGAGGAGCTACCAGCAGCCCTTGTTTCTAAGTGTCCTGGGTCAGGGACAGACCTGTAGTCGAACATCCACTGGAGAGGCTAGCAGCAGTCCTTGGCTCTAAATGTCCTGGGTCAAGAACAGACTTATGTAGTCAAATATCCCCTGGAGGAGCTACCAGAAGCCCTTGGCTCTAAGTGTCCTGGGTCAGAGAGAGATCTGTACAGTCAAACATCCCCTGGAGGGCTAGCAGCAGCCCTTGTCTCTAAGTGTCCTGGGTCAGGGACAGACTTGTGTAGTCAAACATCCCCTGGAGGGGCTAGCAGCAGCCCTTGTCTCTAAGTGTCCTGGGTCAGAGACAGATCTGTACAGTCAAACATCCCCTGGAGGGGCTAGCAGCAGCCCTTGTCTCTAAGTGTCCTGGGTCAGAGACAGATCTGTAAAGTCAAACTTCCCCTGGAGGTGCTACCAGCAGCCCTTGTCTCTAAATGCCCTGGGTCAGCGACAGGTCTGTGTAGTCAAACACCCTCTGGAGGGGCTAGCAGAAGCCCTTGGCTCTAAATGTCCTGGGTCAGAGACAGATCTGTAAAGTCAACCATCCCCTGGAGGATCTACCGGCAGCCCTTGTCTCTAAGTGTCCTGGGTCAAGGACAGATCTGTAAAGTCAAACATCCCCTGGAGGAGCCTGCAATGCATCAGCTGGTCAGGGTCACTGGGCATTGTGTACGCTCCTGATGAACCAAGGTACACAAAACTACAAGTGTTAAGGATAACAGATAAATATGCACTCAAGATTCCCTGAGATATGCTTGCAGCAATACTGATGTCAATCACATGGACATGTTCACAATCACCCACATCAATACAAATACAAACCAGTGTCAAATAATTTCTAAGATCCCGAATCATGCCACTTTTTTGGCCAACCCAGGCCCGCGATACAATCCACAGAACAAAGTATACCCCAATCTGTACAACTTACATGTACATGTGTGTTCAGGTATATCAATTCAGACCCCATCTTATGTCACCATCCAGGAATTACTGTAAGAAAAACTCTTGTGCTAAACAAATACCTGAAGACAAAATCAGCCTGTGAAGTCCATCAAGTGCTTTGAACTTGAACATTACACCCACTACCCCCCACCCCACCCCCATCTTTCCATGCCGAAAAAAAAAAAAAGAACCTCACTGACACAGCCACACCTTCCCCTCTCTCTCTAATACGTGTTACTTGCCTGACTCATTAGCAGTAACCAAACCACAGATCCCTTCAGATGCATATACATAGCTACATGTATGTGTAGCCAGTTGTCTTAAGGATACGGAAGTCTAATGACCCAGATGGCCCCAGTGGTGAGTTCTATGGGCCCTGTGCCTGGGTGGAAGACTGGGCAGGGCTGAGGGCAAGGTCGTACCTGGGGATTTATGCTGACGGAGACAGGTCCCTCAGGGGTGACAATAAATATCCGCATCAGCTGGGCCATGAACCCTTTAGCGCTCCTACAACACATGGACATAGACATCAGTACGTGGTAAATCAGGGTTTCGTATACAACTGCACAAAGTTACAGGCAGTTCAAATATCTAGTTGAGAAATCGACCCAAATCATAATACCAAACATCTGAAATTAACGAAAATGAAAACTTTTCGAGGTAAAATATAACGTTTCATATTATATTTCACAGCTCTCAATATTATTTCTACAAAATGATGGTAGCCAAACTTGAAGGTCAAACAAAAATGTATTAAAGGCTCATATGTCAAATGCAATAGACTTTTCAGACCCTGAAACAAGACATGTAGATTACATTCTTTCACCACAGTTCAAGATGTAAAATCAAATTCATTTTCATGTTTGATTTCATTTATTTATTTATTCATTTGTTTGATTGTCGTATAATGTCAAATTCAAGAAATTTTATGGGTGGAAGAATCAGGTGTAACCAAACTGCCTGGGATAAACTGTAAACCTTTGGCAAATTACTGAAGAACTTTCCCACATGTGACATACAGATAACTCTCATCAACTGCTTAATATTCTCATCAAGACCCAACAAACATTGAAAACAGGGGAATCTACAAATTCTCTGTACAAGAATTATTCTTTTGACTGGCTTAAACAACATCTACAAGAATATTTCATTTATGTAGTGACCATCAGGTTTCTGGATGAAGGAAATGGAATAGAGCCCGGTGGAAACAACTGTCCTATGCCAGGCACTTCACAAAATTCTTGACATGAAGTCACAGCAGAACCAGTTGACACTGGATTCAAACAGCTGACATTATTTATTTATTTGATTTGTGTTTTACGCCATGCTCAAGAATACTTCACTTACACCACAGCAGCCTGCATTATGGTGGGAGGAAACTGTAGAGCCTGCGGGTAACCGCGATCATCTGCAGGTTGCTGGCAGACCTTTCCATGTGGACAGGAAGCAGCTGACATTGAGGTGAAAATACAAGGCCACAGGCTATGATGACCAAGTCACTGACAATACCTTTAAGTTCCTCACCATACATGTACATAATGTAAATCATGATAAATACCAGTGATCCTTACCTGCAGGGACAGGGACAATACAGGGGCATGTCCATGGTCCGCAGCTTGTTAGCATTGTCCTGTGGTAACAAGATGGAAGATTTCTCACAAACATAAAACATAACATCAAAATTCTCATACAAGACACAATAAATAGGCACAGGTATTTGATAGCATACAGAAAGGTGATATTTCACACTATCTTCACAGTGTCTTACATTGGGACACTTTGATTATTTTCTCTAGTCCTGTACAGAAATGTGATTTATTTATGGTATCTTCACAGTGTTTGTTTCGGACACTTCCTTGATTTTCTCGTGTCTACTACACAAGTGCTATTCTGTTACCCTCCTTTCACAGTACTCGTGCTGGACACCTTGATGAACTGCTCTTCTCTATTACAGATGTGCGATGACATGTACGTTACTCTGCCTTACTGGTACTTGTGCTTGATTATCTCTTGTCTGCTACAGAAGTGTGATATTGTTACGTTACCTTCACAGTACTCGTGCTGGACACCTTGATGATTTGCTCTTCTCTATTACAGATGTGCGATGACATGTATGTTACTCTGCTTTACTGGTACTTGTGCTTGATTATCTCTTGTCTGCTACAGAAGTGTGATATTGTTACGTTACCTTCACAGTACTTGTGCTGGACACCTTGATGATTTGCTCTTCTCTATTACAGATGTGCGATGACATGTATGTTACTCTGCCTTACTGGTACTTGTGCTTGATTATCTCTTGTCTGCTACAGAAGTGTGATATTGTTACGTTACCTTCACAGTACTCGTGCTGGACACCTTGATGATTTGCTCTTCTCTATTACAGATGTGCGATGACATGTATGTTACTCTGCTTTACTGGTACTTGTGCTTGATTATCTCTTGTCTGCTACAGAAGTGTGATATTGTTACGTTACCTTCACAGTACTTGTGCTGGACACCTTGATGATTTGCTCCTCTCTATTACAAATGTGCGATGACATGTATGTTACTCTGCCTTACTGGTACTTGTGCTTGACTATCTTTTGTCTGCTACAGAAGTGTTATATTGTTACGTTACCTTCACAGTACCTGTACTGGACACCTTGATGATTTGCTCTTCTCTATTACAGATGTGCGATGACATGTATGTTACTCTGCTTTACTGGTACTTGTGCTTGATTATCTTTTGTCTGCTACAGAAGTGTGATATTGTTACGTTACCTTCACAGTACCTGTACTGGACACCTTGATGATTTGCTCTTCTCTATTACAGATGTGCGATGACATGTATGTTACTCTGCCTTACTGGTACTTGTGCTTGATTATCTTTTGTCTGCTACAGAAGTGTGATATTGTTACGTTACCTTCACAGTACTCGTGCTGGACACCTTGATGATTTTCTCTGGTCCACTACAGAAGAATCTATGACCTCTAGGACATTCATACTCCACCCCCAAGTAAGCCCTCAGTGTTGTTTCACTGGCCTCTGTTAAAGCATTTAAATGACACTGGTATACAGAATAATACACATGTATTTCTTCTAATGGGCTGTTGATACCACCATGCTCAAAAATACAGCGACTTATATCTAACTCACCACATAAATGCAAAGGCCTTTTGTTTTAAACGCACAACCAAACCAGATTTAAGATACAATCATTAGTCAAGGGAGCTCATGCTGGCTTCCTCTTCGGCCATATGTGGGAAGGTCTGCCAGCAACCTGCGGATGGTTGTGGGTTTCCCCCAGGCCCTGTTTATTTTTCTCCCACAATAATGCTGTCATATAAGTGAAATATTCTTGAGTAGGGGGTAATACACCAATCGTATAAATAAATAAATAAATTAGTTAAGGGATCTCAATCTAAATTCTTGTAGTCTAGACTATTTCTACCACAATTTAGGGAGTGTTGCTATAAGGAGCACCAAAATGTCATTCTAATGTGCAAAGGTCCAAAGCTTCAATTCATTAACTTTTGAACAGTTTTTTGTAATATTTATTGTTCTAACAGTGTTTTTAGGCCAAACACTTCTAATTACAACATAACTGAAGTAATATACTGTAAATCCTGTAAATTTTGTCCACAGCTGCACATTTGCCTGATGATGACGGTTCTATTGGTGATAAAAAGGTGTTCTGAGGTACGCTTAAATATTCGGATGATATCCTAACGAAGAAAAGGTAAATTTCAGTACCACAAGTGATATTTTATGGCGTATCATTGCTTCCAAAGGTAGTCTACATTTTACGCAATTTACAGTACTTCAAGACATACACGAATAAAGAAGTACTACAGGTAACCTCATGAGTTTATGTGGATGGACTTGAATGAAGTAAATGATGTTAAATAACACTGGCCCGATATGAACTCTTGAACCTTAGGTCATCAGATACATGCATGTTACCTTTCTGTGTGCGCCTCTGTTTGCCCTTCCTCATGACCCCTTCCCCGACCGTGGGCCATTTCTCCTTCTCTGCAGTTATAGGGATGTCCCAGGGCAGTAAGAAGTTACTCCCAGGCAGAAACCCCTGCTGTTCCAAGCCTACATGTACAAGGAAATGGAATACATGAATAGTCCTCTTGTTTTCCTTACTTTTGAAATCTTCAGACTGCCTAGTCTTTGTAATGAAGAATTAGGGTAATAAGACAATGGCAGACAGTGACATTGGAAAAAAAAATAAGTGTGCCACACAAACTCACACTTGGTTTAAGAGCTTTTTGTGAGTGAAAATTAGGATCTACAAGATGCAATACAATCAGGGGCAAAAAATCACCTGTACTGCTACACCCCTCAGTGCAGCACTCCAAATAAAAACCCCTCATGCATATTAGAAATAACACAGCTAACAATGAAAATAAATATACGAATTCTTGAATTATAGAGACTAGAAATGAGATTTAAAAATCTCCAGTTTTAAAAGGAGCCTACAAGTAGTTCACCTCAATATTAAACAGCATACCAAACACGGAATTTCCATCGTCAGGAATTATCTACCTTGTACAAAACTGATTTTTCAGAGTTTCATCAATGGATTTTTTCATAGTCTCAATGCTAGAACATGGGAGAAGTGTACATAATGCACCAAAGTAAACATATTCAATACCAGTAAACATGTGTTACCTTGTGTAGTGGAGTAGGCCGAGGCCTTGCCCAGGCAGACCACTGCCCACGAGGGGAAGGTGGGGAGCAAACCACTGGGACTGCTGGTGTTAATCATCCCAGGTAAGTACTCCACCGTCGAGTGCTGGCGACTCAGGGGTTTGGATGACACTGACAAGTAGAGAAAACATGAGTGTCTGGGCCTCAAGATTCACTGTCGTGTCAGAGTCACTAACACACAATGCCAACGGACTGGAAGTCAATGATCAACACACAGAGGATCATCCAAATTCAAACTTGCAACTGAAGAAGTTCTTTACATACAGTGTTGACATGAAAAGCTAACATACAGCTGTATCGCAAAACAGGGGCATTTCTCTTTTACGTCCATGAGACTTGTTTCAGCAGGCTTCTGGTCTAGTGATAGAGACACACAGCAAATAAATTTTATAAATCCATGTGAAGTGGTAAGGTAGATACAGACGTACAAAGGTAACAGCCAAAAAGTTTATGCACAGATGGACAGCGTCATATCATAATGCCATAAGGTAACAGCCAAAAAGTTTATGCACAGATGGACAGCGTCATATCATAATGCCATAAGGTAACAGCCAAAAAGTTTATGCACAGATGGACAGCGTCATATCATAATGCCATCCATACTACTGGTGTCTGGATGAAAAAAAACCCAGAGGTTTCAGGAGAAGTTCTTTACAATTTGATTTCATACAACTGACAGGAACATTTAGCAGTATAATTATATTTACTGAAAGTGTATATTTATATCACTGTACTTTGCATGTTTATCAGCCACCAGTTGCATTGACTGAGGTTTGAATTCAACTTTGTCTAGTGCCAGGGGAATCAGTGTATTTTACTTCAATTTTGTTCAGCCATAAATCAAACAGTCATTGTACAAGTGAAATCTTCGTCAGCATGACCTTAACACTGGCCAAACAATGTATTTCATTTCTTTTCTGTATTATCATGGCCTCCTGTCATCTAGTAATCATACACAGTGCAGAATGTTAACAACATTTCCCTAAGGCATTTCAGTGGTCAAAATCATCATCCTTAGATACATCGTGTTTTCAAAAGGCAAGTTTGCTATTTTTTTTTTATTTGAACTGTACACTGGGAATTGACTGAACTTTCAATGAAACTCACATACCTGTAGGACTTTGTAGGTTAAGAGTTACTCTCCCTGCTTCTGCATCCGTGTGTGTCTCTGCCACGGACCCTATGGACTGCCCCATATCAGACTGATCTGGAATGTATCATTTCACTAATGTTCACAGATTTTTTTCCCGTAACATGCATTCTAGATGTTTCACTTCTACACAGTTTACCAGACAATCAGTTCACGTTTCACACTGCAGAAGACATTTCATTATGAATTATACAAATTGAAGAATCCTTAAGTTTAACACATACAGCTTGCCAGATCTCAGGATCACAATAGGGCTTTTCATATAATTTTGGTCAAGTTAAAATGGATTTCATGACACATGATTTGGGACTTGAAATTGATGCAAGAAATACGAAAGAATCTGTACTTTGGCAGTATAAACAAGACTAGATACATGCATTCCTGGGATGGAAGAGTGACCATAAACGGACATTGCAATCATGCTGACATCAATGATCAAACTATGCAGGATCATCTTATTTCAAACTCTTTACACATAAAGCAGTTCTTCAAAGTGTTAACATGAAAAAATAACATATCAAAAAAACCAAAAGATGTGTTAGATCTTCAAAAAATTGTGTTCTGGCAGAACAAATAAGAAGTCCAGAAATTTGACAACTTTAAGTGAAGCAGTTCTGTAGATATAGTGATAACACTACAAAGTTACAAAATAAAATCAAACACAAGTGCTGTGATATATGCTCTGTCTCACCCAGACTGAGGGCCAGACTAAGACTGGCCATTCCTGAGGTGAGAAGCTCTGTTTTTATAGGCAGGCTGGACTGGGGCTCCGTAGTGGGGGTGTCACTGCTGACAGACTTCCCAGCTCGGATCTCAGACGTACTGGCATGGAACACAGGAAGGTCTATGTGCTTCAAGGAATGACAACACTGCTCTTCCAGCTGGCAGTAAAAATCATAGTTTGCAGCCTGAAAAAATATACAATGAAATGCGACTTTGAAATCTCACCGTTAATGCAATGATCCACATGTGATATGTATGTCTCATTATTCTTATTATGTAAGACATGGAGACAACTATTAGCCTATCATTTTATAAATGTAACCCAAAAGTACAAGCTCACTGGCTATTTACTTTAGTTACATGCATAACATGGTGTTGTGTGAAGCAGATCAGCTTTCAGTAAGTTAACTCAAAGGCAACAGTAATGTACTACTGCACCTACTGCAATTGTTCTAAAAATTTCACCCCAAAAGTCCACTTTTATAGGCAAACACATTGTATAATACGTGTGTGTCTTTTGTGCTGAGACATATTTATGTCTATGTAGAATAGTATCCTACCCTTTCAAGCAACACTCAAAACTATATTCTAAGATTTAACAGAACTCTCAGAATCAGGTAAAATGCAAAACTTGATCAAGGACAAAATTTTATACCAAAACAGTAAACCTAAACAATGATTGTTTACTATCAAAAAGTTCCAAAACTCAACACATCTCCATATAGGTACTCCATATATAATTTCATGTCGCAGGAGTCTCAACAACATCATGTTTAAGATATGCATTAACATTAAACTGCATAAACTTCAGCTGCACTGGTACTGAATTGTCTATATACCCTAAATGACTTAAAATTTTGTCCATGACAACGTTGCACAATTTTCCTGATTTTGCGAGTTACAATGATTGTAGCAAGGGGTTTTAAGGTTTGTTTGGAAGGTATGCTTATATCCTACTGGAACAGTGAAAGTTTCAGCTCCAAATATGACATATTATGGCATTTATTTGCCTCTAAAATGCACTTTTTGGACGAAACTTCATGGCATTTACAGTAATTGCCATATGCTGAAAATGTTTTATCATCTCAGTGTTGTATTCCTTTATTTTATTGGTGTTTTTTGCTTTACTCAAGGATATTTCACATATTGTTTCCAACTGGTGCAAAGAATACACAGGAATGCTCAAAGGATGGATTAATTTTTGTGTGTGAGCAATTCAGAGGTGTAACTGTAAAGCTTTTGTGACTTGAAGTTCTTTTCCAAAGAAGGGTACAATCAAAAACGCGGACCTGATTTATGTAGTTGCTGGGTCATTGTGCTGGGCTAGCACTGTAACCACTCCGCCACAGAGGTCATCACAATGTTATGAGATAAATGTCAAAAATTACAATGTATAAATAGCAGCAACAGTAGTTTTAGGTGCAGGTATACAAAGCAGGTCTCCCAGCAACCCTCTAGCAAAGTATCAGGCTAAAAAAAAAATAATAGTTTAAAAAATACAGGGCATGTATAGGATAGGTATCGGGAGTAAACCGAGGTTCTTTCAATGAATTTCCCTATTCAATGACATGATGAGGCAGTTGTGCATGCAAGACACATGCGCATAAATTTCCTCATTCCGCCCGGATAGATGGACAGTTGGTAGAGCGTCCGCTTCCGGATGGGGAGATCTGGGTTCAAGCCTGGGTCGGGTCACACCAAAGACTTTTAAAAATGGTACATTCTGCTTCGCTAGGCGCTCAGCAATAAGAGGATAGAGGGTGGACTGGTCGGCCCGGTGTCAGTATAATGTGACTGGGTGAGGGGGCTTGTTGGGTGTCTTCGGCAAGTCATCTCGGTGAGGCAGCACCAAATAAAACATATGGTGGAAATCCGTCCTGCACCAAGGAGACACCACCTTCTTTTAAGTGAAATATTCTTAAGTAGGGCATTAAACAATAAGCATTCATTCATTCATTCATTCATTTAGCATCTAACATTAACTATAATTAATACTGTTATCTTTTTGTTACAGTTGGCCTACTGACACTATAAAGACTGTTAGTCTGTTTTGTTCACAAAAATTCCTTGTGTTGCTGGCAGAGAAAGCTAACTACTATCCCAGCCCAACAAGGCAAGGGTCCAGGGTCTGCCCAGGTCCCTGAAGCTCTGGTGCGTCAGGTAGCAGCAAAGACGCGTTTTAGGAAATGTCCAGTGACTAAAATTACAACAGGGTGCCAGGATAAATTAAATACTAGTATTAGTCTTTTTTGTTTTGACTTTTTCATAAAAATTCCTTACGTTTGCTGGAAGACGTAGCTGAACTACTATCCCTACCCAATTGATGCGGCCCAGGCCTCGGAAGCTCCAGTATTTCAGATACTAGCAGAGGAGCGTTTTAGGAGATTTCTAGTGACAAAAATTATAGCAGAAAGCCAGAATAAATTACATTATTAATACCTCATATTTAGCCCATTTTTGTCTGTGAGAGGAAGTTGTAATAAACTGCATATTTACGCTTATCTAATGTATTTTTTAAGACTGATAAATTCTGCTTTGTTAAGTTTGTGCACTATGCCCATGTCCATCTGGACGACCATACATATACAAAGCTGGTGCCGCCAAGTGTGCAGATAGTGTTGCTATTGAGCGAAAGCATCAAATAGGAAGAATGTGTACACTCTGAAAACTCTTATACAGCAACAAGCTTGGATCAGGACAGAAGAGTTGTGTATTTTTAAACAAAGGTTCAGCTCACATTTTTGTTTTCTCCTTTTTTTTCTTTCCATTCACTTTTTTGTTACTTCATCTACAAAGGCAGGGTTGTTTGCACCTGGCAATAACTCGGAATAAACTGCATATTTGGCCTTCTCTTAATTCGTTTCTTTATCATCAACACTGAATACTTGCACTTAGTGTTACAACAGCAGAATTCATAATGTGTATACGTAATTTATGTGAAATGCACATTTCAGTGAGACACTATACCTGTGTATGTGTTCTGTAGCAAGGAGTGGTTTGTGAGACATGGTTCAATTTAGTTACAGAATGGCAACAATATAATAACAACGTACGAGTGGTTCTCTGTTACACAAATTCATGGGTGCATGTATACCTATTTGCTTTCTGGGGCTTTGTTGGATTCTTACTCATGTGTCTCTAGGACATGCACCACCATACACTTATTTCAGGAGAGTAAGTCTGGGCCCACTTGTCCTGACTTCTAAAAAACTTCAAATGTTGGGCACAAACTTTAGCCGCTCAGCCTCTCCAGCCTGGCCCTGTTGCCTATGATGAAAGGAATACATTGTGATGGAATTTACACCTGGCCAAGGGTGTAAAGTTCATGGCAATGTATTCCTTTCATTTACATTAAGAAGCAGATCCTAGATGACAGTCAGTGACCGCCTGCATAGATATTGGATGAGTGTTGCTGTAGGGTGTCTGTACAGTTCCAATCCATGATTATCAACACCATAAAAATATCTGACCTTATCAGGTAAAAATATAGGGATTATAGGGTAAAATCGGCAAATTTGGAGAAATATAGGGAAAAATAGGGAAACACCCAACATATAGGGAAAAAAAGGAAAAATGGGGCCGCTTTGAGCTCCACAAAGGTTAGGAGAAACCCGGGCACAATAACGTGGTTCAGTTTAAATTGCAGCCTAGGTTGACCACGCAGCTGAGCTTCATAAAAAAGCTTCGCTAAACTCCACTGCTAATCCTGACAATGATGCCACTTTGCCCACACTCATGATACTTCGTAACAGCGAACTAATGAGAAACATCTGCTAAATACAGACTTTCACAATCGTAATTTGTCTCCAGCCTAGTACTGACCTTGTGATCAAAGGGGTCATCTCTGTCAGCTGGTGTCTGCCCACAGTTACAGGACGCTCGCGTTTTTAACTGACTACAATGGGGCATCTCCTCCTGGTCATCACCAGTGCTCTCCCCTGGCACACTATGTAACTAGCAACGAGAGAAAGGTTACGTGCAAAATAACAGCTCTTGTTACATAATAAAAAAAGGCGTAATGCATTATATCATGACTGCCTGGACTCGGTGGTAGACATGAGAATCTTAACAAATACTTTAGTTGATTGTTTAATGCCGTACTCAGTTATTTTTCACATGTAAGGTGACAGTCAGTTCCATGAATAGAGGAAACCAGACAGCCAATGAGTAAACCACCGACCTTTGGCAAGTTACTACTGAACTTTCCCCATGAAGCCGCACATCGGTCCACAATGGAAGCCAGTCAGGATGACTGTTGTCATTCATCCTGGTAACACAAAAACTTACAAAACCTCTCCTTTAACACTGTCATTGTTGTTGAAACTGATCCTTTGCTATCTTTTGTGATCATGCATTCTGTTAACAGTGATTTTATTCAAAATGACCTAGTGCACAGCACCTGTTGTCCTGACTGACCCTACTGCAAAAAGTGAGTCCTTATCAAGCTGATAGGTCGGAGTGACTCACCCTGTTAACAGAGGCATTGCTGGTTAAGGGAACTCTCTGCAATCACTCACCCTGTTAACAGAGGCATTGCTGGTTAAGGGAACTCTCTGCAATCACTCACCCTGTTAACAGAGGCATTGCTGGTTAAGGGAACTCTCTGCAATCACTCACCCTGTTAACAGAGGCATTGCTGGTTAAGGGAACTCTCTGCAATCACTCACCCTGTTAACAGAGGCATTGCTGGTTAAGGGAACTTCCTGCAATCACTCACCCTGTTAACAGAGGCATTGATGGTTAAGGAAACTCCCTGCAATCACTCACCCTGTTAACAGAGGCATTGCTGGTTAAGGGAACTCTCTGCAATCACTCACCCTGTTAATACAGTGGTTGCCGGTCAAGCTGATTGCTTCACACAACTGGTGACCATTCTTCCACCATTTCTCACACGCCTCCTCTAACTGTACCAGGTACTTCTTGAAGCAAGGTCCCCGGGCATGCTGACAAAACACACGTCTCGCCTGAGCCAACTGTAAGCACATCAGTATTGTTATGGTAAAATCAAATTCAGACAAACAATTCACTTGCAAGCTGTCACTGGTTACTTCATAGCAACCCTGGCACATTTCGTCCTTTCTTGCACAAGCTCAAGGCAGAAAAATAAAAAACAAAAATAACAGGCAATATTACACAAAGAATATACATAAAGAAGCAAAACAGCCAAGATCACTACAGTTGATTAAATATTCATTTTCTATAAACTTTGAATTCAGAGCATGCTGAGCTGTTAGAAAGATGAAGTAAGTAGTTATCCATTTATTCCCACATTGCTGTTTTAGAGACAAAAAGTACTAAATAACAGCAGTTTTGAAAAACAACAAAAAAATGATTGGTACTCATACCTTGCTGTGGTGATAAGACTGTGTGTAGTGTGAGGGAAGGCCATCCTGGTAGGTGCTTTCTGCCACAGGTAACACTTTACTACAGCGACTACAACATCAAACAGCTCAGCATTAGTATATCACAGGTTATGGTATATGGCGTTAGCAGCGCCCGGAGTAAAGCAATGACTCAAAAATGACACGCTGGCAATGCAGAAGTTTTCCTTCTCGTGAAACGTGTGTGTCGTATGTGTAGACGGCATAAAGTGATCTCCAGGTTCCATCTGCAGGAACCATCTGAATGGTCACAACCCTCACTTCCACCAGAGCCGCAAAGCACTGGAGGCAGGACAAATCAAAATTCTTTCACTGCATTTGACAGTTTAGCTGCACAGAAGTTTACACAGAACTGATTTCACAAGAACGATGACTGAGCTACATGAAAAAAAAATGCTGCCTCTACATTCTGTCAGTCCAAAACACATTTCATCACTTCTGTAATCATGGTTTTGAGTTTTGGAAATTGTTACTCATTTTATTTGGAAAACATTACATTGTAAAAGCATATTATTCAAATACTACTACTGTACGAGTTTCACTGAATTATGTGAGTTGCCTTTTCATATAGCCAATGGGTTACTCAAAGATTCTGTACATAACCAAATGCCACATTACTTGAAATAATTTTTACAGAAGCAGTGTACCCTTCATCACACATTTCTTTAAAATTACAGACAGGCCTGCATTTACAACAGGGCATAAAAAAGCTTCTAATGTCCAAAGCATGAGTTCCTTTCCATTTGATTGATTTTTTTCTTTTTTTTTTTTTTGCCCTACACCCAGAAGAAAAGCTTACTTACTTTTCAGAGAACCTGACATCGGTCTCTAACGGTGACTTGAGGGTGTTGAAGTATCCCCTAAGGCGGGAGTCCAGGTCCTGACTAAAGACCAGCTGGTATAGGTACGTGGCCATAGCAAACCATACTTCACAGGTGCACAGCTGAGGGAAAGGAAATGAATGAGCCTGCTATGTGAACACACAAACACCTCATCAGCACTCATTCACACAGGTAAAGGAGGAAATGTATTTCCTCAGTACAGCCATATTAGCCAAGTAATCACATGGCCCTTCTACTACACTAAGCCGTGGGAAGGTCCCATTGAACACTAATGACGCAAACTCGACCACCTGCTGTCCAGCTTTCATACAACCAGTTCAGCTCTGCTTCTGCATTGCACTTTTCTCATTAGGTTGGGCGCTTTGCATTCGCTACAATTTCCGACCCCTAAAACCCACTGTTAAGTGATGATAAACTCGAGCTCACTCCACCCAGACGTAGGTAACGCACAAAGACGCCATGTTTGATGACACAAAGCATTATGGGAACAATACTCGCCCCTTCACCATCTCGACCGCAGTAAAATGTATCCCAAGATTTACACACTGTTATAGCAAGTTGTTCATTCTTTGGAGCAATATCTAGACGATGGAGACATTTGATCCTCTTTAATAAACACCTGAAGTATTTCACATTTGTTTCCAACAACGGCTGCAATAGTTGATGTTAAAAAGCTAAGCATAAATTCCTAGGATAAAATTTAACGGACCCTAGATCGGGATGCTCAGCTTCATCAAACATGATGAACCCAGGTTTGTACTGAGAGAGATAGAATTTGCTCAAGTTTTATTATGACTTAACAGTTGGCTTCAGGGGTGGGAAATTGTAACGGATTCAAAGCATCCAACCTAAATGCAACACAAAAGCAGAGCTGAACTGGTCAGGTGAAAGCCGGCACTAGGTGACCAAGTCTGCGTCATTAGTGTTCAATGGGACCTTCCCATTGCACTGTAACATAGTGGAAATAATATGATACTGAATGTAAGTGTTTCAGAGGAAACCAAGCAGATTCCAGTAATTCTGATTTACAAGAATCATGATGAAAATCAGATTCCTATAGTTCTGGTTCACGGGAGCCATGATAAAAATCAGATTCCCGTAGTTGTGGTTCACAGAGGTCATGATAAAAATCAGATTCCCGTAGTTGTGGTTCACAGAGGTCATGACAAAAATCAGATTCCCGTAGTTGTGGTTCACAGAGGTCATGACAAAAATCAGATTCCCGTAGTTGTGGTTCACAGAGGTCATGACAAAAATCAGATTCCCGTAGTTGTGGTTCATGGGAGTCATTATTAAAATTAGATTGCAGTTGAAACTAAGGCCCTGTGGACAACGATGGAAAGCATTCAACATGATGCTGCACTTCCCACAACCCGTAACAGCGATTCTGAGTGTATATTACCTTTATTACCTTTGGCTTATTACAGGAATCATGTTGATGGCAGGATATGCTGACAACATTCAAATTTAGTCTAAAGGGCCAGCCAGTGAATCCATTTAGTTTCTCTAAATTTGGCAATGTAGTTTTGGAGATATAATGTCAGCCACGTAACAGGAGATAAACTAAGTAAACTAAGGATCTAGGTTCTTTAAGCCTATGAGAATCAGTGAAAGTTGGCCAGCAGGTAAAAATGATGAGATTAACAGCCTGTATATTTTTTGATTTCAGTGAACTGCAAAGTACGTCAACCATCACCCACATGTGTCAAAAGGACTTTCAGTGATTTGTTCTCACCTCAAACAATGCAGGAATAGGATGTCTGCCCACATTGTCATCAAAGCCTTTGGTCAGAGCCTGAATAATGTGCTGTTCTAGAAACTCCTTAAATCTTCCTTCGCCCTGCCCACTTCGCACAGAAGTAACAGAAGAGTTGTCTCCCATACCCACATTCTGACTTCCATGGCGATTCATTTGATATCCACGACTACGTGGGGATTCTGAAACACAGAATCAAACAGCAATACATTGCATCTAATGGTAGTGTACCCTCGGTGAGGTACATGTAGTCATAGGTAAGAAACCATTAAAATTTCTTCAAATCACATCTACTCAGCCTACCAAATGATTTAACTCTGATGCCTAATATGTGGAGAAGAAGTAATCTGTCTCCAAGAAGTCATAAAAACAGTCTTGTGTTAACGGTGTTATCTGAATTGAAGTCATACATATTACAAGAATACTGTTCTATTACCTGTCTCATTCCTGACTGGACAATTGTTTTTCATCTGTGAGAGATAAGTTGCGAGTGGATCAGCCAGTTCGTTATTTTTGGTGTGGATGTAAACGAACTCCTGATTGGCTGGCACAGCAAACAAGGAGTTGTTGCTGCAAGACACACAACCACAAGATTTTATACACAACATCTTATGTGTGATTCTAAAAATACATAACCTGGAAATATTGAGCACCGTGAATCATGCATGTCTTTCACACGTTTTATTGTCATGTATACCTGTATGTACTTGGGACTGCTTTGACTTCAAATATTTTAAATCATTATCAAAAATCAAGAGGCAGGAAGGGAACTATTTATTTGATCAGCATTTTACACATCCCATACTAACTAACAGGCAGGAAATTTATAGGTTGGATAAGACTCAAACAAGCATGCGACATCACTCTCCGAGGACCTCTGGTTTCTCAGTAACAATCTGTACTTCACATCAATGGGCTACCAAAGACCCAGCAAACTCAATAATATTTGTTTTTCACTCAACAAGGATTACCACTAGTGTTCAAAAGATTTTGGCTGCTGGTAAAAAGACTTGCAAGCCATAACATCACATACTGTAAACCTCACGGTTAGACAAAAAGCACCTACCTAATATTGGTAATGGTTCTAGACTTTCTAAGTAGACTATAAATCTGGTCTTCTATAGCATGCTGGTGACGCCGCACTGATGAACCCCTCTACAACACAACACATACACATGTAATACATACATGTGTTTGTACCCTCTGAAAAAGTCTAAGGCTGCTACACTCAATACAATTTGCCCACACTTAAATTTAAAAACATACCAATGTTATTCTGGAATGAACCAAATGATGTAACTGCGCTTGCATATTTACATTAAGTCTCTCGAACTGAACCACAGTCACTGTGTCAAGAGAACTGAAGTATGGTTTTGCACACAACAGATTTTCCTGTGATATAATGGGTTTGCATTATAAAATGACTACAGTGCAAGAAAGGACAGAAATACGATGATGTCAACTATAGAAGCTTTTATACTAACTTCCCATAGAATCAAGAGCTGCAGCTTTAAAATATGGGAAGGTGGAAGCTTCTATTGCTTTAGTTGAGTGAAAAAAGACAGTTTTAACACTAGACCCATTTTCAATTCCAAGAACAGTGCTGAACTGTTCTCAGCAAAACTTAACATCAATAGAATACACAAAAATTGTCATTTATTCAATTTCATTTAATAATGAAATTGGTGTTTTATGCCACACACAAGACAATTTCATGAATATATAACAGCAGCCAGCATTATGGAGGGAGGAAACCCATGCACACCGTGAGAAGAAGCCAGCTAGAGCTGGACTTGAACTCACAGCAACCGCATTGGTGAGAGGCTCCTGAGTCTCAAAAATTCTCATGGTTCAAATTTTCCAGTAAAGTATGCAAAAATCATAAAAGAGAACAATGAATACATGGTTACTAATAAATATTTTAACATTTTAAGCACAAAGTTTCCAATGGGAATACATCCACTTTCATTCTGGACAGCTGTAAGCCAGTACCAACACTGTAATAAGTAAAATCCTCTATTTTTTTCAAAACTTGGAGATGTAAACAGCTTTAAGACGAGGTTTATCGCAAGAAATAGACTCAGATTCTGTCAGACTTACTAAGATGTATACTGTGCCTCTCACCTGTCCTTGTGATTTCCCGACCCCCTTGCCTTCTCTGTTGTCTGGGTCAGTCTCCAGTGCACAGTCACTGAACACAAATAGTACCCTTGGGGAGCAAGGGCGCCCGGATGACACCCAGTCTTTGGGCAGGGCAAACTCACCGAGCACCTCTGACATAAAGGGCTGCCATTTGAGCCTGAAATCAGAATATCTGAAACTATATTTTCACTGGGTTACAAAGTAGAAGTTGGCTGAAACTATCCCATGAAATGCATCTGAAGCTAGGTGAGGTATAAATCAAAGCACGCAAACAGCCGTCGGGTTCATGGGTTTCTCAGTTTTCTATCTGATACCGACTTGCATGTTGCTAAGTGAAACATGATGATTTGCCCGCTTTCAGTAGTAGACTACAACTTGTGCTGCACTGCAATATGCTGCAAGCTTGCTGCACATCAACTGGCTTAAGCTGGCAAGTCACCTCGTTCCACTTGGCCACCAGGAATAACTGAATCCTGTAAGTGCAGGGTCAGCAGCCCACAGCCATACTGTATTTATATTCTGCCTGGCCTGTATGTGCCCACAACCCTAGGTTTGCTTCCTACACACCTACATCTACATACCTGATGATGTTGATTGAGTTAAACAGATGTATATAGGAGACATCAAAGGTGGTGCCAGGATGGTTCAGCTGTGGAGATCAAATTATGACCAGGATTACACTATTTGATCTGATGTATTCATGACAAAGTTTTACATTATGTGCATTGTCAATAATCAGAACAATTACAGCTTTAGTACACTTACCCACAAGCTCAAAGAACTGCTCAAAGAAGCCACAAATAGTTGCAATCTTTGGCATGAACACTCACATATATACAAAAGCATGTACAAACTATAACTGTATCTACATCAATGTGGAAACCAGGGAATTCTCCTGTAAATTTCACATCATTTGGAAACGAGCTGGTGTCAAAATGTTTGGTTTCAAGGCTGATTAATGTCATCTTTCCTTGGGTAGTTTTAGCTTTCTATACACACCTTCCGTTCACGCCATTAATAGAAACCTACACAACCTTTAACTTCCAACTGCTATCAGTGTAAACTCTTCTGTCATAAATAAGTCATAAATACCTATGCAAAAGATAACAAGAAAATCCACTCACCACAACCAAATGGGATACAGAAAACAGGAAGAGTAGAGTCTTGGCATGCTGTAGATCTTCTGTCAACAGGTTACTGTGGATATCCTGTGTGTACAAACATTTCATACGGTATTCATTTAATATTTAGTGATTATGAAATGCTTGCAATATAGAAATTCCATAGTGCTACAATTTATAATCAGAATAAAACTTCCAAATTGTTTGGTGACACCATGTGAGAAAGAGCATATACTCCTCTTGTCACAATTCTGACACTTGACAATTTACCAATTATGTGTAGATGGAATTAACTAAAATCATTTCAATGATATGACAGTGGCTAGGCGTTTGTGGAGGGAATCTGGCGGGGCTTTGAGGAAGCCAACTCAATTCACCCCATGTCACAGCCTCATGAGATCACTAGCACCACTAGGTGTAGTGTGTAGCACGTAACATGCGAGGATATCAAAGGTCAAGGGTTCCTCCACCCATAAAACTCTGTGGATTCAGTATAACAATAAACACAATCAAATGAACAAATCAAATCCAAGCTTCATTACAGCTCCAGATTAAAATTCAAATATCTGGAATTGAACTCCCACCCACAGTGGTCCAGAGCTAATGATTTGAAGTTTGTGCACCCAATATCTCGTTACCATGAAAATACCCTTATTATCAGCTATAACCAAGCTTATTACCTACTATCTTGAGAGCTGATACATTCACACTGGCAAAGTCCAGAACCTTTTTATCTTTCATAGTAGTGTTATAAAACCCCATACCATGCACTCGGTCTATTATACATACGTGATACAAGATATGTTTTTCAGCAGCCTCCACAGTAGATTTCCAACCTACACTGACCTGATCCTGTGAGATGTTCTCGCACATCTTGATTAGTCTGGCTGTATCAAAGCTGGACCAGTGATGGAGGTACACAACTCTACTGTCAACATCATAGAAGTACTCCAAGTGCTAGAAAATAAGACATAAGTGACCTCAGCACTGAAGGACCATTTAAAAATGTATTGGAAAATACCTTTACTCATTTTTTAAAAATTTTTTAACTGAATTAAATGCAATAAAATGTTTGAAATGTAAGGTGGGCTTCATGGACCATATTGATAATTTATCAGATGACCATAACGGCTGACCTTAACAAATACAGTTTACCAAGACACCAATATCACTTCCCTCTTAACTCACTCACAATTCACTGCACTCCACTTACTTCGTAAAGGTGACTTAAAAATGTAGGAAAGAGATTTGTGTGTATACATATTTAACTTACCCTGTTGTTATCTTTGCAACTTGGGTATCCCTGAAAACAAGTAATCATTTCAATTTTTATATTCTGTTTAGTATGTATACTGTATGTGCAATGTTACACCATGACAAAAAAAAATACTGCATAGTAATAACAACTGAAGGCAACAGACTTAAACAATGATATAGGACTATTTAATAAACTCTGAACTCAGACCAGGTATTGTCCATAGTAAAATAAATTAACATTTGAGTGCCTCCTCATTATCATATACCCCCATCTGGCCATGTCTTTTCCAGATTGTTATTATGTAAGTTAGAAACTTAACAGCTTTTAGGGTGACATTCTGTCAAAAGTGAATGTATTCAGTGAAGTAACACTGTAGTTTGGGTAATTAATTAGAGAACCAAGAATACTTAATATATTGTATTTCACTTATTAATAAAATTTGGCATTTTTGAAAACATCACACTTTGCTTGATTTTGATTGATTCATCCACATTCTAAGGCAACTTTAGATTAATTTTTGTAAAGGCTGATTAATTTCTTATCAGAAACAATATGTGATGGCATCAACAGTATCATTTTACTGTGTTTATGTGCTTCTAACAGCCAATTTTTACAGACTTAACTTTAGGTGAAATATGGTTGTACCTGGAAGACATCTCTGTCCAGAATATGGTTGATGATGGAAGCCTTAGATTTCTGACAGTTGTGAGCTGACTTGCCCACGATGGACACCACGCAAACCTTCTCATCTTTACCAGGGAAATACCTGGCGACAAGACAAACACCTCATACATAGTACAGTAACTTCAATGCTTCGTTGCTTACAGGTCATGTATAAATGTATGACAAGCTTAAACAGTTGATCCTGTATTAAAGCCCTGCTTAAACATTTGTCAAACATTACTTAAGAGTTGAATCGTGAATGAGCCAAGTTAGTTTTCATTGTCAGTACATATATTTGCTATATTCTAGTTACAATGGCCACTTGTGCATTTTTCCATCAGTAGTGAGGATTTTTCAAAAGTGATGTCAGATGTGACTTGGTGTGTCTATAGCAACAAGCTAGTACATATAGCTTTAGTATCTCTACTAAATCTCCTTCTGATGATATTTTTCACATCATTCACAATCTACATCACTGGCCTGGTTTACTAACTGTCAATCTGACCGCTGAGAGCTGATGGAACCTTAGCTTTGAGGCTGTTTTTCACCCATATTCATACACGTTAGAATGTTAGACGACGGCCATTAGGGTGATGGGGGGAAACCGGGTCTACGCTAGCCAAGTAATCACATGGCCCTTCCACTACGCTACAACGCCATGGGAAGGTCCCATTGAACACTAATAGTGCAAACTCGGCCACCTACTGTCCGGCTTTCACCACACCAGTTCAGCTCTGCTTCTGTGTTGCATTTTTCTCATTAGGTTGGACACTTTGCATCCGTTACATTTTCCAACCCCTAACGCCAACTGTTAAGTCATAATAAAACTTGAGCAAATTCTGTCTCTCTCGGTACAAACCTGGGTTCGCCATGTTTGATGAAGCTAAGCATCCCGCTCTAGGGCTCGTTAAATTTTATCCTAGGAATTTATGCTTAGCTTTTTAACATCAACTATTGCAGTCGTTGTTGGAAACAAATGTGAAATACTTCAGGTGTTTATTAAAGAGTCAAATGTCGCCATCGTCTAGATATTGCTCCAAAGAGTGAACAACTTGCTATAATACAGTGTAAATCTTAGGATACATTTTACTGCGGTTGAGATGGTGAAGGGGTGAGTATTGTTCCCATAATTTTATTTATTTATCTGATTGGTGTTTTACACCCTACTCAAGAATATTTCACTTATATGACGGCAGCCAGCATCATGGTGGGAGGAAACCGGGTAGAGCCTAGGGGAAACCCACGACCATCCGCAGGTTGCTGGCAGATCTTCCCATGTACAGCCGGAGAGGAGGCCAGTATGAGCTGGGCTTGAACTCACAGCGACCACATTGGTGGGAGGCTTCGGTGATCGCGCTGCGTTAGCGCGCTAACCGACAGAGCCACAGAGGTTTAGGTGGAGTAAGCTCGAGCTCATTGTGACTAAACAATTGGCGTTAGGGATCGGAAATTGTAGCAGATGCAAAGCATCTAACCTAATGAGAAAAATGCAACACAGAAGCAGAACTGAACTGGTTGGTTGAAAGCCGGACAGTAGGTGGCCGAGTTTGCACTATTAGTGTTCAATGGGACCTTCCCATGGCGTTGTAGCATAGTGGAAAGGCCATGTGATAACTTCGCTAGGCCTACGCCAGGGGGAAACACAGGACAATGCAGAGGTCGTTGGCAGATCTTCCCACATTCAACCATTCACCCACCATGCATAAGAATGATAAGTAGCCTCGGCAGCCGTTCACAGATCTTAGCCCTCACTACCTATTAGGGGAGTTGTAAAGAATTTGGTGATGACAGTTTTCAATGTTGAGCTGCTGAGATGTTCTTGTTCATTACGAAAAGCAGATCCTTCAACGACATGACGACAGTTTATCAAGTGACAGCACCCAATACTTTACAACTCCCTCTAATGGAATTGGAAATGTTATGTTCGTATCTTTTGTGAGTACATAATAGAGCGGTTTTAAGGATTCTACGACTACAGGGCGGAGTCACAGTATTGTGTTGTTGTTGGCCCTTCCATTTTCGCGAAACGTTGCACTTATTAAGCTTAATTTTAAATTAGCATGTCACAAGTACAGATCCTCAGAGCATATCGGTGTTAAATTATAAAACTCAGTCTATTTAGAACAATAGAGAGTCATAAATGACCCTACTTTGAATCTAATTTCGGTGGGAACACGAATTCGTCTGATGTTGCCGCCATGACAGCATGGCTCCTCTAAAAACACCCTCATTGCCACATGGACCAGCACAACCAAATAAAACGACACGGACTAACAGACTTTCCTCAATAGACAACCAATTATATTGTTATTCCAGTGAATTGAAATTCTAAATTTCATCACCAAAGAGGGATATTTCACAGCAGCTGAACAACAGTTATTCTTTCTATCTAAGCTGTCTTATCTAAGCAGTGAGTAGTTAACATTTTTGATTGGCTTTGAGACCTGCAATGTTGTTTCCAAGGTAAATTAAGATCTCCATTATAAATATATGTTGGCCTAGGTCTACAGAATGATGTTGTTGTTTTTTTGTTTGTTTTAGGGGAGACCTCAGTTGTTAATTTTTACCCCAAATGGAACTTGACAGGTCTGGTTAATTAGGTACTTATATGCAAAATTAATTGCTGAACATTTTGGTTTTGTGCTCTTACACACGCAAAAGTTGTACTGGTTTGCAGTCATGATCATCGCATGTACACAAGTTGTGCTTGCCAACTGAATATGGAAATATGATCGACTGGAAAGCAAGGGGTATACATTTATGTGTTTCAAAAACTTATTCCTTAACAAATTAAATTACAAGAAATGAAGGTTTAAATCAGTCCACATTTAATAATGCAAATAAAATAATATAACGGAATTCACCGAGTTAATTACCACAACAGACCAAGCAAATATAGTTTCTTCTTCTCTATATATTTTTTAAATTTTTGCGCTGTCACATATACATGTACCATAGCTTAAAGCTGAAGTTTTTCTTTAGTTGTTGCTTTGCTCATATATTTCTGACGGTGTTGTATATGGTCCCAAATTTGTATTAAACAGTACAATTATACACAACCCGTTTTAATAAACTCATAAAATTTTGTTGAAAGGCCAAATGGTCGAACTGTATCAAAATGTTTTTTATCAAAATATTATGTCTGATATGGGCGTTTAAAACTTCGACCATGTCAGACTGATGAAATGGAACCTGTCCCTGTCCAGTTCTGTCTCCACAGAACCAGTTTAAACTGGTGTGCCGTTCTAAAAAGCCGTCCAAACACAATCAGTTCACAGAGATCTGCATTTATGAAGAAGTTCACTGTTAAGCGAGATATGTACCTGCAGATTGTTGCAATATTTAGATACTTTAATCGTCATCCTGGTGCTGGGTAAACGTCTGCTCAGTCTATTAGTTTCTTTGTTGAAGATCACCTGTCTTTCACTAGTGTATAGTGTATACGTACCTGTACGTCACAAGTGCATGTAGAAAAGCTCGTCAGTGGCTCGCCAAAGACCAGAGGTTTACGCCGGGAACTCCCGTTTCCTTCACCTATAAAACTTCACCCTCAACGTATAAGCAGAAAATTCTAGAGTATGGCGTCAAAAAGCAATCATGTTACACCTGACATGTTAAGCCAGGGAAAATTATTGTCACACTGACCCTGTACTACACTGAAATTTATCACAGCTTCCCTTTAGTCTGTTTTTAATCTAATTGTTTCTGATCTATAATGTCGCTTTCATCGTTATTTCGGTCATATATCACTGTAGCTACGGAAGCTTATAGCGTGTCAGGACAAAAAAAGGGGGGGGGGTGTCTTTCTTATATCGAATTTTATATTTTTGTCTTCTGTACTTCAGCTTTTCCACCCTCAAAATTTCGACCTTCTGACCTGACGTCTTCGTAAATTAATTAACTATATATAAGAGTTGTAAAGCGGCATATTATTATGGTTATGGAGCCTATGCAAGTTTTGAGTGCATGATATCCCATATAGGGCTACATTAAACGACTACGGTGGCACAGACCTCCGATAGAGCCAAATCTGAACACTGGCCTCATTCATAAGAGGCTACCGTACGTTAATATCCTGGCTTTATAGACGGTTCAGCCAAAGAGGTTTGCAACAATGGCGATAAGTAGTTTCCATGTTCTGATCTCGAAGAATCTCGAAGGGAGACTTGATTCAGACACCATGCAGACGAGATTCAAACAACTGCATGACATGACGCCTGAAAGAGAAACTGATTCGAACACCTGGCCGGACTCTTGGCTGAGAGACTTCATTCAAACACTGCATGGCGAAATTCTTGGCTGAAAACCTTCAAAGGGGGTGGATTCAGTCACCAGGCAAGACCTTTGGCGGGAGGAACGGATTCAAACACCTGGTAGGATTCTATAAGGATTTCATTCAAACACCCTTACAAGACTTGACCGGAGGAAGGGATAAACACCTGAAAGGGGTCTGTAAGGATTTCATTCAACCATCCGACAAGGCTCTTGAAAGGAGGAACGGATTCAAACACCTGGAAGGACTCTATAATAACTGATTTATAATAAAGGACGGGAATCCATTGCGTAAACTGTTCAACCATTGAACACAATTTAGGTATTATCCATCCACAGAAAATGGCCTTATTGGGTTTTTATTTCAACCCATGCATATAATTATTTTCAAGACATGTTCTTTGTTCTCTTTCATGATAATTAAGGGGGGGGGGGTTCAGTTTAGATTTAGTGGTAAAATAAATAAAATGAACTAAAATTAATGCATCAAGGGTAAATGAACCCACATGTTAACGTCTGCATCTAAATCACTGCATGCTGTTTTATACGTGTGACCTTTTATCCACCAATGAATGGCGGTAAAATTCGTTCAATAACCCAGAAACGCACGAGAAATGAGTTATATATATTAACAGTCCAATGATCTGTGCACGGAACACGGGTATATACTGGTTTTGTTTGTCTAACCTAAGCGGAATTTACCGGATAAATTAAGAGTTACCGATACAGAATTATAAAGAAGAATGCATTGGAAGAAAACATAAACAGAAGCGACTGGCTGTATATAGACATAGATAGCTCTCCCGATATTATAGACAGCTCAAGAATTCGTCGAAGACATCATGACGACATCAATGGACGACGGCAGCGATCTCCACTGTGTGTACATCAGTGACGACCAATATGCTGACGGTAAAGCAGCCAAGATCTGGAACCTGTACATTGGTTGTAAACAGCAGAGGACATCCCAGTATAAAGACTGGCTGTGCGGGGTACTCAGAGAATACGGCTGCAATGCGGTCCTAGATGTGGCATGTGGCACGGGGTGAGCGTACATGCGGGATTTTGCTAGTTATGCCAGATTCACAAATTTAATTCAACTGCTAGTGGAATTTTGATTTGTCATGAAAAAGAAAGTTTGTACTTATTTAATCTGAGTATGGGGGGTTCGGGCGCATATTGCAATCCTGTACAGATGTACATTTATTGTCAATTAAAGATTGTTCAGGAATACAGAGTACAGAAGTTAGTGAGTACACTGTATTCTTTTTCTAATTCATATGAGAAAAGGGCACAAATCTTCATAAGAAATGAGAGATAGCAAGAATTCTGCATAGTCAGTTAAATTCATTTTGTAAGAAAACTGTGCTGCAATAATTCGTCATAATTCAGGAATACACAACTTGGTATGGCAAGGCACAAAAATATATTACTTGAACATACTGAAGGCATTTGACAATAAAAGATTGAATTGATGTGTTTAAAGGACTTAAATGAAAATGTTGCGATATGTTTTTATGAAGCATGCACAATATTAAAACTGAACTTTTTAAAATATATTTTAGCCAGTAACTTTTTTCGGTAAGGTATAAATTCCAGTGTGGACTAACAATTATTTAACATTTTTTTTGTTCTTTTTTGGAAATGTAGAGTTGACTCCATCATGTTGTTGGAGGAAGGGTTCAAAGTCACGAGCACAGACGGAAGTGATAAGATGCTCAAATATGCCCTCAGAGAACGCTGGGATAGACGAAAGGAATCGATCTTTGACGGCTGGGGTGAGTTCGATGAAGGTTTATTGAGATATATGTCTCACAGCTAACGATATATGTGGCAATGGATGGGAAAAGTCTTTGTTCGATAATAGAATTTGATTACAGTAAACTCCATGTACAATTTTGTTAAAATAACATGTTTTTGCTATCCCATGACACAAGATGAGATAAACAGTTTCCTTCGGTTAAGCTGGAATATCTGGTCCAATAGGGAATTGCTGGGGCCCGTTTTGCAAGCAGGAGGTTGTAGGTTATGTCATCCTTAATTGCCATGACGATACGTACTGTAGATATACGTCCCCATGGTAGTTATGTTTGGCGAAGCGTGACGCCCTCTGTGTAAAAATGGGTGCCTGAAGCCCAAGAATACATGCGAATAGTGAATTGAGCAACCGAAAGTGTATGCAGCTTGTATACTGTAAGCCTTCTCAGTTCGTCTGTCCCTATGTATAACCCCATGTTTAAAACGCAGTTGTACATGTAGAATATATAGCATGTGTTGTGCATAGGACATAAATGTGTATAATGATCGTAGCGGAACTGCAATAATGTAGTATAACCAAAGTCAATAAGAGAAATGTATTAATAAATTAAACAGATTCAACGAATTGTCGCTCTGTTACACGTTATAGGCCTATCAAATGATTAATCACTATACCAATTAGGTTACTTCGAATATAAATTTCAACACTTTATTTAAGGGTGCTTTTTTTTTTCTTCTTGAAAATTTTCAATGAATCTGACAGTTTTTGAGGGAAAGGTATTTAATAATAAAGAAGCGATCGTACATCATAGCATAATTCGATTTAGCTCTACGAAAAACTTCCAGTCTAATTAAATTGTCTCGTCTGAGTTTCATTCATAAGCATAACTGTAAAGAAAAAGTGTAAGGTTTACACTCGACGTGGCGGTAAAAATGTCGAATTTTAGGTTATCTTCAAGAGATAACCGAATTGTTTAAATCCTGCAGTAAACGATACATACATGGGATTATCGTAAGGACCGGTTTTTACTGGTAAGGTATGCATGAAACACTCCTCATGGAGATTTGGTTTGACCAACAGATAAGAACCAGATCTAACCGCAAATGCGGAATTTTCATTGCTTACGTTTCATTGGATCTATCTATCTATCTGTTTATCTATCTGTATACACTCGCGTTCATTTAAGTTTAAATCTAATCCTATCTTCGCATTGTCTGTAATGACCTTCAGCATTAATCATATAAAAGCTGTTATTGGATATTCCTCTTTATAAATTTATATAAAATGTTGAAATGGCAACAAAGTTAATTTTAAGTAACCGTGAATATATTCTTTTTAGTTTCTTTTATATTTCATCATTGAATGGATTATTGATGAATTAAATATATAGTGATTCTCGTATGACTGCATATATATATATATATATATATATATATATATATATATATATATATATATATATATATATATATATTTATTTACTTTAAACCGGGGGATCTGTAGTCTTTGGCAAGTAAATGACAAACTTTTCCACGTGCGACACACAGTTATCAGCACTTTTGACCTTCACTCTTTTAACATGGATCATTCACATCAGAAGGTGCCAGGGTGTAAGATGGCACCAGCGTTTGCTGGAATATACTTTTTGATGTTATGCGTTGGATGTTTAACTACACATTTCTAATTACCATTATAGAAATTGAAGAGGCTAACTGGCTGAGCCTTGCCGATGATATAGAACATCTGAAACCGGAAGGAGGTTTCGACGCCTTGATCTGTCTGGGAAACTCATTCGCTCATCTGCCGGACGACACCGGAGACCTCCGAAATCAAACAATCGCATTACGGCACTTTCGGTCGATGTTAAAGCCTGGCGGAATTCTCATCATAGATCATCGTAATTACGACGCAATTCTAGACAAAGGGAAAGCGCCTGCTAAAAACATCTACTACAACGTAAGTTTAGATTTAAATAAGTGATGGGCGTTTAACGTTACTTTTATAGTTCTTCAGCCGTATGGTCATAGGTGGCGATTTGCTTTAATTTAGCACAGTTAAGGCTTTCAACTTTCGCCTGACTCTTATGCTGCCTGTAGACTTCGAATGAAGCATTTTTAAACTTTTTGAAATATTGTCAGATATTTCAATATATATATAGTTCTGTTAAATATGACATACCCAATGTTACAATAATGCGTTCTATTGGTCAGTTGGATAAAAACATGATTAATGCTGAAAGGAGGATACTTTTCCGCATTGACATGTACTTCAACCATTATGTTTCGAAACTACATAGCAATAATGACACTTTCACATCCACTTGTAGGCTTCGGTTGAATGATTTTGCTATTTATGTTCAAACCAAACAAGCTTGTATACCCGTGCTCACCTTTACTGGACCAAATGTATATTGAACGATCGCGACTGAAAACAACAAAGCTTGGCTATCTGGCGACACATTATCGACTACACATACATGCTGGCAATCCAAGATAATACTATGGACTTATGGCATATAAAATTACGGACAATTATTTTTTGATATTTCAACAGAGTGACCACATTCTGGGCATCGAGTGCTGTAACGTGTACGTCAACGGCAAGGCGACGTCAGTGACGTTAGATTACACGTTAGATGTGTCCAAAGCCTTTGAGAATCAATCACTGGTGCGAAAACCTATGTTGGATCTGGACAACCAGAAGTACGTTGGGTCTTTTTGTCGGATTTCCTATCTTACATGTATACGCAAACAACTGATGCTGAATATTTCATGGCTACACGTATTTAGTTGATACACTCATTCTTGGATAAAACAGTTTATTTATTTATTAAGTGTTAATGGCAAGCCTTTTCCGCTTAAGTGCTCATATGTTATGCAAGAAGAGATAGTAAGTTTGGCTTGTACACGTGTCGCCTTCGCTTGTTAAATGGTACCATATATGTAATTAATTCATATGCGCTTGAATTTAACTTTTTGATACATTCAGTCTGGAGAATAAATGAATTATTTTATTTACTTGAATTTTTATTTCCTGGATTGACTTTTAAATATTTCCTCGTATGTACGGGAAGGAATGCAGAGAATGCTTATTTGTTCAAACACGATTACAACCGTCACCTTTACTTATAGCTTTATACCCATGTTAATATAAAGGATCGACCCAAATGCCTTCGTCTTGATGAGGACCGTGACATTTGAATACAATTAAGGGTACCTTTTTTTCTCTAATATGGTGAAGAGTCATTTCCTTACGCTGTGTGGTTTCAAAATTAAATTCCACAAATCCGCATTTGAGAGTTCAGATCTACACATACGTAAATGGCTAAACTGAACCTCTCTATATAAATCAAAAGACAAAGCTCTCCTCATGCAGGATGGGTGGGGTGGAAGGGGGGGGGGGAGGCCTGTTTTGCCAAAGTTCAGGACGGAGTGTTTCTAGAAAAACCTGAAGGCTACATATAAAACTTGAATTGCTCAGTGAAGCGAAATAATTTTGGGGGGTTATGTAATAAAAAATATTTGTTGTCTTTTCTATAAACAGAAATAACCATAAGTTCCGCCTGTCTTACTACCCTCATCGTTTGAACGAGTTCTCAACCCTTCTCACCAAGGTCTTCTCAAACGACAGCGTTCATCATATTTACGCCGACTTCAAATCATTAGAGGAGGAGGAAATGCCAGCGTATTACATCCACGTCGTGCAGAAGGCTGTTTGACGCTGACGTCGCTGGCGTCCGGGTGAATTGGTCGATCGTGTGTATAATGGACGTTCGAACAACATTGCATGGTTAGAATAAGCCTGATGTAAATGTTCATTGTTGTTCTATGTTCTCATGATATCTGGTTGTTTTTGCTCTGCTTACTGTGAATTTAAACCATTTCCGAGAAAATCTGTGTTAATTAAGACAGACGCTGTATGTACATATGACAAAGGCTGTGTCAGAGTTGTCTCCGCGTTGTGCGGCTTTGTAGTTGGTACCGACTTGCTGTGTATATATATCAGCACTACATTTTTACTATACTACTGAAGCTATCGCGCTACATCTTGTTGGCAAGACTGTCACTATAAGCGTTTCATAATTCTGCATAGCTATGGCGGTTTATAAAACCTCGGTCCTGTATACGTCTCTGTGTTGGACAGAAGGGGAAATCATTTAATTATAATATTGCGAAGTATATACAGTGTTATGAATCTTGGGACCTGTTCGTGGTCTGAGGAGAAATCGATTTCCATCATGTGTTATGTACTTACACAGGGTATATGCCTATCCTCAACATGTATACCTTCATTTTAATAACTTTAGATACACACATATACATATGGTACGACGCATTAAGAACATGACAAGATGGATACAATTCTCTGGTGGGAAGCATAGTTTTGCCCTGCCATCAGATAATTGCTCTTCTGTAATGTGTAACATTATTGTTGGAAACTTACTTGACCATATACATGTGTGTGTGTGTGTGTGAGTGTGAAGAGAATTTTGGACATTATGGGAGTTTAGGGTGGTAAAAAGTGACATGCTGGGTACGCGAGTTTGAGCGCTTGTTAATAAATTTGCGAGTAAATCTCTAGGCATCGTGTGGCGAATATTTGAGTGCGTTGGTTTTGATCATAAATATGTTGAGCAGCAGTAATTTCATCGCCTCTTAAAATGGACATAACGTCTATAACCGAAGTGTGATTAATTGTGAACCTCGGATGTTTACTTTGTTTTGAACACTGTATATATACTTATATATTCATATAGAGATGTATATGTATATTTGTTGGCTAGTCACGAAAGTTATTATTTTCATGTATGTATAAATAATGATGTAGCATATATATAGGCCTTTGCCTGCACTATTCTTATATATTTGATATGTTCGGTACATGTATAAGTGCACTTCAATGCAAGCTTGTTCGTTTGCAGCATGTGGTATGTTGACATTATATTCATCATGTTGTGAATAAATGACCTCAAAATACCATCCACCTGGCTCTCCACGTTGATCATACCAACATCCATAACTGTTTAATTGCCACGGGCATGCTCCAAAGACATTATACCACAGACTTTCGGTGAATTCGTAATATTCATATCCTCTGATGATTTATTTATTTATTTATTTATTTCTTTGATTGGTCTATCACGCACTACTCAAAAGTATTTCACCTATGTGACGACCGCTAGCATTATGGTGGGAGGAAACCCATGACCATCTGCAGATTATAGGAAGATCTTCCCACGTTCAACAGGAAAGAAAGCCAGCCAGAGCTGAACTTGAACTCACGGCGACCGTAAATATCCGCCATAGCTTGCATATTCACTCTATACCGCATGAACTTCACTTTTATCCGTCTCCATGGGAGATGTTCATGCAAGATTGTGCTCATAAGGAAATTATACAGGCTAAACTAAACATGTTACAATCATAACAGTACATGCAATGACGTATAGAGGGAAGAGCGTCATATGTTAACCCTAGATCTGGGTTTCAATCCCGAATCGAGTCATACCGAACTCTTTATATTACTATATGGCTATATGCCGCTAATTACCTAATTCTGCCTGAGTCATCGTGCTCTGGCGTGATATGTAGGTTGCTATATAGGCCTTACTATTTATGTATTTACATGAACTGAAGTAAACTGACAAGTGGATGTACACGTAGTTTAAAGGTTATGTATCAGTAAGACCATTTGTCAAATGTTACACTGTCGTCGCAGCTCTGGTTTTACTCGCTATAATGTAGACTTTTAAATTGTATTCCTGCTTATACTGGATTCTTCTAGTGGACTATTAAGCATTCCCAAAGCCTGTTCCCTTTGGCTACTACAAGCGGACACCGTCGTGATATGAACGAAATTATGTTCAAAGCGACGTTAAATTCCAAGCAAAGACAGAAAAAAAAGCACTGCATGCAAATGTTGTTTTATAGAAGCCCCGACACCCTGGATGGCTATGCAGAGGTCCCTTCATTTCGTGTATCCTGAGAGGACTTTCCATGTATGTTTCGCGTGTTTGACCCCCTCGACCTCGCCCCCCCCCCCTCCGACTCACGATGCCCATTTAGCGACCATGACAAGATATTTTTGTGGTTATGAAGTGCAATAGGCTAAGAGCCATAGGGACCTTCCTAAAGATAATATATCGGAGAATTCTGGCAAAAAATTCATATCCGTTATAATCAAAACTAATTTTCTCTATTTAGCAAGAATGGCTCTAATAAGAGTTTTATCTTTCAGGACATATCAGACTCACACCTGTAATATTTAGAGTGTTATTTATTTATTTATTTATTTGATTGGTGTTTAACGCCCTACTCAAGAATATTTCACTTATACGACGGCGGCCAGCATTATGGTGGGATTTATAGTGTCACTGAAATGATTCTAAAGTTTAACAAGTTAAAAAGGAATCCACATTATGCATTTTACTGAACGGTAACACATGCATAGAGGAGGCATTAAGTCAGGACGTTAGTCATATATAAGCAAACAATTCTTAAATACACTTAGCTGTTGCATACAATATACCAATCAAATAAATAATGAAATTTCTTATGTATTGCAAAGTATGGAAGCAACTCAACGTCCGTGCACTAATGCATGACAGATTCACAGCGATCTGCAAGGGAGACAATTCTTGTCGCCTCACGTGCATGCTGTTCATGAATTGTGTACCGTACACACAATCAGATGTTGGAATTCATGTCCACTTGCCTGTTTTAGGGCACCTTAAAGATAGCACTTCTATATACGACTATTTATTTAAATACACTGTTAAGAAAAAAATCTGAAATTACACTGATCGACAATCCGCTTGCTCTGTCTAACGTTCAAAGGAGACCACAAACCATAAAATTTGACCGCCCACGTGTAACTGAAAACTTCTGACAGTGTTTCACATTAATGAACTAAACAGATGATACTATATAATGTTAAAGAAACGGAAATTCAAAAGATTCCGAGCATATACCTGTATTTACGTGTAAATGTGCTTGATAAATTGGCCGATCTAGAGACAGTGAAAAAATGTTCTAATGGAAAAAAGGGATTGGCCTAGACATCCTTTACTCACTGTACGACAAATCATTCCAATCTACGCGGAAGACTACTGACCACTGCGGGAGGAGCTATCTTTCAACCATGCATATGAACTCCATGCATGTTATACATAATACATACATGAATCTAAACAATGGAAAGACAATTTGGGTACAGTATCTTAATTAACAATGGCTCCTCGGAGAGGACCCCATATCACCATCGTTTTGCGAACTGTAAATAAAATCCAAATGTCGAATAGGATAGCCACACGTTGCATATTTCATTGATAAAGAATATGTAGCTATTGTTAAAGCCAAGCAATCACGTCATGTGATTACTCGACTACTGTTGTTCATAATATCGACCGAACTATTCTACTATTAAACCTCGATCATGCCATGACTGCTTCTTTCTTCCGAAGAAATACTTTGTGACACCCTAATGTAGGCCTGTGTATGAGTTTCAGGCTTTTCCGTCATTACACTATGAACACTGACCAGGCACAAAAAGAAAAGTTATGTCGATGCACATATGTATAAGGTTCTATTAAGACATAAGCCTATTGGCTACTGGTCTGTTGTCATCTTAGAAAAAATCTAAGAAAACGTTTTTTCTCCCTGGCCATTAAAAATAAGGCTGGTCTTAGAAGGCTGTTGCAGATTCTAAAGACCAGGGTTGGGTGGGATGGTTGGGTGGAAGCGAGGTTTGGAGGGTTAGGCAGGGTATCGAAAAGCTGGCCATGCCACGTAGACAGCTGAAACCAATTCTTCACATACGGGCCTACCGGCAAGAGACAAGTACATGCAAGTCCGCTAGACCTGAAACATGTGTCAAACGTTCAATAGTCATTATAAACGAAAACACATTGTGACCGTTTGAAGTTTTTGGTGATAAGCAGGTAGATCGTATCTCACGGCTGTCCAAAAACCCACGTGGAGTAACGAGGTCAAGGGTCGACCACGCGACCCGGAAGTTAGGTTTGACACTTCGGTCTGAAAGGAAGATGGCGTCGAATGAAAACAAGCGGAGATGTGTGGAGTTGTGCATGTAGTTTCCAAGGATGGCTTGAGAGAATTGTGAAGGTACAGAGACTGAAAAATCAACAACCATGTATCTGATGAAAGCAAAGAAGGATATCGAGCGGTTAGATCAGCGGGAACTTCAAGAAAAGCGGGAGAAATATGTTGAACAGCGCGTGTACAGTTCTTCGGCCGAGACATCAAGAGCAGCCGACACAAACTTGAGCTCTCAAATGAGGGGCTCCGATGGGGGATTCCGTAATAAACAGCTGTTCGAGTTTAAACCCGAGGACTTACCTGATGGTGCCTGTTACCGACCGAAGTCTGTCACACACGGTGACAAAGATGCACAGACAGCTGTCAGAATCTCAGAGGTAGGATAAATTTTTAAAATGACTTAATTATTTAATTCTATGTTTATGGTGTATTCCGATGGAATATAATTATTTCTTCATACTACTCACCTGTATACTGCCTATGTGGATAAATTTTCGAGAACTATATGCCTTTTGAAGTACATGATGAAATGGAAGAGATCTGAATAAAATAGATGTTTTATGGTTTGTAATATCACTTTATACGCGGATTTACTGGAAGAAAATTTCTTCTATCCTTTGTGGGATAAATGTTTCTTGGTAGTGCATGATTATGTTAAATTTGAATAATATGTACTGAAAGCCCATCTATATTATACCTCCTGTACATATGTAGATCATCTTCTCCAAGTCCCTGTTATGATTTTCCACAATCATTTAATTTATTACAATTAAATTTTTTAAAATATTTTATAAACATTTTCATTTTTTTTTTTATATGGAGTATACATCTGTCTCTGGTTTTAACTTTAACTTGAGACATATGTAACAATATGTGTGAAACTAAAGCCATGTACCATACAAGTTTCCTTGGTATGGGTGGTTTTCTATTGTAACTGGATACCTGGCATTTCCTGGCATGAAAACTACCATTGTCCTGTGAACTGTATACTCTGGCTCAAGCAGCCCTTGAAGCTGTGTTTATTTTGAACTTTGTATCTAGGTCACAGTGCCACATTTAGGCCTAGTGTTTGACCTAATGAATCTTTGCCATGTTTCCTGGAGATAATTTTGGTTACAGTACAGCATTAACCATGATGTACATATATCACTTTATAAGATGAAGGGATGAAACTTTAATTAAATTGTGTGATTTTATACAACATAAGCTGGATGCCCCTCAAGAGAAATAAGTGTAAACTTTAAGTGGCCCCCAGCATTGCTTTACAGCTCTTTGAATATCATATGTTCTTGGTTGTTTGTTTACATCATCATAGCCAATATTCTTTGAAAATAATAGGACTGATTTTGGCCACATTGATCCAGACATGGATAGTCACATGCCTACTTACATAAAATTGTTTTATACCATTAATTTAGACTGTGAATTGACAATATATTTCAGTTCAGTTGCCATTCAAGATTTAATGAAGGGCTTGTACATAATATATTCCTTTTTAGCAGTGTAATTATCTTAGCGGAGGATAAATAATTTGTATTAGTGGTTAGCTGTCCAATGGGGCTATAATTACCTGTACATCTTCATGTACTGTGTTAGGGGCATGGCTGTAGAGTACTCATTGCACTATCACAGGTGACTGAGACATGTTCACATATTACATTTATATATATATATATGAACCTCATGGATATACATATAAGATATAACGCAGATAGGCTGTTTGCTAGCTATTTGTACTTGATCTGAGATTGTTTTAGTGTTCCCAATCGAAATGAAAGTGCTATAAACTAACAGTGTACGTGATGACAAGGATATAAATGCATTTGTTTAGGATGAAGGATGTGATTTTCTATTTTAGGGTCTCTGTGGTCATGCCAGATTAATGACATTTTATGAGAAACAAAGCATTTTGTGTATAACTAATTGCACATGTATATTTATTTGTGGCAACACCTGTGAGGTGATTTTGTACACAGATGGTTTCCCATGCCTGCATCCATACATATAAAATTACGTATTGTAACGGTGGATAAGTACATACAAGACACTCAGCAGATGCCAGCTGGAGTTTAGATGCCTGTTAGTGAAGTCCCTTTATTATGTCAAGTAATATGTACATTCATCTACCAATCAATTATTATTCCATTGGGATATTAGTTCAGTTTTTCTGCGTACATGTATTATGTCTTTATAAATTGTATTTATATGAGGTACGATTTTAATTTAAAAAGTCAAATGAGTGGGCAGAAACATGTTCCATAAATTGCATTATAATATAGGAATGTTCCAAGATGTCCTGTATGTAGTAGTATGCAGATCAAGGCTATATTTTATTGGCATTACACAGTCAGTGTTATCAATGTCCATGACAAAATCAATTTGTTTTTGTGTTAAATCGTATCTGAAGTTTAAATTTGTAGGTAAAAAGTTTTAATAATTACATGTATGGCATCATTCTGTGGATATTCAGTTTTAAGTATGGAAAACATGCTCTGTATGTCTTGAGTAATGAAACCACAACTGTAATCATTGAAACTGTTAGGGAAAATGTTCAGTGCATGCAAATTAAAGACCCACAGCTGCATTTCACACCTTGATTTAGAAGAATGATATTTAATTTTTATATCATAGTAAAATTTCTACATCATGATGACACAAAACAGCGTGTTATATTTTTCAAGAAAGCGTGTAGTTTGTAGCAGAACTTTGTGGATGTTGTATCTAGTTGAAATGAACCTTAATCATATTGTCCACAGAGTTTATGTAGATGTAGGAGTATATCGCTGTATGATAGTGCAGACATCATGCTGATCTGCTTGCTGGATATCTGCTTGGTGATCCCTGAACAACATCATATTATACCTGTAGGGCCTTCAACTTTATCATGGGTTATTAAGTATACAGGTTGTACATATGCTATGCACATTCTTCCAGTGTTATCTGGGGTGAGCTGAGCCCTCTAATTGATTATATCATTAGGGATAATTGCCCACATGCCACATTGATGGTATATCTTAGCAGTTATGTCTGTAAACATGTTGAAGCCTACACATACATATAAAATTATGAGGTGTGAGTGTTTTTATTTTCATTATTGTTATTTATTTATTTATTTTTGGTAATCTTATATATAAGGCACAGGTATAATTAATGTTCTTATGTAAAGGCATGGCTATATATATATATATAAGTTGTTCATCTGCTAGTGCCTGTTGTAGCCTACATTGTATGTTGTTAGGTATGAAATTTGATTAGCAGTGAAAGATTGTGTTAGAGTTTGTTTAAAATTGTGCGTTGCTTCTAGTTTGTGGGTCAGTATAGGCCCAGGTCTACTCCAGTTTCCTTCATATTCTTTATATCGAATTATATAAATATTATCCTTTCTAATAAAGATATCAATATTGTATGGAAGAAATGAACCACATGCGGTACAGTTTGTTAAAACAATAGAATCTGTAGTTTGCAAATGAATTTTGTAGAGTAATATGATACTCTTATGAAGTGGTATGTATCTGTTTGAACTCCATCCACATATTAAAATCACCATGCACACCTGTTTTTGTGGGGTACAATTGTAGGGTATTCAGCACACTGTAAGTTACTGTATATATATTTTCCAAATTGTATACCTACATGTATGTGTTGCACTTAACAGGCCATACAGCGAATGTCCTGATGCAGAAATGAAGGAGATGTGAAACATAACTATGTGTAGACGGGTACTTCATTTAGAATATGTGATAAATGGCAATAATGCTGGGTATTAACTGTTAATAATGACGGCTAGGCTAACCATTAGATCCATGAGGGTTAACTGCGTATTGGTTTATTTACTGCAGTGGTGGTCGGTTTAGTTTGCTCAGTGTTTACAGAGGCACTTAAGGTATCAGTATCAAGATAAAGGGTAGAAATTGTAGTCCTTTGTTGTAAGACAAGTGACAAGGTCAGTTTTTTTGTGTGCATAAGTGTTAAACCCTGGTTCTGTAATGACGCCATTGTGTTCAGCTCTAGGTCTGTGTGACAACATTATATTCAGCTCTAGATCTGTGTGACAACATTATATTCAGCTCTAGGTTTGTGGGACAAAATTATATTCAGCTCTAGGTCTGTGTGACAACATTATATTCAGCTCTAGGTCTGTGGGACAAAATTATGTTCAGCTCTAGGTCTGTGTGACAACATTATATTCAGCTCTAGGTCTGTGGGACAAAATTATGTTCAGCTCTAGGTTTGTTGGACATGATTTTGCTCAGCTTTAGGTCGATGGTACATTATGTTCTGGTCTGCATGTATGTATGGACATCATAGGGCAAGGTATGTGAGACAGGTTCATCTGTAGGTCTGTGAAACAAGATTGTGCTCAGCTGTAGGTCTATTTTGTCCAGCTCCATGTCTGTGGAACAGTGTTAGGATAAGCTGTAGGCCTGTGGGACAACATTATGAGCACTGAGCTGTGGATCTGTGGGACAACATTATATTCAGTTCTAGGTGTGTAGAACAACAGTACATGTATCTTCAGTTCAGGACTTTGGGACAGCATGTTGATCTCTACCTCCTGTGGAACAGCTCTAGTTTCTTGGGACCACATCACGTTCAGAACTATAAGACAACAGAATGTTCAGCTGTAGGTCCCAGTATGGGACTTCATGACATCATTAAATCACCTAGGGACTGTAAGACAATGTGCACCTTGCTTCATACATGTCCATGTGGCTCTAGACCTGTTGTATGGCATGGTGTTCAACTCCTGCCATGCCAGACTCCAGGTTTGCATGTGGAACAACTGGAAATGTTAGGACAACACCAGGGACATGTGCTTGCCTTCTGCCTGGATCTGCCTGTCTTTACAGTGTAATATCCCACACATCCCCTCAGATACACATACACACTCACACCCGCCTGAGAGTTGTCACTGGCAGGCACCCAAACTCAGAATGTCCCTCCATGCTTGTATGAGGTCACCTAGGTTGTGTACAAATATACCCGGCCTCAGTGTTTACTTTTTGTGACTTCTAAGATTAGTACCCCTTCAGACCCCCATACATTTGACCTCAGTCTAGATGAACTGTAGTTATATTTGATGATTGAACTGTTTGTGAGTATGGCAATTTAGATGACCATATGAACTCATCAAAGTTCTTGGTTGAAAATGGAAGTAAATAGCTTCTTCTGAATAAATTAGATGATGATGACCTGCATTCAGATGTTAGGTTTGAAGAAAATCAAAGTCATTTACACCACTCTTGCATCTATCCATCGAAAGTTAATTGCACTCCTTTCATTAAGAAGAATATACATATAATACAACAGAGCTAAGGCTTTCTTTAAAATGAAACAGGGATTGGACTGAAAAGTGACATATATTTTCTATGAGATAATGAGGCAGGTTCTCTGGTTCAAGGAGATATGTCACTCATATGTTCAATGTACTGTTTAAATTTGTGCACATTTGTAACATTCCTTCCCTCTTCCCCACCAGAGCCTCTTAATGCCCTATGCTTGTACATGTATTTGTACAAAGTTAGTGTTGTATACAACAAATGATCTCAGACAAATTTTTGGAATGTTTTAAATTTTGAGAAGCTGACATCACTTTGACTGTTTTTTTCTATCCACCTGCTTTATTTATTCCTGATTACAGAGGTTACAAATTCTGGAGTTGTCAGTTTTACCTGTACTTAATACTGCATTATCTGCATCAAATCATGCATCAGTTTTAACTGTGTGGCAGCACATTTTACAGAGAATGTTAAGCTATATGCGTTAGGGCATTTTTCTGTGTCATAAAAACCAGCTACAGTACATTGATACAGGCTGATATGCCTGGTGCATTTTAAATCATGCAGGCAATTATCCTAATTTTCCCCATGTCAACAATACTGCTGATATCAATGCATGTATGCATGTTGAAGAGCATATTGCACATTATATTGGAGTTTCACACACCATATGTTTATCTCTTGTAAAAATTTGACTTACGATAATGGAGTGTTGCGCATGTGAGCACTCCTGTATTTGTGCAGAGTTCAGTGCATATTTACAAGATCTCTGATACTGCTACATTATCCAGATGATAAAAATGAAATGCCAATAAATTTCTGTTTGCCCTAATTGAGTATGTTTGCCCATGATGGCATGTGGAATGGCTCAGCCTAACTCACAATAATGCCCCTTGGTTTAAAATCTCCAATCCTCTTGAGTGTGTACTACCTTATGTGCGTTAATACAACATGGTGTGGTTAACATGCTCAGTTTTAGCCTCATCCCTGCAAGCCAACACACTCAATTATAAGTGCATCGATTTCTGAATGATCGTGGCTCGCAGAGACTTTCAGGCATGTAAATGTCTAATTTAACAATGCTTGTCAGGATTTTATACCTTTCATGTCAGGATAAGAAATTTATGTGGAACAATTAGAGCAGAAAAGATGTAACTAGCTTACACATGTACATATATTCACGCATATTACTGTCTCTCTTTTTGTTTATATGTGAACTGAATACAGAGTTTGAAGGTTACATGTACGTGTTCAGAGATCGATCCATCCATAAGTCTGCTTCCCATTGTATTTAGTGAAATATTTTTGAGTACATAGTTAAACCCCATTTTCCTCTTGCACACTTGCCCTGTATTAAAGCGATATTTTTGCCCATGTTATGAACAAGATATTACATCAGATATTTGACACATACACCAAGCCACTAACAGTGCCCGTGCTATGTTAGAGCATGATGAAGATAATGACAGGTAACAAATATTCCAAACCCATTCCATTTAGCTAATGTTTTGAAGATTTTCTATGTTTTACATATGAAATTTGTTGGGAACCATTTAGTTCGTACGTGAAAAGGTGGGATTTGATGCCTGCAGACAATGTCTTTGTCAGTCTGCTTATTTGCAGGCTTGTAGTCCATAGGTTTTACTGCATCATGTGTTCAGTGTAATGTTGTACATAATGAGTATACATCTTAGATTGCTGTGGTGGACTTTATACCTGTGTATCATCAGCATCATTATAAAATGTTGTGGTTATCCATGTGGTTTGCGTATCATACATTTACATATACCAGAGTGCTGCTGGTTAATAAGATTATCGAAAAACGTGTCGCTTACATTGTATCAGATGTATGACCTGTTGTGTCTTCAGTCTGACAAGTAGGAAATATATCACAAATACACATGTATATTTATTAAGGTGCAGTGTACATACTGAAGTACATTTGTGTTTGTCAGTGTACATATTTTACTAATTACAAAGTGTGACATAAATTATTATTTTTTTTTTGCGTGTGTGTCAAATGCAGTTGTCATCTTAAACTTTAGTGTATTGGTGTGTTTATTATACAGTGGTAGGATTACATGTAGATCTGTTAGTGCATTGTAGTATATGTACAGGTGGTCTTCTACATATTCATGTTCCTCAAGACTGATGCATTTTTCAGGTTTTGTGTTCGTGACAGAAATTAGTATTCTGTTGAGTCATAAGAGAATAAGGACCCCTTTCTTCCTCTGGCCCCAGGGCTTTATCTGTAGTTAAAATATCTGTTAACTGTCTTACTTAGATGTATGTATGTATATATATATATATATAACTACCTGACTGTGTACATGGCTATATATATGTTCTTTGTGGCTTAAATACCTTACTTTTTGGTAATCATACACTTCACTAGCTTTAGCTAGAAAGTCATTCTCCCAAATATACATGTATATATATATATATAAGTATATGTTTTGGTGTATATATTTATACCGAGTCTATGATATGAAGAGTTACATATACATACATGATTACTGGGGATGTGTGGGTGGGTGGTATCTCTCTGGTTCTCCTTACTTGTGCAAATGTGAAACTTATGCGTTATCTGTTATCATTAAAATAAGCACAAAGCAACAACAGCATGGATGTCTCGTTATGTGAATGGTCCATGTTAAAAGATACGAAGTCAAAAAATTGACCAAACGACCAAGAGATATACTGGCACTGTATAACTTATGACTTTTTGCATCTAAAAATGACAAGAAGATGTGCCAAAAAATTACGAACATAAAGTTGAATATACATATTCTGGATTACTGTATTTATTTGCATGATTATTTGCACAGGCACCTGTGCATGTAGGCCTAAATATGTTGACCAGGAAGAGGCCCTCTTTTTATATTAGACGTTTATTTTCTTACCTCAAATGAATGGCTGATTTCATAATTTTAAACATATTTGACATGAGACGTGATTATGATACATGTGAATACATATGCAATGTATTTTCAAACTACATGTATATACACCTTATTTCTTATGTGCACCAGGAGTAGTGTGATCACCCTGGCAGCCAGTATGGTATATGACCATGTTCATTGCTAACTCTAATTGATTGACTTGAGATTACCAGGTGTCAGTTCTTCCGTCTGTGTGTGCATCTGTGGATGTTGAGCGCACATGTTGACCAGGTCAGGGGGCACACTGTACATTGCCTTCCACCATTCTCTGAATATTCTGCCTTTGTCATGTTTTTAGCATTAATATTCAGTTAAAATGTGTGCCAATGAAAGCAGTAGATACTCATACAAGTATAGGATCTGTTGAAAGTGTACCTGAAAAGGATCGTGTAGAAAAATGCTGGAAAATCATGTCTTCGAAAGTTTGTAGTTTATGTTCCAAACCTTTTTATTTATATATACATGTACATGTAACATCCTGTTTGGTACATGTGCACGCGGTCTCCTGCTCTTTTACATCTGGTCACACTTGCAGGATGCCCTCCTAATGTTACGAGCACGTAACTACTATAGTAGCCAGCACTGTGGGCATTATGTTGCCATGGCAGTTACTTGCTCATGAAGTTCAGAGAGCTTCCTGTAAGACGGCCCTGCACAGTATCATATAAATGTAAAATTCTTAAGGCACAATCCAAAATCACAATAAATCACTTCAGTATCATGTGACTGGGTGGGGTGTCATGTCTGGTGTCTTCACCATAATGTTCCAGTGGCAGCAGCATGTTTCCGGCATGGGCTTGTGCTACCACAAGAAGCCATAGTATATACATGTACCTGCTAAAGACTTGCTGTTGTTATGTAACTGAAAAATTGTTGAATACAATGCAAAACCCAAGCATGATAATACGTACTTACATTCAAATGTACATGTTCATGTACCATACCTGGTCATGTAATTGCACCTTACCCATACAGATACCTGTAGTGTACAGATCTGTGCTTTGGATGATAAATGTTAGCCTGTTAAGAATTCAAGTGATTCCAAAGCCTCAGAGATATTGGCTCAGCTGGCATGTGTATTATGGCTTCTGTTACCTGTCTGCTAGAAACTGCTGGTTGAAGTTATTTATTATCCACAGAGTCAGTTCAAAGTGAATATTAGACCTTTCATATTAGGCTTATAATACACATGTACATGTAGTTAGATGTTGAAGCTGTAACCTTAAAAATGGTAGGGGAAAACTTTTCTCGGAAAGCATTCGTGGCTTGCTGAGTTCTTGCTGATAAAGAAGATGTCATATATTTTGTTAACAGAACATTTTTGTTTCATATGACATGCAAGTATCAAAATCAAGAACTTTTTGAAATCTGTACGTAGATGACAATTTATAATATTTTAAAGGAAAAGTATTCCCTGCATGTAAATGTACCTTGTAATAAGATGGGATTAATTCTACCATCAGTGTATCAGTGTATGCCGCCCTCACACAGTGTGTAAATGTTCTATTTGATCCACCAGCTACTTAGCACTTGACCAACTGTGACCACTGACAAGACACTCATTGGCCATATATAGGTTGCAGATAAGCTGCTTTTAATAACAACATGTCTTAGTCATGTCCAGCAAATCCCCCTGAGAAACTGACCATATTCCAGTCCAGCCCCAGTCTGGTATTTTTGTCTGCCTTTGATGTTCCACCCAAGTTGATAAGCATGAAGTGTACCTGGTGCGCAGTGGGAAGTGAACTCCTCATTTTGCTGACTCACACATTTCCCAAGATATTGCACACATAATACTGGTCTATTGTCTTATGTAAATGTCAGGGAGATTTGTTTACAAATAAAACAACATAACATTTGGAAGACCATTGAGTCTGATAATTGACAGAAAAAGCAAAAATAATCTGTGTTAAAGACTGGAATTTGTTATACATGTTAAGAGTATGAGAATGACCCCAAATTTTACCGCAAAGGTGCATTTTACGAGGCAAGTGAATGTCATAAAATGTTATTTTAGTGCCAGAACTTACATTTTGTCAGTAGAATACCATCCTGCCTTTTAAACAAGCGTCAAAACACCATTCCAAGGTCAGTAGGACTCTAAGAATGAGGCAAATTGCACACCTTGTCATGAACAAATGTTTATTAAGGTGCTGATTTACCATGTAGAAAATAAAAGACATAAGCATGCATTATTTCATCTGTTATTTAATGCACCTTTATTTCATCCAGTCTTTTAGCATGATATTTATTTATTTATTTTTTTGATTATTGTATTAAGCCATACTCAAGAACATTTCACTTATACGACTGTGGCCAGCATTTTGGTAGGAGGAATCCGGCAGAGACCAGGGGAGTCCCACGAAGACCCGCAGGTTGCTGGCAGACTTCGTGATATTTATGTTTAGTTGTATCTTCATGTTATGAAACTTGAGGGTTATAAAGTGTTTTAGTCTTAAGTGTGCATTAGCCTTGGAGACAGTCTGGATCTCTTGTACATTAGTAGCCATTACTCAATGTTCACACAAATTTTGATCAAACACTTTAGTGTTCATGTACATGTATTGTATTGCTTAGCAAAAGAACAATGCCCAGTTATTATTATATATTGTTGCATGTATTGGCTAACTTAATGCTTTTTAAATAGAAATAATACTTATATACAGTATCTGTTAAAAAGTTGGTGTAGAGAGTTGACTTTATTCATGCTAAGTAGTACATGTACATGAAGGCAGACAAAGGTGCATATGGCTTGAAATCCCTTGAGTCTACTAGATGGGTGTGTATATCAAGGTGGCATAGGGTCTGGGAAATGCCTCTAACTGTAAAACAACACATGCATATCTTGGAACACGTGGCACTGTACCATTGGAGTTTCCCACAGGGACCATGACTGTAGTTTCTCCTAGTCCATGCCACTGTACTGGAATGTGAAAGATGCTGATAGAAAGATCCCTGAGCAGCTCCCTGAAGTGGTAAAGTTTTCACCATTATAGTAGGCATTCCATGGTCTCTTTTTACACGTAGGTCTGCCTCAGACTCCCAGTCTCAGAACAGGAATAAAATTGCTCTCTCAGCAAAGTACAGGTACCTGTTGCTATGTACTGTCAGTACCCCACCCAGGAAGAATTTCTCCAATGCAAAGTAAATTCTTGAGGACTGGCACAAGTATATATATATATATACATTTGTAACTAATGGACAAGGTCATTCGAAGAGCAATCAGTCAATTAGCTCTCATGCCCTGTCTCCTGTAACGTAGTAATATAGTCAATATATACATCCGAATTACCAACAGGGCAGACATTTTTCAGCATTAAGGTCAGTACGTCTAGTAAAATTACAGCAGCATGTTTAGATGCCTTGATAGGCATGGTACATATTACATAACAAAAATTTATTTATTTATTTATTTGAATGCGTGTTTTACGCCGTACTCAAGAATATTTCACTTATACAACGGCGGCCAGCATTATGGTGGGAGGAAACCGGGCATAGCCCGGGGGAATCCCACGACCGTCTTCCCATGTACGACCAGAGAGGAAGCCAGCATGGACTTGAACTCACAGCCACTGCATTGGTGGGAGGCTTCGGGTCATTGCGCTGCGCTTGAGGGCTAACCGACTGAGCCACGGAGGCCTCACATAACCATAAGATGCTGCCATGATGACTGATGTCTTGATGTTCAGTAGTACACGAAGATGTGTATAAGTAAATAATTATGCACCCGAAGATCTGATTTGCTGTAGAAGAAGTGAAATATTCTTGAGTTGGGTGTAAAACCCCAATAAATAAATAAGAAAGAATGGAAACTACACTTACAGATATGTAACGGTGGGTGTCCAACTTCAACTTTGTAACAAATATGAATGAGCAGAAAGATGTACTCAAATACCATATTAATCATGATACATACATGTATTCTTTTAAAATCATCTCACATATTTCTCTTAGCCTGTCTTTCTTTGGTCATACTTGTTAGTTGTAGATATCCTATAGCCAGTCACATTTGGTGGTTATGGCTGTGATGTACAGTGTAGATTTATTTATTTATTTGATTGGTGTTTTACACCGTACTCAAGAATATTTCACTTACATGACAGCAGCCAGCATTATTGTGGGAGAAAACCGGGCAGAGCCCGGGGGAAACCCACAACCAGCTACACTTTCCCCTCTGTACAGTGCAGATACATACACATACAGTATTCTAGACATACACTTGTAAATGTACACATACATATGCCTTATATATGTTTTTTTTTTATGTATGTTTGTGTTGGCCTGTTCATTTCATGTCCTCTTGCTTGTTAGGATATTCACTGCCCTAGTTAAGCGATAGAGACAGTGAGGTTGCAAGGTCAGGCATTTAGAAGGTTAACGAGCCCTAACTCACATCAGCTCGACAGGTGAAAGCCACTTTGTTTCATGTTCTGCATGACCTGTGATGTTCCACATCTTCCCTTGTTCTCAGACACACACATGTAGATATACTTGAGGCTGTCTCAGCCCAGACACATGTAGCAAAGTGCCTGCAGTGAACTTCTTTGTCGCCACTCAGTCTCGGCTAAATTTGGGAGGCAACTTGTGCATGCTGAGAACTCCCGAAACACTTTGCCATTATGTAGTTACTTGCTTATACCAAGGGCAAAGCTGTTCATTTCTTTCCACATCTTGTATATTAGCATTCTGACTTAAGTCCTTGGAAATGTATATGTCTACATGTAAATGTCCACCTTGCTCTGAATTTGCTTGCTCTACTGATACACTGAGTTGATGCTAGATCTGTTTGTCATATTGCAAAAAGCATTCACACTTGAAATGAACAGAAAACTTGAATGTGTAGCTTTTTTGATATTTTCGTAAAGTTTTGTTTGTGCTCTTCTTGGGATGTAAAAAGACAAAAGGAATCTGTAAAGTATCAAATCGAAATCAAATAGGTGGAAGGAGATTGTGAATAGCCAATGAAAAGAGGCAAGTATGATTGTGGATCAACAAGATTTTAGTGATTTCTGTATATACTTTTCTGCGTTACAGTGAAAGTAAAATTTCCTACAAAGTTTTTGCCTCGGTTCTGGAAGGTTAAATTATCATTATCAACCAACGTTGGGAATTTGTTGTAGTGTTACCTGCAGACCAGAAACATGAAAGGTTGTGGTTGCTGGTCAGTTTGGAAGGTTATCATTTAGTGTTGTCATTCAGTTGAAGTGCTACAGTTAACGTCTCCCTTCACTTTGTCCTATATGGTCAAGTTCTGGTCGTTAAGCAGTGTTAATTTCATGGAGGATTATAAGGAGTGCATGTATAATTGACTCTGTGGCTCAGCAAGTCTCAGCTGGAGCTCTCAGACACTGCCATTGACTGACCGAGCATGACCAGTGCATTAGTGGTCAGGATGTTAATCACAGGGATCAGGTTAAATCAGAACCAGGATCTCGGATGTCAGACAGTAATCTGCCAGTGAAATCAGTGCAGAATAAAAGTGTGACCACATTACCCTCGGGGTGGAGTTCACTTGACACATGTAGGGGCTGAGGTCACATTGTAGGTTTAGGTCAGTTACCAAAAGAAATAAAAACAGCAGTGTTTGTTGCATGCTTGATTTTAATTGCTAGGTTGCACAGGGAATGTGGGAGGGGGGTGAGCTTGGAAGAAAGCATCATTAACTCTGAATTTCTGTGCCAGTAAAACTGGTCATCGTGAAATAATAGTAAAATATCAAAAATACTTGAAGGAATCAGACATCAATGAAACGAACACAGGTATATATAAATCTAGAGTACATGTATGTCGTTGTTTTGGGGAACAGTTGGATTGTGAACTCTCTTGTTTGATTATTGATACATCAGTGCCTCGGTCATTGGGGTCTGTTGGTTTTGTTTAGTAATATTCTATTCTAAAGCCTGCATGAAATATTTAAGCCCTCAAAGTAGCATATAATTAATTTAAAACCCTGGATGACTTTAGAGTCTTAAGCTAGACTGTAAAATCTCAGCCTAGCCTTGCCATTATCCATTCAAGCTACCGTTGCAACTGTGAAAGATCCTGTCAGTGTGACTGGCATATTGCATGGAAATGTGCCTGTGCAGAATTATATGTCATATATATTTATCAAGTCAGTGGCCGTGTATGTGAGCATGTATTTGATTAAGGGTTCGTTTTATTGCACAGCTTGATTCCGAAATTCGAGTGTGTACATGACATACTACTACCATACTGTATCAGTCATAACACTGGTCAGTGGGTCATTCGAATGTGTCCATAAAATGTCTTCCCTGAATCGATATGTTCGATTGACCATTGACCTGATCATTGTCCTGGCTGATCTATCGGTGGCTAATCCAGCAAGATGTCCAGTTGCCATTGTGCCAGATTCTGGGTCAGCCTTGTTGGGAAGCCAGAATTAGGCACCGACCAGCAGTCTGTATCAGTATGTTCTGGTTGCATGGATATTTCTGTCTGCTGTTCAATAAAGGAATGTGAACATTATATTGTCCATGACTGCTCTTGGTGTGGGTTATTTTCCATGAAGATTTGAAATAAGCTGCCGTAATTGGTAGGCTTAAATGTTAAGTCCAACACTAATGAGCGACACAATCCCACACGTACATTACTAATACACCTGATGTGCATACACGTACATACATGTTAGGGAGATTCCTGACAGTTTGTCTGTGATGGCTAATTTTACACGGAGACATCACTCCATATACCAGACGATCATGCAGGCCTTATATATAGGCCCTTAATTGAGAATATTATAGGGACTACTGGGCAAGATGGAATACATGTATGAATATCTGAAAATCAGTTACATGTAATCTGTTTACTCTTCCAGTGGATTGTGTGATGTGCTACTGAACACTTAAATACACAGTGGATATACATGTCTGTAAAATATTTCTTGTTATGTGTGAGCCATGGGCATGATTGGCATTTTATTATGACAGTTTTGTAAATATTTTGGCTCCCTAGGAATCCTCTCATTGCAGATGTGTTGAAATGTTCAGAGAAGCAAGAAGCAACTTTTACACCTACATACAGTCATTTGTGGGTGCGTGTTAAATCCTATTCACCCAGTCAACACATCAATCAATCGGTTCCATGGCTACCATGTTGTGATACACAGGCTGATAGGTGCTGGGTTTTTGGGAGACGGGACTGCCAAATCACAGGTTACTGTATTGATCAGGTGTGCCTTAAATACATGATATGTATGTGTGTACATGTATGCCCTACGCTGTGGCGATTCTGGCTACACCATGTGTATGGTCTGAGCTATACTTCAGGTCAAATTGATGAATGATCTTGCGGAGTTACACCATGTTCCAGCAGAGAGCTCAATCACGCAACACGGTTGTATCTATTTTTGGAGATGTTTCTGTTTTGTAACATGTCTTCGAGCTCGGGTGATAATGGACTGGTAATAAATTATGGGCAACAACTGTTGCATGTGTGCATGTAAACATGCAGCCACATAGCCTTTATACGAGCAAGATATGTGGTCATGTCCTTGATAAGTATTTCAGATTATCAGAACATACGTGTAGGTGCTTTCTTTACTTAAATGTTGCAAAAAGTTTACCTGGTCTAATCCTGTATGGTTGTGATTTTATATGAAATAAATGATATGCGTAAGTTTACCATACTTTTCCAGGACTAAATCTGTGCACATGTAGACTGATTAAATATATTAAGTTTCTGTGAAGTCCTCTTGGTCGCTAAGCCAGGTACCAACAGTTAAGCCGTCAATTCGACACATCTGATAGGTGCTTGACATGGTATGAGATCCTGTGGTGGAATCCATCTCTGGCGGGTTTGGCTGCAGCTCTGTGGTGTCAGGATTGAGGTTTGTTGGGCAATAAACTGACAAAGAGCAGAGGTTTCTGCCAGAGTTGCTTCATCATGTAGTTAACCTAACCAGAAATAAGTTACAGGTAGATAAATAAATAAATTTGCATGGCTATCCTCTGGTCAGTGTACATGTAGTGTAGGAAAATTTTACTTTCAACATATTGGTGGACAGGTTTTAATGTTCAGTGAGTCCATGAAACCGGACAAAATACAAATGTTAGGCATGTTAGCCAGTTTTCCTGTAATCTTACGTACTGCATGATCACTGTTTGAGACAAGAGTTTAGTTGGTACATCTATGTTTTCAGTAGAATGAATAATATGAAGGCACCATGTATGGCAGTACATGTGTAGGAGAGGTGATGGTTCAGGACGGTCAAAATCTCATTGCTAATGTGAGGTAAATGTACGAACAAGTATGATTTGATGTGAATGCAAAAAATTAGATGGACAGGTAGTATAAGCCAAGCCTGATCAGACAAACGGGCCAGGCTTTTGTGTGGTGACACTCAGTATTCTGATTGAGAGTTAAATTGTTGTTATCCATGTGGACAAACAGGTTCATTGTTACACTCTTCATTCATGTTGACAAAATGCCACAAAAAAGTTGTAGGAGTTATCAACACAGGTGTTTGTTTGGTGAACAAAGAACAACAAAGATCATCAGAAAGTCATTCATAAAATTTATGCCCGTGTCTATAAACCCTTAAGTGGTTTTATATTTGTATTGTTTTGTTGAGAAAGATGTATTGTCTGTGTGTGTGGTTTATGTATATGTGTTGTCCTTGTAGTCCCTAATGGACAAATGTCTTTGCGGCTAACACTGCTAGAATTGCGGATGAAACTGTTCAGAATTTAATTGAAATGAAACCTTTATGTCCTATGACTTCAAACCTGCAGATACACTGCATGTACATGTATGAGATATTGTTTGTGGTGATGGGGAGTATTACACTCACAGGTTTTATTCCTGCATCACTGATGAAATCAGGTTCACAAACGTGTTTATTTACAAGTGTTTACAAATGCCTTGAATGTGTGCATGCATACCAACATTTCTCACAAAGAGCTGGGACAAATATAATTAACAGATGTTGTATTTGTCCAGGAAAGAGCAACGTAGGTTTAATAGTTACACTTGGGAATAAAGTTGTGCGAGATATAAAGACATTGTCCTATAATTCTGATAAAACTCGATTTCAGTGATCTGCCCTTCACTGACACTTTAGTATACATGAACAGGTTGGAAGAAATACAGGTAGGCCTACATGTTATGCCAACCTGTAGTTCCTGCACCCAGTACTAATTAATGGCCACACAGTTTAGTCTTGTAAGTACAGATACACTGCTGTCATGTACAGGTACGTACTTATATACTATAAATTTTTTATGTACACTGTAGCCTGATACAGGTACTGGTAACTACAAAACAACACCAGATATTTTGGGAGGTGGAATGTGACAGAGGAGGCCTTGTTGTGCTAGTGATCTGTGAACGTGGGAATTTGAAATTTTCCCATACAAAACATACACCTGTTGGAGGGGGGACATACTTTAACGTTAACTGACAGACTTGCTTCCCTGTGTGTATGCATGTACCATATTTTCTTCAAATATCTGTATGCATACTAGGATATGTTTTTTTTACAAAATATTTTCCATCATATTCTCGGTGATACATTATATGCTTTGTAAATGCTTGTGCCTTTGTTTTAACTTACATGTAGAATGTGCATGATTCACAGTTCCTACCTTCTTTAAAACTCCAATGCACTTTTTAAATCCCAAGCTTAACATGTTTGTCTCTGATTTCTCTATGCTCCTTTCCACTTTTAACATGTATTGTAGTCAACACAGGCATATTCTATTTGTATAAACCATTACATACAAAGCCCTCTCCAAGTTGTTATCATTTACTTGTTGTATTACCTGTCACATAGAAATATTTTAGGAATAGTAAAAGATTATCATAAATGTTTTTCTTTTCCATAGATTGAAAGCATAGAAAACTGGTGAATTGGTGAACCCTCATAGTATTACAGACTATAGAATTGTCATAGTTTGAATTGTCATAGTTGGAGAAGGCCCCCTTGTTTATTGTACATACGCAGTTGCAACATGTATAATAATCATGTTATATATTGTTCCCCTTGTTGTGGTCTGTGAACAAGTATTAAATGTTCAAAGCTTCATCTAGAACACATTAGCTGAACTGTGTCAAATTGTAAGATGCTCTTAGCGATTAAATAGATCATGGTGTGATAAATTCCAGAAATTGTTGTGTTATCAGGGATCGATGTTACATGTACTGAGATTATTATCATTTCAGAATTATGAGACCATGAAAAACATCAGAATCTTCACCAACTTTTTTGTTAGAGCAGTTAATATTCCGTCTTCTTATACCTTAAGGCCCATGTCATTGACTCATATTTTTGACACCTGGCGGTTTAGAGATGGTTAATTGTTAATCGTGGATCGTCTGATTTAACAATTAAGATTGTTAGCTTGATTTTGTCTCATTAAGGTCATGCACAGGTGATCAAAGGCTTCACCTGTCTGTGCACACTTGCCTACAGGTTGATAAGCTAACTCACATGTCTTCAAGGGTTGAAAAGGTGTGCTAATATTTTAATTCCTAATTGTTTTGGTAAGATGGATGAAATTCAAATGAAACAATTCTCTCAGAGATAAAGATTGAATGAAAAAATGATCTGACATGCCAGTTCATAGTTGCAGGGCAGCAAGTATGAAATGAGAGATGGCTAGAAAGATATTCCAAGTATCCTGACTTGAAATATGATTTGTAGTTTATTAACTTTTAATTAGTAAACCATGTAATGACAGTTCGTGATTTTGATGACTGGAGATAAAGAGCAGCTGTTTTGATGATAAAGCCTTCACCTTAAATGCAGATGCACTTTAGTGTCTGTTAGACAAAAATTTCTTATCTGTCACTAATTTTTGATCATTTCTGTTTGTATTGTAAGTATGCAACTTTATTTCAATATGGAAGTAGATTCTTGTGGTTTTAGTTAATAAAAATATCAACTCTAATGTTTGTTTGGGGGTGGGTGATCTTTCCCAGAAATATAAACTATGTTTACAGGCAGGTTTGGGCAAGACAGAGTGTCAGTGGGGGCTCTCACAAACTGATGTGGATAAAAAGCATGGTTAAGTTTGTCTGATCAATGGTGCCATGGTCTTTTAGTCAGGTGACTTTGCAACAGCACCTCATAACCCCACACCCCTTTCACATACTGCATCTTATTTGGCTTAAACCTGCATGAACCTGCAAGACTCCTGAAATGTCAAAATGGCTTATAGTCTTGATAGTTTTCACAAAATAATGAATGTGTAAATATTGAGTGTCATTCATTGTATGTCAAAGGTAGAGAAATAAAATGAAGTACTATGTTTTCATTTTACACGACCTTGTTTGGCATTGCTTGGCATGACAGTTTTTCTCCTCTTTCATTTGCATTAAGCTGTAGTCTTTGAAAAGCCCACTAGATTTAAAAGTCAAGTTTATCAAGTCTTTTGCAGACAGTCATGTAGTATTGAACCATAGCTCAACCGTCAAGCGCAAGCATTGACAAGTCATTGATAAGGTTTTTTGATTTTGGTAGCTGTTTAATACCCCACCATTTACCAATGTCGTGTGGAAGGGTAACTCATAGATGCAGTTTTAAATGAGATTAGCCAGTACATTGATGCTTGCACTTTCATTTGGGGTGGGTGGGCTGACATGTTACTGTATGTCTTCAAGCTTGAAATTAAGAAGTTTTCTTAAATCATTTCTGGGATTTTAAATTCTTACACCTATGCTATAGGCTAGAAAGTGTTAAAATTTGAATGACATGATTAAATACATCATGAACAGGTGATCTGTAGGTGATGAAAGCCTTCTGAATTTTATATCAATCATTTGAGTTGCTGATTTAGAGATGGTTAAGCTAAGAAGACAGTGAATGAAAGGGAGAAACTTTGCGATCATATTATATATGTGTAAGATTACAGGTTTGTTTTAATGAAGCGGGTATAAAGCCTGCACACCTGGCTGCATTGTCTGTACCCTTGAGGCACACTTTGAAGTTTGCACCCAGACCGACCTATTGCCCTACCTGTGGTTACTGCAGACAACGCATGCAGAAATTGCTAGCTAGTTACCTGTTCAGATAAATATTGTATCACCGCAGTAATTGCTGGTTGGGATAATCATACGTCACTGATATGAGGTCACCTGGGACACTGTAAGAACTTAATGTAACTTAAGGATAATGCGTCTGCTGTTCAGTCTAAAACCACATATACAGGTAGAGGTCTGTCTACCTTATTTACTCTAAAAATAAAGCACCGGTAATATTTTTGTTTTCATGGTGGCTTAAGTATGTGATAATAGGTGATGTATTATTTGGGAGATTCTGTGTACATGTATATATTTTATATCTTAATTTACATTTCTATACCTCATTGTATAAAGAAGATTACAGAAATGTCCATTAGCTGACTCCAACACATATGTGGAAGGCATGCCGATATTAAGGTATTAAGTCTGTCAATACATATGCTTGTTGTAGTATGGTTGCACAATGTGTAAGTATCTGATACATAATGCAATGTTATCATATAAATCATGTCACTCATGTGAACATTGAAACTCACAGTTGGCTGACTTGATTTCGTGTTTAAGATTTTATATTTTGTGTTAACTGATTAAGACACATTCTAGCCAAATTCACCACAAAAAGAACATATCATACAGATGGGAGCAGATTAGTGTCTTTTCTTATCATAGTTGATGAAAAGAAATCCTGGAAAGATTTATCAAGTGGTCCTGTCACCGAGGGAATGTGAAGTACAGATATAACCATAAATAATTCATTCTCAAAATTAGTTCACAATGTAGGAAATAGCATTTAGCTTTTTTAAATTCTGAACATGTTGAATGTAAATCTGTTTTGGCACCGTATTCCTCTGTTAACGTTAGTAAAATTAGATTTAAATTCTGTGACCAGGTCAGGTAGCGTCCGTTTCCTGTAATCTCTTTGGATTTACTGCTCTCTGAAATCAGATTTGCTTCACTTTGATTATTGCCTCTCTGTTGAAAGTGGTGGAAAACACCATAAGCGCAGGCGTGTGTGTGTGTAGCAGCATAATCCACTTACATCTAACACATGTACATGTATGTATAGTCATAAGAATGCTTATGCTGTGTTACTTTTGAAAGGGTAAAACATCATAAAAATGAAGTTATGGTGAGCAAAAAGACCAGTGAAACTTTATCTGAAAATACCTTCACTGATTTATTCAGATGTTTTTTTTTTCACCATATTAAATGCAGTTGAATGTTTTCATTGTATGGTGGGCAGTATTGACCATATTGATGATGTGTGCCAACTGTGACGTGACAAAACTTTCTCTACATTTTTATGTTCTGCTCTGAATAAAGTTCTTGTGAAACATACTCCTTTAATGTGTCTCTTTGTATAGAAAAGCTAACATTTTATTTAAGTTCTACTATAGGGCTATAGAAGGATCGACATGATGTTTTGACATTATCAATATGGTCTGTACTAGCCACCATACAATCAAACTATTTGACTGCATTTAATTTGGTGAAAAAAAATCTGAAAAAATCAGTGAAAATATCTTCAGATACAGTTTTTAATGGTCATTTTACTAACCCTAACTTCATTTTTATGCTGTCTTCTCCTTTAAAGTATAACTTCAAGTTCTGTAACACTTGGCCTGAAGGTACTTCAGCTTCAGTTTCATTACAACTGACCACAACAGATTACTGCTGCTGACTTTGTCATTTACTCAATCAATGTGTACCTCCATTCTAAAACAGAACTAATGGTACTTCCTTCGTCAAGTCTACATCGAGATATCAGCTGTATGATACATACAAGCAATTTTATTCTGCCAGACTCCTTTCAGAGGTCAGACCTCAATCATATGCCAGCATCATGTGATTTAGAATCATGTACCTGCTGGATATGACGTTGCAACACTATTGGGCGCGGCCAGGTAAGGGGTACTTTGAAGCCAGGATTATGATTTTCTTACTGGCAACTTTCAAAAATTTTGCTCCATTTTTGTGGCGAATATCAGTGCGCCAATGGGTCGTAAGTGCGTATGAATGTTATCTTAGTCTTGTCTATAGGAGTTCTCGTGAGAATGTGATTGTGTGTGCTTCATGCAACATGTATGTTGTTGTATGTGCCTGTGTACTCATCAGATTCTGCATTTCCTCAGCATGTCTAAGTGAAGATCATATGGCTGGATGATTTCATTGAATTCTATGTACATTATCAGCCAGAGATTTGGAGATTTGCTTGTGAAAAATTTTGTTGATGATGTTATTTTATCTGACTAATGCAGGTAACCTACATGACCTTTGGTAGAGTTCAGTAACCTTCATAGTTATAAGTCTTAAATTTGTTGTTGCAACCGTGTACATTTGTATATATGCATGGAAATACTCTATTCATTGTGGGTTTCCCCTTGTGGTGCCCCACTGCCCTAGTGGCCAGATGCAGATCCAGGCCTCTGATCTGGCCAAGTAGACAAGCTGTTTAGGATAGCAGTTTAAAGACAGTGTAATGAGTAGAGGGTCATGTAGGGGCATTGCTAGCAGATCTACTCTGTGTGGCTGGTCAGCACTGCTGGTGGCATAAGGCCAGGTCATAGCATGCGTACATGTATGTATCTTCCAGCTTCCTGATGGCCCATTTCTCCTCCCATCAGCTTGGTTTAAACATTCTTTCTTCACATATGTTTTAAGCTCACTGGCCAATTGCAGTGAAAACCTGCCAATCTGTTTTGCAAAGTTACCCAGGCCTACATGATAAGCTACATGTAAGGGATGTTGTGACCAAAATACCCCAAAAATTAATATACTTAGGCATATATATCTTTAATATGAAACTATGTGAAAAGCTTATTTGGGACCTGGGATACAATATGAGACTGTTGCATCTCAGGTGGGACATATTTGCTACACTACATACTTTACATGCATACATGTGCATTATATACAGTGTACGTATTCATCATGTTAAATAGTTGCATGCATTTATAATTCTCCTCACCCTTAATATGCATGTAAAGCATGATGCATGTACATGTGACTTATGTTTACATACAGTTTGTGTCAAAAATTTCTTCACTGACCAGATTGGCACACAGGTGAGTTTTGGCAGCTGAAGTTTGTCGATACTGATAGAGATGAGAGATGTACATGCACCTGTATAAAATCAGTCCAAGAATGGTTATATATATGTAATGTTTATATTTAGTTCTTTTGCTGCACTCTGAGGTTTTACTTTACATGCCCATGGATATACATGCATATCTGAAGCTGTTAATCCCCCCAAAAATCATATATGAACTTATCTGTGAGAATATTACATGCATGTGGATGTAAAGGCGTGTATTCAGTGTCCATGTTGTCCCTGAAACAGCAGCATTGTGTGTTTCCTTGAGAAGCTGAGCTGTAATTATGACAGTGTTTACAGAAGCTGGCCTAGCCAGTCTGTTATGTGTTTCTGCCCTCTCCCTGGGGGACAAGGCATTAACAGATACATCTCTTGTCATGTAAGTATTACCCAGCTATAGCCATGTGCTTATTAAAACTGTCAGGGGCTCCCATGAGGAGTTTGGATCAGCTGTATTATACTGCCTCAGTCCCCTCATCTTTTAACCTCATACAAAGTGGATCCCACTGCAGCTTTTCAGCAAAGATCCGTGGTTTATACTGGAGGCACTCCATTTTCCTCTTCCCATAAAACTGGGGACCATCATGCTTGTGCATGTACACTGTATAATAAGTAAAAAATTCATGAGCAGATGTTGAACACCAGTCATTCAATCAATCTTATCCATGTATATCATATAGTTTCAAGCACTGACCTTTAGAATGGGTTTTTGTAATGAAATTATTCTGGTTTTAACAGAATAATATACCAACACTGCCTATACTCTCTCATCTGTAGCATGCTCCGGGTGTCTTTTTATGGACTTGTGTTAAGTTATTCTGAAATAAAACACAGTATATCAGTGCCTCTCTGGGCTATCCATCCATCTGGTGGCTCTGTTGGTTAGCATGCTAGCACAGCATAATGACCCAGAAGCCTCATACCAAAGCATCCGCTGTGAGTTCAAGTCCAGCTCATGCTGGCTTTCTCTCTTGCCATATGTGGGAATGTCTGCCAGCAGCCTACAGGTGGTTGTGCGTTTCCTCAGGACTCTGCTCGGTTTCGTCCCATCATAATGCTGACCGCAATCGTATAAGTGAAATATCCTTGAGTACAGGCGTGAAACACCAATCAAATAAAGAAATAAATAAATCCACCCATCTGTCACACCTGAAATTTTCCAGCTTTATAATCCAAGTATTGAGATACATTGTAGATGAACTATAGTATACAATTTATGACAAGTATAGCGTTACCTGTAAAACCACTAGTCAGTAGTGTACCAGCTAAGATAGGTTACATGTACATGTGTAACTAGTGGGGTGCACCCAGCCCCCCCCCAGGACTCAAAAAATGACCATGCAACTGTATGTATGGCACCAATAATGCCTGTACTAAGTAACCTCTCCTGGATTTGCATGCAATCCCACAGCCAGGTTGTTCAACCACAGCTAACCCAGTCACCTACCTGTCTGCTACAATCCCTATACATCCCCCCCCCCCTTCCCACAGGTGCAGACAAACTACCTCGAGGAGAGATTTGTTACCAACAGTTTCATCTCTGGAATGCGATCATCATTTACATGAATACTCTGCATTTTCATAAGCATAGTCAAAGAAAAATGTTAAGTTCCTAAAAAAAAAATGCATTAATTGATATTGTATAACAGCGATATTGCACTGACGTAAGATTTGGGATGCAGGTGAAACAGTTTGCCAAGTTTTACTGTATGGTAACGACTTTCTAATTAATGTACATAATAAATGTACATACTGTATGTGCCTTCATCTCATGCAAATCAATATGTATTCATAACATTGTAACAAAAATGTAAACTTTTGAAAATCAATAATAAAATTTGCCCATGCACATGTTCATCTATATAGGTTATTCAACCAGTGATGAAGAGATTTAGTGTTTATGACTGAAAATTTTGCAAAGGAAGGGGCATTAATTTCTTATAGACAGTTAATTATGGACAAAAAATATTATTTTTTACCTGAAATTTACACTTTTCCATTAGGATACCATTCTAATTTCCAACTTTATCTTAAAACACCTCTTCAACATCAGTATGACACTCAGAATCGGCAGAAAACGAGCAACTGAGTCAGGGAGGAACTTCAGTTAGTTTGCTTTTTTGTCCATAAGAACTGTACCCAAGTATTCCTCTCGCATACATGTGTCCTGAATGATGAAGAGGAAAAAAATGCCGTGGCAATCAGTTGGTAGAACACTGACCTATTGGGTTGAGAGACTGTAGTAGTATGGGTCTTTTTGACTGGAATGAGTGCTGAACCAAGACAGTGTGATCAGAGTATCAGTGTAGTCATCTGACCTGTTATTAGTGTGGGGTGGTCCAGTGTGGTGGATTTATGTGTTTCAAGAATGGAGAGCTGTGACTATAGGGGTAATAGGCTGTCTTAGGGGACTCAGTGAAACAGGTACTGGCAGTCTTAGTTACATCTAAAAAGTTTTGAGGTATGGATACATGTACATCAAACATTACCAGTAATGGTTATCATATGTTTGATGATACATCTACTTCAGTACATTTTATAATTTATAGTGATGTTAAATTGATATTATTGGACTTCAGTGGCATTTAATATATTTGTACAGAGTTAGAAACATGCAAACTCTGCACACCCTTTCCTGTATGAAAAAAGTGTTTTTGTGTTCAGTTTATGAATAATTAGAAAAAAATTATTTTATTGATATGAAATTTTATTGCATGTATTGCTTTGTTGGTCAGGTTTTGTAAGGACTGCAAGAAAAATTTGCAGCTTTTGACAGCTCTTCCTCTCAGAAGGTCTTGTAGACTTGTGGAGTAAACACCTTGTATGTTAAAGAATTAAATGCTCTAACTGGATCCCTATCCCTGGATCCCTTTTAAAGACCTTGAGGAAAAGTTACTTAATTCTCTGAAGCCAGAAGTGTTACTTTTGATTTGTATATGAAAACATTCGACGAAAAGGATGTTTTCTGTATACGTATATATTGTATTCAACCTAAGGTTTGGCCTATAAAGATGCATTTTTAGGAGCATAAAAAGGCCTTTCATGATACTTTCATGCCAACTGCTGATGTTTTGTTAAGAAATTAATCAAACTTTACAAAAAACACCTAGTGGCCCCAAAACGTAAATGAATCTGTCAGAATCAAGCAAAATGTGTCCCTAGAAAAAGGCTAAATCCTAGGGAAAATGCTGTATCTGTACATGCCCATACTGAACACTTGTGAGGATGGTTCATGATTGCATTCTCTTACCCTGGTTTAAATACCTTGGCTGGACTCATGCTTGAGAGTAAAGAGAGGCAGCAAAGGCCTTGAAGGACAGGGACAAGTAAAAGGACTACCTGCTTAGACAGGTGGAATTTGGCATATTGCCCACACTAATCCGCTGTGGGACAACTATGTCAGGGGACAGTTTAGCCAGAGGAATAATTATTGGGGTTAAGGAAGCCACTGAGGGGCAGGTAAAAATTGGTGGCACGCTTCACTCTGTTTGCAGCCGTTGCTGACATTAGAACTCAACGTGATTCCTGCCTCATTTTGGTTCTGTTTGCCCAGCTTTAACCTGTTTGGTCGCGGTTTAGTTTGTGTTTAAAGAGAGAACATTCATCATGTTTGTCTAAAAATCCTTCAAAGTTTCTCCATTTTCCAGGGTTTTGGTGCAATTTGCCTCTTGTAAGATTTATTGTTGACAGACATTGCTTTAAAGATAGCCACTGACAGATATTTGTGCTTGTGTTATGTGCTACTCAAACATTAATCTTTCACCTCATGCATACTTTAGAGCAATTGCTGTTTTAAATGTTAGGGCCAGGTTATAATGTCCAGTGATAGTCACTGAACTCTTGTTCTGCTGGATATTGAGTGACACAGCAATAATAGTATTGGCCAAATTGCAAAGGGTAGATTACTACCTGTCTTTAAATAACACATGAGTTTTTAGTTTTGAGCATTAAAATAAACTTATAGTTGATGCATTGGATTTTCATCACATACAAATATATCTGGGATATGGTGTGATGTCATGTTGTGTCCTAGTACTGATCAGATTGTATTTAGTTAATAAATTATACAGTAATACACATGAAAACTTTCTTTTAACTGTTGCAAGTCACAGACTCTTGAACTGTTTATTACATTTGCCTGTACTGTAAAAACTGTTTTGTAGGCTTAATTTCCTCCTTGCATATTTTACTTCTGGTTACATGTAAGTACAATTGATTCATGCTAATTGTTCCTTTCCAGTGGAAATACAGGCTGTACAATGAATAAAAATGCAAATTACACACTTACACTTAACAAATTGAAAAGAGGTACCATACGCAAAGTTCCTCAAAATATACGTGTATGTGCCGCTATTGTATTACATGGAATCGGAATATATATATATATATATAATTGCCAGTATGAATACACATTCATGCTGTATTAATCAAAACAGATGGTCCATCATATATGAGGAACTTCTGAAAATTCCTCTTTTTTACAGACTCATGAAATACAACACATTGAGAAGAAATCAGCAGTGATTGACTGATTTATTTATTTGATTGGTGTTTTATGCTGTACTCAGGAGTATTTCAATTTCTGGTGAAATCTGTCTGGTGGGAGGAAACTGAGCTAAGCAAAGGGGATACCCACGACCATCAGAAGGTTGCTGGCAGACCTGCACACATACAACCGGAGAAGAAGCCAACCTAAGCTGGAAGTCAGCAGTGAAGACATTTCCTCCTGCTTTTTCAAATATCGTATACTGTAGGTCTTTAGTTGACATTTTTTGTCACCTAACAGGTTAGACACCCTATGGTGATTTAGTGTAACTGAAATATGGGAATATTTCTTTCACTGGACTTATCAGTTACTTTACCCCCAGAAAGGCTCTTCGTATATCAGTTGTGATGGTATACATGTTCAGTCTTCCCTGCTGTAACTTTAACAATCTGGCAAGTTTCCTCAGAGTGTATTAGGCATGGTGTACATTTACCCGAAATATTCTGCCAACGTACAGTAAATTATCCATATCTTTTTGTTCAAGTAATTGCCCTGGTCTGTGTACATCTGTACAGAATGGTGCAAAATCATGTGAAGTTGTATATATAAATCACATAAAGTTTCACCTGATTTTTCCCCAGTTGGGAAAAGTAGAGCGATAAATGGATAAAAATTTTTTAAATGCAATCTGTGAAATCCATTTCATATAGGTAATGCATGGGAAATACATTTACAAACTCACAGAAATCTTTTTTGTCAACAAGGGTAGGTAAATAGAGACAGTCCAATATACATGTAGTGTTATAATCTGTGGAAGCATGAGGTAACCAATTTATTGTCTTATCTGTGGAAGTGTGAGGTAACCAATTTATTATCTTATCTGTGGAAGTGTGAGGTAATCAATTTATTGTCTTCTTTGTGGAAGTGTGACGTAAACCAATTTATTGTCTTATTTTTGGTTGAAAGTTGTAACTGAAACTTTCCACCTGAACTGACCAAGATAAAATCTTAAAAATCTTTAATCTGAATGCAAATGTTTTTCACTTGTTTTTCATGTTCTGAGGAATGCAAAAATTGAGAAAACTTTTTTCTTGACATATATAATATGTGAATCCCTCAGGTACAAGTGCAAACATGAATGGCATTCCACCATATACGTTATTCTGAGCACCTTGCAATTTTTCACATACTTGTACATGTATATAAAACTTGCACAGATGAATGAACCTGACACTTAAACAGTTCTTTATAACCCTTAATATTCAGTGGGCCTGAAGAATTCACAAGGCTGCATGTATGAAATACAGTATTACACTGTATAACTGTTTCCTTGAGCTGCTACCTGTCTTCAGGTATGTGTTAAGGCTAACAGTACATGTATAGTAACCTGGTGGGCAGATCACCATTGGGGTGAGCTATGCACTGTATTCAAATAGAACCGTTGAGCTGCATCACCTGTCGTGATGACAGATAAGCTCACCCGAGACCAGTGATCCATTCACTTGACACAAAGGCTATTCAAACATTGTTGTGTGGAGGAATTTAATGCTGGACTCCAATCTGACAGGGCCTGTTGTGGAAATACTTCATATTAGGGCATTCCAGAAGATCTGCTGGCAAGTGATAGTATAAATTTTTTGTACCGTGTCAGATTTGTGTATGTGGAGTTGACAGGTGGAGTCAAGTAAAAATGTGTTTAATATTTCAGCTTTATAGCCTATATGGGCCTTTGAGTGCTTTTATAAATGCATGTATTATACACAGTTAATATATGGGATATTGTGCTTTCCCAACCTGTGTGATACACTGTACATATACTTTTGTATTTTAGTGAAATATGCTTCAGGATCCAGCCCACATTATTTAATTTGAGAAGATGTCACTCACAGTAGTTTTCTATTATAAAGCCCTTTGTGGTACATACATATACATTTTCAAATTAGGTACTTTTTTTTATTTTGAAACCAGTCCTGAAACATCTTTCTGACACTCCTAGTTCCTCCCACAGCTCAGTCAAATTCCTGCTTGTCCAAAGCCAATCCAGTTTAATTTTTCACTAACTATTCTTACAGTGTGCATCACAACTTATTATAGTCCAATATCAGTGATGTCATATATATTATGATACCTGTATTAAATAATTACTACTTACCTTGTATAATTTATTCTAGCGATAAAAATAAATTATATACGTGGCCAAATTTTGAAGCCTGTATCGTTTCTTTTTATTTTTTACTTCTTACATTTCTGATTTGGTACAAGTAGATGAAAAAACACCAGTTTGGTTAATTACATAATTTAGCAAGGTTAGTTATATTTTTTAGTGATATACAACAATTTCTTACCCAGAAGCTTATATTGTGTCCACTAAATAGGTCACTTATTATGTGTGTCTTCATTGCCAGTGGCTGTAATTTCCTGTACCCCTAAGAGTGAAAAACTTGTTTGGCCTCTTTCCTCTGTCATGGGCTGTTCATTTGTGTTCTTTGTGTATACATGTTAATGCCATGACAGCATTATACCCATTGCTATGATACTGATCTCTAGGTGTATATTTGTACACATCATGGTCGTGTAGTATATCATGAGAACATGTAGTAGCACTATGTCTACACTGTGACACTGGAGCAATCATTTCCAGGGCCAGAACCATATCAGACTGACGGCCAGTTGTATATTTATCTTTGACCAACAGTTGCAGAGAATTGAGCCCTAAACATTCCTTACCCATGACCACCGTTTACTGTGTGGGTCTTGCTAATGTCAGACTACCTTTGATGTTTCCATCTGCTGGCTGAAGTAAAGCCCCCAAGAGAGCCTCTGTAATTTCTAAATCAGTTATTGCTGACCTTTGATAACAGTGCCCCCTATAAACCTTCTAGTGACCAGAGATAATTTGATCTGCTATTCAGGTAGATAGAAGAGAGGAGCAGTGTCCTCGGGTGTTTGCCAGGCTGCTTAAGTTTCAGAAAGCTTACCAAGTGGTCAGATACTGTTATCACAGGGGGATAAAGAAGGGGTTGCTTACCTGTTGGCACATATGCATATCCACACTGGCACAGATATGTCATGACCAGTTAGTATAAGTATAGTTTGTACATTGTACATGACAGAGGCTTAAGTTTCCACTTCACAGCAACAAATTGGCACAGTCACATAATGGTAAAAGGTGGAAAGTATCAGATATCACTTAACTGTCAGATGTCTGCCTGGGAGCATATGTTTGTTTGTTTGCTGCATATATGTACATAGCTGAGGAATGTGTGAGGCTCTGTGTTTGCATACATCTGCATTAGACTTCATGCACACGTCCATGTACCCTAATTCACTTCATTGTTAGGGCAGGCCTTAGTACTGCTGTAAGCAAAAAATTACATTTCTCTCCGATATTTTCCAGAAAAATATTGATATTAATAGGTTGTTTATTAGATGGACTATCCATATGGAAAAAGAAACCATACATGTATATTCCTGTTACAATCACATATATTCACTATTAAAAAGGGCAGACCAGAGGCCCCAAATATTAGAAGAACCAAAGTTTATTTTTTATATTACCAGTGTCAGTTTTGTTCTCTCAGGTTCAGGATTTGGATATTGGTTGCAAGGGTAAATAGGACTTAATATCTTTAGTCCTGTGTCATTGCTGTGTCACTCATTTGCGTAATCAAAGTGTGTAATTAACGAGCATGTATACTGGTAAATGTATCTATCGTCTAGTAGTATATGTTCATCTCATCATTGGATGTTTCATCTGTTCAGCATTCCTGGAGGGATTTTGAGGGATGAACAAATGGTCATTTAACTGGAGCTCTCATTGAGATTTCATCATCTTGGGTCTTATTTGTTCAGAAAGAGTAGCATTAATGACGGCAGTTATCTTTAAACTGACAAGTATTAAAATGAGATAGTGTGCTCAGCTTGTCTAACCCAGACTCTCTGAACTTAAGGCTCCTGTATCAGATAGTTGTCTCTGGAAGGGCTAGTTGTATATACAAAGTCAGTGTTTCTGGAAGCAGTTGTGCCAGATATAATTTTAACCATGTACAGTGTATTCTGTTAAAAAATTATAGTTTGAAAATCTTTTTCCATGTGTGAACAAAACTCTGCAAGCTTCTAATTGCTAGATTATCTGACTTTTGAAGTTGAAAAGCTGTCCATTAGACTGGCTGTTTTATCTTTGTGTCCAAGACTAGGTTTTAAATGATGCTATCTGTGATGATTTAATTGCCGTTATATATAAAACTGTGAGCTGTGGTTAACCAAGGCATATTGCAGCTAGTGGTGGATGTACATGTTGTAAATCATGTGTTGGCTGCTGTTGTCATGGAAACGCCAGACCCTCATCATCTGTGTCATAATCTGACATGTGCCCCTAATACCCAACAGATACACACACACAGACAATCGCTGAACTCTGACCTAAAACAGCACAACTCTCTCACTCCCTAAACAACAATAGTGTTTGACTCATAGTGTTATTGGGTAAGTTCATCCTGGACACACTGTATTTGACCTGAAGTTTAGCTTGTTTCAGGTTACATTTTTGCCAGATTCTGATTGACTTGCCCGCGTTGTACAGCCACTTAATTATGAGCTTTTTTTGAACTTTGAATAAATTTGTATCAGAAAAGTGTAAGCGTTCTCATCGAAAGTGTCATTTTAAGGCTGTCGCATATATGTGTACATGTGCATGCTTCTGAAAGTGCATGTATTAAAGCCAAACTTGAGATGAAACATAGAATTTCTCATAAAGAGCATTGATTGAGATGATATACATGTACATGTATACATCTAGTACATGTTTTGTTTCTCAGGAAGCTGTTCTTGTTATTTACTCACTCTACAGCCAGTTAATGGATATTATGTTAAGAAGTCCTCATAGTTTATAAAAGTTTTTACCGTGTGTAGATGTACAGCAAATATACAGTTGTAACATGTGCAGAAATCTTTGGAGGTTTGGGAGACATTAATGCAAATGTAGCCTAAGTCAGAGCAGGTGTTTGTTAAGTGCTATAAAAGTAACAGCATTCAGGGACAATTAGAGCAGCCAGTTACAATAAAGCCCGTTAAATTTGCCTCTTTAGGGAATTTTTAGAAGTCCGAGCCCTTTGTTCTTTAAAAATAGAATCATTGTACATTGTTCCATCGTTTTGAGAAACTGCACTGAATTCATGATTTTGGCTCGTGCATAGATTACTGCGCCTCTGTTGCCTTACATGTATCTACAGTCCAAGTACATGATAATTGATGTACATGCCTGTTGTACATTATGAAAGCTTTCCAGATTGCATCTCTGAAGTGTTAGAGTCTTAATATATATAGGCATATTGGTGCATGTAAATATTATGGCTTTGTGATGCTTGTCCGGGATTTTCTCTATATTTTTTTTTCTTCTTGGATAGTTTTTGAGTTACATGTATATAATACAGGTGTGTTATCCAGCTGATGTATGTACACATGTAGATCCTGACATGGCGGTATATCAGGTCATGTTTATTTATCTTTTTCATCAATTTATTTCAATTTAAATTTGGCGGGTTAAAGCATAATTGTCACTGGAATTAGGACTGACACTGAATATTAGGTGAGCATCACAAAATCTAGTGACTTTAGTTCAGTGCCTTTGCTGTATGTACACCACTCATTTCATATGTAAAACCTGCATGTTATATACGTACATGTGATATGCCTATAGCAGAAACATTGCAAATTATTTATTTATTTATTCCTGTTTTATGCGTGCATGTAGTCACCGCTGCTTAGGAGCTATATGCATATATATACAGATGTACATGTAAGCCTGTATTTTCATGGTCCATGTACATACAATATGTGTCTAAGAACACTTTGCATCTAAAAGGGTTACCAGCTCAGTGATATGGCCTCATGTGCAGCACTATGCACAAACAGTGAGATATTGTTGTACATACTCTCAGGCCTGGGGTGTAACCAAGGATCACCTGAGTATTGGAACCACATGTCAGCACACTCTGTATTTATAAACACTTAAACTGGGACTGCTCATACTGTAGCTTCATTTTGCAGCAATTTCATGGCAACACTTTCCACCTTGTCTTCTCTCACAGTTTTGTTTTTCACAACGTTTTGAAGAACACTGGAAAAGAAGGATGTGTGTGTGTATACATGTATATTTTGGGGAAATTTGATACACCCCAAAGCATGTATTCTAGATAGTTTTCTTATTTCTGTTTCATTCAGATAGTAACAGACAGATAGTAGACTGTTGTACTGGTACTTTATGGATTACGTCATAATTAGTAGGAAGATACAGATATACATTGCAGTCATAAACTGACTTGATTCAATTTTGTTACATCTCTACATGCGTCTTGTTGAACTACACCAAACCTAGTTATAATCAGTTCGTGCAAAATTCTTATGACAAGATTAACAAGTAATGCACGTGTATACTGCATCTAACTCATAAGTTATTGTCAAAAACATAACCATACACATCTTTTGATTAAATGAGATAAATAAACATAGTCATATATATATATATATATATATATGTAGTTGTTTGTTTGATTGATGTTCAACTCCATCATTACACACATGTACTTTTCAGCTTTATGATAATGGGAGGTGTGCCAGATATTGGACAAAGGTCAGTGGTTTCCTCACGGCACTCAGGTTTCCTCCACCCATTAACCTGATCACTGTCAGTTACATGTAAAAGTGAAAAATGCTTATTTACAGCTTTAATCACCCAGCAAATGAATAACTAAATAAATTTACAACATTGGTTAGATTTGAAGGTGGAGGAGCTGGAGTAAATCTGACTGCCCTATCCCTGCCAGTTTGTTTGATTGTTTGATCAGAGTTTTGCACCATACTCAAGAATATTTCCCTTATATTATGGCAGCCAGCATCATGTTAGAAAGAAAGTGGGCATTGCCCCGGGGGAAACCCACAACCATTGGCAGGTTCTTGGCAGATCTTCTCACTTACGGCCTTTGCCAGCCTGGGTATATGTACCTAATAAACCTCCTGACATAAAGCCGTGGTTGAATCAAGACACAGTGAACATCAGGGAAGCATAAAATCATTTTCAGATCCACAGAATGTTAGTGAAGGATGTTTCTAACAAGTTGAACACTTGTCCCTAATTCCTGGTTGTACATGTATATAGCTTGTAGGGAATCTGTTGTCCACATGCTCAGCTAGAGACATGCCTCACTCATGATGTCACTATATCTACCTGTATTGTTTCCCCTCCTCTGTGTCATAAGGGTTATATTTAGAGGGAACGTGTTGCCGAAGGGCGAATCTTGGCCCCATTTTACGTTAATGTCTAAATAAACCTGCTCGCCACATGCATTGAGACATTCAGAGTTTAATCCATAAGAGATAATACATTGTAATTACGTATGACACGGCAGGCTGTTTCTACGTGCTGGATTAACGCTAACATGTTGGTGTGCTGTGTCTACTATATGTACGTGTAGGTAAGAGTTGTGTGCTGTTAGCATGTTTCACCTGTTCAATAACCATGTGACTTGTAGGTGTGCCACGTTACTTTATTATGTTTATATATGTGTGCTTAATTATAGTTTAATGACCATTTTAAGGTAGCCAAGCTGTGAATGGTATAGTCTGGGATTCTATGATGCTAAGTGCGCAAAGGGCTATCAGAATATTCCAGTTTAGTGTAATATTCAAGATGGCTTACAGCTTCTGACTTCATTAGAATGTAGGGATAGAGGCACTGAATCGAGTTTGTAGCATTGTTCACAAGATTTTTCTCTGTTTTTGCTTTGTGTACCTTGATAGCTTACAAGCAGACTTGAAAATTTTGTCCTAACAGGAATGTTGCAAGTCAGAGAACTTGCACTGTCAAGGGTACAAGAAACTAGGAATAAACATACATACACATGTACCTCAGTTTACTAAGTGTATAAAATGTGTTTATGTTAAAGACAATATATGGCTGTGCTCCGAAGGTCAAGATGGTGTCTGTCAAGCAGATTTAAGTTTATACACAAATAGCAAACCTAGGAGTACATTTTTAACTACAAGTCATGCATTTTAGTTTTATAATCCTCAATCCATTTACATGTAATATACTTGCAACTGAATCTCATTCGAAGAGTAAATTAAGTTTGGTTTTTCTTGACATACATGTACGTGCTGAGGCTTAAATTTTGTACATGCATGTCCATTTGGCTACAAAAGAATGGTTGAGTCTTCAACCTTTAGCTCATACTGTGTAATAATAACAGGATGAACATGGTAAAATAAGAATGCAGAGGAACATATGCATTTGATACCTTGATCCCTACATGTACATGTATCTCACTGTGTACATGTAGTTATTTTTGTATTTATGCTCATATACTGTTGAACTTTTCTTGGATTGTTGCGATATGAAATGGCTGAACATGCTTTCTAATGTGTGGGCCAAGAATGAAGTTTGTTGGAGGCAGCTTGCTTTCCTCTTCTATGATGTATGCCACATGTAGGGAAAAGTTTGCCAGTATAACTTGCCAAGTGTGCCAGGCGCTGGCGTTTCTTCCACCCCTAATTTTACTGGATGCCATCAAATATGTACTTGTACATGGAAAGAGCAACAATAAAATAAACTACTTCTGGGAAAAGTAAATGCAAAAAAGCAACTGTTCAACATTCAGTGCATGTATGCTTTTGGTTTTCACTGACTTGGTTTCTTACTAATCTGTGTGAGCAATGATATTGTCACCATCTCAGTAAATTTCAACCTACATCCATGTAGATGTTTTTCTTTGTTGAAACATTTGACACATCCTGACAAATGTGTATGACTGTTAATTTTGCCAGAAATATTTGTTAAGGATATTAAAACGTGTACGTGTGTTAGTGCAAGGCTGAGTAGAGTCAGAACAAAAGTAGAGATATATGTGCAAGGCCTGTAGATGGGTGAGTGGGAGTTGCATAGGGAGTACACACATATGCATTTCAACCTGGGTTACTGTCGAAATTAACAGTCTGGCAGAAATCTACAATCAGATAAACAAATCATGTCATACATATGCATCAGCATCATAATGCATCATTACATCATTGGGACCATTCATTCTTCAGAGGCAATAGGCTAAGAAACAAAGTTACAAAAATGATTTTACTTATTATTTAATGCTGTTCTTAACATATGGCTTGCTTCTGTTACATTAACCTGATGAAGGTCAGAGGTGTGTGTGTGTGAGAAAGCAAAGCCTGGAGGAAACAGGAGCGTGTTGTTCACAGGTACATCTACATATACCTGACAGTTGAGGGACTGTTTCAGCCGAATTGGCAAGATTCAGGTGCTGGATCAGAACTTGTGCACATGAAGTGATCCAGTGGTGATTCATTAGGGATTCAGTTGTGCAAAGGCAAGATGTCCTAGCAAGAGCAGCCCACATCACTTGACTGCTTGACCACTGCATGTTATTAATACTTGCAGCCAGAAAACATTCACAGAAATACTTAACATTACATGTACCAAAGGGCCCAAGTGTTTCATTTTTTCTTACCCACAGATTACCCATGAGCACCATATTTAATATGCTTCTCACCTATCTTTTTCAGTACATTGGCTCCTTCTCAGTGCAGGGTAATGACGAAGAATCCAGGACAGAATTTGTCAGGAGCCAGTTGGAACAGATGAGAGTGAGTTCAAAACTATTCACCATCAACTTTTTGCTGAATGAGGTGGGGACTTCTGTGTTCTACAAAAAGTTCAAGTATGAAGAGTTTCAACTCACAATAATTCCATGAATTTTTTCGGGATGTCTGTGTTTTGAGACAGATTCTGTTCACTGCTTTCACCTTGCATATGTTATTCTCCAAACTGCTGTCAGCAAAGTTAGTTTAAAGTCAGTGGAATATGCTTGCATTTCATACATGTACATACCTGTGCTTTTTAGTATTTACTAGTAGAAGTTATAAATTGTACACTATTTTACTGCACTGTATAGCCTGAAGGGTTAACATTTAACCCATTTTGGGTTGTTTGTCAATTTAGGGATAATTAGATTTGGGAAACTCCACATAACATAGACCCTGATATGATACATACACGTGAAGGTCTTTATGTATGTAGTTAAAGGATGCAAGTTACATGCACATATCTACATGAAGCATATGGTAAGGTACATGAAGCATATGGTAAGGTACATGAAGCATACTGTAAGGTACATGAAGCATAATGTAAGGTACATGAAGCATACTGTAAGTCCTGGGGCCTTTTTACAAAAAGTCTAAGGGCTAAGCTTAGATGGCTAACTAATTTTAGCCGGCTAGCAATTCTACATTGCCCATTTCACAAATAAAATATTTGGCTATCAACTAAAACTTTTGGTTTTAGATTTTGAAAGTTAGCCTGAAATCCTTATTCATGCTCCTTGTTGGCTAGAACGAAGCAAATTCGACTTTAAAAGTGTTACTTGTGTAGTTTTTGAAAGTTTATTTCTTGATTAGAGAAAGAAAGGAATACATGAGCTTCTTTCAGCACATGAAAGTCTTTTTAACCCTCGCAATCCACCAAAACCTGAACGTCACTGTTTTGTTTAGACTCTTTATGATGACAGTTATCATTCCTTTTTTACAAGCTGTGTCAGTAACGAAAATGAAGAAGAAGTAAATATATTTTTCTGATACTTACACATAGTAATTTAGTTTATTTATATTTTTGAAGCTAATTCAATCAATCAGATTACTGCAGAGCAGCCACATGGATGGCTATGGTAACTTGGCTAAGCATTAGATAGTTTTACTTTTGTGAAACAGCTTAGTCAATTTTTTTCAAAAGCTAAATGACCCTTAGCCAACTAACTGAACTTAGACGGTAAAGGATGTTCTGCGAAACAGGCGCCTGAGCTAAGCGACTCAGGCATAGAATTTCACGTGGCAATTAGAGTGATCTCCCCTTACTTGTTTGTACCTGGACAGTTATATCAGGAGAGAGTACTGTGAACTGTGAGATTTTAATCTCAGCATTAAACAGGCAGTGCATGCTTTAATTGTTTTAAATGTATGTTTTTATTAATAAAGAATTTGTTAGTTAATCTGGTCTGCCTCATTATCATTGATGCAAGTGTATGCATCTCTTGCACAGCTACCCAGTTTACATGGGAAGGTCCGCCAGCAAGTTGGCCGTGGTTTTCCCCAGCGTTTTGCCTGGTTTTCTGCAACTGTATGACTGCCTGTTGTTGTATAAGTGAAATATTCTTGAAAACTGCATACATGTACATTGCATCAATGTAAGTCTAAATAAATAAATGTACTACTCCACTTACACTTGAATCAGTGGTTCATTTTGTAATGTCTGTGTTGATTAAAGCAAAATTGGGACTTAAGTGAGTTTCCCTTTTTATAGATATTTGAACATGTAATAAAGGATTAGTCTTCAGATTCTGCTTTTAGTTCTATACAGATTAACAAGATCATAACCTGTTTACCTAGAGAAGCATGATAATGACTTTAAAGTTGCCAAAACAATAGATTTCTCCAGCTAGCCACCCAGTATGGTTCAGTGGACAACATTATAGGTGGCCAACCCAAGATTGGCTGGGTTATATAACCTTCATGACAGTTCATAAAGGTTGAACTTGTATGACGTAAGTCAGCAGAGACTGCAGAGCGTTGGCATAAAACCAACCTCATTATGTAGTGATTTTATGTGCTGTGTTTCTAAGATTCATTTTTTAAAATTAATCTTTTAAACACTTTTTACAGATGTCTTTTAATTTCAGTAGAACATTGTATACAGGTGTAACTAATTATGAATAAATACTAAATCTGGACTCTGATTCCTTTACCAAAATTTTTTGTGATGCTATAGTACCTGTTAAAGTCTTGTGGCCATTTTCAACATAAGCTCTTCCTCTTACATGTACATGTACTTTTCAGAATGTTGACAAAAGGAAGAAGGTTTTGTTGGTGATCTCTGTGACAGGTATAAAGGTTTGCAGTGAAGATGGCCAGGTGAGATATACAGTGGCTGTAAACCTTTTTCTTTTTAGGCAAAATTTCTACATTTTTAGTGCCCTTAAGGTTTTGTGACCAAGTGAAAAAAGATATGTTTCAAATGTTTTTTTCTTTTTGTGGATTGCTATACAAACTAGCAAGTGTTTACTTGTATTGTAATGGCACAGGAAGTGTGGTTAATAGTAACCTCGTACGCAATCTCTTTGTTCATCAGTCTGTCAACGAACAGTTTTCAGAAACAGTTATTGTATTGCATTGAGACTTGGTACATGGTTTCACCATGACAAATTACACATCAAGTTTGAGTTGGACAATATTATTATCTTTTTGTCAACTTGTGAAGAGGAGCATTTTTGTGCAGCTCTTTACCAATATGGTTCTTGGCTTCACCATTACAATTTACTAAGTTTGAGTGTTGGGCATTTTGGACCAAATTATGACTGTTTTTGTACACTTTTGGACTATGACATAGCCATTATTCTCCCGGCTCAAACTAGAAGGAGACATGAAATGTGACCAGTGCCTGCCCTTCCAAACTGCTTGTTGTCACAAGACTACAGAAATACAGCACATGATTTGTGCAGTGGAAGTAAAGTTAGAGACTTTTAATTGGTGCTAATTTTGTTTCTTAATGGTTTAACTTTTGAAGGAGAGAAGAAGGATTCGTCCAGTGTCTGATGACTTATGAGTATTGATATCTTGTTCTCCATGTCTTATTTTTCAGAGTGTGTACATGGCCCATGCGCTGAAGAGGATCTCCTATGCTTCATGTGATCCTGAGAACAGACAGTTTTCTTTCCTCGCTCGAGAGCCAAAAGGTCATATCAACGTTCAGTTTTGTCACGCCTTCGAGAGTGAGACAGCAGATGCGGTATGTCAGGGTCAAAGGTTCATTGTCCCCAAAAGACAGGAAATAGTGCAATTAGCTTGTCTGTGATACTATGAAGACCTTTGTAAAATCCAATTATGTAGAAAAAGCAGAGAAACAATAAACATGATGTGTCACTCCCCGTCCCAACCCATCCCCACAAATACGCACACAACAAAGGAATACTTGTTTCGTAAACTTAAAAACTCAGTTTTGTGGTTGTGAACTGAATATTTTTGGTAAAAATAAGCTCATTTTCAGCCAAAAAATATGACAGTACTTAATCAGGCTGATCAAAATGGAATCTGCAAAGAGCATGGCGTGCTATTTTCTCTCTTGAGATCTAACACATTGTATTCAAGCATTTATTTAGAAAAAAAAAAAAATTCTTTTTGATTGTCAGCAGGGGACGTAACTTTTGTACCTTAAGGATTTGTGGATTTTTACATGAATGTAGACGAAAAGAAGACTTTCAATGCCATTTGTCATAAAGCCTGGCTTTTCATGGTTCTAATGATTTTGACATTTATCACTGATTCATAAGGCTGTCAGTCAGCTTTATCAATGCCTGCCTTATTTTGTAAATCATTTGAAAACATCTTTACGACAGACTGATTGCGGTGTGAGTTTTGACTCATCCTGTATTAATTGTCATCAATTACCTCTTGTAATCTGTACCCATGGGACATGGAGAAGTAGCCAAGTGTCATGGAATTCCAACAAAATTGTGTTAAAATTTATTTCATAGTTGAAAGATTCTAGTAGTAGAATTTGCAGTTGTACTGTTTAGTTGGAAAGCAGATGATGGAGAATTTTTTTTCAGGTTAGATTAAGCTTTTTGTAACCTTCTCTTGAAAAATAAGGCTTTACGATGAATATTAGTTCTTTTTTTGGTAACGTGTAGTGATTTGAATCTGAGTCATTGAGTCATTGCCCTGGCAATGCAGATGTCACCTTCATGCTGAGACGCGAGAGTTTTTTCTAATTCCTTAGGAAGCCATGTCGATGGCTGAAGTCAATCTCACTGTGAATCCTTTTGTCTCCTTTCCAAACTTAAAGGGCCAGAAAGTTTAGACTAAAGGCAGAAAGCAAGCCAAAGAATTTGTTTGGAGTACAGTAAATAAGAGAAATAGAATTTATTCTTCTTTGTTATTTGGAATTTGTTATTAGGTCGGGAAATTTTATAATCAGATGTGAGTATTATTTAGTTTGGATTTTATCCTGAGTGTTTCGGGGTAATGTCTTCCCCGTCATGTTACATTCCCATAAGCTTGTAAGAGGTTGCGCAGAGTCTATATGTACACAAAAAGCGCAACTCATGCTAAATGGACACCAGACTTCGAAGTAAATACATGTGTGTGTCTTTGCAAGTGCAGCGTTTGTGCATTGGCTGATTTTCTCTGGATGTAGAAGACACAGAAAATAGTCCCTGTCATCAGTAGCAGGTAACTTAAGATTTGTACAGTTTGACTTTCATTAGATTAGGATTTACATGAATTTCAGTGGAAGTGAGCTCACTATATTGAATTTGCAATAATTTTATTTTGGATTAAAGAAAAGTGTATAGGACCTTTGTTGAGAAAGAATGACAATTTTTTTTTAACCCTGTTGATAACAAAGTCATGTTTCATCAAGATATTGAAATAGTGGTTTCTTCAATCCCTTGTGTGGGGTTCAAGTCATAATGGCTTCATCTTCAGACCATCTGATGATAATAAAAGACCAATTGTCTGAAACATTCAGCAAATCCTGCCCCAATAGCAGCAGTTGTCAGGTTAAAGAGTAGCTAGAGGACAAGTGTAAATTAGTTTCTGTGACTTTACAGGTACAGCAGATAATTACATCACAGGTAAAGAATTAGTCAGTTTTCTCACCTGAGTGCCAGAGTGTGTCTTCACTGTGATTCCCACCTACCTGTGAAGACTGCGTGACATTGTGAGCTCAACACTGAAAACATGCTGCTGAATATATCACACCAAATGAGTAAGAATAGGGTCGGCTAAATCTGGAGATGGGAAGAGGAAATCAAGCAGTGAAATGATCTGATCATTCATGTCTTTGATGTATGTTACCTGTTTTGGTTTATCATAACAGAATAGCTGAAGCACTTTTTAAAGTCAAGATTAGCTACATTTTTACCTTCTGCGAGAAAAGGTTATGTTTGTGCTGTCATTTGTCTATCTGTCTGTCTGCTTGTAACATAATGTGGAAAAGTTATGGAGAGATTTGAATGAAATTTTATGCACTGGTTGGCCTTGGGCGAAGACCAATATCCTTTACGGTTGTGTGGTGAGGAAGATTTCCATCATTGACAGAAACATGTAGAACAGAAATGCAGAGTGTTATCCCTTTATTTGAAGTGCAGGAATTTGTACATTTATATGTGGTAATGGACTGTTCTCTTTAACCCTAATTTATAAATGAATATTCAATGTTTTGGTGAAAATCAGCTCTGTTAACTTTGATCCACATAAAAAAATCGTGGGTTCTTATGAACTATTGAAAAGCAAAAACTGTCCCAAAAAAATCAACAAAAAAGAAATGAAAATAAAGGAATTTGTTCCTAATTAAATAATTGATTGCAAGTATGTATGAAAGCATCAACCTTGGCTTCATCAGGTTGCTTGCATTACCACATCATAATATTACTCAGTGTAGTGTCTTTTGTTTGACAATTTTTTATGCTTCTGAGGTTATGCAAGTAGAACATCATACATTTGTCTGTGAATAGTTTCAAAATCGAACATCGACATCTGTCTCTGTGACAGCTTCATGATCCTGGCTGTTCTGTGTGCATTTCGTCAAACTGCTGTACATTTCCGAAGGAGCAGACTTGTGCAACATTTAGCATAGCACGATTTTAACAGAATCAGTCATAGAAAAACAAACATTAATATTTTGCAAGGGATCCAGCTTTGCCTGTGTCAAGAACAAATATGTTTGAGAATGTATTGATCTTTGTATTTCTGGCCATCCATTTCTGGCATTTTTCTGGGGATTTGTCTGTAATATGAGGCTCTCAACTAGGGGTCTGCAAAAGAAGAAGTTTCTTTTTAAAAATTTTTGTAATTTTTGGAAAGAAACTAGAGCATTTCAAAGCAGCAAACATTGTAAAAGATCCTAAAAAGATTTTGATGTTGATAAGTTGAAACCAGGGGTTGTTGTTTTGTTTTTTTCTTCTAGTTTTTATTTGACTTAATGACTTGCACCTGTGTTGATCACGTTTAGCTCATTTGTAGCTTTTTCCATATAATTGACAAAGTTAACTGCCTCTCATATAAGAGTACCCTAGAAAAACAATTTACACATGTTCATCAGTCATATACAAGATGAGTTTTTACATTGTCATGTGTAGGGTGGCATCTGATTTTTTTGTTTTGATGTGACAAAGCATTGTTAAAGTCATCAACAGCTTTAAAATATCTACAATTACAGGAGTTCTTGGTACTTTGTGAAGATGTTTCCTCTGTCGTGTCTAGACGTTGTGTTCAGAATTCTTTCCTCTGCTCATGCATTTAGCTTGCACTTGTTTATCTCATCTCTTGGGTCAGAACTAACGTGCACATTTTGCGGAGATGTTTTCCTTTGAGGTGCAATTCAGACTGTCCCCATGTCTTGTCTGGTTTGTAGGCTGAGGAGCTGAACACAGTGGTAGGGAACGCTTTCAAGATGGCGTATGCACAGCAGCAGGACAAACAACCCACATTCCATGAGCTGATCGAGCTTCAGTTAGAACAGCAAAAAGTCCAGTTTCAGGAATACCAAGAAGAGGCACAGCGCTCGCTGGAGAAACGGCTCAAGGAAATCTCAACCCCGACGCCCTTCTCCGAGAAAGCCATGCAGCGAATGGAAATGAGGCGACAGAGCAGCGGAGGAAGCCTAGAGGAAGCCGTCACTTCCGCTAAAGAGCGGGCGGAGGCCGAGAGACAGAACGCCAAACAGAAAGCATGGGTGAGTTCACAGACTTATCATATATAATGTTTGCTAATATCCATGGACAGGTTCATGGAAATTGTCCCTAGATTTTTGACATCCACATTGATGGGTAAACTCTGTTACATCATTCAGGAGGCAAATGACATATCCAGGAAATATTCTCATGGTTGATTCGAGGCATGTGAACTCACAGAACAGGTGGTGTGTATTTTATGTGTAATTTTTTATTGTACAACCTTGTTGCAAATTTTAACCAGATTTGTTTTTTTAGTTTTTTTTTTAGTTTTTTTTTTTCTTGAATTGAATCTAAATGTGTCAGTATATGTGTGTGAATTATGATTGAAGTCCTGCTTCAATTCAATTTCATTTTAGCGAAATCCTCGTTTACTCTCATCTCAGGTAGGTTTATGCAGAAATTGTCTCCTGCTTTCCTTAAAATTTGACCAAAAGTATCCCAAACTTTTTCCCCTATTACTAATATGTTATACTGGAATCCCTCGCTTATGGTTGATGGAGCATGTAGACTGCTTTGAAGCTGAATAACATTTTATGGTAATATTTCATGTTGATGAAGGAATGTGAATACCAGATGTGTGGAGAAGTTTCTGGTAACACAGGAACTGGTGATCCTTGTTGAGACATTAATCAGAGTTTGAGGCTTCGTTGTGTATCCTTTCAGACTTAGGCTTGGTAGGAGATGTTATTTTGGGGAGATATTTCTGTGAGCTCCATTTGACATTTTTGGGAAACACACTTCACATATCTAAAGGCATATTTAACATCTTCACTAATGGAGATATTTCTTACTTTCAGAGGTTTAAATTTCACTCTTTAAGACTTGAGAACAACAATGGATATTTCAAGCACATATTGACATATTCAAAGTGATATTGCACCCTTGAAACATGTATTTGGTAGTATTGAACAAGTGACTAATGTCTTTTTGCTGGTTCTGGTTGCAGCTTAAATTTACTTTAGATGTTGTATCTGATAACTCAGGGCAGTGAAAACATGAATCAGATAATTAAACTCAGCTGATCAAGAGTTGATATCTTGAAAGACAGAGGAGACATGGTCTAAACCACATTTAAGTGTGACACTTGATGGACAATTTTGACATGTGGTTAAAAATGTCTGATCTTTATGGAGTAACACTTGGCATACTCAATGCCACATTAATATTTAAGTTCAAAAGATGCTTTTGGTATTTGTGGAGATATATATGACATCACACAAACGATTACATCACAAAAATCGTATCTTGACCACAGCCTGTGTTTGATAAGTAATGTATTCAGAGGAAATAACTGTTCCAAAAACCAAGGTATGTGTCATGTTATTACAGAATACTTTTTTGTTAACAAATCCTGGGATTGGAAATCATTGGGATGCTGTAGGAAGATTACATTACTGATTTAATATTTGCCTGGTGTGATAGCTTACTTACAGATTGTCAGTTAGCATTTAAAGGATGTAAATTTTACTTACGTCCGCAATCCTTTATTGGGAAATCTGAAGGAGCTTAAGTACTGGAGAAGTCTTGTAAAATACCATCTGTACTCAAGACAAGTTTCCTGATTTTCATTACCAAATATTTACACATCACCTGTATGCAGTTTAGTACATGTACAGGTATATACATGTACAATGATGATAGAACATGGATGGCATATTTATCAATAGGCTTGAAAGGTCAGTGGGAGAGGTCATATAGTCTGGTTCACCTGTCCTTCTGTTTGTGAGTCCGTCTGTAGGTCAGATGCTTTGAGAACTCCAGAGCAAATTAACATAGAATGTTCAGCTTTAGGTGTACAATATGCTTATTTGCAGGTAATTATTAGTATTCACAAGGTATTTTCTGTTCTCAGCTTTTGATCAATGCCTAGGCCATGCTTTTTGCCTTTTTTTACCCAAGAAATGCTTCATGTCCCTTGCTTATCATCTGGCAGCTCAACTAAGTTCTTGTTTTGTTTTCTCTCTTGTTTTTTTTTTTTTCCCCATTTACGTAAATTGTGTAACTTTGAAGTCTTAAAGTGTATCATGGTCAGTGATAATGGTAATATGGTGTGGACAGTGGACAAATTGTGAAGATGTTTGCCTTTCATGTAATAGGAATCCTTGTGGTGTACTGTGGTTCAGTCACAGCCCTGAATGAGGAATCTGTCTGATTCCCATCCTCCACTATCCTGGCATCCTTGGTGGCGATTGAAGTCATTAGTGCTCTCTTATTTTGTTATTAAGTCCTCTTATTTTGTCTTACATGAAATTTGTAGGAGATAAGTAAGCCTGTTTACCAATGTGACTAACACTGTAACCTTGCTCTGAAGGTGAAATTTAGTGAGTGACTTACTAAAGGTCAGATTCATTCTGGGCAGTCTGGTTTTCCCCACCCATGAAACTAACTAGTACCATTACATTCATTTATTTATTAAATTGGGGTTTTACCCTGTACTGAAGAATATTTCACTTATTTGACGGCAACCAGCATTATGGTGAGAGGAAACTGGGAACAGCATTATGGTGGGAGGAAACTGGGAACAGCATTATGGTAGGAGGAAACTGGGAACAGCATTATGGTGGGAGGAAACTGGGAAAACCATTATGGTGGGAGGAAACTGGGAACACTATTATATTATATTCATGTATTAAAATGAAATATGCTTGACTTGAGATTTAATTACGTTATCAGGTAAATAATAAATAAAAACAACAAGATGCACTGCTGTTTTAATATCAGCTCACGAGTAAGAGGGGTACACACATCAGTGAGAGACTTTACTTTGGGTTTGTTAGAAAAGAAGAACTTGTTTTTTTCACTCTGAACCACTAACAGTATGTATTATGTAGTTGGGTTTTTCAAAAGTTAAATTAACAAATCAGAATGTGATTACACACTGGTAATGATGTTAACCGCCAGATGTAATGCTTCCTTCTTGATAGGGCTCCTCTGCCTGTAAGCCCGACCCGTCACATTAAGAAAAAATCTGGTAAAAAGGGTTCGCCCGTCAAGGAGTAGAGAAAAATCAAGCCAGTATTTATTGCTGATTGTTAGTTTCTCTTGACCCTCCTTACGAAAATATAGATGCTGAGTGTGATAATTACATATATTTATTATTTGTATTTTGAAACAAAATGTATGTCATTTGATGATAATTCTGTCAAAAAATACCAGTACTGCAAAAATTATTTAAATTATTTTGACTGAGGTATTGCTTGTAGGAGGATCATCAGAAAGGAAGTATTCATGAGCACTGACCTTAAATGATTTAAATTATTAAACTTTATTCTGAACCATGTTACAATTAAAGTACTGATTTCTGTTTTTTGTTCTCTGAGTGGTAGTGATTTAAGGTTTTGTTAAATACAAATAGATTTGTAAACAAAAAACCCATAAAGTAGAAGTTTTTCTCAGAAGTGGGTTTTCGTGTTTCGTATATCAGACCTGTAAATCATTTTTTCCCTAAAACATAATATCTTGTACAAATCTCAATATTTATCTTTTTCCGTGTGGCCTGTCCATCTATTATTAGAAAAGGCTCGTCAACATATATCTGGAGATTCCCATGTGACTGACCCTTTGCCTAATGGCCCTTCCTCTTTCCCCGCGGCAGTGCTAAGGCAGACAGGTGAACTAGGGACAGGGTTAAGCTCGCACACCTGTACCCCTGTGCCTGCCGCTCAGCCGCTCTTACCCCCAGCCTGGAAAGCAAATTAGCTCAGGTTAGAGGCTGACAATAGGCAATACATTCCAGCGTTGCGTCATGGCCTAAAACCAGGGCTCAGGAAAATAGCTGGGTTGCATAGCAGAGTCTTCAGCCTGGGTTTAAACCATGGCTATAGGCAGAGCACAGGTGTCAGAAGCGTACATGGATGTATGTTAATACACAGAGGGCTGTAACTCTAGTATGTGTCGGCACATCTTGCTCACTCTGCAAGTTTTCATGACATCGGCCACCATGACTTATTGTTGTGTGAAAAGGTAAAGAAGTCATGATTTTTTTTTTGCAACAGGAAAGCACAGACACTGTGAAATTTCTTATGTTCTAAACACCCGGTATGCTATATTGCATGTTGATATTAAACAGTTTCAGCAAGACTGCCATATTTTTTTTTCTTTTTCACATTTTTGTTGTTTCTTTTTTGCCTAGATGCCATTGTCAATTGCAATAAACATAATGTGATTTGTTATGATGAAATTGCAGTATTTGCCAAGTGCGTCATTTATGAATTTAGACACTTTCAGCATTACTGTAAATCATCAACCTTTTCAACCACTAAAGCACTTCTTTCAGTGAAATTTTTGCACATAGTGATTATGAAAATGATGGTAAAAATGATTCTTTTGTGTGGTTAAAGATGCAATCTGCTTAAAACTGTACAAATTATTGCTCTTCACCCCATAGTTTTGTCAGAATATTTCAAAATATTGGTTGTAGAGATGGTTGAGAAGGTTGAAAAATCAGTATAATAAACAAAACGATATACTTGCACATACGGTTCCATTTCCTGTATTCACTTCATTAATGCCATGTATCTGCACTATCCATTGTAAGCAGCCAAGTACTGAATAAAGTAACAGCACATCCTCACTCCACTGTATAGTCTATGACCTTTGAGCTGCCCTCATTTTAATTAGCACCTACATACAAGAAGTAAGAATGAATGTGGTATTTTCAAGGGACTGTTTGATTAAGTGCACCCCTCTCCTCACTGGCCCCCAAAAGCTCACATGACCTGACATAATGCACTGGATTCCCCACTGACTGTGACAGGGGCCAGCGTGGACGGCTGTGTACCCGTTAAGTATTACGTGTCCGCCATGCCACCAGACTTCTGGCTGACAATGTTGTCCACCCTTAATTATCCTAGGTGAGATGTTTGGTGTTCAGCTTGTGAAGAAGACAGTGTATAATGTACTACTTCATTTTAGTGTTGGTGTTTAAAACCTTGTTCTCACAGGAATTAGGAACCCGAAGAAAACAGTCACAACTTGAAACTTGTGTAAAGTTAAATAACATAGTGATTTTGTTCTGAAACATGTCGGCAACGGTTGAGGAGAGGAATAACACAAATGTATGATAGCTTCAACATTTCTGTCTGTCATGAAGTTGTTAAGCAGGGTGAGCACAGAGGCTTGAAAAATGTGAGCCGGTAAGAGGGTATGATGTTCGTTTGGAACTTTGTATCAGCAGTTTTAGTTTATTTTGAGTTTATAACACTCTTCTACAGCTGAAACCTACCCTATATGACCTACAATTTTGTCCATGTTGAAGATGCTTATTTTGAGAGATTTTGAGAGTTCTTTTGATTGTAGTTTGAAGTTTGTGTTGAATGTAGGTTGATATTCTTAATTTATGTTTTTGAAGAATTTAAGTTTGAGCTCCAAAATGTATATTTTATGGCATTTATTTGCCTCTAAAAGTGCATTTTATTGGTTGAAATTTTAAGTCATTTACAGTAGGTTTTTGCTTATGTGCAGTCAGGCATTATGACAGTGCTGGTATGCATTGCATGATGGGTTTTTTGTTTTGTCTTATGGACAAGTTTCTTACAAATTTGTACTGGCTTGAAAAAGTAATGGAAAATGTAATTGTCTGATATGAAAGTGAATTATCCAGACAAAGTGAATGATGGGACCAAATCTGTGCTGGCAAATTGATATCCATGCGGAAAGGTGGAATTTGTCTTCAAATAGTCAGTGAACGATCAGTTGCTGAATATTAGTTAATATTATATTTCTAAATACAGATACAGGTGTAGTACTACATGTAGAAGGTAAACATATAACATTAAGAGGCTGTTAAGCAGCTCAGTGAGAGTGTGTGACCTGAGCCTGTTCAATATGGTCATTAAATGCCACCATACCATCAAAGCATTTGGCTGCATTTAATTTCGTGAAAACAAATCTTAAAACTCAGCAAAGGTATTTAAAGGTACAGATTTTGATTCTCTTTTGACTCACCACAACTTCATTTTTGAGTTGTCTTTCATTTTAAAGATTTTCATCCTTGAAATCGTTTGTTTGCAAAGTTACCGACATTGTGTCATTAGTTTTGATCTGAATTAATGATCTAATTTCTATTTTCTGCAGGCCAAGTATGCAATTGGAAAAGTGAAGCACAAACCAGGGTATTTTGAAGGTGGCTCAGCCAGTCCCCCAGGCTCACCCCCTCCACTGATGACATTTTTGTCAGATCCAGGGCCATCATCTTCGGGATTGCGGGCAGACTCGGAGTCCTCTCAACCATCAGCAGCTTCTGCAGGGACAGATGGTTTTCATGCTCCCTCCGTGGCAGCTATACGAGAGTCTCTAGAAAATCAGAACAATAACGCTAAAAATTCAAAATCCAAAATTAAAGGATCACCAGTGACAGCGTTAAAAGATACTATAGATAAACAGTACAATGTGAATGGATTTACGCCACAACACAATGGTGGCAGGCCAAATGTTGAAGTGGAAAATTACATGTACCCTGTGAATAATGGAAGGCCAAAGCCAACGGCTCCTCCAGAGAGACAAGTGGTAAGTCTTAATGTTTTATTTCTATTCCAACATATTCTGGTGTGTACTCTTTAAGCAAAAAGTAGTTTTAAGTTTATCTTACATTACCTTCTGCGCGTTTATGCTCACCTCCAGGGCACTGGAGGTCTGGGTTCAATCCTGACCTAGGACAGACCAGCGCTGGATTCCCCCATGCTTGTTATTCATGGAAACTTAATGGCAACAATCTGTGGGCATCACTCCATGGGCCCTTTGTGCAGGCTTATTTTCATGGAAGACCACTTGTCTGTGATTAATGTGACATGCAAGTCACGTTTAGGAATGTTTCACAGTCACTGTAAGGCCTTCCCAGGATACACTACTATTATTGCCACCATCTGTTCACTACCATCGTACAGGAGAAAAATCTCACATACAGCATTGAACAACAGTCAAATGATTAAATTTAAATATACCTGCTACATTGAATAATCTTGTAATATGCACATTTGGTATGAAAACTTTTATATGTATTTGGAATCAGAGTAAGGTAGTCCTTTCCTTTCAGAAATTTTTATGTGTTCAGCTGTGAATTGTTTGATTTTCTTAGATTATGCGACCATGTATAAGTGCGTCTTTCTGGGTGATACTGTTGTAAATAATGAATACTTTTCAAAATATGTGACCCTACTCTTTGTTTCTACTTACATGCCTTTGTAATTGACTAATTTATGGAAGGTACATGTACTTTATGTGCATTTATAAGTACATGTATGCTTAGAGTCTGCTTGTTCCCTGTATTTACTGAGACTGCTCATCGATACAGCTGAAGGTGAATGGGTTGTCTAAGACTCTGGTTGCTTTGGTGCCGCTAGACATGTTTGGGTTATCATAAGTAAACATGGTCTACAAGCTGACAAAGAACCATGCCCTGCAATATGATATCCATCTTTGTTGTTAGGCCTTTTGAAGTTCCATGTCAAAAAGGTTGTCCCTTGCTGTCAAAGCATCTGGATCATTGATAAGCTCGTTGCCTGGCGATTGCTGTGGCTGCCATATGACATAGTCTGTAAAGCTCTTTGTCTCCGTCATGCTCAGAAAAATGCTTACAATCTATCTTTCAGTGTTACACAATGAAGAAATTTGCAGTTTCTATCTAATTACATGTCTGAGAGCTATAATTACAAACCTGGAAACATCTTCTGTATAGTGTAACTGGACTATTGGTTAATTTTTATATGCCTGCCATTAGGCAGAGCGTACACGTATAATGATAGCTATTTTGTCTGTCTGTTTGTCTGTCTGTCCGTATTTGTGTCCAAGATATACCTCAGGATGTTTTCCCACATGTGTTTTTGATTTTTAGCTTGCCTGTATATAGTAGCTTATGTTGTACCCTGAGTATTGTGCGTTGGCGTCCAATAATAGGGAAAGCATTGTTGAACAAAATGTTAGGGGTGGTGTCTTAAAAAGTACTGCGTGCATTGAACTCAGGGTTTACTCACATGTAGAGCATAATATCAAGAGAGGAATATTCCATTGTTGATTCCATATGTGCATACAAAATACTGTATGTTTCCGAATTCCTGACTCAGTGTACTGTTTATTAGAATCTGTGTTAAACATAATGTAAGGGTTGGTATCTTAAAAAGTACTTCATGTATTGAACTCAGCGTTGGCACACTTGTAGAGCACAGTGACATGAGGGGGATATTTCATCGTTGATTCTGTGTGTGCATATTAAATATTGTAAATTACCGAATTCCTGACATAGTGTACTGTGTATTAGAATCTGTGTTAAACAGAATGTTAGGCGTGGTATCTTAAAAAGTATTGCATGTATTGAAATCAGGGTTTGCACGCATGTAGAGCACAATGACCGGGTGTGCATATTAAATTATTCCTGACATAGTGTGATGTGTATTAGAATCTGTGTTAAACAAAATGTTACAAATGGTATCACATGTAGAGCACCATAACACGAGGGGGATATTCCATGGTTGATTCTGTGTTGTGTATTAGAATCTATCCCCTACAGGCGAGCTCTTTGGTAACCTTGCTACCACATCTAAATGGATGGATACATAAATCTTATATGATGTAAGGAACTCTTAAAATCAACTATGTGAGTTAGGAAAATTAAAATCGGTCAATCAGTGTAACGAAGAACTGTCATCTATTCAGTTTACTTGTATATGCACTTCTTTGGTGTGACAATATGCATAGCTTTTATGGACAGGATATGTTAAGTTGTGTATCAACAAATTGTTCCACACATTTTGTGTACACTATGGGGTTTATAGAATTTGTTTTAATATTTCTGTGAGCTTATAAGCTATGTCAGAACTCTAAGATACACCTCAAAGAAATAAGCAATACATTTGACGTAAACATTTCTCCTGAGAAAGTGGATGTGTAGAGGCAATGAAAGGCATGAAATATTACTTTTGGTGTTGAAATTATTTCACAGAAAGATATCATCCTGCCTACATGTACTTAACCAAACCTCATAACACCTTTTTAAGATCGGTAGATATCTCAGAATCCAACAAAATGATCTAGTAAAGCATAGTCAGGGACAGATTTGAGGTCAAATCAGTATTGTTGGCCATTGCTCTCACCTAGGTGTATACACATTTCTTGAGAAGACTTCATGGTTGATTACATCTGAGATGAAGTTAATGCAATTATATTTTGGAAGCACATGATTAATAAGTCAGATTCTATGTCAGATGTTTGCAGCCTAGGTGACAGCAGTAAAATTAACATTCCTTTGAAAAATACCCTTTTGTCATGCTAGAGGAAATTAGATTTTGAAGTTTTTGTCACCCATTTCAATTTCTGGCATGCATGTGCAAAGAGCATGAACTAAGTTATAAATAACTGTGCTGTTTGTAGCATTGAGTACATAATGTTCAGAAAAACTAATTTATATGTTCGTATGCACTGTCAACTGTAAACAGTTCTAGTTCAGGAATCTATTATCACAGAAAATCACAGATGCCAAAAAAAAAAATGCTGATTCTTCAAAATTATCGATCTTGTCTGAAGTTACGAATCATAGCATAAAACAAAAATATTTACCAACACAGTCATATAAATAGCAGAAATGTGCAACTTCATGTAAATTGAGGAACCTCTGTTAAAATGATATCAGTACTAGTATTAAAAATATTACACTTAATATGTAAACAGTTATTAAGGAAGATTCAGCTTTGATAAAAAAAAACTGTGTATTTTATTTTTTTATATGGCATACATGTACATTTTCCCTGTGTAGAAACTGCCTTGGTGGTCTAGTGGTTCAAGCTCAAGCTCCGGGCTCAAGCCTCGGTCGAGTCAAACCGAAGACTTAAAAAATGATACTTGTTGCAGCCTCGCTTGGCACTCAGCATTGAGAGGTTAGAGCAAGGAAACAGGACTGGTCGGACCAGTGTCAGTATAATGTGACGGGATGGGGTTTCATGTCTGGTGTCTTCGGCATGATGTTCCAGTGGCGGCAGCATTTTGGTGGCATGGGCTCGCCCTGCCACAAGAAGACACACTATAAGTACACACCAGAAGGACTCCTCGTCGTCATATGACTGAAACATTGTTAAGTATGATATTAAAACTCCAAGCACTCACTCACTCCCTGTGTAGATCCTGGTTTGTATATTGCCCATTTCTAATTAATGAAACTCACGGTTTTAGTGCTTTTCCCTTGAAGTCTGAATTAATTTTGGGGAACCGTCCTATACTTTTTCTAGCTTGGTAGCTTTGAAGCCTCAGTCATCAGGACTGCTCTATTACAGCCATGCCAAATATTCTTGATTTATGAAGCATTGATGTAGAACTGGCTAATTCATCTTGGGTGAAAATTGTGATATTTCTTTCACGCCCCTGGTTGGATATTTGCGCTCAGATATGATGTAGGAGGAAGATATATGTAGGATGGGGTTTATTTTTTCTTGGAATGGCAGCCACTGCGCTAGAGAGAATCTGTGTGTGTTCTGGGAGCCTTGTACATGTATGTGTATCATGTTTGACTGGCAAGCCGCACCTAAGTCAGCCGTATCAGTGGGTGTTGGCAGAGTGTACTTGTAAATGGATAGATTACATGGTAGCCAGAATGGAGATAGAGAGTAACAAACTCCAACAACATGTACACAGCTGATGAATCCGGGGACTGAAAGTGACAGGCTGTTTTGGGAGAGGATACCTGTGGCATTTGCATAAAGTTTACAGAGAAATTACATATACATGGGAAGGTAATTAGAGGCCATTGTGTAAGCCTGTGTCCTGGTGCTTGTACATGTATTGCTTCAGTAATAGTGGTATATATCTACATGTCTGGTTTAAAGTGGAGTCTCAAGTAATACTAAGCCAACCTAGCTAAACTACTTCTTGTTTGTTGATAAGCTTTCTCTGTTAGGTAAGTATATCTAAACTGTACTTGCCATAAAGTTTGGCTTGTAGAAATGCACTTTAAGAGGTGCACTGATGCTGTTTAAGACAAGGATTTAAATTTTTCTGTAAGAAATTAATCATTCACAAAAACTCTTCAGTGGCCGTATCAGGTGGATAAATCAATCAGAATCAAGCAAAACGTCTCACTTGAAAAAAGAGAGCCTATAGGTGAAATACGGTATACAAAAATTCAACTTCTAATTACCTCATATTCAAGACAATGTTATAATCTGATCTGTCTAACTTGAGGCCTGCCTGTATTATTAAATGGGAGATACCTGTATGTACATGCACCATTTTAATTGGTTCTAAGGTATAAAGTCTAGAAGTACACTAATCTTGTATTTATCATATCAATTTGATAGTTCAGATTTTCTGTATAGTTTCACACACTTCAAAGAATGAAGACAATAATGAAAGTAGTGACGCTGCTTTCCACAGGAATGAAAGAATTGAGATACCATCAAGTGTGTGCTGTATATCAGTTTGAAGAGGATATGACAAACGGGGGAAACGTAAAAAGTTTCCCGGCTTCTTGTCTACCCCTACATGTACATACAGATGTGTTAGGTGTCACTATGAATAGTGTATATTTACAGAGAATACTGGTAGGTGTTGAGTGTTCATGGATATATAATATGTGGTGCAATTATCGGTATCTGGTGTATGTGCTGGTGTAGACAGTGTGTCTTTACAAAGGCAGACTACCAGCAACACTTAACCTTTACCATGTAAACAAGTTTGTATTTATTATACCAACCTTCAGGTCGTATTTACCTGCATGTATAAACATTTTTACCAACTGGTTAAATTTTATGTCAGATTTTTGGTGTGGTTTTTTTTCTGTCCTTTTAAGCATATTTGTACGGACATGTACATCTCGCAAGAATTGCATTTATAACTACATGTAAGTTGAACTTGTTGGTAAGTTGCTGTAGACAGGTATACATGTGCAGATATTCTAGACATTCAACAGAAGACACTTATACTACTTGCATATGTAAATGAGCATGCATATTTATGTCTATGCCACACTCAGGAACGCTGTGGCATGCAATACCAAATCAAATACATAAATAAATACGTATATGTAGATCTTTTTCTTGCCCAAATCATGGATTACATTGTCTTGTGTGCATGTAGGCTTAAAAAATATGAATCCTGCAGCATTGTAAGCTGCTGTATGGAGTTGGACAGATGTCATGATGATATGTCTACAGATGAACAACTAATCAGAAGGTTCATCAATAATTGCATAACAGCATGCACATGTCAGCCAGACATGACCTCATTAAAAATAGTTTAAAAAATATTTCTTTTTCTTAAAGGTGTCACAAAGAATTGTCTGTTCATAGCTGAAGATGACTACACAAAGTAGTTTCCAGTCACACAATTTCAGCAAATAACCTGTAACGACACATCTTGCACTGTTTCAATATTTTTTTTGATTGTTATTCAGTGCCAGGTACAAGAATTTTTCAGTTACATGGTGACAGTCAGCTGTCTGGATGGAAGATGCCAGTGCCTGGCATAAATCATCAACCTTTTTGCTAGCTACTAATGAACTCCCACTTGTGATGTACACATATGCACACCCCGTTGGTGGAGATAAGTGGTTTTCAATGATCTTTAGACTGTGCAATAAGAGCATGTGTATGAATATATGAAAAGTTCTACAGTGGTCATTCACTTATTTGTTTCATTCAAGAATTCTTAGGATACATCTTAGTACATCTTTTAAACCTTGAATTGCCCAGCTCAAATTTGCAGTGAGGTTTTCTTCAGGTTGTGCCTGGTTTCCTCCACATATAAACATAACCTCTGTCAATAATTCTCTCCACAGTGAAATTGTGGTGGGCTATCTGAACAGAGCGAAAGCTGGTCTGTTGGTGGCTCTAGTTTGGATATCTTCAAAATATCCTGGAAGTCTGGAGATATTCAAGCAGTGTTTTTTTTAACAAATCTGAGACTTTATTCTGAAGTCTTTTTTGGCTGTAAAATTTCCAACTTTTGTGTCATAAGCCATGCTCATCTGGCTTGTTTGCACAAACCATGGAGGTTGTATCTTTGACAGCTTTGAAATGCTTGGCTCTTTTTTCCTCCTTGCCATTTTGCTCCTGAAAACCGGAACAAAGGTCCCATGTTAGAGTGTGTGTTTTCCGTGAAGGTGCTTCTGTCCAGGCTTCCACGCTTTTGTCTGCCATCTAATTCTACTCTTTGCAAATGACGGCAATGGTCATGTAATATTTGACGTTTTATTTGAGCGTCTCTTGACGGCGTCATGTACAGCAAACATTTCAATTGTATCCCCTTTCATGCCTGATGTTTTCCTACTGCTGACTGTTACTCTAACATGAGCTGTATCAATGGCATTGAAAACTTTTGTGTCTGCCTAAAGTGATATTGCTTTCAAAGATCACTGCTGACTCCTGATGTTTTTGAATACAGCACTACCTTCCATTCCCCCAATAGGGCACCTGATGTAGCCTTGACCTCAGGCAGTCTGGGTCAACACATAATAAGATCAGACTTAATTCCCTGGTATTTGGACTTTTCCAAAGTGAACAAAATTGTCTATGTGAACTTTGGCATTGTATTGGAATGTCCAGAATTTTGGTGTGCTTTTGAATATTGATATTCTACAGTTTTCAGTGAGTCGTTGGGGGTGTAAAAATTGATATTTATGCATATTTTTATTTATTCATAGTTATGCCCATGTACGGGACAGATGTATGTTTAATGATAAGTCAAAATATAACACAAAGAATTTTTATAAATGAGGTTGCAGATATTGAAACCTTGATGTGATGGCATTCATGTTCTAGTAGTTAATCAGATTGTGAATTGTTCACATGCATTAATGCTTCTGAGCATTTCAGCTAGTACATGGATTTTTCTTGTGTCTTTTCTTAGATTGATCAATCATCGTCACAAAGCCGGCCTCTCAGTCACATGATGCATCGACCTCTGCCTGCCATACCACCAGGCAACATCAGCGTCACCGGCGTCGGCCATCCAAGCCAGCGAACGTCTGTGCACAGCAGCAGCTCTGAGGAGGACGCTTTTCTTGCCAACAATCCCAGAGCCGGCGCTCCTGCTGGCAAACTACAGCAAGGCCAAGCTAGGGAACTGAAGGAAAAGTACAGTAAAACTCGACTAGTCCGAGACTCTAGTCCAGCTCGCAAGAGAAACAAAGAACTGATGAATGGCCGGCATCCTGAAAGCCCACGACGAGACAACAGCAACATGAAGCCTGCCAATGGACATGTAAACGCGAATGTAGTCATTCAGAACAAGCGCGACTCTGAGCCGATATATCGTTCAGCAGCCACCCAGACTTTTGGTGAGGAGAAATTGGATGTGTACGGGGCCCGCCCCCACAGTGTCCCTAACCCACAGTTGATATACGGGGTCAAGGTAGGGGCCCCAGGCCTGCCTCAGTACCAGGAGGACATATATGATGAGCGATATGCTATAGGACCTGCGGCCTCCTCCAGTCAGGCACCCCGCTACCAGAATGACAGCCCTTTCCATTACCAGGGGTCAGGGGACAACTCTGGAGCATCGTACGAATCCCCAGTCTCACCTCTGAGGTAAGCACTTTTTGTTTTGATCCTCTAGCGTGAGCATTTGTATGTAGTATAATTGAAAAACAATAAGTTCCAATATTTTGCAGATACTATCCATTTGAACATTGTTGTTCAAGTGAAAAACCGATAAAACCTGATAAAAAACTTAAAACATGTAGGCCAGAGCTCATTTATACATGCCCACATATTGTAAAATTTTCGACCCTGGCAGTACTTGAAGCCCAATGAATTGTTGTTGCCAGAAATTGGGTTGGTTCTTCTATGACCGGATTCATCTCTGAACATGTGGAGAATAACGACAGGAATTTGACCATTGTTTGTTCACATATTCATGCCTTTATTGTCAAGATGAGACAAGATGGAAAATGTCTAATTAGGGTTTACCAATCATCAGAATGTATACATGTACCTACAGGACAGTCATCCATTTTGTAAACAGGACAGATGTGCCTGGCACACCTACATGCATTAACAACAGGGTTACAGGGTTTGGACGAGATCTGTCACATGCTCAAGGGTATCACATTGGAAATTCATAATATCTTGACCACCACCTGGCCTTATTATGCTCTCCATTTGGGAGAGAGGTATTTCCACACTATACAACAATATATAGTTTAAACTATCTAGTAGCAAACTATATGTGTATTTACTCAACTTAGCATTGGAAGAATTTAAATCGTCTGGAAAGTGTTTGAATCATGATGTGCACGTAACCTATGTTTTGAAAAATGATGAACGCATGATTTCTCATTAAAAAGGGGAAGAGTGAAGTAAATATATTTTGTTACAATTGCATTGGCGCAGTGCTTTTATTAATTGTTCAGCAAATACCTCCATCTCTGACATTGTTCTTGGGTGAATCATTCTTGATCCCTTGTTTCTTGTTACTGCCCACACATCATCCACCCTACATTGGAACTTATTATTTCTTTTTTTGCCAGAATTTGTTATTTAGATGATTTCTTGTCTTACCCCACACTCCCACATCGGAAGTTATGATTTCAGTTGTAGCAAGAACTTTTAATTGTCAAAAAAGATGAGATTATCACAAATAGCCAAATAATTATATGTGCAATGCAAAATGAAAATGGCTCCACTGCCGTCACCAATTTTCCAAAATTTGTTTCGGGAAACTAAAGGTCAATGGTCGTTGGACTTATCCAATGGAAAAGCCAGAATGCTTCATAGAGCCCATGTAGCATGATCGTTGTAGGTCATGTAGCCCAAAAGCTGTTGCACTCATTACATTGACAGCATGAAGCAAAAGTGGCTGGCATTGCAAAATCCTGCAGCATGTCCAGATTTCTTACTGCAGTATGTCCAAATGCCCCATATTAAAACCTCCAAATCCCTGGCTCGCCACATGTTCACATCTGCACATAACCAAGTAGTGATGAATGCTACTGTCATGGCGACAGATTTGGATGTTTTAATATGGGACATTGTGATTTGAGGCTGGCTGGAGGGTGAAGGATGAAGGTAAGACCACTGCATTTGTGATTTTCTAGTTGCTGTGGGTCTGAACTGTTACTATGTGCTCACTATGTATATCGAGAAGGCTGTGCACAAGAACTCTGGACTTCAAGAACTACAGGATTTTGCAATGTCAGCTACTGTAGCTCCTTCATCATTGGCTGTCAACGTAATGAGTGCAAGAGCTTCAGAGCTACCTAAAGCTATGGATCATGCAGTACCTTCTATCAGGGTTGTATGTTTCATCACACAGGTGATTGACCCTAATATTAGGCTTGGATTATGTGATACCGTTTGTCGATCTGCTGATGCCACGCACTGTGTACATGATAACGCGTAGTCTAAGCATAACCTGACACAAAGTTATGTAACAAATAATGGTTGTACAAAGGAATATTGTTACAAGAAAACTCCAAATTAATTTGGAATGTCTTTAGTGAAATTTTGTTTTTCCTCACTTGGTATTCTATGTTGTATATGTATCTTTCGGTGACAGCATTTGTCTATAATGTAGAATATTTTGACTATAGTGTAGAGTACTAGCAAGTGGACGTAAAGAAACACCAAGTGCTGAAGTTCAGGATTGTGCACCTACTTTTCAGACTTCCATGCTCTTTTTGACAGTTTTCTTTTCCCCGATTTATTCCAAGGTTTAGTACACATCTTTTTGTACATCTGATTGTGTAGCAATCTGGAATCTATAGTGTTGCTTTACGTAAAGGTAGTTTACATAGAATATACAGATACTTTTGTTCATGTTAAGGTTTGAAGGAACATTTAACTGTTAGACACTGTTTTTCTGTGTTATCTAGATTTATCACACAAGTGAGAATTTGGGAACAGACAGTATTCCCTACCTATAAGCTCAAAAACAGTTTATTAAAGCCATGTAAGCATACATGTATATGATGAAACTGTAAGTGAACTGTAGCAAATCATTATTGGAACAAAATATTGTTGTTCATCTATGTTAGAAATTTAGCAAATAAATGTGAAATAAATGCACATTACAGTCAATTATCCGTTTCATTATCCGCTATCAGCACGTCATCATCCTTATCAGCCATGGAGGAATTCTTGTCTTGTTGTGTGAAGTCAGTGTGTATCTGTTTTTATATGTTGTAGAAATTTTTTGGTTATTATACCGATGTACATCATCAGAAGATGATCTCACGCCTTCAGTGGTGTAAAAAATGAATTACTTAGCAAATTAATAGATAAAATTATTGATCTTATCTTCTTTTGTATGTGTGCTTGTATATTTCTGGAATGAAGTCACCCATTAGATAATATTGTTACAGAGAATTTATATGATACTGTCAAGCTTTTGTTAGTTTAGAGCTCTCCAGCTCTGGGGAATGTTATATAATTGGGTTGATTTCAAAGGGTCATGAATAATCGATAAACGGAAATAGCACAGTAGTTGAATTACATGGTATGTAATGTACATTTCCATGGGTTGATATGGCACAGACACTGTAAGAGTTGCTCCCCTTTAGCTTTTTCTGTGAGATGCATTGTCATATGTGTGTGTGTGTGTAGAGCCTTGTAAGTCATGACATAGCTTGGCCTGAAATGTTTTGTTTATTTTCTTCTTTTCGTGTGACGCCTGCACTGGGTTATTTATGTTTGTGTAAAGACTTGTTGAGCCTGTTATGTGATGATTGCTTGATTGTCAGTCTTGGATTTCTCGTCAAAGCCTGACAGTATGGGCCATTAGGGATAACAGTAGGCTATTGTTGTGCTCAGTGTTTTCAGCAAATCTTAATCCTGGGAACTTAGTTGTCCGCAAATGTCTGCAAACCAGAACCTGTTCTAACACTGGGAAAAACTATGCCAGCTGATGATCATGAGTCGACTCTTGTGCTGTTGTTTCAAGTAAGTAGGTCTGACCACTTGCGCAGGTGTGTACTTCAGGTGTTTGATGAGTTAATTAGCCACTGACCAATAGTGACAGGTGATTTGGCCATGGATGATATCCCAAGCGAATCCATTCCTGGCAAGCTGAACATCAGAGTGTACATCAGACAGTTTGTATAACAGACTGTTGTCTATATATGGAAGAGAGTTTTCATAGTACATAGATAACTGTAATACCATTTATCAAAGACACATCCAGTTACCTTACTTAGAAGGTTATTGACACCGATTAGGGTCAGGTGTACTTGAAAGTATTGTGCTTATTATTGGTATATTAATGTGTCGAAAGTTCGTCTGTGTCTTTGTGTGTACAGTTAGCATGACTGTGTAATTATAGGCAAACAAGGCATATGTGACTGTGGAAAAATTCTGTAGCAATTTTTGTTTTATTTTTCTCATATCTTTAAATCTTATGGCACTGTGAATTAGTGCTGAAAAGTGATTCTCAGGAAGGTTATAATTAATTATAAGCGGCCAGTTTTAAGCCTGCACATCATATCATGTTTCATTTTATACTCTAAACCACGTTCAAGCATGAAAGACATCTTATTAATTAACCATGCAATATATATTTATCAGTTTATCTCAGAAAACAGGTTTGCACATAAAATGATATGCAACTTTTATATTTCTGTTTTGTTTTTTTTAGAGGTTAACACTACATGTAAATTACATACATTGTAAACGTGGAGACACAAATTAATTATAAAAGCTTTTCCAGTTTCTCCACAATCTACCAGGGACAGATTTTAACTGATTGTGCATGTACAGGTGTAGGTGATGATCCTAAACATTCAGCTGGATTACAACGATATAGAGCTACTTTATTGTTGGAATTGAACCAAATTTGGAAAGTGGATGAAGGAAGAGTACAATAATAAAAGGGCATATTTAATATTGATGGAACATTCAGGTTAAGTGGTGGGTCTAGAATTTGGTGAATTGAATAACCAAACCCAAGTCCATGCATAATAACCGTCTTACAGTAGGATAAAGGGGGATAACTCCAGAGGGACAAAATGTGTTGGGTACAGCTCAAACTGTAATATATGAAAAGGGTATTGTCTTTGAGGGACCCCAAACTTGTATGTAAATGTGTAGGGCCTTAGGCAAATATAGTTTCTTTCCAACAATAAAACAAGTGTTTCAGTTTGCTGGCAAGCCATTTTATTACTATATACATTTATTTGCCCTCAGATAGGCATTATAATGTGTAGAAATAAGCTTTTGAAGTTTAGTACACTTGTGCATGTATAAATCAGATATGCAAATTCTTAATAGGTCCTTTCAAATTATATTTTTACCCCTCAGCCAATTGTGGGCAAGGGGTATTGTCATCGCGGGTGGTGTCCGACCATCCATTCGTCCGTTGACATTCCTGGCAATGCTCTATCTCTGGAGCGATTCATCCGATGTTCACCAAACTTACAACACAATTACACATTGGCATGAGGAAGAACCCAGTTGATATTCAGCAATCTGGATCATTTTCTTCAAGGTCATTGGGTACATTTGAGATAAATTTTGTATAAGGCTTGTATATGCTCTATCTCTAGAACGATTTAGCCCAAGTTGACCAAACTTACACATTTGCAAGAGGAAGAACCCAATTAATTTTCAGCAACCATGAAATTTTTCTTCAAGGTCAGTGGGGTCATTTGAGAACGCTCGATCTCTAGAATGTTTAGCCCAACTTCACCAAACTTACACCACTTTTACACAATTGCATGGGGAGGAACCGTATTGATTTTCAGCGACCTTGACCTTTTCCTTCAAGGGTATTGGGTGATAGAGGTTAAATTTTATGGAAAGCTTGGAAAGACTCTTTCTTGGAACAGTTTGTCCCAAGTTCACCAAATTTATACCACACCTACATAATTTTATGAATGGCTGGTATTAAAGATAATGTCTCTTGGAATTCATTTTTGTTTGTTAGATTGTACATGTGCTTAAGGCCGAGGGGTTTTAAGTGCATTGCACAGTATTTTCATATTGATTTTAATTCAAACCTGATGTACTCAAAGTAGAAACATTAATCCAGAAAACAAATAATACTACATATATGCTACCAAGTTCACATAAACTTTTTTATAAACTTCTTATGGGAGAATTTTTCTGATTTTAATTATTAAAAATATTATAAACTCAGTTTGTAAGAGTTGATTATGTGATTTGTAACCCAGGATATGGTTTCTATATAAACACAGATTTTAGAGTATTTAATTTTGGCAAATTCTGAAAAGGCATTTTGCCATAATTCGTTATATTTCAGTGTTGATTTTTTTTTTCATTCTTGTGAGTTCTTACATTCATGTTCAGTTTTGCCTGAAGCATTTATCTGTGATGCATTTGCTTTGATACTTTATGGATTTTGTGGATACACATGTAACATTTGGTATTGTTTTGTCTTTTTAAGTAAGCAGTATTGAAATAATGGCTAGAAATTGCATCATGTATAATGGTGTTGGAAAATTAAAAATACATGCAATGATAAAATTTGCAGTTTCCTATGTAAGGTGAGGTTATGTGTGTGTTTGCTGCCATGAAGTCAGTTGGTGTCAAAATCTCGGGTGGAATGATGTTGAACATGTGGACCATGTAATTATATATATATATATATAAAAAAAAAAACAAACAAAAAAAAAGGCATCCATATAAAATTATTGTCTTTTTGGTTGTGGTTTTACTGGCCAGCATGAGTGATTCACTTTGCCCAGCTGAAATGCCTTAGACATGGGTCATTTAGATTCAAATTTGTAGCTTTGGGTGATAAAGACACCAGATAACACTCCAGGGGCTGCTAATATCCCAGCTTTAACTTTGACCCTGTAGGCAACCTCACAAGGGTGTTACTCATGGCTTGTTAACTAGGAGCAGACCTGGATATCTGTGTAATTAGTGTCTCCATTTCTTTGCTGTGGTACACAGAAATCCCAGGTACTCAGTTGAAGGTACATGTGGTTAGGGGTCTTAATTTCACCCCTCTGTGTACCTATGGGTTTTCATGCTGGTTTCCACTGTCACACCTGGTAATTTTGCATTGTCTCCAAAGCCTTTTATCTCTTGTCCTCTGCCCATTGTTCAGACCAGAATGTGTTTGCAGTGGTCAGGTTGTGTCTTCTCTCCTTGTGTCCACACGACACGTTGTTTTGTTGAAGCGGATAAGTATCCAGTCTAGCATTTCTTTGTTGGAAGATTTGCATTCTTTAACCCCTCCCCCATTTTCTGAATATCTGTTTTATGGTCCAATTTCACTGCTGTGTCAGTCAACATTCTCCATCCCCCTGACACTTAGCTGCGTTTCATTGGGAGGCTTTTATCATTGGTTTGACCACTCCCACCCCCTTACCTGATTTCCCCCTCCCCTGAACCTGACATCAGTGTAAACCACAACAGGCCATGAAGGCTACAGAGCCTCCTCTCTGCACTTGATCTTTGTCTGAATTCTATTGTGGTGAGGGCAAACAAAACTTGTTGTTTATTGCAGGTTTTGTTGGATAATGGGATGAAAATATAAACCAAGTGAAATTCAAGTAAAACTTGGGTCTGGCTGGAATTTGAGAGGCCTGGGTGAGGGGGGATCTCTGTACATCAGTGTAAGGGTAGTTTCAACATTACAAGAGTGCTGCTTGAAATTGTATTTCCAGTTACATGTATGAAAACTCTGCAGTCAAAGGTTGTTTTTTGGCTATTACTCTTTAGACAGAATGTCTTCTGAAGTATAGTTCTTGGTAAGTGTTCCCCTTACAGATCTAAAAGTACAAAAGCTTTTATGGCCTCTCACCAAGTCAATTTAGGAAGTCGTAAGCGTTATAATAAAACATTGTTATTGGCAGTCAGAGTTATGGTCAGGTGAAACTTGAAGTGGTTCAGCCAGCTTTTAGGTAAGTTGTCCCTTTGGCACCCTGCCTACCATACTTAATTGCTCTTTCTCGCCCCATGTTGATAGACTGTGCCAGAAGTAACAGGTAAGCTTTGTTTACTGAGCAGCTAATGTGGTCAGAAATAAAAGAGATCAACTAGAGTATTAAGTGGATTTTTGGAACAGGTATGTGGTCATTCCAGCGGAAAGCTGGGCTGCTTTGAATGGTCATTCTTGTGAGCCCCAATAAAGGCCTTTCATGTACATGTAGATGGAACCAGTGAGGAGTTTATACAGTTGGCTGAATGGTGAGGGGGGGTCCCTGTGGAGCCTCAGTGCTACATTCCATCCCCATTGATCCGGGGCATTTTCCAGCCATTTGATTGAAGTTGTTGATCACAGAGTGGCAGTTGATCAGAGCAGGGTATGAACATGCACTCTTTACTTCAAGGTGTAGTTTTAACAGTTGAAGGCTCAGTATTGCCCGTCAGCTGATAGTAAGTGTTGGTTTGTAGAAGTTTGTGGACAGATAAAGCCTGTGACCACATACCTGAATGACCCATCAGGTATTTCTGTCAACGTGTTCACTCTCTTCAGGTCTACAACCTGGCTTTTACCTGGAGCACAGGTCTTAAAACTGTTCAGCTGGGTTAAGCGAATATATCCGGGTTTAGCTCAGTGTTTAGACTTGTTAACTGGACACCAGTCAAGCTGGACACACATAGCTAGGGTAATGCACTGACCATACAGTGGTCAGTGTTGTCCAGGATACCCATAACTGTGATGGTCATTTATTAGCTTACCTATGAACTATTACCTGCTTCATACAAAACGGATGAGGTGAGATAGCCATCATTTGTGCTACGACAAAGCGGATTTTCAAGTTTTGTGAAACTTCTTTCTGTTGGGAAAACTGTATCATTGTAGTACGCACTGTGTCTATATAGAGATGGAGGTTATGTGTTCACCTCATTAGCGCAGGTAGAGTGATGATGTGGAGGATACCTGTATTATTTGTGACCAAGATATATGTTAACCCTCAAGATGAAGACCATCAACAAGGTGACAGTTGATATGAGCATCCTTCTCAAGATACTTTCATCCTCGCATAAAGATACAGGTAGCAGCAAAAGGTAAGAAAAGTTGTGTACAGGAATTTTCTGAAACGCATTTACAGAATTTTATTAAACCAGTTCATTGTGATTCTTTCACTTAAGCCTGTGTGATTCCCATATTGTTTGGAGGGTTCTCAGCGGTGTATTTTATATATACATGCCAAGTTCATTAGTGATACACTAGAGCAATAGATATGGAAAGTGCGTGTATCATTGTATCCAAACTGCTGCACTCCAGGACTGCAGGTCTGGATGTACATGGTTGTACATCTTTTTTTATTTAGGTGCAAAAATTGAATTACTGATGCATAAGCATTAGCTCAGTTTGAAGGCTAATTAATGTTTGATTATAATTAATAGAGAAGCAGTTGCAATTTGCCTATTTGGCTGGCTGGCTGCATGGTTTATGCACACATGCACATTGGACATGTAGAGATAATTATGCACATATTGTGTAATCATAATATTGGCATAAATGTCAGACGTACATATGTGTGCTAAATTTTATGAAATGTTTGTGTTAGGTGATGTAACATACATGCATAATAAGCCAGGTGTTGTAGGCATTACATGAGGAAACCTTCAGTTCAGTGAAGCTTACTGTTAATTTGCATCTGTTTTTATACATTTTACTGAAGTTCTTGTTCACAACATAAAATTTGTAATAAACTTTATGCACAATTTGTAATAAACTTATAGGATCCGGATTACAATTAGGCAAACTCCTGTGGTAAACCTACAGTTACAATGTATGTGCTTAAAATACACGCCAGTTAGCATGTAATAATATGGTAGTCTAAAATGTGATGTTTTACAAAATGTACAGTTAGGCAAGAATTAAGAAGTTAACCCTTCTGTGTTAAGCATATACAGGAAGGCACTGAATTCAGATGTCTGAGAACAAAAATTTATTTTGTATCACGCATTAAAAAGTTATTAAATGATGTTACATGCATACATATGACTCATATCATAAATACAGTCTGTATGAGAAAGTACAGATATTCTTCTTTGTTAAGAGTTATATTAAAAACATGTTTTTTTTCAAACATAGTTTGAAAAGAATATAAATCAGAACAATAATTCCTTTCTAAGCTGTGTATGCAAGTATACCCAAAGACAAAACACGTTTATATTTTTGATTATCTTTTGTTTGTGGAAAATTGCATGTCATACATACATGTCTCACTTCATGAAAATATCAGAGAATTGTTACAGTTGGTTAAAATTTGATGAAATATACACTTGCAGGCCGAATTGTTACTGGAGCCAACAAATTCTTGTGTCTGCATCGTTCATAGTTCGGTGCGTGCACAGGAAGGAATTCTGTACGTTTGAATGACTACGTGATTACCCCACCTGGGTGCATAGATACGAGGTACTTAGCAACGTGGCTATGCTTGCCCGGTCACATGGAAGGTGTCAGTGGTTCTAGCAGTCCCCAGCTAGGAATTACAAGGCTGAGAACATGCCCACAATGTCAGCTATGTATCCCTAACTTTTGTGGCAGGCAGGCTCAGTACCCCCATCTCTAGCCTGTTTCAATTGGCCGTTTCATTCTGTATCAAGCACAGGCTGTTCCGTTTAACACAGAATTTACCAAGTACTGACTATGGGTATATATATGTATGAAGGGCTTGCGGTCTACTTGACCACCAAAAGTATGTTTCAGAAAACTAATTAGCTTACATCTATAATTACTCAGCTTTTGTGTCGTCAAAGTGAATATGCTGGTACATGCAGTTCAGCCGAGCTTGTTTCTGACTTTTTTGTGTGCTCCATGTATACACTGGTAAATTAAATCATGCAGTAACCAAGGCATGAAGCTGTAATACGAAATAGATTTTGTGTAATATGAAACATGTAACACCAAAGCATATAATCCGAAATTTCATGTTTTCATGATTTATCAATAGATACATACATCTGATAAAACCAAATTTGGCATTGTAGAGTGTCTGACAAGTTTTCAATTTTTATACACATTGTAAAAACTTAAAATTTTATGCCTGTCCTTGATGATTTTTTTCATTAATTCTTAGCTACATATGCATCTGGTTTGTTGGAAATTGGTAGTTTAATCATACAGGTTTGAAGTTGACTGAAGAAAAAAATTGAGTACATGAATGTTTATCTGGATTTACTTCACGTCTGTGGAGGAATTTTGTGGTCTCAAAACTATAGGGGGGAGATCCTGTTGTTGTGGCCATGCAGTATTGTAGTAGGGTGTTTACACATACCCGGTATGTCAAGATTTGATTGGCCATACATGCTTGGCCTTCTAGAGTTATACATACTTGTTCATCCCTTATCTGGGAAGCTATAGCTGTTGTTCATTCTTCATTGCTACAACCAGAGTTAGATATTATGGCTAGATATCATTCACAGATCACTTTTCGAGCTGGCTTATCACAGGGCATTGAACCGTTGCAACACACGTGTAGAAATACATCACGTTTTATCTCTTATGCTCACGATTTTCTACCCATCTGTAAATTAGCAAGAATTTTTCAACCTAATACATTCTGAAATCAAAGACCATGAACTTTTTGTTTGCTTTTTTGTTTTTTGTTTTTTTTCTTTGTATTATCCCTCTGTTATTGTATACTTGGTATGCTATTGTTGTCATAGCTGGCATGCCCTTGTGATCTTATCTTATCACCTCAAATAGATTACTATCGTTTTTTCCTTTTTAATTCACGCACAGACAGGAGTGTTTTTGGTTCTCAATCAGATTGATTCTAGCATCTGGCGCATGGCAGAGAGTCAGGCATGCATGCCATGTACGCTGTCATTGCACCCAGATAAGGAAAGACTTAAAAACTTCCAACAAATATCTTAAGTAGAATTACATGCAGTAGAAAGTAAATTCCTATGCCTGAATAACAACTTATTAAGCTGTATGATGTTCATAAACATGATAAACTGTCGTCCACAGTATTGTTTAGGCATGCATGCGTTACTTTGATGTCTTTATCTTATGTATTGGTGAAAAGTTTCGTGTTCACAAATCAGGCACATGGACCACATGTGTTGCCTTTTTTTTTATCCTCCTTATGTACCAATAGCTTTAAGTGCCTCTTGTAAATAAGATATGGATACTAACAATATTAATTAACTGTCTTCATAAAATCATTTAAAAGGACTTCATGGACGAAAAGCTCATTATATCTATTTTTTATATTTCCTGGATGAATGAAAATGTAAAGGACTCATAATCTAGATATGTACATGTTTATTACTGAGAGTATTTTATCAGTAACATTTATTAAATTCTGGTCTTTTCTAGCTTGTGGGTTCCTAGAGTGACAGGAAATTTAGTTTGATAATTTGTACACTTTGTAAGTGTATATTTAAATATCCCCTGCTCAGAAACTGTAATGCGATCATAGTTGTATGTATGGATGTGTTCTAATTTAAATAAATAATACATGTAGGACAGGAACGTCAGTGAGGCATTATGAAACCTATGTGCCTTTGAACCTGTACTCGGCTTCTTCCTTGGTGTGTACAGTAAATACATGCTTTTGAATGTTAAATTTGACTCTAGTCATGCGCTCATGTAAATTAACATGAGAGGTAAAAAACGACATACATGTATACGGCAGTTTTATTTCAAAGGTAATTAAAATACATCTTTAGGTTGACTACAAACAACCTGTATGTATTGGCAACAAGCTTCATGGGATATTCCCCTGTTGGTCTGTTTTGCAAATTGGACATCTCCTGCCCTAAAGATTTCCTGCATTGCAAGTGTTTTGCGGAAGATATTTTCTATACCCCTGATTATGCAAAAGCATATTGATGGAATTATTGATATGTGTGTAGTGATACTGAAATGAGAAATCTATAGTGGCGAGTTAATTGGCGGAGAAGTTGTCATTTGGGAAAATGTGCCTAAGAATTGGGAGAGAATTGACAGGATGATTGAGTTTCAAGTGAGCTTGTACTGTGCAAGGGAACATCTGGCAGTGAATAGAGCTGCACATGAAGTGTTGTGTAACGTTACATCTTCTGTACAACAGACCCTCGTTGTTGTCATCAATACTTCTGGCCTGGTGGTATTGATTTACCCACTGGCTATATCACTGGTAAGGATTGATATACATGTGCATGTACCTTTGAAGTTTGTGTTTAATGCAGATGTATGCCTGATAGCCTGTCCCATCTACCGGGCTGCAGGGATGCTGGCCATGCATTGATAATGTTCATGGTCTTTGCAGATATGTTGGCACTGAAATTTTTATTACATCCAAACTTTGATCCTTTTTTATTTCTCTCTCTGGACTGCATGATTCAGTCTAGCTACATGTATACTGTTATACAGTTATATATGTACTTATTTAAATCTGAAGGGACTTTTGTCGCATTGCTAAAAAGCCAACTTCAATTGACAGTAGTCGGCGAAAGAATTGCCAAATTCTTCTTTTCAAACCTGGATTGGCATATATTGTTTTATCATTTGTTAATCTCTTCACTGCTTTCCAATGCAATTAGCTAATATTGAAACTACATGTACAATTTTAGCCATAACTTCAGAACATCAGAAGTAGATAGCAGTTAGTGTATAACTTCATTGATAATGCTGATCTGTTTCCCCTGCTTAAAGTTCAAGCCAATATGCTCTGAGCATGAAATGACCAGATGTGTTCGGGTTATGCAGTAATCCCTAGAGATTAGCCTGCCTTTATGGACATTGTTCTCCACTCTGAACAAGAAGCTACTGGTCTTTACATAGTTCAAATGTTTCACATCATTCCGACATCGTTTTGCATATTTGTAATGGGAAAAGTGAACACTGCAGGGCTATCCTTAGTAAGGCTTAAAATTTGCCTTCTTGCTCTGTTTGTACAAGTGGATGTATGGTTGGTGTAGAAGGAGGGACACTAATCCAAAAGCCTTTTCAAATTTTAAAGAACAACTTAATATGCAGGGTTCGTTCTATTTCAGTATTATAAGTTAAAGCATATATACCAGTGTGATTGGCAATTCCCATTGCTTTATTGTTGTGCAGAACTGAGTTTTTGTGAACACCCATGAACCTGACACATGCAATCACATACATGTAAGCAGTGATGTAAAAACACCTTTAAATAAATTTTTTGTCCAGGCTGCAGCAAAGACCAAATTGCCAGATGTGACTAAAGTTGTAGGCTTTGAATAATTAGATTTCAATTATGTAGCACTACTTGTCTCATTTAACCCGCATGAATGAGTATTTCAAGGTGTCACTTGTGTGGCATGCACTGTGAACTGCACTAGTGTGTATCATACTTTTAATTTCCTGCATTACGTGGATGGCTTGTGCATCTGTATGTCTGTGGTGCTGAAATGGGTATTGGTTTGGGCTCAGGTTTAGAACCAAGAGTAGGGTTGTCTGTTTGTGAGGCAGACAAACTTCAAGACAGGAACATTAATTTTGTCTTTAATAGTTAAACTGAGAGGTAGGTAATGAGTTTTTGGCCTGGTAGGAAACTCTGCGGTCATGCCTATTTATATGTTATCTTCCAGGGTAAACCAGGTTAGTTTTATATTATGGATAAATTTATGATAACCCTGCTCAAATACCCATTCCCTTTAATTAAGTATATTATGTTACCTTAATTGTGTATTTAAAAATTTGAAGAAAACAAAGTTTGAGTTCTGTTGACTGTTTTCGTGACATGATTTTATCAGTGGGTTTTTTAAGGGTTTTTTTTTTTTTGAGAACACAAAGATTAATTGTATGTTTGCAACACTCATCTGTATTTGTTTAGGTGGCGTGAGAAAGCAAGATTTCCATGATCACATTGACTTGCTGGCTTTGTGCCTGTCTATTGTCTTCATTACTCCTGGTTGACATATGTCTAGTTAATTGTCGTAATTGGGATTAGTTCAAGTCTAAAGTCATTACCAAATGACAAATACTCTCAGGATAGCCAGGAGTCTGCAGGTTAACTGCATGGATCAGAGCTAAGTATATCACATGTTAATTAAATACAAGGTAAGTTACTCATTGTCAAAACCCTGGTTATTTTGGTGTAGACATCTGAAAAAAGCACATAGCATATGGTTCAATACAATACAATACACTGTGAATGGTGTGACAATATACTGTGAGTGGTTTGATAGTGCCACTTCGAACCCTAGGACTGTGTACTGTGTGCCTGAGTGCTGTGACAGCATGTGCATTATTATTATTTCACAAGTCAAAACTTAAAATTTTCAAAGGTGTAAAGATTTATGCTGATTTCCAGGTTTTTAACATTTTGTATTCTTCAGTTACAGTCAGGCTTTAAAGTGTTGTTTGCATTCATTTTCTGTGCTTATTTATTGTTATTCACTACACCTTTTACATTTTTATGTGGTAAGTGCTGTGTGCTTGAAAGTTTCACAAATGAAGTTTTCTTTCTTTGAAGTCAGATGGGACAGATGTAAATTTAAGAGAATTAAGGATGCAAATGAAATCAGCATGTGTGATGTTTAGCCTATCTGATATCAAGCAGGATGTTAAATTGGTTCTGTAACATGTCTGGTCAGAAGGAATTTAGGTCTGGTCAAGCGTCCAGTTTGTGTAGAGACTTAAGACAACAGTGATATCTATGGCAGGAGATGATGACCAGAGGGCAAGAGGGTCTCAGGTTGAGTGGTCAAGTTAAAGTGGACATTCCAAACACATCAAGTGTGGCTGGCTGATAGCGGAATGTGTCCCCACCCTAACTTAGCAGATCAGCAGGGCTCTTGTGGAGTGGGGAAGGGAACAATCATTGTATGCATTCCATAGATTTCTGCACATTTAATCTTGATACGAGTGCTTTAAAAAATAATCACATTATATATCCATCCATTATATTATATATATATATATATATCCCTATATATATGTTGTTGATATACGAGGTAATTGAAACATCTGGACATGTACTAGTATCATGAGAGAGAAAATCGCTTTTTAGAAGATCAAAGACAGCTGTAAGGTAGAAAAATCTTAATAAAGGTATCAGTGGATGATTTCTGAAAAGGGTTTGATTGATGTGTCACATTATGGTTTAAAACTTACATCAGTTTGAAATTTTATGACAGTGATGCCTTGTTTAATGGATGTTGAAAGTAATTAATCTTCTTTTGTGGTCTTGAGCTTGAAAGGAAGATTGATGATGTACATGTAGATGTTAACTAGTTCATAGTTTGGCAGATTTAAATGTATAGGTGTGATGAGATGGTGAAGTTGTGGTTATAATTAGCAGAAATAAAATACGGAAAAAATATTACTTTGTTTATAAAATAAATGTATGTTTTACTTGTAGTGAACTGTGTAATTTACTGTTACATTATTTTTGTATATATTTCTCAATATGTGACAAATTTAATATGCATTAAATTTAAAACTACTTTTCCCATAGTTAATTGAGCTAAACTGTTTGCATTGCAAGGTTCTCGTGGGAGTGCCATTTCATGTCCATGTGCAAATTTGACATTTTTCGCCTTGGTGGAATGCTAGCCCATTTTGTTAATTTTTCTCCTAAAGGTGAGGCCAACAAGTGAATATTTTGACAAATATTTTCAGCTGCTCGGATCAAACATAAATATTTAACTGGTGAATAGTTTAGGTCAACATTGGGGGTAAAATGGCAGTTTTCCCAATCAAAACATCCTGTCTGTACCAGGAGATTTATCAGTAATGTGTGCTGTGAGAGGGGAGGTGTCTGACTAACCATAGATTACCGTCTTTTTGTCTCCTGGTCGAGGACTGCTGTGTCACTTTAACCCACCTTTTGTTGATTACAAAATACCTAGGGGTGTTGACTCAAGTCTTTAGCACCCCGGGGGCTATTGTTGCTCAGACCCGTCCCCCAAGGTTCTGTTGTGAAAAGAGCCTTAAATTGTGATCAACAGATTTCATACTTGGTATAATAGTTAAATCTCTGCCATTAACTGAAGGCGACAGCATATGCTAACTGCACTTAACGTCGCCTGTTCAGTCAGTGTCACATCAAGCACCTTTCTATATGCCTCTTCTGATTGCCCAATGCTGGAATGTGTGAAATTCTGGCATCTGATAAACAGTCAAAGGTATTCAAACTTTTTTTTTTTTTGACATTGTAAAGGATTTTCAGCCACTGCTACCTCTTCATAGTAGTGGGCAGCCCCTCCCCCACCCACTAAACAGGTCCACCCCCTTTTCCCCACCCTAACCTGCCCTAATCAATGTTAGGGGCACTTTGAAGATTGTCCAAGCATTTTTCTCCCCCACTCTTGGTATTAAGATATTCATGGCAGCTTTAATTCTGAGATGAATTTTTTTTTTTCGCTAGAGTAATGAATTAGAAAAGAGTTGTGAATTGCGGCACCAGTTCTGTTTTATCTAAACTGTAAAGGAGAAAAGAACAATTAAAGCTTCACAAAACAGGCTACATAAAGCATGCATGAAGATACATGTTTCTTTCATTATTTTGTCTTTGTTGCAATAGTAAATTCAGGAAGAAATGTGCAAAATGATATGATTCATGATTTCTGGAATGTCATTAACTGCACCTGTCTGTCAGACAGAGTGCATACAATTTTCTGCTTCCTTTTCATAGAAGCTCAACATTCACAGTAGATGTAACCCCTTAAACCCCACCTGAGAATTTGCAAAGTTACATTCAATTCATTTTAAAAACATATGAACTAAGGATAATATTCAAACATGGGTTTCTTTGGCTAGATCGATTTTTGCGATAAACACAGTACTTAGAATGTAATCCCCATGATATTATCAAGCACCTTCTGTCAGTCTGTGTGCTGGTTCCTGTGACCATCTCCAGCATTACATTTGAAATCATTTCAGTTAGGAAGCTATAGACCTATATCACATGTTCTCTTAGATATGGATTATAACCTCCCACAGCAGAGACCCTTGACTTGTTACTTCATGTCAGCAGGAAGCCCATACAAATGCAGTGGATTGATTGACTTTGTGAACCTGTCCACCAACTGCTGAGTAACTGGGTTTGTAAACAAATGGCTTCATACTTGTAGAGCCCAAAGAAGGATTAACAAGGTGGCTGATAATCTCACTTAAGAAAATGTTCAAACTGTGAGAATTTACCCAGAAGCTTTACGTGCTTCAAACCATTACTAATCTAAGGTCAGAACCATTATTGCATAGCTCTGCTTATAATAGAGTGAATTCCTTGGGGGAAATTATGACCTGGATTTACATGTATGTTACATTTTACCCCAAAAATGAACATGTGGCCATCTTGCTGTCAAATTATTAGAAAGGTCAGGTAATCATGATGTCACCGTTCTTTATGTATGTATTTCACACTTGACTAATATCCATATCATGCCAATCTGACTGCAAATGTCCATGGTTCATCTCCTCAAAATTTTGTATCAAGTAAATTAAACAAATCTGGTTGAATTATAGTCTGAGCACATGTACACCCCTCATGTGGGTCCTCTCTTTTAGCTGCATGTTTTTGCAATTAGGAAACAAGGTTGTTCTGTTGGGTTTAGAAGAGGAAGTGATTGGATTAGCTGTGAGAAGGGATGATGGTTAATCCCCCCAGGTAATGGAGTTAGCTAACGCCTGAGATGGTGAACCGTGGGACAGCAGGAAACTCTTTGTGAGAAGTCAGCTCATGTAGATATGACACTGAGCCAGGGGTCTATCCCACACCCACAGGTTACATGTGGCTACACCACTCTCTCTCTCTCTCTCTCTTTCTCTTCCCTCCTGTATAAAATTGGCCTGCACCCTCATCCCAGCTGACATAACACACCTCACAGCCAGCCAGCCAGGACTTCGGTCAGAGATGTTACAAGTTTGAGGCCAGAGTTGTTAGCCAATTTTGCTCAAGCTGATTTCATTGACATTTGTGATAAGCTTATGTCTTCAGGTTTGATCAGTTCTCTGAGGTTTTGGCTAATAGGTGAAGGTTATGAATCATGTTCATGAGGCAGATTTAATCAGAGACTGAAACAGGTCATCTGATCTGAGCTCTAGGTCTATGTTGTTCTATAACAAATTTTTTTATTGAAGCCTTAATTTCAACATTTGGAGCAAATTGGAATCCCTTAATTATTAAACAGAATGCGATTTGAAGTCAACGTTTCAAAGAACTATGGACAAGTGTACCTGCTGGAATGGTAATTTTATATTTGTTTAGTCAAATTGATTCTTTATGTTGAGTTTTGAGTGGAGTAAATGATGTTTGTTTATGATGTATTAGTTACAGGTAATGGCATCTAAACATATGTTTGTTTAGTTGTATGGTTTGATTTACAATGTATGTAAGATATATGACTTAAGGTATCCACTAGAAATAGACCCCCTATGTGTAATAGTTGACCTCTTCATGTATTCTCCTAATAGAGTTATGTGACTTCACTGTTCGCTGCAACTGTGTAACAGAACAGACCGAGAGCAAATGTGGTTGACATCAGCAAATATTTGTCTGAGACAGCGGAATTTTCTTGGTCGTTCAGGGGTTGGCTGTCAAAGTCTAGCCTGCCATGATTTGTGTACACATCAAACATGTAAAGGCTGCAGTTATCGAGGCTGTGATCTGTAACCGCTTGGATGCAGGGTCAGACAGAAGAGAGGTCAGTTCTCATCTCTAAGGAATTTTCAATGACTTCCTGAAGATGATATGCTATGTATGAGTCAAGAACGTAAAGCAGCTATTGCTTACTCATCTGGTATTGTGGTGTACAAGATTGTTGATTGAGCATCTAAGTAAATTGGCACACTGTTGCATGCCACATTTTTGCATTTCAGTAATTAGCTACTGCTCAGCTTTGCATTTGCATGACATCATTGTTTGGAGAAAAGCAACATCGTAATCATTAGGAGAATTAAGTATGAGTGTATGATGCGTGTCATGATAATTTCTCAGTGTATGTATGTCTACATTTACATCATTTTTGGATAATATATCTTTAACAGTGTAGCTTTAATATTGCTATAAATGCACATAAAGCGTGAAATGTTGTTCATGCGTGTTTTGTGCATATTACAACTCCCTAGTATTTTCTGCTTTATGTCAGCAAAATAAATTAAATTAGGGAGAGAGGACCACCTTGTTGAATGCCACACAGTGTTGAATGGATATTTGTATATTTTAGTATTCTTATGGCTACTGTGTCTATAATTAACATCTATTTTTTTCATAACAGTGTATGTTTGTTTGTGCACAGTGGTATGATAACTGTCTAATTCCTTCTCGCATGCCACGCAGACTGTACGGTTATATACCATAGCTTTATTGTGCTTTCTGGCTAGGGCTGTGGTTAATTTAGTGTAAGTCTGATAGAGATAGCCTCTGGGAAGAAGGCTGTATTGGGTGACTCTGTAAGAAAACCTATGTAATAGACTGTACATGACATTTGAATGGGCTTGTTACAGGATAAATTGCGACAAAAAACTTGCCCGCACAAAAGGAATGGAGATAATAGCATCTGACCAATTGCACTTAAAGCAGAACAAATCCTGCCCGTTTTTCTTTCTTTTTTTTTTGGATGATCGGCATAGGGCTGTATTCTAAACCACAATGTTAAAACACCATGTTGTCCGTGTCATCTGAATGCTCTAGTTCAAGGGAGGTTTAGTATGAATATGTTTGAGAGCAATTGTGATAGCAAAATGGATGCACTTGGGGAATTTAGCAGGAAACTAAAGGGTTCGGTGCGTTGATGAGTCATACTGGGCCTCTTTTGTCAGTCCATGAGTTGGAAACAGATTCTGTCTGTATGGTACTATTGTACACTCAGCAAATAGCGAGTCAAAGAACTGTTCTCAAATACAAACTTCCAAGAGTTCATGCTGTAAACCTTCATGTAGCATTATAACCCTGATAAGTGTGACCAGGGTTTTTAATGAAGTTTCAATTCATGGTTGTTGGATGTGGGTTTCCACCTAGGCCAGTAGGCTTTTGTAAATGTTCATGCAACTGGAAATTAACACTCACCTTTTTGAAAACTGAAATAGACTCCAGTGGATATACATGCATTTGGGTGTCTGAATACATGCTCAGAGTTCTTAAAGAATCATTTAGTGTGGAGAATAGATTGATATTTGAAATGGCCATGATTTATTTTCTGTTGCCATTACGCTCAACACACTTTCTGCATGAACCTAATCCAACCAACATTGCTTTCCAGTGTACATGTAAAAGTAATCTTGGTGTAAATGGGAAAGATGAAGTATCTTTGTATGCTCACAATGCTAAGAAAAATTGGCAAATGATATCCAGAGTGGGTCATCTGGGTCAAGGAAATGAAGTTTTGAGATGAAAGGGATGGCCTTGTCTTTGCTTTTGTTGAGTTATTTAGGTCAGGGGTCAGTTTTACAGAAGAACTGCGGAATTCTTTTAATACTTGAAGTTTTTGCACATTTTACAGTGGTAGTATCACACCTTGCTCACAGTGATTTTAAAAACTACCAACTCGTTAAGAAAGGATACTGCCGTAAATAACTCAAGGCTGGGTGCTTTTTGACTCGCACATTCCTTTGCCCTTTGTCTATGTATGCGTAGCCAGCCTAAAATTATAATTTATATGTTTATAGTGAAGATGGTCAGTGAAGTTAATTAAGCTATGTTGTAGTGTTGATACAGTACTGTTGATACCAGGTAATAACCGAAGAAAACTTAACCAGCCTTCAAATGCCTGTTTTATTATTTAATCCCAACCAAGGTTGATTTAAGACTTTCTGGTCATCTTGTACTGAGATATACATGATCAATGTACAATTCGTTAGTATTAAATTCACAGGATCTGAGGTGTACTTATGGAATCTATGAAGTATATTGTGTTGGTAAAATGTTCATAAAATACTATAATGTTGAATAGCAGTAGTGTGCTACATGTGACCATGATACAGGTAGAAGTTCTGTAATACAGGTGCTCATACTGTATCCTGACTGATGTTTTCCTCTTTCTGATTCCGCAGGCTTGACTCGTTACGGAACTTAGACAGAAGTTACATAGAAGATGAGTCCTTGAGACATTGTTCCTGGTACCAGCCAGGAATACCAAGGTAGGTATTTGGAGAATATAGCTAGGGAGGTGTTCTATAAAAAGTAAAGTTATTTGAAACTAAAATTCAATATTACAGGTTGCTCATTGCAGTTTGCATGCATTGAAATTTCCAGTCCAGTGTAAGACAAGCAGTGTTTTGATAGTTTGATATCAGAATAGATATGCATTTACCAGGTTGGTCCATTAAATTTATCTGTGTATAAGAGTCTGCATGAGTGTATACATTTTCTGCATTATGGCAGATTTTCTTCTATTCAGAAAGTTGAGAAAATTAGCACATTTTTAGCAAATCTTTCTCAAGTTGCACATGGAGGTATTGCGATCATTGTAGGAGATCAGCTGATAGGGGGACGTGATTGACTTGCCATCGGCATGCAAATTAACACACATCAGAATTAATCTGTTTGTCATCTTCTGGATTTAATTATGGGGTCAGCGATACGGGAAGCAGTACATGTATTGGGTGATTGAGAAATTTGTTTTGTGTGATACATATCACAGTGATTTTTGTTTGTTGTATTTGTTTGTAGAGAGATAGCTCTTGATATTCTACAGCAAGAGGAGATTGGCTCGTTTATTGTTCGTGACAGCACAACGCATCCTGGCTGCTACGCTCTTTCTGTCAAAGTGCCAAAGTTTGAAAACCCTTCAGGGATTTCACATTATCTTATCCTGAAGACTCAAAGGGGGGTAAAATTGAAGGTAAGAAACATGCCCACATCGCATCTTTTTTGCCCCCCCCCCCCCCCCTCTTTCTCCGATGGCTCTCTTATATATCTGCTCACAAGCACAATGCCTCTGGGTGGGGCATCTCTTTGACGCTTGCCACTCAGAAGTAAAGAAGTATTTGTGCAGCCCTTTCCTTATGTACATTCTGTCCTGCTTTGGCTGTTTGTGCTTAGCCAATGTTGTCTGTATTGCCTCTACAGATTGTCAGTGTGTGGCTTGAGCCCAGGCACAGCCAGTCATGGGCTGCACTGTTTTGCATTTGCACAAGGGCAGCAGTTATAAATGAACATTTAGACTGAACCTGAAGTTGTTAGTGAAATCATAATAGCAAGGATGCTTAAACTACATGTATTTAATTATAAAGTTGTAAATCTTTTGTGAAGTGAAAAAATTCCAAGGTCAAATGTTGAATTGAGAGTTTGTGTAGTTGAAGAAACATGCCTGGATATAAACTTTGTGTGTTCATTTTCTTTTCATGGTAGAAAAATCAGTATACATGTAAAACGCTTATTAATATTTAATTTTAACTCTATGACATTCAAATGATTACCTGCATTCCTCAAGGGCAAACTTGTCTAAAATAGCAATAACAGAAATGAAGTTTGGTTATCATATTCACATTAAAATGTGTGAATATAGAGGGTTTCAAATTCTTCTCATTGAAGCAGAGCCAGAATTGGAATTGTTGTTTGATATGTCATTTGCAGATGATAGCACTGCAAAATATTTGCAAATGATTAAGTGATCAAATATCCACCAAAAAGTATAGACTACTACTTAGTGTTGCGTGTCAGTGAGTTAGTCTTGAAAGTCCTGGTAAAGTTAAGGAATTTTTTTCTGAAAAGGTCATGTAAAGTCATTTAATTTATCAAGTATCATGCTGTATGAACCTGAATTTTAATTTATTCAAATATGGTTTAGCACAGCAGAATTGTTGAAATATGACCACCATCAATGTATGTGCAACCCTTCATTCCATGTACTTATTGGTGAGAGTTAATTGTGATATCTTTATGAATGATTTCTATACATATGCGAAAAATCAGCCATGCTACTTGGACCTGTGTGTGGTGTGAAACATTTGATCAGTTACATGATCAAGTTAGCACTGAGGCTGTAAAGACTCCCTCCTAAGAGTGTATGTCCCTGGAATTGCTGAATCCCGACATGGCCCAGAGGCAGCCCTCTTCTTTGTCCAGAGCTACTGAGACGTATTGTTATGGACCTCCACAATTAGCTTCGAACTTTATACTTACATGAACTGTCTTCATTTAGAATAGCGGGTCAATGGTGACATTTTCTTGTGAAATAAGCATGACCAGAGGCAGGTTTTCTGCAGTGTTAATTGAACTAGAAAATCAAGCTTGTTATATTTAAAAAATATGTCATGGGAAAAGAGTAAAGAACAATACTGTGTGTGTGTGTAAATCTGGTGCACGCTTGAAGTATTTCTTTAGTTAAAAATTTCGATGGACTTCATTTTATGAATACATTATGAAAAAAAAAGTGAAACCACATGAGCTTTATTGACAGTTTTGTAACTTGGTTATTATACGCAACCTGATTGCAGAAATATTTTATTTCACCTATAATTTTCATCCACAGCTGAATTATTTCATCATTCCCTGATTGTTACAGTTCTGGTGCATGATTTTTGAATGGTCCTTAGAGGATGTTCAGAAAGTAGGATGTTAGCCCACTGATGAAATCTAAAGTTCGGCATCAAAAGTAACATATTATGAATGTTGTTTGCCTCTAAAAATGCACTTTTTGGGACTAAATGTTTGGTCAAATGCATTAAATTTTCACAGAAAATGGGCATGTCTGTAATGTCTGTCTGTCAAACGGTGTATATCTCTTGTGTTAGTAATGTTATTTTGTGTTGTTGACAGGGTCTGGACAAGGAGTGGTCTAACCTGACAGCCTTAGTCACTCACCATACGGTTATGCCAGAGATGTTACCCTGTACCCTGAGGTTACCCCGTAACAACAAGAACCCCACATTCAAGGCCACAGACAAGGACGATAAGGAGGAGGATCCAGACTACCAGAGGTTATCTGACTTCACCTCCATGATGGAATCTCTCAAAATGTGATAGCTGAAATTGGAGCAAGAGATATGGTACCATGAATCGTGAATTCTACATTTGCCGATATTTGGGAGTTTGGTTGGACAAACAAATAAACTAAAAAAATGTGATCGATGAATGTGTGAAAGACTGGTCAACTTCCTTAACTCTGCCAGGATATAGACTATATAGGCAAGAGAGTCAACAAAGGAAGAAAACTCCTAAATCATTTGTCAGATTATATGAGTGCAGATGGGATTTGGGATAATGAGAGCACTAGCTCTCCATAACTTCTGTTGATCGGAATACTGTGTGTAGCCAAAAGGAGATCATTGACTTCTAGGGGTACATATTGAGCCCTTTGTGACAACAGTGTGTATTACAGAAGCACTTCTGTATTGGCTAAGACTGTGCTTGATACACCCTTGACATTATAAAGTGCTTTGGTGCAGTTTTACATGGAGGATACATTTTCACATGTCGGTTTTCAGTGGTACATGAACTGATGTAGAGTTTTAACCCAGACCTAGGCCTAGCTGACAAAAGCTGTTTCAAGCATGATGGCAGAACACTAACACAAAACTGATTTCCAGTTGTATTTTTTCCTGGAATTTTGTTTGTATCACCACTTAGTTAGAGATTGTGTGCCATGGCAAAAAAAAAAAAGACTTAGCTAGCTGGTTACATACTGTGCAATTTTTTTGCTGTTGATTACCTGTGATTTGATTCAGGTATTAACATCAATGTATTGGCATATCCTGTACACTTACAGCTACAGATAATCATGACCTGCCTTTTTCGAAGGTTTGGTGGACTTGAGGTGTTCGACAGTTGTGTGGATGACCTTTGACCTGGTGTAAGAATTGTAAACATAGATGTACATGTGTATGTTCACTAGGATGTGATTTTGTCTGTTATTAGCATTATTTATGAAGCAAATATTTATAAGGCTTTTTTTTTTCATGTGCGTAATGCAAGTGTGTTGTGATGAACTTTGTTAATATTGTATAGATGTGATAGAGGTGTACATTCTATTAGGCAAACTTCTCCACTCCACAGTATTACTAAAGTTTAGAACACAATCTGTTTATCGAAGCTATATGATGTTTTTTTCCAAACTATGTTTAAACTGTTTAGATATGGCTACCTGGTATCAGTAACAGTAAAAGTTAACTAGTTCAAGAATTACATGTCAGTGCATGTATTCTTGTTATGAGATGAACAGTTGAGGATTTCTGTTCAGAAAGGAGATATAATAAAAGAAATTTGCAAAAAAATTAAATAAATGCACAAGTCCAGCTAAATATGGGTGATATTTTTATGTTTTACTGTGATGAAAGATGGTACAAATTATGAAGTGGCCCTGCAGTGCTTATGAGGTGTATGTAACCTACAGAGTATATTGGATTGCAAACTTTCTTGCACGTAAGTGTATCTTCTGTGAAATGAACTAGTTGGATTACAAGTGCGTATCAAACTTTCACCTGTCTCTTGCCGTAATTAAGGTGTTGTTGTATGTAGCACAGTGCTACATGTGCTTTACTAGAAAAGGTATACATATATGATTATATGTATGTCTTTTGGCAACGAGATTTCTGTGAGGGGTTTACACAAGTTTTACGGATCAGTTAAACATATATACATGTACATGTATTTTCAAAAGGAAACTTTTGCATTTGAAAATATCTACATGTACAGTAGATATCTGTCCAGATGATAGAATTCTTGTCCTATCCTTCCATTTCGAAACAAAAAAAAGAAATTTAGAAGTGTGAAAAAACAAGTGAACTGATACAGGCCAGATTCACTGTTGTTAATTTATATGCAAGTAATATTCATTTATAAATGTATAGGATCCAGGTGTAATAATTGTAAATTACAACCTTAAAACTTACATGTATCTCAGCTCCACATTGTCAACTTTGCCTTTCAATTTTGTACATGTTTTAACAGTGGTTGTGTTCTTTTGAAGTACGATACGATGTACAGTGTGTCTGTAGAGTTTTGTTGGTGTGTATGTATATCTGTATGTATGTACATTTTATTTTGCAGCAAATGTAAAAATTGGCATCTGTAGCAAATGTACATGTAATATGCAAAATAGTGCACTCGATTATTACATATTGGCGTCACTAGTGGATAAGGGAGACTACTCCTTAAGGAAAGGCACAGGGGCTAAACACTCCTCGGAACCATCTTATTTGTAAAATGGTTTTAAGTTTCTGACATTGAGGAATTGATTCTTTACATTTGTAATGGCTGTTTTGACAGTTGTGATGATACAACCAAGTAAAATTTTGAGACCAGGTAAAGAATATTAAAAAATATAGTCAGTACATTTAACTTCATCAATTTTATTTCTTTTTGAAATAGAATACAATTTGCATGCGGGATTCAACAGATTCATTTGTCTGGTTAATAGATCACATACAAACACTTTTATAACTGGCTTGAGATCTTGTGTTTAGACAAGATTATTGTGCATATATAGCACTAAACATGTCAGGTATTTCATGGGTTGTGTTTCTGTTTTCTTTTTCTCCAAAGCATTATTCTACGCATTGTTGTGTAATATGTGCTACAGTATATATAAATAAATGTCAAGGCCTTTATGCTTTCTTGTGATATATTCATACACCTACCCACTTTCTCAAATGAGGGTGAATTCAACCCTGATGTATACATATGAAATGGTAAAAAAGAAAGACATCACATGTGACAGGTGTTACTTGTATACGTACATTAGCTCCTTGATTTATGCTAGGCTTTTGTTCACAATGACTGGTCCTTTGTTTGATGAGATTATTTAGACACTGATGCACATTGGCTTGTCCAGAAAAAGGTTATTTAGGAAGAGTTCTCGACCTGTAGATTCACTGGGTTTGTTGTTGATTTTTGTGACTGATTGTACCATGTTACTAGAGGAATTCTTGTTACTGAGATTAGAAAACTGTAACCATGAACAGTTTTGGACCAGAAAAAGATCCTGGATAATACAGATGGTCAAATGATCATGTCCTGATTGTTTTGGTGATCTGTAAGTTATTTTACATCATGAGGGATTGTGTTGGCAAAGAGTTTGTAACACTGTATCAGAATATTGGTAAACATCCAACAAGATACTGAAAGCCAATTTCATGTTTAATAAATGCCTACACTGTGTTGGACACCCTTGTCCTTTACTCTTATCCATGTGTTTCTTTATTGGCACTGTTTGGAAAGCCATGGATTTGTAGGTGGAGGAAACCAGGTGCCCAGAATGAACACCTGACCTTTTCATACCTGACAAATCTGTTTATATAAAAGGCACTGCTGAAACATGCAGCTAAAGCTGGATTTGAAAGTGGGGCCTTGCTGGTGGTCACAGGAAGCCAGCACTTTAACCATTTGAACCTAGTATACTGTATGGCTTAGATTGCAGCAGGTGGAGTAAACAACTGCTTGTGTCAAGTATGATATCTGGCAAACCTCTTCACTTATGAAAGATTTGGCAAAGCTTATAGTCACCATGGGGCCGCCGTGGCTCAGTTGGTTAGCGCGCTATCTCAGCACGATGGCCCGAAGCCTCCCACCAATGGGGTCGCTGTGAGTTCAAGGCCAGCTCATGCTGGCTTCCTCTCCGGCTGTACGTGGGAAGGTCTGCCAGCAGCCTGCAGATGGTCGTGGGTTCCCTCCGGGCTCTGGCCAGTTTCCTCCCACCATAATGCTGGCCGCCATCATATAAGTGAAATATTCTTGAGTACGGCGTAAAACACCAATCAGGTAAATAAATAAATAGTCACCATGGCGTTAGGCTGGGACTAAACCTGGAATCTTGTGTGTCTTAGCAATTGAATGGCAAGCGCCGTAACCTTTGGGTTATGGCCTACTCGTCATCACAGGGCAGAAAAAAAAAACCAGAAATATGTATGCATTACTTAAATTTATATCACTTCAAAGAATGTAATTCTAATTTTTTGACGGATTTGTGTTTTATAATGCTTTAAGCAGGAATACTCTACTTTTATATGTACATGCCACAGCACTTTACCATTGTAAGAGATCACCTAATGAGCTGTCTCAAGACGTGTAGTTTCCAGCAGCCTTTCGTGACTCCGACCAAGAGATCGACTTAACTAAGCTCTTAGATTGGTTGGTTCCCAAATAAGATGGGAATAATGAAACAGATCTTAGATCTATGAGGCTTAATCGTTCCAGCAAATGACATTTCCCTCTTCCTTTCCAGAATCTGCTATTTTTCGCAAGAAAAATGTGTGATACATCACATATCAAAATTAGACATGGAATTGGACTTGTAAAACTGGAGATATTGCATGAACACACTGTAGGTTCAAGAGTCCACTTAAAAGCATGTCCTCTCGTGAATATGATCCAAGGGAAATAACTGAGGTCATACATGTTTAAAGCAACACAAGACTAAAACTATCAAGAGTAGCCTCCACTGTCTGTTTCCATGTCTGTTGGGTGGATTTGTTGGGTTTGTTTATCTATTTATTTATTTGATCAGTAAGAATATTTCACTTACACGATGGCGGAGAGAAAACCGGACAGACCCCAGGAGAAACCCACGACCATTTCAAGACTGTTGGCGCATTATGGGTTTTTGAATTAATTAGCCTCATCACTACACTCATTTGCCCCTTGATGACAGGATTCCAAAATGCCATGCCAGAGACTCCAGGCCCCATCCAGTCACAGTATTCAAACATGTGGTTGTCCAGGTCTATCCCTTTATGCTGAGCACCAAGCCAATGGCAGTACCAAGATTTATTTATTTGTTTGATTGGTCTTTTTACGCCGTACTCAAGAATATTTCACATATATGACCGCCACCAGCATTATGGTGGGAGGAAAACGAGCAGAGCCCGGAAGAAATCCACGACCATCCACTGGTTGCTGGCAGACCTTCCCACATGTGGCCTGAGAGGAAGCCAGCATCAACTGGACTTGGGACTGTGACTGTATTGGTGGGAGGCTTCTGAAGTACCATGACAGTACATTTTAAACTATTAGGTCTACATAGGAACCAATTCAGGATCAGCCCTACACCCCTCGATTCGGGATTAGCCCTACACCCCTCAATTCAGGATTAGCCCTAGACCACTCAATTCAGGATTAGCCCTAGACCCCTCAATTCAGGATTATCCCTAGATCCCTAGCTTACAAGGTACTCACTCTACCACTCACAGTGCATAGCAGGCATTGTGTGGCATATTCCCAATGTAAAGCTTTGTACATTGGACAGTACTGGTTTACAAATTTTGTTCAATGAGCATCAACTGCAATTTGGAATGACTGAATATTTTATTTTTACGTTGGCGATGAGTTGTAACTCTGTGAAGGAAACCAGGGTGCCCTGGGTCATCAGTGTTGGAAGCAGGATGGGCAAAAAAAACTGACAACCTGATATAGGCTTGTAATCTTGGCCGTAGATACTCTCATATACAAAAAACCTACCTGAGGCTCTTAGTCTTGGCAGTAGATACTCTCATTATACAAAAAACCTGCCTACCTGATACAGGCTTTTAGTCTTGGCAGTAGATACTCTCATTATACAAAAAACCTGCCTACCTGATATAGGCTCTTAGTCTTGGCAGTAGATACTCTCATTATACAAAAAACCTGCCTACCTGATATAGGCTCTTGGCAGTAGATACTCTCATTATACAGAAAACCTGCCTACCTGATATAGGCTCTTAGTCTTGGCAGTAAATACTCTCATTATACAAAAAACCTGCCTACCTGATATAGGCTCTTGGCAGTAGATACTCTCATTATACAAAAAAACTGCCTACCTGATATAGGCTCTTAGTCTTGGCAGTAAATACTCTCATTATACATAATATATGTACTTTGGCTTAATAGTTTACAAATTTAGATCGTTGTAACTCCAATGCCATAAACCACCTAAGTGCTTGTTGATTGTATTGGGAGATGAAACGTCTGGAGTTCACAAGTGCTTGTTGATTGTATTGGGAGGTGAAACGTCTGGAGTTCACAACTTCCCAAATTCCCAAATTTTCAACAAACTCAACAAGAACACAAAGGAAACAAAAATGAATGCCGAAACAACATTTCTTATTTATAATCCAGCACCAATAAGTTGTAACACATACATGTACAGTTGACAAGGGAATATCACAAAAATGAGTAAATTCTTCTATTTATTTTATTGAGGTTAAAGGTCCCAAGAAATGATTCAGTTATGCCATGGTTTTATGGGTGAAGGAAACTGGGGAAACCAGAGCTAACCACTCACTCAGCTTTCCTAAAATGAAGCACAGATTTTCACCTAAAGAGCAAGTTTAAAGAGACTCTACCAGAGAATTATTGTAAAATTTCAACTGAAGCAATTCAAAGTGAACTTTCTTTATTGTTTCAATAATTCTCAACAACTGCACTCTCAGACATTCACTGTATCTCGCAACTGTTTTTCAATTAATTTTTTTAGTACAGTGATTTCAATTTGACTCAGGTTATGAATGTTAAATTATACATGAAAAATCACTGAGCATTGCCTTATATGAATGCAGCAGGACAGTTGGACATTTAATTTTCATTCCACTTTTGGCAAAAACAACAGAGGCATTGTGATGTCACAGGATATCGATCATTTGCTTCAAATTTGCTGTGGAACACCAAGTTGACCTTTTCCAACAATAATGATTATGACTGGTCAGTTTGGAAGTCCTATAGTTAGCTATTTATGAGTTCTGATAGCATCATATTATTGTTATGGACATCACATCAAAATACAGGGAAACGCTGTTCTGTAGAGGAATTCATCTTCAAGCTTACATTTCCACTCACAACATGAAAAGCTACTTCTTTAATTCAAGACGTAAAAGTAACAATATAGGAATTCTCTGGTATAGCCTTAAGATCAATCATGTCCGATTGATGGAGGGAAAATGATCTATAAAAGTATTTTAACCAAGTTGGACTACCCTTAATGTCCCCAAGAATGCTGTCAACAATAATAATATATAATATATAATAAATCATAATATTATATATGGCACAACTCTTGCACTAATTTAAATTAGTACTCTCAGCTTTCTTGCAATATCACACTGAGACAGTAAAATTTATACAGCACAGAAAGTACCATTTGACATTTGAAAGGTTCTACATTCTAACAGGGTGTTAAATACAGTTTACCAAATCCCAGTTGTGTACTATAAATCTTAAACCCACCATTATTTGTGGGCTCTATTTCTACCGTACTGTTATGAAAACAATCCTGTTGAGGTGCACTCAGAAAAGCTGTTTACCTACAGGAGAATCCATTCACACATGTTAATCTCAACAAATATATATATTCTCGAAGGAAATCTATCAGTCAGCTTTTAACAATCAGAAGGCAGTTAGATAATGACATTTCCTGGACAGATATATATGTAGTCGTGATCAATTTACATTTGTAGGCAAAATGGAATGTTGATATCCAAATCTGAGTTGATCTCCCAGGTAACATATTCTGTGTGCATTACATGTATGTGTTGCAACTGATGAGAGCATCCATATCACAGTGGTGTTGTACAAGTACACCCTGATGGGAAAACACTTCTACAAATATATCAAGCATGCAGGGAGGCACAGAAAGTGCAGGTCGAGCCTGACACATACATGCATTTACATGTATTTATTTCATTGGTGTTCAATGGCTTACTTAAAAATGTTTGACTTACACAATGACAATCAAGTTAACAGTCGGAAGGAACCCCAGTGCCTATCAGTGTCAGCTGCTGCCTTGTGTGAGGTTCTGTACAAAAACCCTGACTAAGCCTCACCCAAACATGCCAAATCAGCACGATCTGACTGGTCGAGGCCCGTGACAAGAACTTCTAGTCAAATAATTAAAACAAACATGTACAAGGAGGTGTATTTGTCTTAAAATATGATATAAAAACATCATACATTTACATGTATCCATATTCACATAAAGGTATACGGGGGTAAAAAAAAAAACAACAAAAAACAAGAACAATAAACCTCTATAATGCCATTGTGTAAATGAGAGATTATTCATGTGGGCCTACATCTACATGTATGCTGTGATGAGATTAGAAGCTGTGTGTCTCTTTGACTTGATGCATGCTTTAGAGGGTCTAGATACAGAGACGCATGAGGTGTAGACAACATATACTGAGCTGACAAACTGCTACACATTTCTCCTACTTCACATATTTACACTGCATTTCTGGTCAACTGAAATTAATAACAAAATGTTATTTTCACATGAACAGACTGGAAACTTTCTTGAAGAAAATGCAAAAACATGAAATAATCAGAACTGAACATATAATAATTGGTGTTGTCATTGGGAGTCTCCTTGTTATCTACCCATGGTGTTAGGGTTAGCTGGGCAAAGTCATTTTCAGCTTTCAGCTGTAACTTACATAAATAAATGTAAATATTATGGCATTTTATATGCAAGAGACATGTATTTCACCTTGAGATATTTGGAGTTCAGATCACCACTATTTACTCTGGCAGCATCTCAGCTGAGCTCACATATCCTGTATCACACAGTAAATGGACAGATGCATGTATATACTACAGCATGCATTAAGAAGTACTCAGTATATACTGTTTCATAACTTGAGACAAAAAATACTCTGTGCAATTGAACCCATCTACTTGTACTTACATGTACATGCAGGGTACATTACAAGCGTTTTGAGGAAAAACCATATCAAAAACCCTGAAAGTATGGTGTAACATTGTAAAACTGAATCTAAGGTGTGCTTTTTGTTAAAGAAGTTATGGTATCATTAGACAACTTCAAGATTGTTTCAAGAATAGTATTCTGTAATTTAGCACTGCTATCGTAAATCTTTCTGCTCTTTTGCCAGTGGCATGACTTCAAAGTCTATCTTTTGCTTTATCTTTTCTGCTTGCATTTTGACCATGGCATAGCTAACAGTCCCGAATATGGTGAGAAAATTGCCAAGCCACCAGAGGAATGTTTTAGTCTGATTGAAGTAGAGAACCGCCAAGACAGTTTGTGTGACCGACTTGGCGCTGATGCTGATATGATGGGTAGTCGGGCTGGTCACTTGGATCTGCAGTGCACTCGCCACTCCTATTAACAGGCTCAGAACCCCTGAACATGTCAGCAGTAACCAAAACCACGGGTCAGACATTTTCTCAGATGTGAATACAGTTCTGATTTGTCCGGTGCTTAATAAAAGGCTAAGTAGGATAAATATGCTGTTGAAGTTATATGAAAAGGTCAACTTCAGAGAGTCTTTGTTCATAATATCTTCTGACATTTTCATGAAAGTCCCACCTAATGCAATGACGAGACTTGCTGCAAGGCCGTAGCAGATGCCCCTCACAGGAACATGGTCTCCGACAATACCTTCCTGGCTGGCTCCCAAGTAGTACCCCATCACCACCACAGAGCAACACATGGCTATTTTAAAATTAATAAACGTCCCGAGGAGAAAATGAGACAATATCACGACAAAGATCAGGGTCGAAGATCGGGCGACTTGGTAAAACGCGACTCCAATGTGTTTAAGCATGAGACTGTTGAAAAGAAGCCCGCCAACGAAAGTCAACGACAGGATGATGATGTTACGATGCAGAAGACTGGGGGAGATCAGCTGCCCTCTGCTACGCCATCCCATCCAGTGCGAGAACCGAGTCACCACAGAGATGATTGCAACGACAACACAACACTGGTAACAGGCAATGAAGAGAATAATGTCCCCTTCAGACTTCTCGCCCCCCACCAAGTGTTTGTTGGCAAACACCATGGAGATGGAGACAACCCAGTACAGGCTGATGATAGCAGCAATTCGCCCCATTTTACTCACATCGTAGGAATCCAGTGCTGTGACAGGGCCCATAGTATGCTAAGTCAGAGTGATATCTGTACAAAAAAAAAACAAAAAACGTAACATATACACGCATATGGTAAAAGCAGGATTTCCACTTTGAGGTGTGCTATCAAGATGTACCTACATTTATATAATATAGACAATTTTCTCAAAGCATGGCTTCTAGCTCTACTAGATATTATACATTTACATGAAAATATATAATGTCATATTCTGTTAGCTACATGTAAGCTTTTATGGAAAGATAAGAAAGAACGGGTAGATCTTGTAAGGACGCTGATAACATTTCATCCCCTCAGTATGTACTTAGTTGTCAACAGAATATAGTACCACTGTTCACAAAGGTTCAAAGAGTCCGTGTTCTAGGTTTGAAATGCGAAATCATTCAAATACAAAAATTCATTCACTTTCCTTCAGACAGAACTATAAATTCTGGTACAATATTACACATTTTCACTTATTGAGAATTTCTCCAAACCAGGCAAATGTCGTAGGTGTTCTGTATCACTGTACCTCACTTCTGGTTCAGCCACTCACCACATCAGTCATAACACCATGCAATTTGATAATCTTCACTGTTCCAAACAATACTTAATAATTTATATAACTTGTTTTATAGACATACATGAAAATATCTGGGTAAATGTCCTAACACTTTCCCCTCAAAACTGCATTTTCGAGGCAAGAAAAGTCATAAAATATATTGCATATTATGACACGATTATCCAATAGGGGGTCAACCAACCTTTCAAAGGCCCAAGATCAAAGGAAATTTCAAAACTTCGTCTTGGACGAAATTTTAAGTCATTTACTGTAAGTACCTGGCAGGTTATAATGGGTGGAGGAACCTGGACAGAGACAGGTGGAAACCAGTGCTTCTGGCCAGGCACCTGGCTAACAACCGGCTTTAAAGCAACCCTGTAAACTCCTTGATGCTGGACTAGTGTACCACCTACTGGTTTTCTCCCATTCAACAGAACAGTTGTATCCTCAAATACATCAGTGACCACTGCCATTGAGTCTACCTGCTTTTTCCCTGCATGTATCATCAAAGCTTAGCAAGAGTCCCAATTCTGTCCAATTAACCTTCAAGTTCCCAGGCACTAAACAACAATGCATCAGCCTAGTGTTTTGATTATCAACAAAGTCCAGTGGGATAAATCCAACACAATGCGCTTATTCATGAAATATTTGCATCCTGTCACTGAACAACAAAACAAAGTCTGAAAAAAAAAAACAAAAAAAAAAAAACAATCCTGCAGATGGTCCCGCCATAATGCTGCCCTCCCTGTACAAATAAAATACTCCGAGTACGACATAAACACCAATCAAATAAATAAATAAATAAAAAATCTGCTGAAATTCGGAATGAACTGCAGGCCTTTGTTGAGACATTGACCAGGATTCTGACCTGAAAGCTAAGTACAGGCGTCACATTTGGGTCACAACTTCTATGGGTGTACACATCAATTATGTAAACACAGCTAAGAATAACACACCTGTAAATGTTGTTGTATTTTATGCTAGTAAAAACCAAGAAAATATGTTGGATGCATACAATACAGTTCATGGTTTACAGGGCTTGTGAAAGCAGGACTGTGGATCTCTAAATCTGCAACAAATGAGTGCAGTCCCTGATTAAATGTGAGCAAGATTAAAAAGTGATTTTACGAATAGTCCACACAGCATTTCTTTACGTCCCCAACAATAAACCCAGAAAACTTGAAGATGATCAGGTGAATGGCTGATGAGAAAAAATGAACTACGAAATACAGAGAAACAGATACCACCAAATATCGCTTGCAAGTTTTGCACAAGGTATCAAAGAAAGTTGTAAACAACCAGTGTGTGAGTCCTGCAAAGAGCAACAGTTTTCACATTTTTTTTTTTTTTTACACTGAAACCTGTAAACTGTGAACCTAAAACACTGTTATGGTGTGCAGACTGCCTGTTAACAGTTGTCAGTTCTTCCTCATGCTACCTACATGTACCTGCTGGATAAACACTTTGATCATGTGTTTATACAGCCTTGGTTCCTTTGGACATAAGGTACTGGCCAAATATTAGCCACCATTTCTCACCATTCCCAGGAAATCAAATGCATGTACACTTTCTTTGACAAAAAAGGATTACAAAACTACTAAGAAAAGTGAATTTATTTATTTATTCCGATGGACTTTTATGCCAATCTCCATAATATTTCACTTACATGAGAGCCAGCATAATGGTGGGTAAAAACTGGGCAGAAAAATAAAATGAGCCTTATTTAAACTATTCCACCTGAATCATTATCTGAAACTATAGGTTTCACTTTCAAAATCTGTTCATATATCATCGCAAAAAATTGAGTTACAATGGTTCAATAGCATATTAGGACTTCAGTCGGTATTTTGTGACGAAATCTTCAACCCTTTCAACCACTACATCACTTTTTTCGGTGGAATTTATGCATACAATGACTGTGAAAATGACGTTACAAATGATTTGTTTGTGTGAGCTTCATAAAACTGTGCACATTATTTCTCTACAACCCCATAGTTCTGTCAGAATGTTTCAAAATATTGGTTGCAGAGGTGGTTGAAATGGTTGAAGAATTAGGATACGTGTAGTTGTCCATGTTTTGTATGACGTCCTTATTTTTCACACAATTGATTTTCAAAACGAAAAATAGCGTAAATAACCTCCGTTTTCTTCAGTATCATAAGTCTGTCACATGATATAGTGACATGTCTTGCGCTGATCACATGTAGGTGGATGTAAGTTACTGTGAATACCTTGAAGTTTCACCAGAAAATCGCTGGTTTTGAACTCCCATCACTCATCAGTCTTGGATCCGTAGGCAGACGTCTATACATGTACCACTAGAGCACTCGGTTTGTTGTGTCAAAAGCTATTTTTAGATGTGTTTAAGACAGATTAATTTATTAAGGATTCAGTGCACATGTGTGTGTTTCATATGGTTTTGTCACATCGACAACATCTGACAAGAGTATCCTCCATGGTACAGTCAGTGTTCAACAAGACTCAGTCAGGTGAGCATAAATAAACAGACGTAACAAGTCACGTGTCGCCTGGAAAACACATAAACAGCACCCTCATTTTCACTATGTCCCTTAAGCCCACAATTTAGCCCACTTTCATTACATTCGTCTGGCCTATCTTTGAATATACTGACCACGTGCTTTTGTTTATCTACCGTAAGTCCGGAGCTATTCTTGAATACCCCTATTTTAACCTGGAAGGCTCCTCGACTGTGACCTATGCCTTACCCTATATTAAAAGATCACATCCGCGATCCTTGGCTATTCAACTACAATGATGCCTGATTGCTAAACTTCAGTCTATATGCTCGAGTAAAATCAGTGACAATAAAAATTTACGTGCCTCTCAATATTTCACATGCACAATGACACAAGCTGCCTCGGTAGCGTCCGAGGATACAAAAATGATGCATAATCATCTGTTAGTGTAACCTACACAGATCTGCAGCGAAACATTTCCTTTTTGAAAGACATCTGTCCGTTTTGAAAGCTATCTGTCTGGATAGCTCTCTTGTTTACTTGTACCAAAATATATCTCGATAAAATCTGATGTCGATACCAACTACCGTGTTACAAACCTGGCATATTTGACAGACGCGTGTCGTGTTATCCTCACCGACTCATGTAAACTTCAGATCTGTAAAAATACACCGTTAGAGGGCGCTGCAAGAAGAGGGTATCAAGACTGGGACTTTTCCTTTTTTTTATTTTGTAAGATGTAAAGGAATCAAATTAACCTGTTATTTCTTAACGATGTCTGATCTTATAGGTTTTGAGTTATTTTTTCCATGAAACTGTAAATAAAATTCAACCTAAACTATTACAAAGACAAAACATCACATCGTAACCCCCAATGGCCCCTCCTTTTATGTTTCTTTCTATTCGTTACACAGTTGTGTCCCCTACTGTCTTAATGGCGGGAATTGGACCTTTCGTCAACTTCGCAGATATTTGATATTTCCGAAAATGTGAAAACTTTTATGAGCTTTGAAAGAAAGAGGTAAGCAGCAAGCCTGTGGTGTAGCCAAGGTTAAATAAGTTTGGCTACATAAAGTGGGATCTGTACTCAGACTAGAACTAGAAGTGTTGTGTTGTTGTTGTTGTTTTGTGCTTTCCACCTGTAATACTAGTTGTATTGTTAACGTGTGTATGTTTAGATGTAGTCAGTCGGTGTATTCCATCAAAATGTAGGGCTTCCAGGTACCAAAATAAAAATGGTAAAAAGTAAAAAAAACACACAGGCAGAATTTGTAGATTAAATCACGTACCTCATAATACAGAACTTATTTCACTCTTAGAGCTTCATTATTTTACCTGAAATTTGGTCTGATCTTTGCTGAATTTCCTTTTTACCGGTAAACGTGCATGCCAGCCATTTTGGCAAACCAAGTGAACAAAATGAAGCTCACCTGTGCTAGTTTCCTTGTGTGTAAATACTAAATATCAAGAGTTTGGGGGATTCGCAGACTTTCTCACTCACTAAAGAACATTGCGCATTAAACTCAAGGTTCTTCAGTGACAGTTGCATAACAACTGTCCACAAATGGGATCGAGATTGGCCATCTTCAGGCAGTTACACTAAATAGTGGAAAATTCAGTTGACTGCTGCATCACGCGACAATGATCTGCATGGAATCAAAAAACTTAAAAACAACCATTTCTGAGGTAAATAACATTCTCATAATGGCGCCAACGAGCGGAAATAGGGAAAAAATAACACTTTCAAGCCAATAGGATGTGCCATAATGCTGAATGATGGCTCAAAACTGTGATGTTGGAAGGAAATACAAAAACCTGACCTGGTGGATAAGATATTTGCATATGCCAGGTACCTTACCTGTAATGGGCACAGAATTTCAGAATTTCCAGATACACACGACTTCTAAATCTGGTCGTTCATTCTTCCCTGAATCAACGAGTCTAGTTGAATGGTAACTAGAAATGGAGGAGACACTTTTCGAATGTTTTTTCATGTGACAAAACCATCTGACACGAGCACATCTGCGGAGAACCCTGATCAGTTTCATCTGTCTTAAAGATGTTTATAAAAATACTGTCTGTTACAATAAACTGAATGATCTAGTGGTGTTCATGTAGACATAACTCCGGGTGGCTGCCAATCTCTTGCACTCATTACATTTACATCACAGAGCTACAGGAGCTATAACTGCAAAATTGTATAGTGAGTCCAGAATTCTTGTGCGTTGTATTCTCCAAATACATAGTGGGTATGAAACGACAATTTAGACCCACAGCAATTAGAAAACGGTGGTCTTACCGTTGTCCCTTAGCCTCCACCCAGCCTCGAAGTATGAAGCCCCATGTTGTGGATTCCAGTCCACTGCAATCGCTGTTACATTCTCAACGACTCAGTTATGTTGAGAGTGTAATGGCAATTCAGTGGAATGGCATCCAGCATCTTTTGAAAAAGAAAAAAATCAACAGCTTCATCCACAGGTTAAACCTGTAGTGTATATGAAAGTACAGTACTTTCTACCAAGAAAAAATCCCTCCAAAAAGCATTTTTTGATGTGTGACCTTCTTTCTGCTGTTTACAGGCTCTTTTTAATTATTGCAGACTCTTCCACACCACTATTGCAAAAGAGTTCACTTTATTCTGCTATTTGGTGACCTGTGCAGAGCAGTACAGATGTTGAGAGGCTAGATACCAGGCTTTTAAGTGTCTCCTTCGACACATTTGATCTCATTTTGCATTATAATTCTCATGGTTAGCCCATCTAGATGAACTCAGTGTGTTGTTTTAAAATTCTGACTTTCCATCGCCATTGCCTAAACTCACCACAAATTTCCACACTCTAAGTCAATGTAAATGCTCTTAATCTTAGCTGAATCCATAATTTAAATTCTTTTTGTGTCCTCGATTGTATTATGAAGATTGAAGTTGTGCCGAGGGCCAACAGTGAAAACATCGTAGTTTTCTAGATTCCACAAAAATTCCACAAGAAAATGGACCTGTTTTCTTGGATGGTGTCCATTGATCTTTCATCAGATGTATATACTTCACTTGTTTGCTTTGCCTTCAGTGTTTTCTTTGCCTTTTAATAACCTGAGCAGGTGATGGCGCTTTGCCCAGTGTTTGTTCTGGGGCCAGAAAGGCTCTAACCTGTTTGTGCTCATTGAGAGAGAGAGTTTGTATTATCTGACAGTTCACCATTCTCCACAAGAATGTATATAAACTGGTGATTCTCATGGAAGGTTGAGGCAGCTGCCAATTCTGTAACCAGCTGATACCAATTCTTGCCTAGCTGATGTCTTTAGCAGGTTATATCAGTGAGGCAGCACGGAAAGCAGGCGTGATGTCAGTTCTGTGACTGGCTGTTGTTGTTAGCAGCGTATATGAATGAGGGAGCACTGTTAGCAGAGGTGATGTCATTTCTGTGACTTGCTGGTTTCTTTGAGGGCTCACTGTTGGCAGACGTGATGTCAGTTCTGTGATTGGCTGGTGTCTTTAGCAGATTATATCAGTGAGGCAGCTCTGTTGGCATATATGTTAATTCTCTGACTGGCCGGTGTCTCTATCAGGTAAATATCAGTGAGGGAGCACTGTTAGCAGACAAGGTTGGTATTTTTGTGACTGACTGGTGTCTTGCAGCTTATATCAGTGAAGAAGCACTGCTGGCAGACATGGTGTCAGTTCTGTGACTGACTGGTGTCTGTAACAGACTATATCAGTGAGGTAGTACAGTTGGCAGATGTGATATCAGTTCTGTGACTAGAAGGTGTCTCTAGCAGGTTTTACCAGTGAGGCAGCACTATTGGTAGACTTGATGTAAGTTCAGTGATGTCTTATATCAGTGGAGCAAGACTGTAAACATGTGAACGCCCTACTACATGTGCCAGCAGACAGGTGTGTGATGTCATAATGGAAAATGTTGAAACTGACAACAAAAAAAAGCCCCAGTAAACAAAGGCGGGTACATTTGTCCTGTCACTCACCAGTAATTATGCAGAAGTTAAAAAGTGGACTTGACATGGCCATGTAGATTTAAATGCTGCGATAAAAGTGGCTTAATTAATGCCTGGAAATCACGTCTTCCATGCAAATCAATGAAGAGAATATGGCTTTTGGCAAAGGCTATTCAAAGAATTGTGCAACATTCTTGATACTTAACTATTATTTCCACAAGGCAGTATTCTTGCACATTAGCTGTATTTAAATTGCATCTGACAGCAGGGGTTTTTGTAGAAACTTTTTTTAGAAACTCAATTTGAATGAATTAGAAAACTCAAAATTTTTTGTCAAAATGTATCGAAAACTCGATACAAAATGTGTCTGAAACTCAATTTTCCAATATTTCTCATAGTCGTTACTACGATGAGGAAGTGGCCAGAAAAACCTCTGGACAGGAAAGGTGGTGTGATATACATTAAGTTGAGACTCGTGGTTTGTTTGGAATAAATGAAAGAGACACTTCTGAACATCTCCCGTGTACAAGAAAATATTTAAATTAAATGGAGATGCACAGATGTTTGTGAAGTAGTTTTTGAAGGCGTTTTGGTCAAGACTTAGTTCTGTGTTTTGTCCCTCCAAAAAAACTGGCAATACTTACATAAACTTAGTGCAACCCTTGATCTGTCCTGTTTTGACATAGTGATCAACTTCCTTCTGTGTAAAATGTCATAATCGGCTTGTGTGTTGTAAATAAACCTTCATGAACCTGTTCAGACCTGGTTACAACACTGGTGTTCTTATTACTGGCAGACTCCCATTGAGGTTCAGAGTTTGTGACAGTGTTCTGACTGAATGCTGTTAATTACACCCTTGATGTGTTCTGACACCCCCATGTGGAGCCCCACTGTTTATGACAGAGGGCTGGCTGATATAAATTTCATTCTGACCTCTGTTTGAACAAGCTTAATTCCCAGGTGGTTTCTATAGCAACAGCTGGGGGGCATCTTTAGTGTGAGTGGGGAATTCCCCCAGGGACTGGATGACAAGCTCAGGCATGTTAACTCCCACTTTGTTTTCAAACAATAATACTTCAGAGGTTTAAATTTTTTGAAGCTGACTTACTCCAAAGGCTGTCAAATCAGACAAGCACTTACAAAATTTAGAAACTCACTGGGAATTTTGTAAGTGTTCTATTTGCATGCATTCAAGACTCTGAAGCAGCCATCAGGAAAGAGGTGAGCAAGTGTTACATAATGTGGTAGGTGAGGTGGTCTTTGTTTTCACTTCTAATATACACAGCTTCTGTTCGCTTTCTGGGTCAAGAAGTGGATTTGTGAGGGAAGCCACAGAATGTGGTTTGTTAATAATGTGGCTGTGGCTGGAGGCGCAGCTGTTCCCTTCTGACACTGGGATACGTAGTGCTTAAGGGGGCTTCATTACAACAGCTTCATAGTCTTACCCCACTGACACCTGAAGTTAATATTAGCTGTGTGTGTCATGCACCATGAAGCCATGTCACTGGAGGTTTAGCTGCATAATGAAACTTCTCCACGTTTAACTTTAATAGTAATGTTCAATTTTCCTTTCATGTCTTTGATTATTGGAGAGGCGTTGGTGGTGAAGGGTTTGGCTTGTTTATGTGTTTATTTTTGAATATTTTCATATGTTGCTGTACGCACCACATCACGCATGCAGGCGTGTGCACAAACATGTGCTCCGTGTCTACTTTGTTACCCCTTAGCACTTGTGTATATTAACAGTAGGTAACTGTTCATGTAGATAATAATGAAAATGTAATTATCTCTACATCATTGCGTAGATCTACATACATGTATTAGTTGTGAGTTTACAGCCACGTAGGATATATATTATATATAACATTATATGTTTATTGTTTAGGAGTAGTTAAAATACACTTACACCAATCTTTAGTTTTGCATTAAAGCATAATTTACATCTCAACCATTCCTTTTGCCATTCAGTTGAATGTGATTAATAAATGTTATTTGTGAATTACATTAATTATTATTGTTCGTAGGGTAATAGTACCAAAAAAACAATGTCCAAAAAAAATCTTGGTTAAGTTGACTTATTTCTGTGATTTATTGTTACATGTATTGATTTAAAGCATTGTAGACTTCTTATTCGGAAAACTCTTCAAATTTGCCCTAAAAATTCACCCCAAAAGTGCATTTTTAGAGGAAAATAAAAACTGCTTTTTGTGCTGAATCTTACATTGGCCTCCAAACAAACCTCAAGGTCCCTAATGTGAATAGCTTGTGTAGGAAGCAGCAAAATGTGAGATTTCAGAAGGACATTTTGGGTGAAATACGGCATCACATGAAGCACACAATAATCAACATGCACATTTTGGAAAGCAGTTTTAGCTTCAAACCATAGAAGCTGTTAACAGCCAACCATCCATGACTGGGTGCCAATTTAACCATAGTTACACTGTTGTGAGGTGTGTAGCATCGTGCGGCCTGAATGTGATGCGAATGTGACTGATTCTTTGGTGAATTATAACAAAAATTATATGACAATACATGTACTTGTATTAATAATATATATTTTAATTCTCTTACAGAATGCTGCTTTAGTCACCTGCAATTTACATTCAAGGTTAAGCCAGATAAAATGTTGTTTAAAAGAAGTCTTTTTTGTCCTCATGATCATTGTGTGCCCAGTATCATTATAGATTTTCTGATAAACATGTATTTCTCCTGAGCATGGAAGAATCCAATGAAATTGTCTTTTCTCAAAACAGATGGAGAGGGTGGGGTTGACTTGGCCGTAGTTAGGTGCACGTCGGATGTGTTAGGAAAATTTGGAGTGAGAGGAAGTTTCTCTGGTCTGCATAGTTTGGTGATTCAAGATGGATGTCAGACACAAAGACATATTGGTGACCCGCAGGCCAGAGTTAGTGGAAAACCTAAACATGAGAGACGGACTGTTCACTCAGCTGATTGCCCGCAAAGTTCTCAGTGGCCGAATGGTCCGCACCATCCAGGTAAGTCATAAACTGGCAGCACTTCTGTATATGTAAATGAAGCTAATACAGGTACATGTATGCAGTGATAACTCTCTAGTCACATTATATGTTGCTGGTACTGGAGGGGGTTGTCTTAGGGGCAGTTTACTGTATTGAATTGAAATTTCTTGTGTGGTGTCACCAAGACAAGGATAAAAGTTGAGGTTTGGACTGTTTGATTCATTTTCAGCAAAATTATGGCTGTTATGGGCTGAGATAGTTTTACAGACTTTTTTTTTTTTTCAAAACAGCTAGTTATGTGGAATTAAAATTTGGTGCCAGTATGTGCCTTTACATTCAAATGACAAGATTTTATTTTTATGCCCTTTTGGACACTGACATTGCTACATGTGTTCTTGTGATGTTTCAAACCGGTATAAGACATGTATGGCAGAATTTTTGCTGTTCCTCTAGTGTTGAAGAACAAAATTGAAATATTCCTGTTCAATCAGGTAATTGTACATGGGAGCTCTTGGCAACTAAAATGAGCTGCACTCTATACATTTGATGTAATGCTTATTTAATTGTTGAAATATGCTTCTGCATGCAATTTCAGTGGAATGAAAAAAGGCAAGTGTTACACAGCTGTCACAGTTTTTACATACATCACTTCAGTCGTCCAGGCTCCTTTCTATATTTATGCCTTGTTTTGGTATTCCACAGCATGGAAAAACACCAGACCAGCAGGCAGAAGAGTTGCTGAATATTCTTCCCACCAGAGGGCCAAAAGCGTTCGAGTTGTTCTGCGAGTCATTGGAAGCTGATGATCAGTCAGAGTTGGTGCGACTCTATCTTCATGACAGCGGCAAAGATTCAGGGAAAGACAAAGATGGCAGTTCTTCAAAGGGCAGTGAATCTCAGAAACTGGATAGATCCTCACCAATTCTCGTTGCCATTCGGGAAGACGATTTGAAACGCTACAACATTCAGTGTTATTCCAAGTCAACGCTGGAGAAAAAGGAAGAGGAATTCATCCAGGGGAACCCTCCAGGTTTTGAGGAGAATGAGACAAGAATGGTGCTGAAACATTACCTGTCAGAACCCCCTCCCCCATACCAGCTGAGCTCGGAACAAACATTACCTGTCAAGTCATGTGCATCTAGCGGATCATCCTTCCATAACCCTCGCGACGTGAACAGAGCTGACAGCTTAGGTAAGTTGTGTACCACTGGAAAACAAAGGATCATGTGTAAGAGCTTCCCAATCTGTACATCTATCATAGTCACCTGGGGCCATCCACCTTAGTCACCTGGGGCCATCCACCTGTAGCAGGTGAATAGAAATCTTTCTGATGTATAGCAGGTGAGGAAATTCCCACCGGTGACATTTGACTGTGAATCTTTGTCAACCATTACAGGTGTTGAGAACATCCCTCCCATGGCAGGGTTTTTTCCTAGCCAGTTCCTCATTGTGGTAGCTGCTACAAGAACTTTCGGAACATTGAGTTTTAGACTTTTTGATACATTGGTGACAAAAAATGTTGTTTTCTGATTTGTTCAAATTGAGTTTCTGAAAAGGAATTGGCTAGAAAACCCCCTGCATGGCAGTGAACTTTGAATCCTACCAGGTGGGAATGTTCCATATCCCTATCAGTGGACAGAGCCATTTCAGTGTCAGTTCATTTTGTGTACTGTTATATTTAGTTGATTTTCTGTGCCATTCCTCAGATTGATTATAGCACTAGTTCCTGACTCTGTGCCTTGCCCTGAGCAGTCGCTTCACACTTGATCAGAGCTGTTGTTTGCCACTCATTGTAATTCCCCTTCCCTTGATAGAATCAGTGCCTACTTACTTGATGATTGTAGTATCAGTTCATCAATGCACTGTTCTTTGAAGGACATTAATCCTGGAATGTTGAAAACATCAAAGGAATTTTAGGTTAGGAAAACATAAAAAACATGTAGATACAATGAAAATTATTCACTTTTCATTTCAGATACAATGAACAAACGACCGTCCACCTCCAGATCCCACAGCGATGACATGCCAGGTAAGTACTGAAGTGACCAGGAAGTTGCAAATATCACAATCAGTGCAGAAGTGTCATTATTTTATATCTCTTCTATTGATCACACTGAATGAAAGAATTTGTGGTACTGAGTAACTAAGAAAGTGTGAAATAACCTGCAGAAATTTGCAGGGTAAGGAGACTAGAGTATGTGTAGAAGAATTGCTTAGTAGATCTTCTGCGATCTCTTATTCAAGTCAATTCTTTGTAATATTCTAAGATTACATGTAGCTGTTGAAATCTTGAGCATTTTGTTAGCATGCCTTGGCATAAATATGTTACGGAATATTGTTTCATTTGATTTGGTCTTTCATATTCTACCATCTGTACTTTCAGCAGCTAAAAAACACAAAGTCTGTAACAGGGAAGAAGATCGTGATTCTGAGGATGAAGGGATAGATTTGACAGATGGGCCTGTCAATGTCCGAGTTGAGAGATGTGAAAGATACTTCTATCTCCAGAACTACAAAAATGTAAGACTTCTGTAACCATAGTGAATGAATTGGCAACGTCCACGCTAAGTGTTAACATTTTCCTGTGTAGTGGCGATTCGGTCCAAAGCTGGCTTCGTTATTGTTCTCTAGCACTGCACGAGTGAGAAATGCAGCGATGAACAATAAACTACACAGTTTTGACCTGAAATACTTTTGGCTGGAAAGGTTCCCAATTATTCACCGCTCAGTGTTGCTGTTGTGCAAATGCAAATTTTTCAAAACCACTGTCCAAATTCCAAACTGCAGGAAATCCAGCTTTTTAGAACTTTGTAATGGTTTGTGTTGATTGAAGACACAAGAATTAATGAGATTAATCCAAAGTGTCAAGCTGTTAAATTGAGAGAGCATTTACAGCTACAAAATTGACAGCCATTATTCAAGTGAAATATTATTGAGTATGACGTAAAACCTCGATCGAATAAATAAAGAATACATTTGAAGTGAATTTTACATGTAAGCTGTGAGTTTCGTTTTGTTGCCCTTATCACTACTAGTATCACAGTGTGTTCCTGTATCATCACCAGGCATACCCAATGAACAGAATTCCCCGTGGGAACGCCATCATCATCAATGTGAACGAGGTGGTGGGGCGAGGCCCACGGAAGGGCACAGACATTGACCGTGATAACATGAAGAACCTGCTCACACAGCTGGACTTCGATGTCCAGGTGTACAATGACATTGATGGGCTGACTGCTAGGGTGAGTATGTTACAGATTCATTTAGACACCATCTGGTGTGGCAGGCCATAGAATCCTAACAAATCCAACCAGCAAAGTAAGGTGCAATTTAGAAACATAATTCACATCATTTTTATGAGTTTATAAATCATTAAAAAAAAAATGGTAATAACCCTAATTTCTCAGATTCGACCAACAAAGTACACCATGCACATAATCCATAACAGTCAGTTAGATTTTAGTCATAGATTGGGAATATGCAAAATGATTACATATAGTTTGCATGTAGTTTGTTTTGGCCAGCTCATATGGTTATTTGCTTCATGTAGTACATTGTAAGACATGCTGAGTTATGCTCTTTGCCTCTGTTTAAGTGAAGGTAGCCACTTTTCAGCTTTCAAACAGGTTCAAGTGATGGTTTGTTGTTGGAAAAAAGTTTATAGAAATTATAGTTAGGAGTTTAATGTTTACTGAGTGGGCAGGAGCAAACATTTTGCACATTGTACATGTACCCCCAGTTTTAAATTTTTTATCCTAAAAAAGTTACATTTTAATTTTGAACAATAGAATACATTTTGTGTGCATCAAAATGAATAGTGTGATTGTCTCAGTGGAATGTTTTGCTTAATATCAGTTTCTTGACGTCTGTGAACAGGTGTACTCCATTACCGCGTGTGAAATAAAAATGTGTTTAATGTTACATTCAACCTTGATTTTCCTTGTCATTTAATTGTTGGTGCATTTTATTTTCACAGGAAATTGTGGAGAAACTGCGTGACTTTTCACGAGAACAGTCTCATGATGACTCCAACTGTTGTATCTTGGTTTTGCTGAGCCATGGAGAAGAAGGCTATATCTTTGGTACAGATGGATTGAAGATTCCCATGTCTGGCATATTCGCCATGTTTGACAATGCTAATGCACCATTACTGGTGGGAAAGCCCAAAATATTTTTTGTCCAGGCTTGCAGAGGAGGTATGCTTTATTTTGTACTTTTTGTAATACCATTCTGGTCAGTTATGATGTATAAAATGTTAATTTGTCAATTTATTTCAAACAGTTCTCTCAGTTATTTTTTGCCACTTTCAAGGGAGACAGAATTGATGCTGATTGGCTGACAATGAAGAAAGAGCTTAGTGAGTGAAACTCTGCAGCTTTGGTCATGCTTGAATAAATCCACCAAACCTGCATGTAAAATTCAGCTTAGGTGAGGAATAGCCTTGACTTGTCAATCTTTCACGAGCCAATTAGAAACGATTCTGTGTCCCTTCAATTTATCAGTGGTAAGTGTTAGCCAATGATATGGTGAACATTTAAAACCTCTGTGGATTCATGACTGGGTTCTCTGAGCTCTTTTGAGTTTAGCCATGTTTGAAAAAATGTTCTAGCTATGTGAAAAAAGATATATAATTAGGTTGGGCCTGTTGTCCATTGTTCTTTGAGAGTTTTTATTGTCTAGGTCCTTCATTTCTTAAAGTTTAAATTCTTAAGTTTTCAACTTGTCACAGGCTTTAACCATGCCATTAAATATTTTCCAGAAATAATCAGTTCATGATGCATATATTTTTATATCGTTTAGCTGATGTGTTATCTGACAGAGGCAACAAAGATTATAAGCCCAAAGAATAAAAAGAATGAAATTTCCTTACTGTTTGTCGCATTATGAGTGATAAAAAATTTGTGACTGGTGAAGTAGTGCTACATCAGGATCAAGGTCAGAGCTTTGATGACCAATCCATTACCGACAGTGCATCCATGGCTGTTAACCAGCCACTCCTCTCAGGTTGTCATTGAAGAGGAGAATTTCAGTGATTAACTTTCATTTGAACTTAATCGACCAAGAGTCTGCTTTCTTAGTAAGTTCTATGGACTTGTTAGGATTGTCTTTCTGATGACATTTGTTTTGGTTTAATCATGATAGAAAACATATCAGAAAATGTCAGATCCTGAGTGAATCCTGAGAAGTCTCCCCCGCCTGTAGAATCCCGATGATGTAACCACAACCCCAGGCTATCACTGATCTAGTTGTTAGGCAGAGTTATTACTGTCAGTGTCAGATGTTCTCCTTTTGCCAGGAGCCCTAGACAAAGGCGTATCGTGTGACGAGACAGATGGTGGAAAGGACATGATGGAGGCTGTTGCTAGGATACCTTCCCAGTCAGACATGTTGATATGCTACCCTACACAAGAAGGTAAGAGTTGTCTCCCCTTTATGGAGTCCCCTGTCACTCTACCAGATAAACTTGTGTGTTGATATATTAAATCATAGAGACATTATTTTCTCTGTATCAAGTCTTAGACAGGCGCCATTTATAAAGAGAAGGGAAAAATAAACATATGTTACATGTTCAGAAATGGAATGGAAAGAGTGGGGGTTTTTTTTAGGGAGGTCAAAGATCCAGACCAACAAGTTTCATTACAGTGATCATATGGAACACAACAAGCCATAATTTCTAAGGTTTTTCCAGATGTTCTAGCCCTAGGTGAAAATGTTTTGTCCTTCAGGGACACTAGAAGTGGTATTGGACTCTTTGTTCTAGTGAATTTGATTTTTATGTATTCTGTGCGCATGCATAGCAATACATTATATAGTCAGGACAATTTCCCAACTCTCAGACTGGAAGTCATTGACGGAAGTACAACCAGTATCAAATTGTTTTATAGATGATGCACAGATGAATTAACAATTCAGTAAAATGAATTTAATGTTTAAAATTGTCATTTTTTTCTCCTCCGTGTGCAGGAATATTTTGTTGTTTTTGTGAGTGTCATTTGGGCTAAAGTGCCATGCCTGTCAGCTTGTGAGAGGTAAATAATAAAAAGCACAAATCTTTATCAATATAAATAAATGGAAAAAAATTTAAGTGAATTGCGTCATTTTGATTGTTGTCACAGTGTTAGAGGTGTGATCGCTTTCATTTTGTTCTTTTGCTGCTTTCGATCTTCACGAACTCCATTCCTCCTTGATACTCGGCTGCTGTCGTGTACAATCATTTGTCATCGCAGGCTGTGTGTGACTGCCACACTCAATATATATTGCTTCACTTGCTGAATATGGAAGATCAGTAGCACTTGAACAGTAGTGGATTTGGATCAATACTTTTTGCGGTTTTGCTGAATGCGCAGACCTGATCTGAGATCAGCAGACTGGAGATCAGACCGAACGGGTTATAGGCCAGTCCTGCCAGTCCTCCACATCCATGTGTTTCTGCTGTAAACAATACAGATCTAAAAGTCAGTTTAGGTTTAAACTTGTTTTAAACACGTCAGAAGTCACAATTCGGTAATAACGAAAATTAGACATTTTATGACGTATCATCTTTCGTTGTTGAAGTAATACTTCATGCATGTCGAGAGAGTTTATAACCTCCAGCATATCTTATTACTTGGATTTTATGAGGTTTATTTGGGTCATGTGAGGTGAAATTGGGTGTTCTTAAGAATTCAAATGGGGTTGATGGTATCTGACCACATGAAACAGGAATCTGTATTGGCTACCATGCCTTACCAGAAGCATGGTTTGTATGAAAAGTACAGAAAGTATATGTTGGCTGGATAGCAATGAAATTCTCCCTGGCTCCTTTCTTAGGGTAGACATTCATATATAAATGCTGCTTAAAATGTTGAAGAGACAAGCTGTGTAAATTATGGTATATCAGTTAACCATATACAGACTTTGTTGTAGTGGAAAAAAAAATTTTTTCATAACTTTCCTTCCTGAATGCGATTTTGTGTTTCTTCTTTATCATGTTTGTTCCTGAACGCGGAACACAGAACCACAGAGTCGCTTCGACCAGTAAGGGTGAAATCCCCATCTGAAGGCAACAGTTCGAATGTTTATCTCTAATTATAGTATTTGCTTTCCCCATAAAGCGATTCTCAAACCTCCTAGCTTGCACAACAAACAGTTGATGGATAAAAGTGTGAAATTAAATTTACTTAGTGTTTTGATCATAAACAAAGGTCAGGCAACAGAATGATCTACATGCAAGAAACCTGAACATTCATCATGGAATACATTTCAGTCCTTGTATGCTCTAGTTTTTTTTAGTGTTTGATTCCTACTTTGATTCATCAATTTCTCAGTTCATTCAATGCTGTGAATTGTTATTAGTCTTCCTGGATGAGACAGGGATGGTGGGAGGGCAGGTAGGATTCTCTCCAGGAGATTGTACGATTATTACTTGCTGTGGATGCCCCACCCTCTGCTGGATGGTTATTAATCTCTTGTCAGTGTATGCAGCCTGGGGCTCCAGACATTGACATGTCACGCCTGGCAGAGCGTGGATACTGGTACCGAGAAGAACACCTTTGACTAATACCATGCTGGGGGAAGGAAGTTTGCTGACAGGCAGATTTTGCTCACATATATTTCACCAGAAAACAAACTTTATTGAGCAACATTGGATGAAAATTAAACATTCCTTTTTGTCAAATCAGGCAGTATAAATAAACAGAAAGCAAAGGGGCTGGATCCTTATGAACCGGAGACTGTTTTCAGTACACTGTAATGTCGCTAGTATGATACAGTAATATTAACACAACCACTTACTTATCAGCTTGGAGCTTATTCTTGTATATTCCTTTGAGAAAATGTGAACAGAGGAATCTGGTCTCTGTTTCACCAAAGACTTGCGACTCGGGACCTGAGTTGAAACTTATGCCTTCCAAACATTTTAGAAACTCATGTGACCCATGCTTCGTTATGTGCTGGCTGGTAAATCTTACAGTTTAAGAGTCCGACTTCAGAATTATTAAAAGGCATCTTGTCACCTTTGCAAATGTGCATAAAATGTGATGTTTTTTTGTACTATCATATTTTTTGTTTATGACATATTCTAACATGTAAGGGTATCAGTGTTTCATTATATTAGGGGCTGAAAATGAATTAATAAGTAAGGCGTTATCAGTTGGCAGAGGTCCGCCTGACATTTAAACAGGTAGACGATTGACACAAATTGTCACGCTGTGAAATTGGCAGCTAACGGAAGAACAGTGTAGTGGTAATGGTGGGGAGGGACGGGACTAGGCTTGTTGCTGTAATGACTTGAATGACTTTATTTATTTAACTGTTGCTTAACACAGTAAAGAAGAATTTTCCTATGTCACTTAATGAATATCGTATATGAAGACAGAAGTAATTACAATTACAATGAAAACATAACAGATATTCCTCTAAATTGAAAAATGACTGTTGGCTTTTTAGAATATTAGCTTACAAAATTAAAATTTTGTCACCATTTGACAGTTTTGTTTCATGAATCCTTAAACAGGTTACTACGCTTGGAGGAATCGCGACAGAGGCAGCTGGTACATAGAGGGCATTGTCCAAGTATTCATGAAGTATGCTAAAAATGAAGACATCTGTGCAATGCTCAACAGGGTAAGGTTCACAACTAATAGTATTTCTTGAAAACGTTTCAGAAGTATAGGCATTTGAAAAGTCTCAGAAGTATTGACATTTAAAAAGAGTTATTCTGAATTGAAACTGTGGAGCAAGCATGATCTAGTAGTTAGAGATGTTGGTGTTTCAGCTGTTTGGACGAGAGGTGTAGGCTCAAATCTGGCTTGGCACTGGGAATTTGTAGGTTCCCCATTTTCACTGCTTGTGAGACCTTAGTGACAATAAGCAGTCGACAGTGATCATGTTGGACAGTCTAACGTTCGTTGAAGACTATTTCCACCAACATTATGTGCATATCTATACCTCACATTGGAAAGTTCATCAGTAATTTGCCAAAGGTCGGTGGTTTACGCCCAGCTCTCCGGTTTCTTCCATGTGCAAAACTGATCACCTTTCTATAAGTGCAAAATTCTTTAATAAAACATTAAACAAGAATCAAGTAAGTAAAGTATCTGCATCACTGTCTGGTCACTCAAGCTGTACTCTAAGTTGTACTTCCCTTTCTTCAAACAGGTCAACCACTTGGTTTCAAAAAAGTTGTCCAAGAGTTTACATTCAGAAATGGATCAGATGACGCAAATGTCTGAATACAAAAGCACTTTAAGGAAGCCCCACTTTTACTTCTTTCCTGGTATCGGCAGTCAGTGATTTCATGGGACTGATAAAAATCACGTTTCTTCCATGTGCAATGCAGGATACAAAGTTCTTAGAAAGACCCATTTTATTTCCTCCCTGGTAACATGGATACTGGCATTCGTGACTTCATTGAGATAGGTAAAAAAAGTTTTACCTTCCATTTTAACTTCTTCCCTGGAATCAACTGTCGGTGACTTTGTGTGAACAGTCAGAATCGTGTTTCTTCCATGTGGAAGACCCTCTTTTGCGTTTTCCCCAGAATCAACAGTGTCTCTATTATGACTGATAAAAATTCTCTACATGCCATGTGAAATACACTTTCATCTGTGGGTAGATGCTCACTCTTTTGGCTCACTTGTCTCAGCAAGAAAGTGACTTTGTGACTGACAAAAATCATTTTTATCTTCCATGTGGAAAACAGCTCATAGCTACATGTAGGCCAAAGATCCTTGTTTTCTTCCATGTAAGCAGAGATTTGGGTGAATGGGTACATTTTATTTTTCGTCTGTTGCCAAGTCATCTATGTTTATTTTATGTGAGTCTGAGGATTGTTTGTGAAGTTTTATTTCTTGAGGAAGAATCTTTTTAATGGACAGGTGAGAAAGACAATTTTCATTTACATGAAGTGAATGATTGATCTACTTTGACCTTTTTATATACCTGTGAAGTAAAGATATAGCACATCTACAATGCCGAAGTGTTCAAAACTCTGCCCGTGAAAAAATGGTGCTAAGGTAGTCGGATTTGTTATGTACATTGTCACATATAAAGATGTTTTTATAACTTTTTGAAATTTGTACAATCATCACTATATATTTTATAAAAACTTTGCTTACCAAATACCTGTAGCTCACTGACTGAGTTCACAACATCCATAAATGACACACCATCAGAAAGTTGTGCTATTGTTTGACTTATATAGCTGATATGATTAAATGCTTTTGAAGCTAATGACTTGGTCTTCAACATTTGGACATTCACTTCTGTTTAAATGTACTGTTTATATGTAGATCTGGGATTAATTGTCTTCATTTCTTGCTGTAACCTTGAAGGCGTCATGTATTCGTGGGTTTGTTGGCCAGCTTGTCAATGGGTTGTTTTGGAAAAATCAGACTCAGCTGCGGCTTTAAGTCAGTAGTAAAAATAAGCAACAGGTTAGCTAATGAGGTGTTGTGGTTTCCTTTAAACCATGCATGTTTTCCTCCAGGCACAAACGCCTCTCATATTCATGTACGTAAAATATTCTTGAACATGATTTAAAAACCCAATGCAATGAAAAAATTAAAAGGCATGTATGCTTGTTCACATGTAGATTCTCATACTGTTAAATCCATGGCAAAGACTGAAGTACATGTAGTTTACATTTTTAATTTATGGTTCAAATTGTTAATATGGACAAACTATGGATCTGAGTTCATGTGTATGTACTTAACATCTGATACTTTCAGTGGTAATATTAATGTTGAATTCATGCAGCAGTGTTGTATTAAATTGGCACATACTGTATATATATTTCTCTTATGTTGAGTGCAAGTTGACCTATATATGTACATTAAAGATTAAAATCTTCCATTACTACTGATGGAGAAAACAGTAGTTCTCAATACTACATGCCATCACTGCCAGTTTGTGGTTAACACATCATTAATGTCTGTTGTCTTATTGTGATTCAGTTGCAAGTGTTGTTTTTTTTAGTATTGAATTATGTTTTTATCCTAAAAGTCACTGAAGAACAAATTGTGTGGTTAATGGTTTTGTATACGTGGTAATATTTGTCTCATTTGTTTTGAAATTTAAATTTCAAACCTATTTTAAGAATGCAACAATATTCTGTATATATCCCATAATTATTATTTTTTTCTTTTGAATGGTTGGGATATGTTGGGTTTTCTAACCAAGCAATTTACTTCTTAAGGAAACAGATATCGCTTCAGTACATACTGAGTTTTAAATGCTTTTGATAATTGGTGATTAAAATGCAGCCATGCAGATTAAAAAAAAACCAAATCAGATTTGCATACATTTATTGATATGCATATATTGACATCGTAATATATGTATTTGGCCTAATAAATTATGGGCTGTATACTACGGAGAGGGGATATAGATTCTAGTGGTAGCGTACAACGTCTACTTTATTGGGTTAATGTACTTATTCCTTTTTTTTTTTCCCCTAAAATTTGTCAGTTTATGCAAAAATAACTTACTGGCATTTCAAATAGTTTATATCTAACTTTAAATTCTTTTCCTTTTACCGTCACAGTCAGAATCTGTTTTACACTATGCCATCAAAAATACCGAGATATGATACTCTCAGGTACCAATTAACATCACAACAGTGATTGAAGGATCTGTCAAGTGTTGCTATGAGAGGATTTTTACATCTATTGAACTCCTTCAGGATTTTACTATTATTATTCTTCCGTTTTTTGAAAGCTTTTAAGAGCTATGAAAGGAAAAGTTGTTATTGGTTGTTGTGGGAATGTGGTCATTTTATGACAAAGGTTGTGAGGCGAATTTGGCTGTTTTTCAATAATTTTGGTCCTGTTTCTGTTTGTAGAGTCACCTCAGTGTCGTTGACAGTTTGCATACTCTAATGTTCAATGACTTGAAAGATGACTTGTTTTGCATCAGTAGTGTGTGCACACCCGTATGTTGCCGATGTACAAAAGTTTATCAGAAAATTGCCATTGGTTGAGGGTTTGCCCAAGGCAGATTTCCTACACGGATAAGAAAAGAGACAGCCATGAGAGAAAGTTTCATGAGTATTGATATGGCATTAACCAGCAACGAAATATACCCACTTACACAGTTTGATATTGGTATATTATAGTATGTAGAATGTCACCTTGCATCTTGCATAATGGTGGCTTAATTTCTTTCTGTTCTAATGTTACTTGCAATTAAGCTTACGTGTATGTCATAACTGTTTTCAGTTGGTCAGTCAACCTTATATGAATGTTGCCAGTAAAATCTTAGATATATATATATGTGTGTTGTTTATCTGTTGATGTATAGAGCCCAATACATGCATCTATGAATCTTAGACAGAATAATACATGTACTGCAGTACGTGTGTTTGTTTGCCGTTTTGTTTTTATCCCTAAGCCAACAAAGGCTATTTTTGTCATCTTATATGTCCATCTACATTTGACCAACTAAAAAATTTTGGAATATTTCATGAACTTGTTTACCCCTCTCATAAAGAGTCTGTCACATTGTCAGGTCAGGTTTTGTCCGTTTGATGGAAATATAATTTTCTTTCTTACTTTAACATATTTGGGGAGCAGTACTGAAATGGTAAAGGAGCCTGCTTTTCTCTCTATGGGAGAGGGTGTGGGTTCAATCCTGGCCGTGAACATTGGATTCACCAGTTCTCGCTGGTCACGAGGGCCTGGGTATGTTGAAGGCCATTTGTCTTCCACCAGTATGGTGTGCATGTGTGTATGCTATTCTTCTGAAAATTTGCCAGTAACTTGCCAGGTGTTGGGGGTTTACCGCGGGAACTAGACTGGTATCAAGCTGTTCCCATATAACTGACCGCCATCATATATGTGAAAAGTTCATAAGTATAGCAATCAGATTAAATAAATACATAAATGTTATGAACTAGAAGACGCATTGATGTGTTGGTGTTGTTCACAGAAGCTGGAAGAAATGTTTTGGAACTAAAGATGTATCTCTTGTTTGTTTGTTCACACAGAAAAACAACATGGTTGCCTGTGTATATCAAAATTAAATTAACAGTACGGTAATACATAAAGGAAGGTGTGCTTCATGAATACCCTAACAGATGGTCAAACCACTGGACAAATGACTCCCACACTTTAAGCTGTTACCCTTTTGTTTCAAACCTAATTCGATTATAATCAGATCCAGAAGTTCCGCAGAAATTGCACAGACATGGTTCCATAATGTCAAGATGCAAACAGTCAAACTCCACCAGTTGGTTATTTCTTAAGGCCCTTGCAATTGAGATGTAAAACAAATTTTTTTTTTTTGGCTAAGGAATTCTTGAATGAAAAGATCAGTATCTTTGAAGTTACAAAATCAAAATACTTAAAAAAAACTGCAAAATCTGATCAAGGCCCACTTGCATGAGGCCCTCTTAACGTTACAAGTATGTAACTATAATGACAATAGCATTGTAGGGATGACAAGAGTTATGTACTTGTAACGTTAAGAGGGGTTTGTGCCAGTGTGTCCTGCTCTTGAGGCATGTGTCATAAACATTTCGGCCTAGCAATTCTTGACACATATTGAAAACGCGAAACATCAAAATGTTTATGAACATCAAAAGATGATCAGTAATTGAGGCCTTTCTCATTTAAAGCTTAAGACCCTTGATCAAAAAGGTTGCATGTTCAAATCCTGCTGTGCTTTTTTCGACCAGTAGAGGTAGAGGTTATATATTAGCACGTTGTCTGTCCATCTGGCATCTTTTAAATTTTCATTCAATATGCTACTCCTCCTACAGTTTTTGTCTGATTTCAACAAAAACTGGGTCCAGCATATACCACATCAAGATACATAATTCGTAGTATCTTTTCCATTTTGATGATCGTTTGTCTGTTTGTCCGTTCATCCACTATGTTAACTTTTCTTTCAAAATGCTACTACTCCTACAGTTGTGCGATTTCAATGAAACTTGGTTCAAGGTGTAGACTACATCAAGATACACAATTTGTAGCATCGATTTTCGGTTTCAGTGATTGGTTGTCTGTCTGTCTGTCTGTTCATCCGCCATGTTAACATTTCTTTCATAATGCTACTCCTACAGTTTTTGTCCAATTTCAGTGACACTTGGTGGAACTGTAGACTACATGAACATACAAAATTTGCAGTATCGATTTTTAATTCCGATGATCAGTTCATCTGTCTGTTCATCCGGTGTATGTTAGCAGGTCTTTCAAAACACTGTGTCTCCTACAGGGTTTGTCTGATTGCAGTGAAAATTGGTTTAATTCTAGACTACGTCATATAGATACATAAATCGTAGTATCGATTTTCCATTTCGAGTTTATGGTTGTCCATCGGTGCGTTCATACAGCATATATTAACATTCAAAATGCTACTAATTACTGTTACAGTTTTTGTTAAATTTCAACAAAACTTGGTACATGTTAATCAAGATACATATTTCGTTCTATTTTCAATTTTGATTTTCCATTATACATTCATATACATAAATTCGATCCATGATAATTTTGTTCCGATCAGTAGAGCTACTATCTCATCAGAGGCTCTGATTCCGCTTTGAGTCACGAGGTTTGTCTGGTACCTGAAGATGACTGGTGACTCACTCTGAGCACTGGAAAATCTTAAGACCAATGTTATAATGCCGGAAGTTGGGGAAGATGTCAATAAATTCTGAAATTGTTGTGCAGATAAGGTCAGTATGAACGATGAATAGAGCACGATGGACCCAACATCGCTGACAAACTACACAACCACACTGTTATGACGAATAGCAGAATATCTGTTGTGCTCTGGTTCAAGGAACATTGCCTCGGAATAAGACGGACAAGTTCTGTTCAGTTCCATGTTGTTGTTGTATATATGTACTGTACAAATGGAACTCATCAATCACAGAGTAATTACAGGTGTTGTTTGTCCCCACACAGTCATCCATCAAACTGTCAGGCAGTGGGCAGTACATTGGAACTGATGCTGCACGGTTTTCGTGTCCATGGTGACCGGTCTCCTGGAAGTGCGGGTGACATGGCGATTCTGCACCAAAATATGTGCTGTGCATGTATCCATGCTGGAAACAACGATTTGGAAGAAACACTGCACGACTTTGTATGTGTAGTGCATGCTACATCACATTTAGTTGGTTGCTCTTTCCACCATATTCTAGAATTTTTCGCTTATGCAGCGCTCAGTTTTATAGGTGGAGACTGCCCCAAGTAAACCAACCGCCCGACAAGCGACTACTTTCCCCACCTGTGACACAATGTACGAATATAACCACCGCATTGGAGGAAGATAGAAAGACCCCGTGGGTTCCCCACTGCCTGCTGTCACCCAGCCTCACACACTGCACAGGGAGATCCAACAATTTCCTGATCAAGGCCAGAACTGAATCATGTACATGTGTGTACAAGAAAGACAAGCATCATAACCCCTCGACCTCGGCCAATACATGTTTCATCCGCCCACTGTGCACATTGAATACACCTATATGGGACACATATCGTTTGTTCCCTCCCTCTAGTTTATTAGACTGGGTTTCAGCATGTGCTGATGAAATGTTACGCGTACACAGTGTGGTCAGTGGAGTGGAAGCATTAAACCACTTACTTTTGTCTCGACAAACTGTCACACTTCACGCAGATTTTCATGCGGAAGCCACCTCAAACTGTGCCCCCTACATTCAATTGATTAATGCAACCCATGTCAGGTTTAGCCGACATCTTGTGTAGTGTGAGTCTCTCAGTGTACCTATAGGTAACCTCCAGCCTGAAGGACCGATACACCTGGCCTAATATTATTGATATACCTCAGTTAAGACCTATGCAGTTTTGACAGGAAGATCAGTATTTCGAATCAAGAGCAGCCTTATCGCTATATACTCCAACAAGGAAGGAAATGTTATACCACTTGATCTAGAATTTCAACTTGACGTGTTGGAACAACAACAGCAGCAGCTGGACTTGCACATACATTTATAACTTGAACAATATTGTAAATGTAATGTAGACCTATATACCTCTAAAATACTGGTATGACTCAGGAAGTTACAGCAATAATACAGATGAACATGCGTTGAATTTTCGCCCAAAATTGTGCCCTTACAAAAGTGCATGTTTTGGAGGCAAACACACCTTAAATGCACCCCAAATCAGAACTGAGAATCAAGCAAACTATGCTATTTAGTTTTTTCCCCGTAATTCGACAGTTGTGCTCTTATTTTTTAAACTTATTCACTTCAAATATCTGAATAGCTCATATAACTGTGCTCGTCTTCCCAAATCATACCTCTGGCATCTCATACAACTGTGATGTGTAAAGGTTTGAGTTCCTTAAGCTTTCATACACAAGTATTTTCAAACAGCAGGCTGGGGATGTCGAGTCCAGCAAAGTGTCCATTATTTCATCTTCAAATCCTGCAAGACACTTGTAAAGATCCCACAACCTGGAGACTGTCTACCGTAACTGGCTCATCATAAAGCAGACACCAGCAGTGGTCTGCTGTTTAACCTCTTACACAGGATCTTAAATGCAGACAGCCCAGATTAGAGAGCTTCCAGTCACCTGTACTCCATCCCAAAACTAATTTCAGATCAGTATACCAGTACATTTCATTTTGATAATACTGACTTCCTTACCTAAATATTGACCGAAACATGGTCAAAACTGCATACTAAATGATTATTTTGCTCGCAGAGAGGAAGGGTGTAGTTTTATGGTGGGGAGAAACTACACACCCCTTGATGGAAAACCAGTTTCAAGTCTCGAGGGGTATTTGGATGGCATCCCGACCATTCTAAAATCACTGAAACAGCCGTGGCACAACAGTACATAACTTGGCCCACTGAATTTTCGCTCCATTAATAAATTCATTGGATGAAGCTCCAAAAGCACTTACTGTACAATTTGCTGTACCTGAGAAATTAACCACAAAACACTGAATGCAGGAAAGAATGACAAACTTGTAAGACTGGACTCTTGGTAAAGACAAATAGCTTTATTTGACCCAATGAAAGACACACATACACAAAACATACTGGAGAGTTATGAATGGTCACAAGCCTATATAAGTGATACTATCTGCTCAGGATTATACATGTCAACTGTGCTGTTAGAACTATCCCTGCTCCCTCCGCATACAATGGGATGAGCAAGTTGCTAGGTAAGGTCAATAAACAAAAACCGGTTACCACCACACTTTATCTCGATGTCTGTGGACAGCACATATGTTGGATCTCCAAGGATTTTAACATCTGGAGCTCATCAAAATAAATTAAGTGATAGTCGATCTGTCCTTTTGTATACCAATTCCAAACATTGTACACATTGTTTAAATACACTAGTCAACATAAATGTCACTACAAGACTGACTGAATTAAATTATTTCAACCACAGTGATTATTTCTGTACAGAAATTGAAAAAGCTACAATAAACTTACATACAAAACCAGTTGTACCAAGGATCTATGTTACAGAATATAAACAGAGGGTGAGCATTGACTCTGCAGACCCTCTCCTAGGACATGTTCACTACAGACAAGACAAAATGATTAAAAATCAGTGTTCTTCCATAATTTTTCTTAAACACGAGCAGTGGGAGGGCGTTAATATCAGCAACTTTGTGATGCCGAAAGAATAATTCCTCTATACATGTCAAAGATTTAACTGTAACATCATGGGTTCTCACACACATCCGAACGCTTTTCGTCACAAAGATTTTCTGTACATGATTTTGCACCCATGTCACAACTGTAGGTTGTTATGGTAGGGCTAATCCTTCAGCAGACAGAACAGCGATTTCAGGGCCAGCTATCCTCGTCATTTGGGCTGCTTCACATCACCTTCCTCAGCAGTGCTGGCTGTGGCCAGTGAGCAGCCAATGCGGCGGTAATGACAGCATGCAGGAGCAACTCCTGTAGGAATCCCCATTAGTTACAGAACACTTTCCGTAACACACTTTGGCGGCAAAACTTCAAGCTTACAGGCTTTACTGATGGGACTTCTGGTTTAAAATATTGAAAGAAACCTAGCACTTTGTCATTTTCTCCTGTTATGTGGGGTGTCCTACCTCCTGAGGGCCCAGATATCCAATGACATCACGAACAGCATATTTTGAACAGACCATCTTGTCATGTTCTGGGTGGAAGTGGGGAAGGGAGCTGACAGTTGAACACTCAGGATATTGAGTGTTTTGACTTGCCAATCTCTTTAAATTGAAGTTTCATACACACACAAGCATAATATCACCCCACCATTGTGGGTTGGGGTGTAAGGTCATGTTATATTGAAATCCCAGAAAGGGCACAACTTGAAACTCTACAAGCGTAACTCCATGGGTCAAAGTTTAAAAACAAGAAGGGGAAATCCCTGTTTAAAGGGTTCTCTGGCTGCCTGCCTGCCTTGGGTTAGGTCATGAGCAGAGAGCACACCACCAAGAGTACAAACACTCGATCCACTACCAGCACAGATGCTAAAGCTAAGAATTTACAAAATCTCACCACTGTTGAACCCCTACCGCTCGTAGTCTGGATCCCCTGGGTTTACAGCTCCAGGAGAACACAAAATAAAGACCGATGGATCATGCACGCACCCACACACACAAATACACAAAGCCAATTGAGTTTGTGCACTTACATGTAATACAGGAATATTATCATAGTTATTATTACGTAGTATTTATTATTTATGATATGAGCAGGTAAACGCCCATAATATCAAAACACTGGGTACATTTACGAGTGCAAAAAACACAAGCCAAAAACATGAAATATGATCGGGGGTTCCTTGTACATACACTCGACGCATATAGATACAGATCCACTCCTGGACAGAGCATCTCAATGAGGATATTTAGTCTCACTAATACAGCAAGAGAATGGGCCCACAGACCTTTGACAATGTTACCCCTAATATTTGCCGTGACTATTTAAGATACACAAGTTACACACATAGTCCCTGTCCGAATAGTGGCCTGAGGATGGTCCCAGATAGTTCAAGCGAGAGAGTTTCAGTAGATGTACACAGAGGTGTGAGGCTCCTATCACCTCTGCTGGCCATCTCACAGCACACATAGAAAACAGTTTCTAACCCACTGAAATTATTTATTTGCATATGATTTCACCTGCACGGCTGTTCACATCCACATAAAAAGATTCTAGATAAAGGCATCTGTGCACTGTCAAATGCTCAATGTGTTCACACTACGCGCAACCTGACTAGCTGACACTCTTTATGCCCTCCAAAACTTAATTCAGTTACAATGCTACTTGCTGCAGAGAAGATAAGGTAAACATTGCACATTGTCATTGATACAGCACAAGTCTGTACAATAAATCAGGATAAAATCATTGACTCCCACATCATAATTATAAGGATTCAAAGGTCATCTGAAAATCCACAAGCTTCATGAAACACAAGCCGGATAGATTATCACACAATATTGACACTAACAAGCTACTTTTAATTTTTTTTCTTTTTTCTCTTTTTTTTTAGCATTTTCAATAACCCCTGTGTTTATTAAATCAAACAAAACCCAGTTCCTTTACATTTCCATCAGACTTAAGCTAATTGTATGATCTATTAAAAAGAGATACCCCCATGAACTTGAGCTGCATCATTAGATCTCCATTATCAGGTGGAACGAAAAAATCATCTCTTTGTTCCTTGTTGACGCAACATTCAGTGCTCCAAGCAAACACGGAATTAAAACAATTTAAAAGCCAAATGTGTTAATGACATGTTTAACATTTAAGAATATGGAGGAAAACACCCCAGGGTCATTTTACAGGTTACTAAGACATACAACACAAAATTAGGTTGTTACTTTGTTGATTCTGTCATTTTTCTTGTAACATTGTGTCGTTAGCCTTTCATAGGAACTACTGCAACAATGCTACTACAAAAAGACACTTTCTTACTTATCAAGGATGATATATATATATATTTATATATATATATATGTGTGTGTGTATATATATATATATATATAAAGCTTTCCTTCCCATATGAAGTGCAGGAGAGCTTTTGGTACATCCAGCTTTAAGTGGGCAGAGTTCACATCTCAAACCAGTTTTCTGCAGCACAGTGTCCTATACTGTATTGTTTGGTGTTCTCAAGCTGCCGCAACACCATGTGTATGCTCACAAAAAGTTTGTCGCCTAGGTGATGGGTGAGCAGTCAGCCTTTCATCTTCTCATCGCATAGACACAGCATTTACATAATGCTTACCACAGCTGTCAGCCCTGCTTACAGCAATGTACCAGTCAAATGACTGCCACTGGTTAAGTCCGGCAGGGGATCTCTCTCTGGTCAAATCAGGAGCGGCACTGAATATCCTGTTCTTCCATTGCCCACAAGACTTGCCTGGCAGGCAGTAGCAAAATGACAAATGTCAATGACTTCCTGCTTGATTTGCCAACAAATGTAACGCTCAAGCTGATCTTGCAAAGTTAGATGCACTTCCTCCACTGTTTTGTTTTTCCAATGGGCGATAGTCACAGGGATTTACCTCCAAAGGTAAAGCAAGTGGTTAACCGCGTCAGTTGCGTGTCATACATACATGGTGAGAAATGATAGCATATGAAGATGAGTTGTCTTTTTACGAAAAAAAAAAAAATTAAAAAATAAAATAAAATAAACAATAAGGAAAAAAAATATTAAATTGTTGTGGTTTAAATTTATCCTCAGTCTTCAATTCCAAATCTTCAAGAAGCTGTCCCAGGAGCCTGTGCAGACGGCCATGCCATCCTCTGTCACCCCCAAACAACTCACTCTGTTGTCATGGCCAGCCAGAACACCTACAGGTACACAAACAAACAAAACCCATTAGGCCAGTAAAAATCTCAATGCAGATCACTGCAACCACACATACATCATATACCAAGGCCATCCAATTGACCAAAAGTTTGTACTCTTTTTGTCCTTTTCTGTGAATAGCCTTAAGTGGCTTTGGAGTCTCCACATTTAAGCAGATGACCTGCTTGGAATACTTTGGTTACAAGTGAGAAGTTAAACTGAAGTTTTTAAACAATGTTGACAGCATCAAATCACCCACACGTCTTTCTACCTCTACTTACTGTACTGATATAGAGTGCCGATTTTCAGAGGAAAGTTTGAGGTACTGGCATACAAAATCTGACCAATGCATGGACAAAACTAGCGCGTACATCAGAGAACAATGCAGCAAAGCAGCAGCATTCCTTACAGGTTACTGCTCTTTCTCCCATCCAACGACACGTTCTCTCCTTCCCCACTTACCTGCTCGTTCTTGTTTAAGGACATCCCAGACATTACAGTTAAAATCATCATAGCCACCCAAAAGTAGTCGACCACTCTTGGAGAAGGCCACGGATGTGATACCACAGATAATATTGTCATGAGAGTACATTCCTATCTCCTGGTCGGCACGGATGTCAAACAGTCGGCATGTGGCGTCATCCGATCCAGTGGCAAAAGCAAAACCATTAGGGAAATACTGCAACAAAATAACCAACTCAATGGTTATTTTCTCAAATGCAGTTTAATATCATAGAACAATACTCACACACTTCAAAAGGAAAAGACAAAATAACTATTGATGCATCATAAAAAAATTCTAAAATGTCAAAGACTGGATCAATGCAGGAATAAATCTACTACTCCTGATGACCTTGAAAAACTGGGTTATGGTCACTGAAAATGAATCGGGTTCTTCAAATGATAAAATGAACATGTGTAAGTTCAGTGTGCTAACAAAGCAAGAGATATATTAGCACTGATGACCATGAAACAAGGGTCAGAAAAACCCTGGTGGTCACTGATCAGGGCTAGAGAATTGCAGGATAGCTTGACAAGGCAGCACACATCAACAAAAAAGCTTACCCGGACACCAACACCACTTCCCCCCCAATCTCACAATCTAATAGGACTGGGTCCAAGATGTACAAATGTTGCTTAAGATTGGTAAATATGACTTTTTGGGGGGGAAAAAATAACAGGTCTATAAGACTATTTTGAAGTGTTAATGCCAAAATATTACAGAATGCAAGCCCAGGTTGCTGATATATGTCTGGTACGATAGGCCTCTAAGAGCTATCAAGTTTAATAGGAACCAGATGGGCTGACAAACACCTTCCATTACAGCTATACTGCTGGGCAAATTCTGCGCCATGAGTAAGAAATAGACATCTTATTGCAACTTGATAAAATTCTACTGAAGTATGGCTTTTTCAAAGTGAAATACATCTTAAAGACCAGAAAGAAAAATTCACTTTAAGAAAGGCAGCCACGTTGTGGCAATCTGAGAAAGCAGATGTATTTGATGTTTTCAGCTAGGACTTCAGTACCAACAGTCCTGATACCTTTGACACAAGCCCAAACTAATCACAATGGAAGGAATCATCATTTCATGGAATATTTATACCCATATTTATTTGTTAATTGATGGTACTTACTGTAATTGCATTAATGTCCGATTCATGGCCAGAGAATGTCTGTTTACACATCCCGTCACGGATGTCCCAGAGCTAGAAGAAAATACAAATCATAATACCGACATAATGTTGGCTTCCTTCCTTAAACAACACTATGAGTAAGTTTAATTACAAACACAGCTATCGACTACTGAACAGTAGCTGTCAAACACTGTGCAGGATCTTCATTAACCTGCATCATGATGACACACTTACATGATAGCAGTTCAATTCATAATTATTTATTTGATTGGTACTTCCAGGAATATTTCACTTAAATAACAGTGGCAAGTATTATGCTGGGGAAAAAACCCAGCAGAGCCAGCAGGAAACCTGTTACAATGTGCAGGTTGGAAGGAGGAGGAAGCCAGATTGCCTGCAATAAAACCACCACTCTACCAGGTACCTGACAAAACAAGCTAACATAAATCAATAAATCAAATAAAATTCGAAGGTAAGATTAAATATGATTTTCACACAATAACCTGCTAAATGCTTAACTTCAGCAATCTTGTCAACCAATTGAACAAGTCATAAAACTTCAAAACACAGCCGCATAAAGGAAAAATCATCTCTTCAAACTTGCGAGCAAATACGTTTACAAGAGACACAGTTGTGCTTGTGTTACTGAGAGCTGTAGACTGAGGGAACAGAAGCTACCACATAGAAGAAATTTTTGGCAAAGACTGTGGTTACCTTGGCTGATGCATCGCAGGCTCCAGACACAAAGGTCTTCATATCTGGAGAGAGGGAGAGGCTCATGACGTCTCCAGTGTGCCCAGTGAAGGCAGTGGTCTGCTGGCCAGTCTCTATGTCCCAGAGGGCACTGAAACACAAACACAAAACTGGCCATGTATTGAATTGAACTGAAAGCAGCACCAACCTATGGAGAGCCACAAGTGCACTTAATCCAAGAAGCATGACTCCTCTCCACACCTGTACCCACAATTTGATGTTGGTAATCCGAAAATTAAAAGGCTGCACTGTTCCTGTTTTTCAGTTTAAGATGTCTGTTTCATTTACATGAAAGTGGTTAGTTTAATACTTTTAGGAAACTGCAGTGCCTGGAGTATAACATCAGTATATACAAGCCTGATGTACTTCACCTTTCATACAAGATGAAGATTTGGAAGTAACATAGTTCCCACAGCTGAATTTGGGAACTATTTATCCTAGAGAATGCAGAATAATGCTGACATCACCATATATTTTGGACAACTCACATGCAAATGAATATCCTCCACTTGTAAATATATTTAATGAAATTATAACATTTTCAAATTGAAGTTGTCACTGTTCTTTTCTAATGAACCTCTCCTGGTTGTGTGATTTCCAGAGAGCTGTAAGCCCAACTGCTGTGACATTTCCAGGAACACATTAGCGAGTGGGCTTAGATGAGAATTGCAACACAACTGATCAAAATTTCACTGACAGGGAGTTGTGAATGTGATCTGACGTGCACAGCTGTAAGAGACCTGCCCAGACCTGCCAGAAGGAGGGTGTAAGTGTCTTTCAATGATACTCCACATTTGCTGATGGCTAATTAATTAACACAGGTACACACACAAGCCCTAGTCACATTGGTTTTCATTATCTTTCCATCCCAATTCAAATCAATGATTATCGAAGGCTTCAGGGCTTCAGACTACAGGGCTTACCACAGCCTGGCGACGCCCCAATCTACCTGTCAACTGGAAACCAGTAATGCTATGACATGGTCCAGCAATTAAGCAGATACATGTGGTTAGTAGCTACACAGGTACATGTATCTATTCTACATGGTACTCAGCTCATCTCCAACCAAACCACAACAGATATGCCAACAATCAATAACCCAGCAAAGCTACCTTTGGCCTTTAGAGCTTGAGCTAACCCAAATCAGCACATAATTAAAGGGATGGCAACCAATCTGCAGGGGGGGGGGGGGGAGGCTAAATTATTGATTAGCAGAGGACAGTAGTTCATACACTGTCAATACACTTACACAAATCAATGCCAAACCTCAAATAATATTTCAAAATGGCTGAACAGTTGATTTGTTCACACAACAGGTCAATATGTTCAAATAAATGTTCTTTAATGTCATAATGGACATTGAGAATTTAATAACTGCATTACCAATGATTCATGCCAGTTAACTGGAAAACAAATGGGAAGACAGTTATGGACTGTAAATTTAAAATCAGGGTGTGTACTCCAGCCCTTGTGTTATGTTCCTTATGTTATTTTATTCAGAACAGGATGCCATGCAGTCTGAACGTATGCTTGAAGTTTGCATTCAAAGATATATCCTATGATCAATGCATCTTCTGCAGTACGGTTTATCATCAAGGAAACTTCAAGTAAAGACTAAATGAACTGTGTTCTACAGTCTGACATTATTTGTACACTTGTAGTGTGTAACTTACAACTAGGAAAATACTACCTTTATTTTTCAGGTAGAACGGGTCTCTCAGGGGATATGGGGCGTTGCTGTTATTGGAGAGGATAAATACATGTGAACAGGCTTCGTCGGTCATGACAGCACTTCAGTCATATTTTCTTGTCTCTCTTGCTTTAACGATCATATGAGAATTTAGAACTTACCAAGTCATATCTCCAGAGCTTGTGACAATTTGGTTATCATCAAGGAAACGGCAGCACGAGAGATATCCTGTATGGCCAGGTAATTCTCTACTGACACGCACATTGCCTTCTCGAGTCTTTAAACTGTAGATAGAGCATATGTTATCCAGCCCGCCACAGGCCACGTAGCTGCCCGAGGGAGCATAGGCACAGGTCATCACCCAGCTGGAGCGAAGGGGTATAGCGTGTACCTGAAACAATCCACAGAAAATTTGTACATACCCACTGGGAATATTTCATGTGGAAACTACCAAGGCCGCACAATGACCATAAACAGTCCAATGCCATAATGCAACATAATGTACAATGTGCTGGTTTTAATGGTATGTATGTGCACGTAATACCAAGAGGGCACTTCTACTTAGCCTTTCCAGGGTAATGACAAATAAAGATTTTCCTGATCATGACATTACATGGGAAAATATAGATTATATTATAATGAATGCTGTATATTTCATACCATCACACTCTGTTCTGAAGGTAGCATATGAATTCAACTTTCCAAATCCTTGAACAAGAACTATGAGGGCATTTAGTGTCCACAGAAGAAAACATCGCAATCAAGATTACTATCAACTGACCCCTATCAGCCAGCACAGATTCAAAAAGCTAATCACTGTCTCCAATATAAAAATCAATACACATGTGTTGGTCACACTGAACAGAAAACCAATAGCAATGTACCAGAAAAAATGCTCTTATTCAACTCACCTTATTTGTGGTATATCCATCCCAAACTATTAATTTACCATCTTGTGAAGCAGATACTAGATTTCTGAAATAAGAAGTTCGAATTTTAATTGTCACAAACATGATTCTGACACAGGAATTAGAGATCAAAACTGTGCTTGAGACTTAGATTTGTCTAGCAGCATGCAACATAACCCCTTATTCAATATTACCCTTCACATGTATACAACATTTTCAGAATCAGTTCACCGTAAACCTACAAAATATATAAAACAACAAATTTATAAAGATGTTAAAATCTGATAAAATGTTAACTTAAAAAAATGCATGAACAAATATATAAGTAAAAGCTTAACTTCTGGAAGAATTTTCCACAAAGGTTTTCCAATCCTGGGAAAAGATTACTTGTACCATTATATTAATATTAACTATGTACAGAAACATCCGCTTTTGGCCCTCCCTTGTATTCATTAGGAAATGATCTACAAACTGATATACATATTACAAATTTATTTATTTATCTATTTGATTGGTGTTTAACGCCGTACTCAAGAATATTTCCCTTTTACGACCGGGGCACACCCACGACCATCCACAGGTTGCTGGCAGACCTTCCCTTGTATGGCCAGACAGGAAGCCAGCATGAGCTGGACTTTGAACTCGCAGTGACCGCATTGGTGGAAGGCTTCTGGGTCAGTGCACTGCGCTAACGCGCTAACAAACTCGCCATGGAGGTCCCCATATTACAAATTGTTTAGAAGAGAAATATGATCACAGTTTCAGTGCCCATTAATTATATAAATTACAACAGTTATTATGTCACAACATCATATGAATTTCATTGGACATATAAAGGGAGGAAAAAAAAAGCCAAAAAAAAAAGTGCTTTTTTCAAGAGTCACGAAAAAAATTCCTATACAAAAACTAAAAAAACTAAAAAAACACACATGCAGATGAAACATTGGTGCTGGAAAACTTCAATGAAATCCTTTGAAGTCTGAAAGAATACAAACTGTGAGTAGATATTAACTTAGAAATATGAATACAAAACAGACTTTCACAAACACCGATGTGGAACAAAAAGGTTAACCAAATTTGTGGAGTTACGTCAGTTAAACACAAAAGTGTAAGTTTGTGTTAAAAACACAGCATGAGCATCTAACATTGATGTAAACAAATTGTGAGGAACTAACAAAGTGCACAACGTTACATTAATACAGACTGAGGGGATAAATTCTAGGAATCCTAATCTTTTTAAGGGAAACTGGTTTCTCCAAGCTCTCGACGCAACTCTAAGTTTAATGAAGCCATACCAAACAAAATTTTCACGAACTATCTACCGTTTTTGACTATGTTTTATGGGTGTTAACCACAAAATGACGATAACCAATATGCAATGTATATCAACAACTGAAGAGCATCTGTGGCATACAGCCCAGTTTAGCGACATGTTCCTATATTTATATTACTGAAAATGCTTTAAACACCCTGTATGTGAAGTGTATACGGTAGATTAAGTGCGAGTTTCTTGGGTAAAGCTAAGTTACCGTCAATGCTAGATAATGACAGGGTATTGGTGTGATACAACCAGACAACAGAAGTCACGTTGAAAATCACCATTATCATGGTAATTAGCTAACTGAAGAGCTCAACTACACTTCAACCTACCTAAAGATACACAGAACAGGCACTGATAGTGGACAAACAGAAACTCTGACTGGAATTTTATTTCTTCTGAAATTTACAGACTTTGAAACTGAGCCTGAACTACAACATGAAGACGAATCAAGTAATTCAATGACGCACTGAAGCTATTTCCTTTTTAGGAGCCAATTCGTTGGTTGTGACAGATTTGCTGATACATCCACATCAGTACACCTGTGACATTAAACGCAATGTTATAATAGTTACCTGGAATCCGATCCACTGTGCATACTGTAAATCAAGAAAATTAATAGTAGCAGGAAACGACAAGGAAGATCTTAACATACACTAGTAAATCCCACAAAGGGAGAACAAATGTGGAGTTGCTGTTAGCGCATCTTCTTTCAGATATATAACCAAAGATAACCAAAACTGAAGGCATGCCAGGAAGAAAGGAAAATAATGCAACCCATCCCAAGAGAAAACAAACAAAACCTGCTTAAAATTTACCACATTTCTCCCACTTTACTCAAGTACCTTTCCTGCTGGAGTTTCTTGATTTACAGTATTTAGTATCCATTTGTTTTTGAATAAACCTTTTTGTTCCATTGACTGAGTAAGACAAATCTATCATACATGAACTGCATTCCACTAGACCTTTCAGTTAGTTATTTTAAAAGTGGGATATTTTGATTCTCCATTGGAATCAATATAAGGAAGCCATACTTCATGCATGCCTTTCCTATTTGGTAGCAATAGAAGACTATTTTCAAAATACATTGTGAAATTAAACAAAATTAAAAATAAAAATTCATGGAGCAAACTTATTCCTATGAATATAACAAAAACGATTGTCATATTTTATGTACTGACAGTAAATAAAGGAAGGTATCTATAAATGCTATACAGAAAAGCACCAACAGTTCATTCTGCTGTTCAAAAAAAAAAAAAAACACACAAAAAAAAATAAAACAAAAAAAACGCAAAAAAGAAACAAGGCCAATGAACTCTTCAGATCAATATGAAATAGAAAACAAAGTGAAGACGCAACAAAACAAAGATATTTGTACATAAGAGATAAGCCATACAACACAGAATAACCTGGTGACAAAAAACCCCCAAGAAATTATGTCTACTTCACTGAAATTAGTCAGCAAAATGCACAGTTAAGTTTTGATAACCAGAATTACAAATAAACTAGTTAGTGTAGCTGAATCCTGTGTTGGCATATAATGCCAAGTTTCAATACATACATGAAAAAAGAAAAACACCGGAGAGTAACTGTCACATGCATGCCTTGGACCTTGTACTTTCTTGCAAAAGAATTTTTTTTTTTTTTTTGCACTCTGTACCCCTTCATGACACAACCTGCACATTCCGTTTTGTACATTTCTTAAACAAATGCAATTTCCAGCAAGTACATTTATATGTATCTGGTTGTCACCCATGAAGATGAAACCCAGTGTCCAGTGGAGATTATTGGTGTGGTTGGACTTGAGATGCAATACTTGGCAGCATCCCTTTATACATTCCACTCGGCTGGTCAGTCCAGCTATTTATAACCTCACAGATTGGTAACCATTTGGCGCTGGATCAGCCAGCCTTGTGCTCAGCAGGCGAAGCCTTTGCAACTGACATAGTAGTCTATTGATTGGTAATATCCTAATCATGGCCTGTCCGGGTTAAATTGAACCTCCAGAGTTGTCAGTCTGATTTTGGAACACCTCACCCACCCTCTTTCCCTATATTCCTTAATGAAAGATTAGCATCATCTCTTGCCTAGTTTGTTCCACATGGTAAAAACCAATGGCCTAGGCAAAGGCAGCACCCTCAGTGAAGGAAAAGGCAGCACCCTCTGTGAAGGCAAAGGCAGCACCCCCAGTGAAAGCAAAAGTGATCCCAAAGATATTAGTCTTAACAGTAACCCTAATTATGAATGTATTTGTGAAAAAAAGTGATCTTGAAAAGTATATGTAATACATTTTTACAAATTTCCTCAGAGCAGGTTTCCCCCATCCCCCTACTGTCATGCAAGGTAAACATTTCATAAATGCTATTAGTTGTTTACATCATATGTATAGTACAACTGTTCATGGAGTGACCAGGAATTACAATTATTCTTCCACATTCCCTAACTACATTAGTTTGTCTCGTGGCATGTCATGATTTGCCAGACTTCCGTAGACCTCCTGGACACTATACCTGGAGTCCGATGCCCAGTGCATGGCATAAATTTTGGCAAGGTGACCTCTGAGGGTACGCCTTGTGCGCATTTGTATCCTTCCCACTGGCTCCACGCCGCATGTTGCCGAGGCAAGGGTGGTATCTGCTGCCGCTTTTCTGGCTTCCTACAATGATAAAATAAAACTCTTGGAACACTCCAAACACTCACTGCACATGAAACAATAGCGAATTCTTTAACCTTTTAGGTGCTGCAATATTTCAGAGATAAAAGGAAAACTCTGCTAGACCAACCCATCCCTCAATAAATTCAAACGAAAAATGACAATTCAAATTTCAACAGGGCTCTCTAAACGACCTTGATATACAATATACATAGTTCTTAATTCAATTACAGGTAACTAGAGCGAGCAGTTTGCTTCCTACAAATCTGATCACAGCTTCTTACTGTTCATGAACAGGCGAACCAGCCAATGTGATAAAGTGCTAGGGAGGCACTGATATTCTGTCACACTGAAACTCCCAGGTACAAATGTACTTTTCAGCCATCAGTTTATACAGTTTGATCCTGTAGCATGCTGAAGAAATTTCAGATATCTATAACTATGACAATATGGAGAAGTCCTTTAATCAGAGTGTTTACAAGAATGATTGCAACACACAAGATTTTGGGTCTTTGCATGAAGCAGTTGTAGACAGTAAAAACATCCCTGCACAAACTACTGAAGAGGCCTTTAGGGAGAGAGCCTGTGAAGCCAGACTATGGAAGGCTGGAAGGCAGAGCTGCCTCAGTACTGGAGTGACCCCCAGAACACTGAGTCATCAACTACTGATACAGCCAACCAGGCAGTGCTGCCCTGCTGTGTAACTTGTACCCCTCAAGGGAAAAGCAAACAGGATCATAGCTATCAGCTAGCTGTGAACTGTTGGTTTCTGCTGTTGGGTACACACATAAATGATGAATCATGGGGGTGAAATATAGGCCAGTTATCAACTATTGTATCATTTACATACTGTACATGTACAGCATACATGTCCTGTTGGTCAATGGCTTTCCACATTCAAATGATTTTCACAGGCAGTACAGTCATGACCATTGTATTTTGATGTCATACAATTCACATTTAATGGTATTTATTTCTAAAATTTACATTATTTTGTAATGATTTCTCTTAAGTGATAGACACATATATGTGATGTACCTATTTCATTTTTCAAGGAAAAGGGCACATGGTGAAGCGCACTTTTTACTCGATGTCAAAAATCACTGACAGAAAGCTGGACACCAAATTATATATATATCACTTTCATATTCGGTGGGTGTGTCTGTGCAATTGGAGTAACCATAACTGTTCACTTACACAGGAACAAACATTTATTTCTATCTTAAAAACATGATTTTGCCTGCATTGTTCATTCCACAATGTAAAAGCACCGAACGTAACCTTTCAAGATTCCTTTTCACAGAAATGTTTACAATAAGCTCATTCCATTTGTTTGGTTCTTAATAAAAACCAAACTGCTGCAGATTAGTAATTTCTGCTTTCAAAATACTCACTGGCTAAGAAAGAAATTTTGAACAAAAAACTTGTTACATTATGAAGGGAAATCAACATTAAAATTATATCTGATCACAACATGAGTGAAGACTATAACTAGGGAAAATCTAGCAGAGAACCAAGAGAACAGTTTTATCCACCAGATCTCCATTCAATATCCTGACCAGGCCATCAGAATGTTTTGCATGGCCTCTCGAGGAAGACTGCTTTATTTACACAGGAATGAGAGGGCTCCTCTGTGACTCAGTTGGTTTGTGCGCCAGAGCAGCGCAAAGACCCAGGAGCCTTCCAGGTCATGCTGGCTTTCTCTCTGGCCATACGAGGAGAGGTGTGCCAGTCACCTGTGGATGGTCATGGGTTTCCCTGGGCTCTAACCGGTTTCCTCTCACCGTAATGCTGGTAGCCGCCGTGTAATATAAGTGAAATATCCAGGAGTATGGCGTAAAACACCAATGAAACAAATAAATAAATTCACAGTAATGAGAATGCTCCAGTTTTATTACATAACACTGCATCCCACTTTATTCCAGTCAAATGCTGCCAGCAACTAGTTTGGTGAACATACAGTATCTCATAAAGCTTGTAGTACAAGTAGCGTACAAAATGTCAGCTACTACAATCAATGCTGCTTCAGCCGCTGCAGAATTTGCCCGTAACCAGGGGCAACTAGAAGACTTAAAGGAGATGGATTCACAGCCTGCGTACAAAAGGTTGCATCCACTCCACGTTATCGATCTGTAGGCTTTCAGGAGCTCACATGTGGGTACAGACGTCAGCAGCCTATAGAGGTAACCGTGTGGGGCAAAGCTGTGTCGTCTGTACACACTACCTTTGCAGCAGAAGAGGACACGTTGAACTAAGACGGCCATCTTGACGGCAACAAGTACAGTGTTGGACAAATACATCTGCTCTAACACACATTACTGTTCACATGTGAACAGACCACTTATTGCTAAAAAAGAAATCCTCCGATAATGAGCTCACACGAAACACAAAGCTGGCAGAATTATGCCGAGGTATTCACTGCCATAGCAAGTATACCATATTCATTGAAAATTACAAGGCAAAACTGAAAATCCAGGATACATTTAGTATGAAGTAAATACTCCAGAAGGATATGATTTCAGCGAAACACTGATGAAGACTTCACTACTGCTCGACATCAATGATCATCCATCCAAGAGACTTTCAAAATGCAGAACTTCTCAGACAACTTCATCAATATATGTCTAATGCAATTCCAAGCATGGACCAGTTCAGCTGATGAAGTTGTCCTGCAAGACTCTGCAAGTTTGTACTCTCCGCATATTTTAGAGCATCCGCTGTAGTCAAAACTTAATGCCGCACCAAAACCGAAGGGCCTGGAAAAGTACCTGTAGTACACTGTTTAAAAAAATTTGATGAATTTCTCTCCCAAATACAACTTCCTGTTCTGTGGAAGTACTGCCGATGCAATACATGTCCCCTGCTGATCTGAGCCGTCAGACAAGTAGCTATGGATGTCCACTGAGCAAAAGATGACTAAACTCGAACCTGATCTTTAACTTGTCTCAGTTTAGCTGAGTGGTATGTTATAACTCGTAATACAAGTTCAGAATCTGAAAAGTAATTCTCAATAACTGTCCATAATACATCAATACAACATCTTGCTTGAAAAAAATCATGAAAAAGAAGGTCCAGATCAGGACCAAATGGCCACAATTCTGTGGACAAGGTTTAGGAGAAAGTGCGGAAATATGTGACAATTGATCAACTGCCTTACCATAAAGTGCTACTTTGGTGTCAAAACATGTGTCTCTTGAAAGCAAGGTTAAATGATAGGCACTGAGGTACATGTAGTCTGAAATGCTTTACGAAATTGTAAAAATATTGCAGTGTATTAAATCCTATATTCTACATTTTGTAGACTAAGGAAACAAAATTTTTGCCTTTTCCACCAGTCACTGGTGTGTACGGTGTATCCACAAATGCTGCTGCCCTTTCCAACGCTCTTGATGTCATCCCAGCAAAAATGCCTATTCCAAGTCACATCATTTGATGTCATGTAAGGTATATTATCCCGACACATCTGGACAAGGACACAGTTGAAGGATTTTTTTTTTTTTTTTAAGAATCTTCAATTAAATGGGTTAAATAGTGTTATTTATTAACAGTCCTTCTGAATCATGGTGTTAAGCTTGCTTTGTAGGTTTTTCATTTCATCATTTTAATTGTGACACTTTAATGAAAAGCTTACTCAAAAACACCCTTCACCCATACTCACAATACCTTGCCTTAGTTTGCACCAGCAAGATAAACACTAACAACACCCAAAACTAGAACTTCATATATAACTAGTCAAGGTGAATCTATTTGAACCAAAATTTAAAGAAAGTCCGGAAATAAAAAAAAACCCCTAATTCTCTGCAGGACCACCGGTCTGCAAGGAAAATCTGTCAGTACCTTATTACCAAGAGGACCTCAACTGTTGGTCACTTGCCCAAATGTTATCTTACTCTCAGATCTTGACGTTTTTATCACCAGAAAAATAAATAACAGCTTTTTAAAGGTTAATTAATTTGTTAATTTTTGCTTGACTTGTTCATAACCCTACACCAGAACTTGTGTCTTGATGAAATTAGCACTTCATGATTCTTCAAATAGGAGAAACAGAACAGCCATTGCTCTATTTCTCTTTATTTCATACTTAATATCAACTTATTCTAAGCTTATTCTTCATCACACTGCAGAACATGAGCTAGGCAACGAGAAGGATATGGTGGAATGGCGAATTCCGGGCACATCATTTTTGGTCCCTGCAGCCCCTACTGGAAAGTTGTTTTGAATACATTTTGGACTGAAATGGTAAACGTCAAGTATTTTTAACCGACATGAAAATCTTAAACAGAGTTGCTGTCACAACTGAATTCCCATCACTCATGACGACAGAACTGAAAGATGACTTTTGTCTAATGCTCCTTGATGTTGTCTGGAAGCAGAACAGGATTATTCACCAGTACATTGCACTAACCCCCTCCCCCATAGATGTCAGAAAGACGTGACAAAACCAATACTTATAACATATGGTCATTTGAGTGGGTACCAGGGAAAAATGGGTGGGTCCAAAAATACCAGTTCCTGTTCTTTGCACAAACTGTCATGTTAAACTTGAGTCAGATGTTAATGATTATTCTGATTGTTGAAACAATGAACACATTATCTCTTTTATACAAGACAGAGGCGCTGTCAGAGGGTAAGGAAGTTGTGCCTGCAGTCAGAGCCACAAGTGAACATTTGTACTAGATCAAAATTACAGTTCCTGAACTGTAAAGGGGAGCATCGACTGAATAAATATTCTCACTACTGCTAACTAGAGCCAAAAACATCTTTAGTTCATATTTTCACACTGATTTTTATTTGTGAGGATTTATCACTGCAAAAAATAAAAAATCTCAGTCACAGGGTGATAACTTGCAAATTACATAAATCTGCAACTAGAAGCTTTTCCAGCAAACACTCTCATATTTAACAGAACAAAGTTTACAAATAGCGCACATATATCGTTCAGTGCTGTGCAAGTTTTGTAGGTCAACAATATTAAATCCAAGGTAATAAATTGTATCTAGACATGACCATGCAAGATTGATTTATTTATCTGCAAGAGTTTAACACAGATCTGTTGTTCACAATGTAGTGTTATTAAAGCGTCTTTTCGGTTTTTGATGCGTCAAGAGTTGCAGGATACATAACCAGCAACGTCACTGCACAGAAATTTGATTTCAGTCTTCACGATATCAGTATGGGGTCTGCCAAAGCAAGGACATAACCTAGACACAGTTGCAATACAAGACTGCTGCAAGGATATAAACAGTGAAGCATATCTTGCCAATGATACGGAAAAGATCAGTTAAAAGGGAATTCGGAAATATGATCGAACTGAATTGATGTGTTTCCTACTTGCTGCCAATATGAAGACACGTACACATTTTGTGAAAGACTGAAAATGGACAGTATTCTGGAAGAATCTGGCAATGCTGCAGGACAAAATGTAGGCCTACAAATATATGTGGTGTGTAAAGCTGGCCAGTGAGAACAGCATTACAATGAGTTGGCCTCACCATTTATTGATTTCCCAGGCTCACATGGAACAGCAAATGGCATGATCAGCTCCAGCAGGGCACCGAGAGCTGTCCTGCCAAATTCAGACTGCATATTGGGGATTACCATACTACTATCCTCTGACCAATCACATGTATGATCAATTTAACCAAACACAGTCCTAAATTAGTCAAGTAAGCAGGCCATTCCTGGTTACCATTAAACACAGCTTAATACATGAAAATTAGAGACTTTTTTTTAGCCTTGCTAGTTCATGCAGGGTTTATGTACATTTAGATTTATGCAACAACCAAAAGGTACAACATGGATAGCTATTTGCAACAAGTTCGCATTACTTCAAGATAAAAGGTTTTTTTTCGCTTTTTTTTTTAACCAAGCCCATGTAACATTCAATCATTGAATTTAGGTACCTGCAAGTCCTTACAATTCTGGAGCCTGTTTCACAAAGCCATTCTGAATAAAAGTCTGTAACTGAAAGCCGCTTTACAAAACAAAATATCTGAAGCCAGATGCTCAAATTAGGATGAAACTGTACCACCACAAAACACAATAAGCTGTCAATTTTTATTAAACTGAAGAAGACCTTTAGGATTTTAATTGAGATTATAATTTTAGGTTAAAGCCTGGAACTGCTTTGTGCTCCTGGCAACAGTTATTACTCACATGTAGCAAGACTGAAGAGCTTAGTCATAACCCAAAGGTGTTCTCCACAATAGTTCAATCAAACCTTCTGTGTTGTGTTGATATCAGATGATGATCAAAATGCATAGAACTATTTCAAGCTTCTTCAGTGATGAAGATAAACTAATTTAAAAAACGAAGAAATCTCCACGAATGTCCATGATTTTGTACAGCAAGACTGCAACACATGAGCATGTACATACATATTAAGACATACGCTTCAGGCAAGATCTGGAGCATCCCACATAAACTTACTACATAGAGAAAGTAGGTTGCACATTTTGCCACTCGCTGGTGGACTAGATTCTGAGGAACTTTTCAAATGATGTCAGATCTCCTCACAGCCTTGTTCCCTCAAGCCCACAAAAATAGATCCACAAATCTGATATACTGACTATTATCCCATAGCAAGGATCTATATATAGTAGGCCATTTCCACTGCTGCATGTACTAGCATTGCAAGTGAGACTAAATGCTGCTGGATACGATCCAAGAATTACTACAACAGCTGTATCTTGTCTCCTGGGGCCAGTGATATGCAGCCGTCCTAACTAGTGCTTAATGTAACATCCCTGACAACATTGGTGAAGATATACATCACAATGGTAAATGTGCTTTGACTAGTCCTGAAATACAAACAAACAGTGACTGTTTGATATCCATGCAGTGTGACAATACCTGCATCTGAATATATTACCATGATCTCCTAGCCAAGTATGCATTTCCAGTTACGACATTTCATGTTCCAGGGTATAGAGGATCAGTGTATTTTAGGTTTGGCAGGTATATATGATGAAAATTTTACATAAACAATTTAATTTTACTGACTTACTATGAGATCCCTATTTAAGACAAAATCACTGAATACATATTTTATGTACATATTTGCAGACGTTAAACACTGATAAACTGATTGACTCGACTGTGCACTAAAATGACAATATTACAGTGTGAAATGATGTCACCTAAATGCAGCATCATAACTTGAAAGCCATTTAATGGACTAATTATGAGACTGATTTGAGAGTGAAACTGTGCTTACTGTTAACTTGCAGTCATTGATACAACAGGAATTACAAATTTTTCTTTTCTGTTGATAATGATTACAAATATCACTTATATACTGATTATTAATACATGGATGTTCTTATCACAAATATTTATTTAGGATTTTCCAAATATTCAAAATAAACAGTCAAAGCCAATAGTGTTCGAAATTTTCTCAAGTTGCTCTGAAATTGTCTTATCAGATCTTTCCATTATATCATTAAAGGCTTTTAAATCACAATTTCCAGCAGTACTGAACCCCTCTCACTGCACCCTCCCCCCTCTCAAGTCCTAGCTAGGGGGTCTGTAAGAAGGTGTCTTCTTTCTTATGAAAGTAGCCCTGAGCCAGCAAATGCTTTCAGATGTTATTCTTTGCTATCTGTAATCACATTCAAGGATGTAGCTAAGATTACTATATGAATTTTAAAGATATAATACATGTGCATACAAGTAGATCACATCCGACCTAAGGACTGGTGAATATGTATTAATTTCATCCGCAGACAACAGATCAGGGCTTTTCACATCCAGCAGTGGAGTATGCAATATATTTTCCAGCAGGGCAGCACAGATTTAATTTTATAAATGAGCAAGTAGCAAGATTTAGTTGTCCAAGGGAATGAGTTACAAGGAAACCAGCGATGGAATATACTACAAAATATAGAAAACCATGTACTGTCTTGATTGTTACTAAAATTTCTAAGCTTCAGTAACCAATTCAAAAAGGGACAATTCCATCATCCAAAATGAGAAAACTTGATTTTGTGATACAACATTTGGTAACAAAAAAACCACCAAAACATTAGCGCAAGTGCACGAGACCATATGCATGTAGAGCTTGTGACCAAATATAACCCCAATGGCCTTAATAACCTTGACAACATTGGCCAAGGTCATTGAAAATGAACACAGGTCTTCCCGAAGACTAACTGCAAGTCTAGTAAACCTGGTGTCGTTTTACAAAGCGGGTGTAGGGATACGTCCAACGTAAGTACCATGGCAACATACAGTATGTGTTCATGACAATTATGTTTGACATAACTTCCACCCTTTTAAGACAGAATTTTTTCAGAGTTAACTTTTACCAGGATAAGGAGGAATGGGCAGATTGACAAGTACAATATCATCAGGTCAATTTTGGTCTGGGAGTAAGTGACTGTGGTGTAATTCCAAACAGCCGATGTCTCAACCATATTGTGGCAATTGGTCTACGAAAAAAATCTCAACACTTGAGATTAAAAAAAAAAATTTAGCTGTCAGGGACAGCGATGCTTGGGTTCAAGCCAGTAGGGCCTTTTTGTGCATGTTTGTAATGTTTCTTTCATTACATCGGCAGATACATGTATAAAGCAGATGTAGCAGTTGTCACTCACGTTACATGTAAACATGGGGTGAATTGCGCTTTTTTGCAGTTCCATTGCAGTTTGCAGCAAAAGTATACAACGGATGTAAGAAGTAAAATCAGGTTTGTGATCAGGATGTCAAACTAAGTTGGGTATCATGCTTTCAATTTTTGTACTTTCATTCTAAACATGAATTCATCGCACGTGTTATATATCATACTGATGTAAATGTGCCAAATACAGTAAATCAGCCTTTTGTCAAATCTTGAATCCTTGTAGATCCTTTGTTTTATAAGACAGCTCAAAGATTTTCAGCACGCACACAGGACATGTATAGCACTTTCCACTGCATGATCATGAGATTTGCAGGGATTGCCTTTTTTCACAGTTTGATCGCAATTCGCAACGAAAGTATGCATCATAGTAAAGAAATAAGATCAGATTCACGATCAAGATGTCAAACCATGTCAGGGAGCATGTTATGTGTACTAAAATTCAAAATTTTTGTTTTCACATGACATCACTTCCAGTTATTTGCTCACACACTGCGTTCTGTTTCCGAACAAATAATGCAAAGGCAACAGTTGTGACATATGCAAAATTTCAGGTCAATCAGGCTGAGGGTTCGGAAGATAACGCCTCTCAAAAGTTTTCCTGTCAACCCAATATGGCGGCTAGGTCACATGATCTAGGACACCCAAACTTTTACTCAAAACAGACAGTTCTTATTCCTATTACATAACTAAATTTCACGTATTTCTGCCATGCCATTTCAGCAGCACAAGTCTTTCAATTTTGAAACTTGCAAAAATGGCAATTTTTTTTTAGTATGTCCTACTTCCAGTCTGCTGACGTCATTTCCGGTTACGTAAATTTGCCTTCATGCCTTGTGATGATGTTAGGCCTGAAGACTGCGTCTCTAGCTTCATTGTTTATGGAGATATACCCACTTTTCCATTTGATGACACCATTTCTGGTTTTCCAAACTTTGGATATCTAGAATCACTGTTCGAAACTTATTCAGGTATGACTATTTGTAAAACATTATCTGTACAAGTGTAGAAATTATTAGCAAAAAACAAATTTATCGGTTACATGACATATTCATGTCGTTTTTTCTAGAAACATGGGAAAAAATTGGGGAGAATAATAATCTGAACGAAAACACAAGGGATTCAAGCCTGAATGGCTTGAACCCCTAATAATAATAATCATCCAAACAAAAACAAAAAGGATTCAAGGTTGAATGGCTTGAACCCCTAATAAATAGACCAAAAGTATTTGGGAACAAAGTATGTTAACATTTACAGTTCCCTAAATGTTAACAAATGCATGTTTTCAGAGTTACATTCAGTTTCAGTTCTGACAAGCTGGGACATGTATTTTAATACTGACTCACTCTGTATAAGATCTTATTGAAGTGCAGGAGAAATCAAATTAAAAACTTTACTCACCCTTATTGTGTTTTTCAACTGTTCCGTCTCTTGACGCAGCTGGTCTAGTTCACTCATGGTAAATTATTTTTTAAGTATAAAAATATCTGAAAATAGAAAGTGTCAAATATTAAAATCAATGTAAAGGCTTAAGGTAGGACACTATTAACTAACTAGAGCCTAAATGCACTGAAATGTATTCAATGATGAACGCTCAGGTTTCTTGCATCTAGATCATTCTGTTGCCTGAGCTTAGTTTATGATCAGGACACCTAAGTAAATCTATCAGGATTTCACACTTTTATCCATGAACTGCTTGTACTGCTTGAACTGCAAGCTAGGGGGGTTGAGAATTGCTTTATGAGGAAAGCAAATACTTTAATTAGTGATAAACATTCGAATTGTTGTACACAGGTTGGGGATTTCACTTGTACTGGATTAAGTGACAATTCTTCGGTTCTGTCTTTCACATTCATGGGAATCAACTTGACAAACAAGACACACAAAATCGGTTCCATGAAAGACATATGAAAATTTTTTTTTTATATACTTAACGGATATACCATAACTGACATGGTCAGTCTCTATCATTTTAAGCAGCATACACATATGTCTACCCTAAGAAAGGGGCTGGGGGGGATTTCATTGATACCCATCCTACATAGGCCTATAGCTTCTGTACTTTTTATCCAAACTATACTTCTGGTGAGGCATGGTAGCCTATACACAGAGCAGTCCTGCATATGGTAGGACACAGGCAAGCCCATTCGAATTGTTAAGAATAGCCCACTGCACCTCAAAAGACCCAAATAAACCTCTTAAAATCATGTAACAGGACATGCTCAACTTTCTAAATTTTCTCTGGCCATGCCCTACACCTTGTTGAACTAACTTCAGCTTTAAAATCTGATACATCATACAGTGTCCTATTTTCGTTTTTGCCAACTCGTAATTAGGACGCGTTTAAAACATGTTTAAATCTAGACCTACTTTTAAATTGGCATTGTTTATGGCAGGTAATCATGGGTATCGATCTGTATCATTCTAGATTATGGTATCTATGTTCAAATTCCTTGAAAAATGATTTAAGAGTTGCTCAATAGGCACTCGACAGGGTTGGCCTAAAGCTAAAAATCCGTCTTTCCTGTCTGCCGATCTGAGACTGGGTATTACAGCAAAATGGCAATAGGTATCTACTAAAAACCACTACAGATGGACTGCTTTTCATATTTTCTCCATTCAGTGGTATACAATATGTCAAGATTGAAGCCATTTTTATCGAGTTTGCATATTGCAGGGCACCCATGTTGGCTAGAGGGGCTGATGGACTAAGATGGCAGCCTACAATCAAGCTCGATCTGTAAGTGGGGGCACAAACATCAAAAGAAACACAGAAACAAAGCAATATCTCTAACACTCTAGATTGCAGTATTAAATGTATCTGTATATCATGCAAGCCTGCAAATAGGCGACTGGCATTTTTGAAAACACTCCTCAGTGCAAAGTGGTGTTTTCAAAAGGGCACCTATTTGCAGGCTTGGTAATATGTTTAACACCAGTACTAAATAACATTTCACTTGTTATCTAGTTATATGATGGCCAACAAAATCAGCAGTTGATTAAACTAGATTGCCTGTGGTTAACCATTAACAACAAGCAAGGCACGAACTACCTTTTCTCACACACATTTTCATATGCATAGTAAAGGTGAATGCTTATGCTGCCAAATAACCTCTCATACACATGCAAGATCATACATGTACACATGTAATGAAGGCTTCGAGGATAGGAGGGTACATGTATATATCAACTCATCAGACAGGCAGACACAAACACTGCCCCTAACACCCCTCCTTCCATAAGACAAAAACGTAAAAATATGTTTTCAGTCCTGAACAAAACCAGGTAAATACAGCTTAAAGGGGCAGTTGGCTAATATCAATAAAATATGAAACTCGCTTAGAGAAAATTATGTCAGGCCTTTTCATTTCCATGTATGTTGTCACACAGAACAATTTGGTCGACACCTTGTTTTCTTCATAGTTTTCTAAATGTACAATGCTCATATAGACACTTCATCTCAGTCAATACCGTCAATCATGCTTGTGCCTGCCATAGCACCGCACCCAGTCACAGTGCCTTTTCACAAGCTAACAACTAATACTATTTACAGAGCAGAGGCAAAAGGTTTAGCTCAGCTATGTCTACACCTACATGTATAAAGGCCGAAAGGCCAAGACAACTGACAAAATCGAAGTACAATTACATCAGGATAGTGATTGTCCATTGCAAAGTTTTTTGGCATTCACGTCGTCATTTGTGTAGCGCAAGGACAGGTCAGTGAAAGGAGCCACTTTTTTTCGTATATCAATACCATCCACGACAATTTTTCTGAGACTACTGTAAATGAACTTTATGAAATTTAACACCTGTTCACCTGTCAATAGGCTGACACAGCATAGAAATAAAAGTCAACTACAGGTACTGATATTATGAAAGTAAGTGCATTTACTCAATCAGATAACTCTCCATGTGCAAATACTTGATAAACTGGAGTTACACGATTCAAAGCCAATAATGCCATCCCACCTTGAAATGCAAGGCTACTGCTGGCCCTGCCAACAGGATGCATGAGGTCTTCCACGTAAATGTTAACACAAACAAATATCCCTAGAAGCTTATCAGCCCACTACCAGGCTGGCAGCCAGCAAGACATGCCTTGAGTATTTGTTTTAATGGACTACATTGCCTGGTGCAAGTGTTGAACCTTCCTCTGAAGCTGTAAAATAAATGGGCACTTCCTTTGTGTCTAGTATCATGTTATTTGATGTCCATTCATCATCTGTTAGAGTATTTTCCACATTTTATGCCTAACGCAGCAAATATCATTTCGGGCCTCTAAAGGTGCATGTATCAAACAGGAAGTCACTGGAATTGAAACTGACATTGAATACTTTTGTACATATCAAAATTTCAGATAAAATACCTCATTACCATGTGAATCCTGTTAGTTTCAGACATGTGTAAGGCTATTAAACAAGCTAACTGTATAATATAGTGTCTGCTTCAAACAAAGCATTTTAAGAACTCTTCCTATGCAAACATGAATAAACATTACAGGTGTAACTTGTATTACCCACACATGTATTGATCACAACCACATGAAATTGATATTCGTATTGAAATTTCATCTATTCATTTGAGCCCTATATCATCACATGTACCAGCATGAACTTATCAAACTGTATGTCTTGTTTACAGACGCACTGGGCAAAGGATACAGCAGCACTTCTCATTGTTCCCAGTCAGGCAAAACACAAGGAGGGCTGTGTTCCTAAGTTACTATTGATTGAGAGACCTGCCCAAGAACCACTGGGTCCTCAGTCTGGCTTCTTGTTGATGGCTGGTCTTAATTCCATACATGGACTAGTCATAAAATGGCTGCTACTGAACAACCATAACTACAGCCTGGTACAAAAAGCCTTCAAAAACTTTCCACTTTCAGGATCTATTTCAGTACACGGATTTCATACTTGTGCAAGTAACAATATGACAGCTGAAATAAATGAGTTGGGAATGGAAAATTCTATTTTTGCAGCTCAATCATTAAGCTGATCATTAAAGAAACAACCTAACAATTATGTTATATGCTACAAAACCATAGAACAAGAATGGTGATATATCCAGCATACAAATCTTGGTACATGCAATCTGAGAGTAAAAGGAGGCAAAGACAGCAAGTCCACAATAAAAATAGCACTTCTGTCAAGTTGAGGCTTGCATCAATGCCATACGTACATATATAACCTGGGCGAATTCCCAAGGCCATATGCACAAAGTAATTTTACAATGAAGATCTGAACTACATGTACCATCACGATGCATCAGGGGCCTGTTTCAAAAAGCAATATTGGGCTTTAGCCTAAAACTGTTGTCCAAATTAAACTGGAACACATGCATCTCATCTGTCAAATTTTGACCATGGACTCTATGCTGTGAAATTCAAATTTCATCCCAGATTTAGCAACCAGCATCAAATTTTTTGTTTTCTACAAAGAAAAGAAAAAGGCTCTGGCTATAGCTTACCTGTCAATTTAACTCAACAAATCCCAATCATCTTCTAGCAAAGAGTCAACATTGTCAAACCACAGCTTCAATGCAGTGGGTCACATCTTTGCAACATGTATTATTAATATTGCCACTATCGTTTTACCCTTGAAATGCCCATTAACACTGTCAAATTCAAGGAATCAATGAGACAAGCAAAAAATGTATGTCTGGCATTTCTGAATTGTACTTCTACCTATTATGCTCGGTATTAACACTAAGTCTGACGAACTTTGGTTCTAGACATCTGCATATATTGCCAAATGTGATAAAGCGTAGCATTGTTGTCTTTTTTTTCTCCTTTCTTTTTAAACCTGTAGACTATCAATGGACAATCCCGTTACTTTGACCACAATTTCTTCTGTACAGCACCAAAATGTGACTAAGCAGATTCAGTTTTAACTCCCACTTTAAGCACACAAGTTTTCAATTGTGTTGAAGCTAATCATAAATGTATGCAAGTCTGTACACATTACAAGCCAGTTAAGTCTGGGTGAACACAGCCAAACAAACCCCAAAATAATTACATGAGATGTCAGTCCTAAAATGAAAATGACCAAAATAAGACATGAATACTAGCAGGGCCTGAAATAAAGGTATATGTATTTAGTGACCTGGAAATGGTCCCAACTAGTGATGGCTATATATAATAGGTTTTGGATTGCAGATTTATTTGTGTATACACAAACGCTATAACTCAAGATTTGGATAAGATGCCACAGAATTGGTGTAAGCTACACCTGTGACCCTCAGAAGCCATTTTGTGGATTTTTAAGCTTTGGTATAAATACATCATCACAACCTCAAATCATTCAAGCCAGTAGAATTAACTGGTTTTATGCAGCGATGGTCGACAAAGGTTAAGGCATACACACAGTTTCATGGAAGGCAAAGTAAGGCACATTTTGTGGCCTGGGTTGTGCACGAATGTATAGCCCAACTCTTGCACACAATCGGTCCAACAAGAAAGTTTGACATACCTTCGAAACTCAAGCCCAACCGAATGTGACTCCACAAGTTATCCAAACTGAAGAGAAGCCATACACCAGCAAACCCTCTTTTAATGATAAATTATAATTCAGCCACTGAAATCTTTGCATCAGGAAGCCAAAACAATGACCACCATTTATCATACACCAACTTCTGCCAAGCTATATGTGGGCAGTTTGAAAATTTCTTCCAATTTTTCTCTGAGAATTTGTTTACTGTTTAGCTTTTTTCTCTTTGGGCACTCTTAGTCATTGGATTTTGATGTCAGTTATTTTGAACAGCCACATCTTTTCTCCTTGTAACTTGTGGTGTCAGTGTATACCAAGAGTTGGATGCTCTTACGTTTTAAAGGGACATGAAATTTTCCTGCTGTATATGTGTGCCACACTATACGTACTCTTATAGCCCAGCCAAGTATATTGACTGTTATCTCTTAATATGAGGTTAGGCATAGATGATAGCCATGAAAAATGTACCAATACAAGCATGAAAAGGACAAAACTGTAATAAATTATGTGCACCAAGATATTCACTGTTCCTTTGTTGATATTTTTCACCTTTACGATAAGTAAATCCGAGACAATTCACATTGGTGACTTATGTTCACATGCGTCGTTATCATCTTCACCTAATAAACGGAGTTGTTTCTCCCCACACCATTCGTATCTGTGGTCAACCTTTGTGTCAACTGATTTAAAAAATTTAAAAAGCAAGAAGGTATGTGGCAGCCAACCAATTTTTGCCTCTGGCCAAAAATTTGCTGAAGAATGATGAGGTAAACAAAGTATAATTGTGGTCAAATGTGTACAAATATTTCAGCTTTCAGAAATGACCGTGATTTATGAGTATTCAAGAAGATCTAGCAGAACTGAACAAGGGCGTTGCTCTTTGTCAGCATTTCAAGTATACCAAAATCAGGTTCGCGTAGGTCTCTCTGAAAAAGCCACCGTGGCGCCACCATATTACAGCCAAGCCACTGGTGAATTTTCAAGTGCTCTCATCACAAATGATTCCGCAATTTCCTTTTGTCATGCTGCCAGCACAGGCTTACACTGCTGTGGCAAGTTGAGCATAGATGGCAACATGACCCTCAAAAATGAATGCGCATGGGTAGCAGTCAGTGTAGAGCATCTCAAGACCAAGGATGAATTACTGTCTTTGAACAGTGTTTCACACAGTTCGCAATAATCTTCCTTTTGTGACCAACACTGAACAGAAAATTGTCATTTACACAGCACAATGGTTTTCAACTACTACCTTTTCATGTCGGTGACAACCATAGGAAATTTATTAATGATGTAAGCCAAGACCAAAAAAACCATGTAATTCTCTATCTGCCTTCTCATGTTACCAATGTCTTATTATATTAAAGAGCCACAGAATTTATTCGAAAAATGTTTCAACCAGATTCTGAAGTCTTTCCTGTGCGACATCTAACTGAATTTTCATTCGCCGCAGTACAAATGTCCCAGTTTTCTTCACATGCAATCCTCTAGTATGTGCAATAAATTCTGCCACGAGCACTTGAGCAAACAGTGAGAGCCAAAGGAGGATACCATATTTCCACGACCATTTCTCAAGGAGAGGGGCAGGTTAAGTCGGTTCTATGACATCACAACTCAACAACATGACCTTGAGCTTTCCGAAGTTAAAAGGGCATGCCGCTAGGAGGGGGACTAATTTGTTCTCACACCCCTGAGCACTTTCCAACAGACTACACGACGGGTGGTATGGGCATAAACCATGCCCACACGCAGGGCTATAATAGATGTGACCTCTGTCCTAAGCCTTGACTGGTGCCACCGCAGTAATGGCACAGGATTGAACTTAAAAATGATTACGCCGACTATGCAGCCATCCAAGTTAAATACACTCTTACATGAAATACTCCCACATTCCTGCCATGCATGATGTGTGTAATTAGGAAAATCAGTCAAATGGATTTACATAAAATTCATTTCAGTGCTTACATACTGTCTCACATTACTCAACTCGCTGACCAATTCGCAAAATCCACCACGTAACTTCACAGCAGCAATGGACGCTTCTTCTCACTTAAAACTGGACCTAAACGCATACCATCGGCAGCAAAATTTAAACAGCTATGAGTGACTCAACATGATGAATGCAAGGCGAACTAGATTACTTTCATGGTCCTGCGAAATAGTTTTACTATTCAAGCTACATTTTTGGCAACACAATGGCCTTTGAGAAATTTATCAGTCTGTGAAGTAATAGCTTCTGATGTCACTGATACATGTATTTGTAATTTTAAAACTTGAATTGTAAGCAGCTGTAGTAAAGTTGTGTCTAATGCCTCACGCAGTCAAGGCACTGATAACTGAAAGGTTTTTAATATAATTTTTGAACTGAGACTTTTTGATCATGAGAACCTGATGTAAGGCCTCCAATAACTACAACAAAGTTGCAAATCTCACAAGGGCTGATCGTTTGTAAGCTTTGAAGTTCTGCCCCGGGTTTATATCACCATGGTAAGCAAGGGCTCTTTGCCCAGGCGTTCACTGAACTTGACTGAACTCCTCGTCTCACATCATTCACATCTAATGATGTGTGTTACAATACTCTTCAAAACATGGGTAGGCCTATACGGGCCCCAATTAATTTGGGGCTTTCCTAAGGATACTCACCCTTAAAATTACCATCAAATCCTCCAAAAAAAAAAAAAAAAAATATTACACTGCAATATTATCCTTGCAGGATTTCCATGAAGACATCTAAAAATCCAAGCGCTACTTGGGTATGTCCCATGACTTCTTAACAGGTAATTTGCATAAGAATGCGACTGGCCCGGACGCAGAAAACACAGACACCTATGAAAGTTCATTTTATGGGGAATTACTGAATTATAAATAGGCCTAAATAGAATCGACTATGTAAAAATGGATTTTGCAGTGTTATAGATGATTCAGGCTGGGTGCACCTGTGCAAAAATAAGCTTTGCTGTGGTTTCAGTGCACTTTATGAAGTAACGAACCTGCACATTATAAATTATATATGTATGTACAAGCTGGCCTGTTGGTGCTGTCCGGTGAGACGGGGTCTGAAACACAGGCGAATGATCAGCAGAAATCAGCCAAATCAGCCAAAAGTTATATGCCATCTTTTGCCACACCACGTAAGGAATTGGGCATGTCTCAGAGCTTATGCCGTAAGGGTCAATTGGTGTCTGTGCCTCATTTCATTTGACTTTTTTTCACAGGTATACTATCTCACTGCTATGCTAGAATGAACACCACATGGATGTTTACAACTTGATTCAACGTCTCCCTTCAAACTATGTTTATTATTTTGAATGCCATGCACATGTAAACTGCACTGTTACCTTAACTTATAGATCAGCATGCTGAAACTTCTGCCACATACCAGAAGTGGCGCTCTCTAAAATATGGCAAAACATGCTCAACAGGAGTCATTGTGCTCCCTTAACTATCACCATTAGACCTTTACATAATGCTTGGAGTATCTAACTAAAATTACATTGCAAGTGGAATTTTGCTAATTCACCTAAAAAAGAAGAGTTCGGTCATATAGTGCCCCATAAACCCTGAAGCCCCAATCCAAACACCATTTCTGAGTTTGCTCAACCTTGTACCTTTCTGCACAACATATAATAATGTGAAAATGGTATCCTTTAAAGTTTTATTCCATTTTCATAATTACTACCTCCTATGCAAAATCAACAAGGCTACCTATCAGTGAATAAAAACTAATTAGTTTCTCGGTCATAAGTTCTAAATGGTGATGCCATCATCAAGTGTTTCATAAAATAAACTAAAAATATAGCTGTCAAGGAGAGCTTTGCCGGGGTTCAAGCCAGCAGGGCTGTGTGTGCATGTGTCTAAGGTTTCTCTCATTACATCAGCAAAAATATAGCAGATGTAACAGTTTTCAATACATTACTTGCAAATATGGGGGAAATTGCTCTTTTTCGGATTTTGATCGCAAGTTGCAACAAAAGTATGCATCGCAGGAAAACAACCAGATTCAAGGTCAGGATGTCAAACTACATGGGGTAGCATATGTAGAAGACTCAAATTCAAAATTTTTGTTTCCACATGACATCACTTCCAGTTTCGGTTATTTGCTCACACATTGCATTCTATTTTTGCCCAAATAATGAAGAGGCAACAGTTGTTACACATGCAAAATGTCAGGTCAACCAGGCTTAGGGTTCTGAAGAACATGCCTCTCAAGGATTTTCTTATCAACCCAATATGCGGTTAGGTCACGTAACCGAGGACACCCAAATTTCACTCATAAAGGACAACTCCTACTTAAATTTCACACATTTCTGCCATTTTAGCTGCAGAAGTTTTTCTATTTTGAAACTTGCAAAACTGGCATATTTTTTTTTTTTTCAGTTTGCCGCCATCACTTCTGGTTATGTCAAATTTGCCTCCATGCCTTGGGAAGATGTCAGGCCTTAAGACTGCATCTCTAACTTCACTGGTTATGGAGATACACCCATTTCTGGTTCTCATGATGTCACTTTCGGTTTTTCAAAATTTGCCTATTTGGATTCGGCGTTCCAAATTGCATCAGGTAGAACTGTTTGTAGGACATCATCTGTACATGTATAGAAATTATTACCAAAAAAAACGAAATGTTTTGGGGTCACATGACATACATGTATTCACCCAACAGCGAGCTTGTACAATTTTCAATGCATAGACTTCCCATTATCACCCTGGACATACCTAGGCTTTGTGCAACTGCAGTTTGAATTTCAGCTCAATGGCATCACCTGTTCTGGATAAAAACATGTTCAATGGTTTTCATGAAAACCTAATATGGCAGCCAAGTCACGTGATCAAAAGTTTAGGTGCAAAACTTCAGGTCTGTAGCTAAAACATACTGAAGTTTCATAACTGTGTGACTTGTCGTTTTCTGTAAAATTGTCAGGGCAAAATTGCTGAGAATAATAATCCGAACAAAAACAATAGGGGTACTACCCTGATTGGCTTGAACCCCTAATGATCAAAATATTGGCATTCCACCACCAACCGTCACTTACATGGAACAAAACCTGAACAGGGTATGTACACCCGTTCCTCCACAGTCTGTTTCTAGCTAGGGATAACACTTGGCCTTCTTCACCAGCCACCAGCTCCCTCCACGATGAACTTTAGCAAAACTCCAAATCAGGGAATATCATGGTTCCTTACTCTGCAAGAACAAAACAGAAACCATTTAATTAATATGGCTACATTTGCTAATTAATAATCTCCTAATAAACCTTTACTGAATTGTCACAAATGACAAAAACATAACCAGTGAAAGAAACAGCTTTGTATGCCGGTAACATTTTGGATAGGTAGTGCAATGTCAACTTGACAATGGGGTCAGTTAAACTACATCCGATTCTACTTGGCCTTATATTTACTGTTTGGACTTGTGCTTGGCAAAATACATCATTTTTATCGCCTCAACAATTACCTTATATACCTCTTTAAATATTGACACACTAATGTGAAAAAGAGATTCAAAGAATCTTTTAACATCATATGGGCTTCATGATACTAAACCCTAACCATGTTCTAGCACAATTTTTGTCACAAAAAAAGTTCATTTTTAACGTTGATAAAAAGAGCTCAAAGGACAAACACACACTTGGCAACCTACAGGTCACCTCTTGTTGCTTATCTCCAAATGTTTAGCTCCAAACTTTCAGGATTAGTAATCGAAGAGGTCACCAATTACACATTACATGAACAAGAAAACTAAGCAGTTGTTTATGTGTCCACAAATGAATATAGCATATTGCATGGATAGTTTAAATGATGACAGACTGGTGACTCAAGCTTCATACTTTGTATCATGTAACCTACCCTGATTTAGCTGAAGAAAATTCGCCACAAAGCCATTATGGCTGCCCTTGACATTTCTAACAAAAAAGTCTTTGTAATCAAGATAACATGAAATACAAACTCGACAGATGAATAAATATACCAAACAATGCAGAACTGTGGCTGTAGTAGCCTTGATTTACGCTACTATTTCAGTCGGACATGTATTCACAATGGCGTCTGGCATTTCTGCATAATAAATGATGATGCAGTAGCCGGCTATATTCGCCTCTATTCGGCCATCTTTACAAATGGAGTCCTCACTCACTAGCACAACAATTTGGATTTCTATCACACACTGAACGGACTGCATACTTTATAACGTGTTAGTACACCATAAAGTCAAAAAGCAACTGCCCGAGCTGCTCTGACAACACTAGGTCTACCTAATAGAACCCTTCCCACTCACGCCAGCAAGAAACTAGGAAATGGCGGCGGCTGCGGTGATAGTCGAAACACAGGTAGTCACAGAATCTGGTAGATCTCTCGTTAGAAAACGGTTCCTGGCCACTATAAAGCAAAATTATACCTAATGGAAACCTAGGTAGATAAACAGGTTGGCCAGAGATCTTAGACGCACACAGCTGTCACAGAGCTCCGTCCACAACAAACAACAACGCCAGTCCCTTGACGTCTCACACTGTACAAAGACTGTGTATTTGCATACAGCTTCAGCCGGCGGATTCGGTGAAGTGGGCGATGTGCAGTTACAAATTCACGCGATGCAAGAAATCCTTAACCGATAGTCAAAGGTAGATAGACACCTATACTCACCCTACTAAGTGTTAAAAGTATATAAAATCCACCCAAATCACCATGAAATGTTGAATTCAACGTTCCACACCGATGCATATATCAGAACCGATTTTTTTCATCCGTAGGGTGCGGTGCCCTTGCGTTGACACACAGAAACCCCGTAGAAAATGAAAACGAGATTCACGCAGGCGCACTGGCACAAGCAACTGCTTACTTATTAACAAGGGGCTCCAGTGTCTGCTCCGGAGTTAAGTTATTCTTAACCTGAAATTAAAAACCTGGTGTCCACAACAAACAGTGCCGGTATTAAGAATGACCAGGCATTCTTTTGATGTAAATGATCGGCGGAGAAAAGAGTGATCTATTTTTAAAGAAATGAACAACAGCTGAATCGCGAAACACATCCTCCATAGCCACTTGAGGCTAATGTATAATTAGTGGAGTTATCGCACATAATTTATTTAAAACATATAATTTTGATTCTCCGGTATTTACGGAAACTAATCATTTTCTTCGTTCATTTCTTTCTAATTATGACTGTGGATTGATACCTGGATATATATGTGTGTAAGTCTTATGTATTATTTGTGCAGAATTCTTGAACGACATCATGAAATATCCGGGGTTTTATTTCTGTAATTACCGTATAACAAGCCTGTGGCTTTACTAAAGCATAACCTTTCTAACAAAAAAAGTTTTTTTATTTATGTTTTCTTTATCTTATTACAAATATTCACGTACTCATACATTTGTTTATTCTGGCTTAATTGATTAACCGATGCGTGCTTGTCATTAGTTGATCTGACATCCTTTGAAAAAATTGGACAAGCCTGTATGAAGGCCTATTAGCCAGTCACAGACCTTTACTCGAATAGGCCTATATGCACTGGGATTATAAAGACCTATTTGCCTAATGTAAAGACTCCCAATTTAACGGTTGATCAGTCAGCATATATACAGCCTGATGAAATATCTACTGTGTGAATACATTCCATGCTACATGAATATTTTCGTAAATTTTTTTGGCTGATGGGCTATAACACTTCAGTTTTTTTTTTGTGGGCTTTATTTCCTTACCGAACTCTGTTAGTCATACGGACATGAAAGCAGACTGCATGGTGATATGTCCTGTGTTATGGGACAAATTCAGAAGATGGTCATATTTCATACCAGTATGTATATAAACTGATAATATATATGCATAAAAATTGTATTATAAACCCGGCCCGTATAGGCCTAATGCTTATATTTGTATTATAGTACATATGGGCCTGCTCACACAGATGACCCTATGCGTTAAGCAGGTACATATATATTTACAAATATTAGATAATTCCCACGAAATGCCATGGTTATGACGTAATTTCCTGCCAGATCATATCCCAGCTAGGACCAAAATCATACAAAGACACACACACACACACACACACACACACACACACACACACATATATATATATATAATCCTAAGTTGCATGAGGTCAAGTCTGCAGTGAGGTGCATTGTCTACAGATTAGATCAAGCCTTCGTGAGGATAGCAGGAGACCCCATAGCAAAGTCCGACTGATTATGGTTGCTTTTTGGTTGCAGTAGCATGATTACATGTAGGTAGTTTTTGTATGTACGTGTTTGCTTAGGTTTTCGTTACATGCGGACGAGGAGTCCTTATAATGCACGTATTACGTCTTCCTCTGGCAGGGCGACTCTATGTCGCCGAAGTGCTGCCACCACTGGAACGTCATGCCGAAGACATTAGACACGACACCCCACCCAATCACATTATACTGACCAGTCCTGTTTCCTTGCTCTAATCTCTCAGTGCTGTACGCACTGCAGCAACAAGTACCATTTTTAAAATCTTTGGTATGACCTGTCTCGATCGGAGGTGTTGTCTTATCTCCTGACCCAGAGTCGGACGCTCTACTCACCAGGCCACCGATGCGGTCTAGGTAGTTTTTGTATATGCACCAAATCCACCTGCAACCAATCTGTCCGCCTGGCGATATGTGGCGGCTTTCGTGGATTCATCAAAATTCGCGTATTAAGACCCCCAAAGACATAGGAGATCTCTGGACTAGTACACAGAGTTTTCGATCGTTGGGTGTCTAAACGTGATCTGTTCCCAGCGGCAGATGTGACGGCTTGATTGTCGAAGTCCATATGATTTTGACCTGGAATAGTGGTGGAAACGTGTTCTTTGAAATTCCTATTCTGTATCTCACGGATATTATATATTTTGTACTGGAATGGCATCAAGATCGAGGTGTTGTATATACAGATCCTTATTGTGGCTGATGTTTGTATACTAGTTCACAAGCCCATGAACACCTTGGCAGTATTTTTGACACGGTCTGTTCAGACATACAAACCTTGAGCAATCTTAGATATCCATATACTATTATGTAAATGTTTAAAACCATGGCGGGTGCGATATTTGGAATATCGTATCGCTGTCAAACTAGACAACAACCTATACTACTCCACTCGATTATGGTGCTCGGTTTCCTTGAGGTGTATTGGGTACTCGCGCGAACAGTTATGTAACAGACTTGACCTATTATTACAACAGAATGGCTTTGTTGATGTAAAGAGAAATTTCATTGTTATATATGTAATATTACATAATATTGTGTTGTAGTACGTGACATCATTCAGAAAACATAATATTATGATGACTTTAACCGATTAGATTTTTGAGAGTATTGACTAGACCAATGTTTCTACAGAGTTGATGGATGGCTATAGTAAATTCAAGCCAAGAACGCAGTATGAGGACCTCTGCAATAAGCCATTTAGCGGTTTCGATTTGCGCATAATATCGCATGAGCAGAACGCGTCATACGGTAGACAAAGAAAAGCACATGGCCATTCATGTCTGTTTCTTAATATTACAGACTTCGGCAAGATCCCAGTGTAGAGCTCAGCTCTAATTTTTATTCTGTGTTTTTCACAGAGTTTTCCGCTTGAAACAGCCCTAGAGCCCACGCATTGTCTCAAATGTCACACAGACACATAAAATGCACGAAATGGGCTGAACTGTGTGTGACTGCCTTCGGTTACAATGCCTTCAACACAGCCACGGGTATCTATTTACCAGCGACGGAAGTCCGGTCATGCGCAGTCGAAACAACTATCTGGCTTACTGCAAGAAGTCACCCATATTATATTAAATATTAAATACCCATATTAAAAGTGATGTTCATAAATATCTTTAATATGCATGTGCATGTGTAATTATGTTAATGAAGTGACATTTTATTTAAGCTATTATAAGACTGCGAGAAATCATATGCAAGTGTCGGGTAGATATGTGGATATGGGTTTAGGCGTATTATGGGACTGTAATATAATATACTTGTAACGTACGTGGCCGGCGGCGTATACTGCCTACTGACATACTGGTACTGAACATATACATGGGTATAAGGGGCCTCCTGGGCTAGCGCAGCGCAATCACACAGAAGCCTGCCACCACAGTGGCCTCTGTGAGTTTAAGTCCTACTCATGCTGACTTCCTCTCCGGACGAACGTCGGCGGACGGTCGTGGGTTTTATCCGAGCTGTGCCCGGTTTCCTCCCACTAGTTGAAGTGATTTGGAGCTTGCGCAGCGGAGTGACGGTTTGCGCTTTCCACCGATAGCTGGCGCATCACTGGGCAAGTATTATAGCGCACTGGCTATATAAGTAGGGGTGTTCGCCTTAATCGCAGTAGCTGTTGGGCTGCGAGCTAAGTTCGACGCTACTGCACTGGCCGGTGAACAAGCACACCAGAGAGGTTACCTCACGCGGTAGGAGAGCCGACCACGTCTTGGTAAGCGGGCTGGATACCGGCGGAAATCTTAGTTTGGTCAGGCAAACCTACGTATAGTAAATACGAGGGGGCTAGCTGGTAGAGGAGATATGCGAACTCGTATGTATACTATTCTAAACTATGTACTGTACTCAATAAAGTTGTTGTGCTACATTGTACCACTACTTGGTCTGTTAGATCTGTCCTCAAACCTTGCTCTTCTCACGTAGGATACAAGGGTTATTGTGCATGTTAAGACATCCGCCCTATATCTGGGAGCTATCCGTCACCTTCGATATCACAAGAACTCGGCACGTGGCATGGAAAGCTTCGCTGGTGGCAGCGGTGGGATGTCTGATACACTGTCAATAAAAGAAAATAGAGACCAGTGGGGGACGGTGCATGGGCCCCTGGACAAAACCCGACGTTGAGGGCTGAGACGTCTAATACGGAATGTATGGCCGAACTGGGAGAAAATCTGGCTAGCCTAACCAGTGAGGTGGACAGGAGAATATTTGCTGTGCAGAGTAGGCTCGGCCAGTTCACACGGGATCGCTGGTATAGGTCATTTCCGACGGGGGAACAGGTAATTGAGACGCCAGTTGTCACGCCAGTGACAGGTCGCTTCGACATGGCGCCACGTCTACAAAAGTGATATCCTGAGAGAGAGAGCAGGGCGTCTTCTCATGCCAAGGCTCTCATGAAACCATCTATGGTTGATGGAACCCGATGAGAGAGCCGAAGACGAGCTGTGGGCATGTATTTCTGTCATGAAAAAAATCGTAAGTCGATCTAACCGAGGATGGGGCAGGCGCTTTACTGGTAGAATTCCCAGGACGGCGACGTGGAGAGCGTAGACTGAGATCGGAATGCTAGAAATGTGGACAAGCGGGACATTTCCGGGATAATTGTCCTCAACCCCACAGGGAACAGAAACATCAAACGACACAAAGCCCCAAAACACGGAAGAGAGGACTGATGGACAACAGACTGTTAGTCAGCCGTCAAGACATCCTGTTTCCGACCACGCTGGACCATACTTATGTGCCTTGTAGTGGTAACACTGAGATTGTCTGCCGTGTAGAGACAGGGGCTCCAAGGTCCATCTTGAGCCAGAGTGTATGGGTCAACCTACCTTTACATTCTAAACCACCACTACAGGAATGTAACATAGTATCTCTTCGAATTGCGGATGGGACAGACATGTCACTACTCGGATCCACAGATGTCATCCTGGAGATTCAAGGCACTATACGGAGGCACAACATGGTCGTAAAGAACATCTTTGTTGCTGTCAGTTTAATTTTTTGACAAAGCATCTTTGCGTGGTAGATGTACCCAACCGACGACTTAGGATTGGAGGATAGTACGTACAATGTGAGGTTACCGGAAAGTTTGGTTGTCATTTGGTTGTCGTTGGTAGAGACAGTATCCATTCTGCCTGGGGTTGAAATAATTACTAAGGGTCAAATCAAGGACGGCATTCCCCTGGGCATGGGTTTGATAGAAAATCACGTGGAACAGACTTAGCGATCTGGCGTTCTGGCGTTCTGGCTGGGAGAACTTTCAGTTCAACAAACACCGATGATTTGTACTCTTGGGGTTACTCAATCCGGGGAATGACACTGTGACACTCAGATCAGGAACATTCCGTGGTAAGATCCAACCAGCTGAGGAGGTTCAAGCTGATCTAGCCAAAAATTGCGCTACGCTAAATTCCTACGCTACTGGAACGAGCTGCTAAGAATTTGACGCCTGAAAAGCGTCAGGAACTGGAGAATCTGCTTGTGAACGGCGGTGATATTTTTGCCAAGGACGAGACAGATATGATTTATTTATTTATTTGATTGGTGTTTTACGCCGTACTCAAGAACATTTCACTTATACGATGGCGAGGTGGGAGGAAACCGGGCAGAGCCCGGTTGAAACTCACGACCATCCGCAGGCAGACCTTCCCACGTACTGCCGGAGAGGAAGCCACCGCATTGGTGGGAGGCTTCGTGTTGTTGCGCTGCGCTAGCGCGCTAATCGACTGAGCCATGGAGGCTCCAGGGACAGGTATGGGCAGGAGAACTACAAGACGATACCATATCAAAACTGGCAAAGCCCCTCCTATACGAACAGGGTGGAGAAAGTCTCCAATCCATACTCTACATGAAGTAGACAAACAGGTGGCAGACATGCTTGGCAGAGGCATAATCGAACCATCAAGCAGTGCATACTAAAGTTATGGAAAACTGGCCAGTACGTATGTCCCAAACCGAGGTACGAAGGTTTCTTGGACTTAGCGGGTATTACAGCCTGTTTGTCAAAGACTACGCAACCATTGCTTCGCCGTTACACAAACTCACCGAGAAGGGCAGACCGTTAGTGTGGACCGATGACTGTCAGATTGCGTTCGATAAGCTGAAGTGTAGGCTAGTGTCTAGTCCAACCTTGATACTCCCAGGCCCTTCCATTCCTTTCATACTGGACACTGATGCCAGTGGGGTAGGAATTGGTGCAGTCCTGTCGCAGGAAGTTAATCGGTGCGAAAACGTTGTCGCATGTGCCAGCCGGGTTCTTTCTAAAGCTGAGCAAGCTTTTTCTGTGACTAGGAGAGAGCTACTTGTCATAGTGTACTTCATGAAAAACTTCATCAAAAAGCTTCAAAGAGCCAGAGGGACAACTCGCGACGTGGCTAGAGCTTATCGGCACCTACCAATTCGACATACCTGGGCGGAAACACTTAAATGTTCTGAGCCGAGTGCTTGACAACAGCCGTGCGGCAACTGAAGATGCACTTAGGGAATTGCGAGTCGCATCCCCTAATGATAAGTTCAAAGAAGCCCAAAGGGGTGACCCGAAATAGATGTTGGACCAACATCCAAAGCTGATGGGGTATGCTTCACACACTATTGATGGCATTCTTGTGCGATGTTGGTACAGTAGTCAACTGCGAACGAAGGTGCTGACCGAGTGTCACGATAAACCAGCAGGAGGACACATGGGTGTAAAGAAAACGCTCGTGGAAGTGCAACAATTGTATACATGGCCAAACCTGAAGGACGATGTGAGTCGGTGCTGTCGTACCTGTGAAACTTGTGAACGACGAAAACACGATGGTAAGAAGCACAGGAATCCTCACAAAGACTTTATGACAGCGATACCAAGTGAACAGGTGGCTATTGACATTATGGGCGCACTCCCTAAAACTGTCAAGGGAGACGCCAGCATTCTGGTCATTGGTGATCATTTCACGAAATGCATCGAGGTAGTGGCTCTTCCTGATCAGGAGGCTGAAACGGTAACTGATGCAGTGATACGGGAGCACATCTGCAGGTTTGGAGTTCCGTCTGTGATCCATATTGATCAAGGAAAACAATTCGAGAGCAGTCTATTTCAGGGAATGTGTCAACTTCTGGGCATTAAGAAGACCAGGACCACCGCCTATCATCCACAGTCGAATGGAATGATAGAGCTATTCAATCGAGCGATAGTACAGACGCTCAACAGTTTGGTAGATCGAGATCAGAGTGACTGGAATGTAAAAATTCATTTGACCTCGATGACATACAACGCGTGCGAGTATGAAGCCACCCTCCACCAAACACGATGATGTGACTCTACAAATAACGTTCTTGGGACACCCCAGGGTGACGAAACGGATAATAATTTGTGGGTAGATAACCTACGCGAATCATTGCAAGACGTTTATGAGGCTAGAGAGTGTAAACAGATGAATCTGAAGCATCAGATGGAGATATACGATATAAAACTGACAGAACAAAGACATCCACCAGGAGACCTAATATACGTGCATTCAACAATCAAACACAAAGGGCTGTCACCAAAGCTTCAAGGAAGATGGGAAGGTTCATTACAGTCGTTGATTCCCTGCCATATGTGACGTACAGAATTAGACAAGATGATGAAAAATTGCAAATCATACATCACGACGGGTTAAAACCTGCTTACACCCATTATGTTATAGAGAGATCTGACAACGAGTCCCTTCGATCAAACGGCGAACGATCGGAAGGCGACATACACGATGATCCGTATGTTTTAACTCCAAAAACCGAGGAAACCGCTGTGGAAATGCAAGCAGATGGTGCACGGATGAAAACTCTGCGGACACGACGTGCACATAGGCTAGATGATTATGTCTTATATCATGTGAAGGCTGAACCTCTAGACGCTGTCAAAGATGGATCCCCGGAACGTAAGATGGATGAGTATTGTCCCTACTGCGAGAGAAGGTTTCACCTGAAGGAGGACCTGATTGGGCATCTTCGCCTGGTGCATCACTGGGAGAATGAGAGACCTTATCCAACACCACGTAAGCGAGGTGAAAGAATCATCGCTAAGCCACCTGTCATGCCAGGTGTTAAGGCCAGGAAGAAGGCAAGCCACAGTGTTTAAAACGAGAAGAAAATGAGGCTTGTGGGAGCTTTGCAACCCTGTGTTCAGACACTAAGAACAGTGACATTAAGTCCTAGGAAACAAGGAATGCCACCGAACAGAAAGTTACCTTCAACGGGGAACTTGGAATAGAAAAGCGGGCCTGACAGGGTAGAGAAGTGGCAAGTGACTCCGACAACACAAGAGCGACTTCAGCCACGACCACAGTCTAGAGATGACACCAACGGCCGGGAAAAAGATGCGGTTATCACTCTGGACTTTTCGGAAGCTGATCAGACAGAGCTTGATACGAGTGCGGATACTTTCGCACATGAGACTGTGGCTACCGACCCAGAACCGGAGTAGGAATCATGCCATCACAAAACTAAGGTAAATTGTGAACGGTTAACTAAGTCGTACGAAAGGGACCCTAGTGGAAAGAAAACGAAGGTGGCGACTCTGACCGAGACATGGGTTGCATGTCGCTGAAGGTGCAAATATTTTCCAACATGCCAAATGCAGGAAAAAGAAATTTATTGACCAGATGGTCAAAGCGGCGGGACGCCGCTCTTCAGAGGGAGGACAATGTAACGACGCAGCCGGCGACGTATACTGCCTACTGATATGCGGGTACTGAACACATAGAAGGGTATATCGCTTGCGTATACAGCGACGTCTTCACTCCTTGGAGTCGGAAATTGAAGTAATTTGGAGCTTCCGCAGCGTAGCGACGGTTTACTCCTTCCGCCCAGCATGCCGACAAGTGATTGGCTGATATCTGGCGCATCACTGGGCAAGTATTATAGCGCACTGGGCAATATAAGTAGCAATATAACGTGCATCGCACCGGTGGGACGGAAAACGTCAATACAAACCACCCCCGCCCCCACCCTCCACCAATAAGAGCTATTGCTGTTCGGCTCCGAGCGAGCTTCAACGCTCCCGCTCTGGCCGGTGAACAAGAACGGTTTACCGAGGTTACCTCGTCCGGCAGGAGAGCCGACCACGTCTAGGTAAGCGGGCTGGATATTGGTGTATATCTTGCCTCGGTCAGGCTGACCAACGAGCGGTAAATCCGAGGGGGCTAACTTGGAGAGGAGGTACGCGAATTCACATATATATTCTTCTAAGCTGTGCACTGTACTCAATAAACTAATGTACTGTACTAATACTTGGTCTGTTATCTCTGTCTTCCCCCTTTGCTCTTCTCACGTAGGATACAAGGATAATTGTGCATGTTAAGACATCCGCCCTATATCTGGGAGCGATCCGTCACCTACGCTACCGCAAGGACGCGACATACGTGTCATACTATTATGTAATATGTAACACTATACAGCATGGAGAGTGAAACCACATCAATGGCGACAGTGTGATAATTGGTCTCAGACTCTTATTAATTATCAATAAGTGACAATGTCAACGTTTAGTGCTGTGACTCAGCCCCAGATAAACCGTGAACAGTAAGCATTGGTGCATACTTTGCCAAACCTGTGCAAAAGCACCCATAAAAATCTTGTCCTAGGTTGACCTTCCTATGCCAAAAGCTGGGAGGAGTGTCCAGGAGTGTCAAGGGGACATCACTCGCAGCCTCTTCACTAAATGACCTTGTGAGTTCTCGCCAAAAAATTTAAACATTCGTAAATAAAATTCATAGCTGCCCAAAGTTAGAGAACTTCCATTGTTTTCATACAACCTTCATACACCAAAGGGGCTGGTTGGCAGCAGAAAAAGACTTAAAAGACACGAATTACACCCCTCCCTCCCGAAAAGGGCTACCATCAGGGTATACTGATTCCAGTTGACAAGTGGTCACACGTACATGTAACCGGTGGGGTACGGCTCCTTGTCACTTTACCTTTTTTTTACCTATTTTTTTTTTCGAACTGTTCATGTAAGTACATAAATGGTAGCATCTGACATCCCCCCAGGACCATGGGTTAAACGGAATTAGTTAAGAAAAAATGAGGTGGTGTTATTTACAATATTAGACGTTACTGGTCTATACTGTCTTGTCATCACAGTCAATAAACAACATTAAAACATTGCAAAACTCTCATCATAAGCATTTTAACTGAAATTGCCCACATCTGGTCAATGCTCCACAGAGACTCTCGTATCGCCGATCTCTGACAATTTACCGCATATATATATACGGAAGAAACCACCAGCCGTTGTCAGCGCACTGCTCTTTACAAACTCTGAAATTAGGGAGTCGTGTTTAAGACTGTACCAGCTATAGAAGCAACCACTGACCACCATCTAGCTAATGCTCTGTGTAGATGTATTAAGGACTCTGTATTTAAGGACATGAGAGAGTATTTAAAACTCTCATCTGTCAGTCTGCATGTAAGGCTAAAAACTATGGACACAACCAATGACATTCATCTGTGGCCAATGCTCTACAGACACTCTCTCATATGGTCGGGTCTGCACGTGCAGAGCTAACAACTACGGAAGCCACCATTAACCATCATCTAGACAATGCTCTCTCTCTCTATACATATACAGCTTCTGATATCTGGATATCTGCATATAAGGCTAACAGTTATCCGGAAGGAATCAATGACCAGCATGTAGCCAAACAGATCCTCATGTCAGTGAGTCTGCATGCAAGTAAGACTAGGTATAGTGCGGAAGGAACCACTGACCATAATCTACACAATGATCTGTACAGGCACTGATATCAGACTACCTCTGCATGCATATGTATATTTACTTAATTGGTTGGTGTTAAACGCCTTACTCAGGAATATTTCAGTTAATTATACTACGGTGGCCACCGTTATGGTCGGAGGAAACCGGACAGAGTTCGGCGGGAACTCACGACCATCCGCAGGTTGCTGGCAGGCCTTACAATGTATGACCGGAGAAGAAGCCAGCCTAGGCTTGGCTCACAGCGACCGCACTGGTAAGACGCACCCGTGTCATTACGCTGCACTAGCACGCTAACTCTCTCGGTCACGGAGGGCCCTGCTTGTATATAAGAATAACCGTTACCGAAAGAATCAATGACAGCATCTCAGCCAACACTGTAAACAGACCCTCATTTGAGTGAGCCTTGAAGCCCACCACGTAATCAACCACTGACCATCAACGCTCTTTACGGGTTCTAATATTAAGGAGTCTGCATAAGAACAAGGGATGTTTTCATGTATGTCCAAGAATTTTTCACCAATAATGTCTTCACATGTGCTGACAAAGCCGCGTCTGAACGAGTTAGCCCTGGATTCGAACCAGTGAGCTGATACACTGCTCAGGTGCCGTGTATCTGCGGGGAGAACAAAGTCGTGCTTTACATGGTTGAATGAGTCAGCACTTTAAACTTCAGACATTTTGTTAGGCTAAGGTATGAGGAAAAGAAAAATAAAGGAAAAACTCCAGATCAAGTCACTCTAAGCCTGCTTTGCTCGCAGCGTCCCATATGGCTCAGACTGTTGTATAAAGTGATAAATTACGGACCATGGTGGTAAACAATCAATCAAATAAATAAACTAATCAAAATCTGTGTATATGTATATACATGACTCATGTGGAATTTCTGGAACGATAAACACCTATGCATGTGTTACTGTTGTATCATAACATAATTATTTACCGTAGGGCATTTGTTTGCCCTAAAAAATTGCCTTAAAATAATGCTATTTTGGTGCAAATAAGTGTGTATGATGTTACTTTTGGTGGTGAAATCTATATCTCCCTACCTCCCAAATAAACCTGAAAAGTTCTTTCTAGGATGAACATAACATTCAGACAAAATGAGTACATTTTCTTCCAGATTTTCTAAATCTAGAATAAATGTATACACATCAGTATATGTAGCACTGTTATAACTAAGGCATGCACGTGTTGCTGACATATGACAACATTGGACAGGCTTTGGGGAGCAAGCTATGAGTCATGGAAGCATCAAATTGTTCCTCACCACTATCACTGTAAAACTGTGGAGCGAAGAAGCATTCCAAATAGCCTCTACGGAGGATACATTATATCCTCAATGATTAAAACTATACCCAATAACCTTATAAATGTCCACTACGCCTGCCTCGACTCCACTGCTCTATCCACCATATTTAGTCACCGATATAGTTCACTCATTTAAAATGTTACAAATAATTTTATTGAGCAATTATACATCTGCATGTACATAATACGGGTACAAGTTGTACAAACACAAATTGTTTACACGATTGAATATGTCGCTGTATGCAATCAGTATGTAATGTATGCATACATATAGTTATATAGTTACTGAACAATATTTATGTTTTAATCATTAGCGTTGTTTGGTATATCCATGCACTGTAGTCATGCTAATGCAAAGAATGAGATCGTTTCGTTTTCAATAGTTCATCATTTTATTATGCCAGTTCATTGACTTGTCTATATACATTTTCAGCATGTTTATGGCAATGTTTGTTGTTTTCATAATTTATAAGAGCGGCCTACATATATCTGGCCATGTGGTCTGTTGATCACCACAGAACGGGGAACGTCCCACTAGATTGCCGCCGTGGCACGGGTTTGTTTTAAACTTCTCAGACCCCTTAATTATGTAATTCTGTAGAAGATTCTACTTGTATAATATTTAAAGGCACCGGATCAAAGTTTTGCAGTCTAGTGCTGTGAACTGTATTTTATTTGGCCGAAAAACAGCGCGTCGAGTTGCCGACTCAAGAAATACTGGGTACTATATATTTCATATGTATATGTTAAATGGTTGAACCGGTGTTTTGTTGTGTTTTAGATTAATAGACTCGCAGAAGGACTGTGTCTTTTGTGGAAGTATATAAAATGTATCAGTGAATGGTCTGTCTGAATATGACTGCACGGTCTAATCTATAGCTCCATATCCACATGTATTGTGAAGAGATATATACCTTTCATTATGGACCATGGTCAATGCGCTTTTCTCGGGACAGCTTTCTAACACGGGTTCAAATTTTATTTTTAACCATGTTGTTAATCGATTGATTTCATAAAAAACAACTGTTTATACTATGTTATATACATGCTGAGTGCATGTACTGTAGTCATGAACACGTGATAGTTTGGGCAGTAACATGGTTTATTGGGTCGACACCACTGCAGCCCATCATACGCCAGTATTTCGGATGCATAATGCATAGTGTCGAATGAGTGAGAAATCCGAGATTTTTGCCCCGTGCAATTTGTAATTTATGTTTTTCTCCACATTATTCAGTTGAGTTCTTATTGTCTTTGTAATTACTGTGTTTTAAGTTAATTTCACAGACATAGCCTATACGTGTATCCATGTTTCCTGCATGGAATACCGACTTGGCAAATATATATACCTTTCAAACTTCATGTGAAATACTTTATCGATGCATGGATACCTTTGGTCCAGTCCTGTCTTTTCTTGAATTGCTTTCTTCTTTAAAGAAAAAAGAAAAAACAAAATACACCAGATTGAAAGTATACTGCATGCATGGATGGTATGCAATATTATCGTGTTTTTCTGGAAACATGGTTTCTTATTTATCTCCATTGATCGAGATTATTTTCCCAACATACAGATTTCCGGAACAATATATGGTGTAAATTGCCAGCTGTTTTTAAATGGAATATAATGATGTACCTTTTCTCGTATAATTACTGTTTAACCGCAAAACGCAATGGACATCCACAGTCGTGAACAATTGACTGAGCTGTAAATACACCCTCGAGCTGGCTTTCATAATTTCCGTAGGAATGAACAATAATGCAAAACATATAACAGTAATGAACAATCAATGGACTGTATGTGCATTTTGGGGCAGTCTTTTTTAAATACAAACCGTAAAACAGGAATGAACAATCTATATATGGACTGCATTTTGGGACCGGTTGAATGCGTCTATATGTGAACAATGAATTACATATAGTTAGACTATCATGTAGCTTCGGACCCGTGAAATATAGCTTGACATTGGCCCATATCGCTATGTATATGCAAATACATGTCGGAGCATTTACAAGTTTTGTCGATTTGATTTGTGCTCTAAAACTGCCTCTATAACTCTAAAAATGTTATAGGATGGACAATGGAACAAACATGGAACAGAAATGTTCAACAACTACAGTTATTTCGCTGTTTTAATCAGGACTGCATCTAAATGTATAGAATTCTTCCCTGAAAGAGCGGGGCGTGATTCAGTATTGTTAGATGTGCTAGTGAAAAAGTCAGCAGGATGTGGGTTCAACTCTTGTGCAAGTGGATTTCTCATCTATCGTCGAATAACACTTCCCTTCCGCCATACATGCAATATGGTGTGCATATCTAAACGTCACAAAAAAAAGCTGTGACGTACATTGCTTGGCAAATAAATAAATAAATAACAAATGATATTATTTCATATTAAATTTTAATTATATGCCCTCGAATACGATATAAGCAGGAGTTAAAGTCCTTATGTAAATGAAATGTAGAAAGATGGGGTGATTTACAAGACCGAATGGATAGTCCATCTAGAACAGCCTAAGCTTACGTCTGAAATTTACAATATTTATTGGGGTCTCCCTGGCTCAGTTGGTTAACGCGCTAGCGCAGCAGAATGACCACCAATGCGTTCGCCTTGAGTCTCTCGACCTGTCTCACTAAATTGACCGATCGCTCATTAGCATGGAAAAGTCGGCTAATAACCAGAACGCCAGCATTTCTCGTATATAAAGCATTTATTACGTCATCAATACGTTACCATGTTTCCGTGGCATTAATGTTAACTGAAAGCCAATAAACGTCACAGCCATATTAACCCACACAGAACTAACGCTTTGGATTACCGTTTTTCTCGCTGTGCAGTCAATTGTAACCGTCATTGCGTTGGAAATTACCGGCATGCCGCCGTCCCAAAATAGACAAATGCGGACCGATTCCGTGGCCGAGTAATTATCGCGCTATCGCAGCACAAGGAGTATGTAAATGAGTATGCAAAATACAGGATATAGCTCCAAGATGCCAGAAATGTTACTGTAAAAACACAAGATGCACAGGCTAGCAGACATCAAGCTTATGTCGGATGTGGCACCAGGTGTGGCATTGTCCCATTGAAGCAGCATGCAATCATGCTTTATAGCTGTTCCCTTCAAAACCATCAAAATCAATTTGTCTTAGTGCCAATACCCATATATACACCAAATCTTATGAAAAATTTATATACATGTAGCTCAAAAATTTCAGCAGGTATAGCGCCCGGAGCAGGTACACCATACACATGTATCTTAAATACAAAATATACCTATATAACATTTATAAATGTATATTTACGGATTCAAGGTTAATGGCAATTTAGTTCGTTTGTTTGCCATGCAAGGTCACTATACATTCTTTCGTCAGCTGAGAAGATAAACATTTCATGAAAAGGAACAAAAAGGAACATGCTGCATGCATTCGTCTACATTGTTGGCTTCTGGTGAGCAATATATAATTTCAATGCAAGTGGAATTTAGACTTAATTTAATTGTCATATATATACACCAACCTTTTACTGAATTCCAACTTTTCTCTCATTTTCAGATCTTCCAGAAAATATAGCTCGCGAAATATATATGGCCTGTGTGTGTTTCTATAATATGTCAATATTCATACGTTTTGTCCAGTGAGGATCTTGGCCAGTAATGTATATGGAACCAAGTTTATTTCTGATCGTAGAAATGTTACAGGTATAATTATCACGTTACAAAGGAAAGGCCCAGTCAAGCAAAACACAGGGGAAGTCATCCTACTTCGCAGTCACCATAGAGGAAATCAAATGAAATCAATAAGCTGGCTTAATGCAAAGATATTTAGACCTTTGTCTGATTTATAAACGGGTTGTTGGTTTTCAGGACCCAAACTACCATATGCTATATACATGATACAATCCCGTATATCCACATGTATGAGGAGTTCTGCCAGTTCCCTCAACGACAGTTTTTCAGTGCAACCCATGCAGTTTGCGATGGGAAATTCAGTAAATGGCATTTTTTCCATGTGGGATTTATAAGATTTACCATATAGGCTGTGAACTCAAAGCCCCTAATTTTCTTTTCAAGATTGATAGGAGTTGTGCAAGCCTACAATTCGAACAAAAACCGTGTCAGTCCGGAGAAAGTTTAGATGATATTTCCTCATCGATAAAAACAGTTTAGGCCTAACAGAGGTCTGATTTCAAAATATAGCCTATCGGTATATGTGGATCTATATACATAGATGTAAGCCTATTGGCCTATGCAGATGTGGCATATTTTTATGTTTTCTCCCTGGGAGTTTTATACGACAGGCATACTGGAAATTAGCAATTCATCAACCCTTTTTCTTTTATTCACACGTTTCACTTCGAACTGCGTGTTAATCGTGATTACCCTGAAGGGCTTGATGGAACTGCCAGTAGGCCTGCAGCATGATCTCTGCTATCGGAAAGTGATACAGGGCTATACCTATATACGCGATGATAGGCGTATTATGTAATAAAGGCTCTTCACGTGTTAGACGACCTATGGGTTGGTCTACTTGTGCTAATGTCCTATATATATATATATATATATATATATATATATATATAGCACAAGTAGACCATATATATATATATATATATATATGTATTTATAACTTTCGATTAAACTTATTAACACTAATCTTACTCCGTTATCCCTGTAATAAACACAAATGGGCGTGGCTGCATCAAGATACTTCTAGAAACCGCTGATAATGTCTAGCACAGCTAGCTGGTTGCCTTGATACATTACCGTAGTAACGTACGAAGGCGACCAACTAGCTGTGCTGATCACATATCCTCAGTGTTTATTTCGTAATGTATCACTTACTGTGGAGAGGCACAATATTAACTTTACAGATATCACAGGCTACACAGGTCTTATTATATCCACATTTCTTGTGGTCACTTTTATTGCATTCAACAAACGATCCATTTTGTTACACCCCCTCTCACCCGACTTCCTTCCTTACACTCCTCTGTCACTTTATCGATTATACACGCCTACCAGTTGGTAGTGCTCGCGACTACACTACAGTTGTGGCGCGCTGATTCTTGGATGCAGATGTTGGAAATCTGTGCGGATGGATCAGATTTCACCTTAGACGGCGATGTGGCCAGACCTTGAAACAGTTAAGGGCAATGGTTGAAAGTTGTAGTTGTTGAGGGACGCCACGTAGGCCATTCGTGCAGGTTCACAAGTTCAGAGTTGGTGGAACCTCTAGTTAAAAACGGTTGCCTTAGTTGAACTGTCAAAAGACTGTCGTCGAATTCCTAAAGAAAGATGAAGTATTCCGTATCACCAGTAGATAACACATTTTACACATTTATCTGTTCTTTGACTGCTCTGTTCCTTTATTCGTGGTGCACACTTTGTGAAGCCAACAATGCGGATGAGGGTGAGTATTGCGTTGTTGTTGTATCAAATGTACAGCACCATGCACAAAACGAATAACGTGCAGTTGAACCTGCTTTAGTCTATTGTTTAAGTTTAAATATATAAACCATTCTTTCTATGCATGTGTTTTAATAACAGATGATGACTTATATGTACAGCAACCCAGCCATAGTTTGTTGACAAAAGCCGTACTCCAAAACATACTGTACATGGCATTTGCAGTTGAGGGAAATTGAGTAGGTATGGCTGCAGGTCTTCTGTCAGGTATCTGGCGAAAAGCACAGATTAGTTTTAACCAAGCCTGCTTGGGTTAACCAAGTGCCTTTTAACATGAGATGTATTGTGTTAGTAAAAACAAAATGATTTCTTTACTTTTATGATGATGTGTAGACTAAAATCAGTGTTTTACGTTTCCTAAAATTAAAATTTTACCACTCTGCTAGATTCTTTGATGTAGGTACAAGTTAAATTTATTAACTATTGGTAGTCAAAGGTTTAAGGAAGCGTTTTTCTTGCTCAGTCAACACGTGCAGGATTTACTCATTTTCCTCTTCAAAAGAGTGTTTTTGTGTGGCTTTAATATGGCACTCAATTTAGGTTAATTACGAAATTTCAAAATACACTATCTGAAGTTTTTATACAGTACCTAAGAATATAATATCAACTCTTTGTTGTGGATAGGACAAAAATTCATTGAACCAAATGTCCAAAACGGTCAGTAATTTACATATGTGGACAATTATGGGACTCAAGAATATGAAGGAGTGAGGCATGTGAAGCAAATAATTAACAGCAGCCTATGAGAGGATGTAAGTCAGTTCATGTAACATGGTCAGATACATGAATGCACTTCATGAAAATGACTGTTTTTATTGCATCTAAACTGATAAGTTGATTTTCCTTGAAGTGCAAAGTTGGCTCATGCAACCAAAAGTACCTAAGAGGCATAAATTCTTTGGTTGTACTTAATTACTTCCATACATGATGTTTGTTTAGTTTAATACTTGGAAATACTGAAAAATGTGAGCATGCAATCAGCCATGATTGAGAGGTTTATGCAGCCCATCTCTCAGCCTCAACTTCGTCATGTCTAAGATTTCCGAAATAGTTAGTCCACTGTCAGTATATTCTGGGAGAGTCATCATGTCTGATGTCTTTGGCATGGCTTTCCATAGAAACAGCACCACAAATATATAAATATATATGATATGGGACTAGCTTCAAATAAGTTGATACCGATACCAATTTCAAGTGGCAAAAAAACGAATATAGTATTGAATGCGCCTAGTGAAGACTGGGGTCAAATTCGTAAAACAATTCCAAGTGCATCTAAATTTGCAATCAAAGAAAATTCGAAGGAAATTATGCCATTTTTTTTATCTCATATTTTACATCTCTTAATTATCCCTTTGAATTATGCATCTTTGCTCTTAGTGGCTGTCATTGATGAGCTAATTTAGGAACATGAGTAATCTTAGATTTATCACTGTTGAGACTTGACCTCAGGATTCTTTGGAAGATTGTAGTCTACAGACATGCTTAACTGCAAGGAAAAAGTCTGAGAAGCAGTTTTGCGTGCTCGTATGTGTAAGGACATGTCAGGAAATAAAAGCAAACCGTATGTTTCATCTTCCTTTATGTCATTCTTGCCATCAATCAAACTTGAAGCAAGGCTGTCATGACGTATAGGGAGGAAATGTTAACATGTTGACTGTAGACAGATCACAGGAAATGGCATAGGCAATTTGCTTGGGGAAGAGAACTATACTATGTATGTATGTGTACAGTTTGGTAGTTGTTTTACATGTGTGTAGATCAGCTGAACTTTGACCTTGCCAGCTGGTAGAGTGGGTGACCAAAGATTGTCACTCACTGTTATATAATATGTGGCAGTGTTACAAAGAGGATCCTGCAGATTATGCCCACATGGTTTACCATCTGGATGTGAGGTTAATTGTCCTTATCTAAATGCAAGACTCTATCAAGGGTAGTCATGCTGGTTGCCTAACAATGGTGGGTGTTGGATTTTATAAAAATACAAGTAGCCATACTACCAACAAGTTTAGGATCTGAGTTGCCTATGCCGTCCTCATTATAGGTTAAAGGATTCAGGAATTATTAATGCAACATTTTTTGAACTCTATATTTTTAGTTTTTAACATGCTCTGACATGTTTGAGTAAAAATAAGCATTTCATTTGAGATCTTAGGAGTTTAAAATGGCTTTAAAAATAAGGCTTGATCAGGTCTCAGTGGTCAGTCTGACAGGTATTTAGCTGTTTGTAGGCTAGTGACATATACAATGAATTCTGCCAAAACAATGCTTAAGGTGGAGAGCAGCAGAGAGGGCTAAGTCTGTACATAAAACCTACACCTGGCTTTTGCTTAGAGTCCACCTGGTTGGTGTCTGACATCACTTTTGGAAAGTTTTGAGTACTTATGGAATAAATTAATAAAGAGGCATGGCGTAATTACAAGATAGCAAATAGCAGGTAGCATGTTAAGAAGACTCAAGTTCAAAATTTTTGTTTTTACATGACATCACTTCTGTTTCCGGGTATTTGCTCACACAGTGCATATCTGTTTCCAGACAAATAATGCAAAAACAACAGTTGTTACATATGCAAAATTTCCGGTCTGTCGGACTGAGGGTTCGGAAAAAAAATGCCTCTCAAAAGTTTTCCTGTCAACCCAATATAGCATTTAGATTATGTGACCTAAGACACCTAAACTTTTACTTGCGAAAGATAGTACTCAGGCCTACTACATAACTAAATTTCACTCATTTCTGCCATGCCATTTTAGCTGCGCAAGTTTTTCAATTTTGAAACTTGCAAAAATGGTGATTTTTTTTGGTATTTACTGCTTCCGGTCTGCTGATGTCATTTCCGGTTGTGTAAAATTTGTCTTCATGCTTTGTGATGATGTTAGGCCTGAAGACTGCATCTGTAGCTTCATTGTTTATGGAGATATACCCACTTTTCCATTTGGTGACATCATTTCCGGTTTCCCAGTATTTGGATATCTAGAATCACTGTCCGAAACTTAATCAGGTATGACTATTTGTAGGACATTATCTGTACAAGTGTAGAAATTATTAGCAAAAAATGAATTTTTCGGTCACACGACATACCCACCCAATAGTGAGCTTGTACAATTATCAATGCAGAAAGTTTTCGTTATCACCCTGACTGTATCTAGGATGTATACGTATCTGAATTTCAGCTCAATCGCATCAGCCGTTCTGGAGAAGATGTTTAAAGGTTTTCATTAAAATCTAATATGGCCGCCAACTCACGTGATCAAAAGTTTCCAAAAGTTTAGGTGCAAAACTTCAGGTCTGTAGCTGAAACATACTGAAGTTTCATAACAGTGCGATTTTCTCTTTCTCTAGAAATGTGGGAAAAAATTGTGGAGAATAGTAATAGTCCGAACGAAAACAGTATGGATTTAAGCCTGAATGGCTTCAGGGTCATAACCAGGAATTCTTCCGTTGAAAATTGCACAGGTTTGCTATTGGGTGAATATGTCATGTGACCGAAAAAGTTGTTTTTGCTAATAATTTAACTACACTTGTACAGATGATGTCTTGCAAACAGTCATACCTGATGCAGTTTTGGACGCTGATTTCAAATATGCAAATTTTGGAAAACCAAAAGTGACATCATGAAAACCAGAAGTGGGTATATCTCCATAAACAATGAAGCTAGAGACGCAGTCTTAAGGCCTAACATCATCACAAGGCATGAAGGCAAATTTACGTAACCAGAAATGACGTCAGCAGACCGGAAGTAGTACATGGAAAAAAAAATCGCCATTTTTACAAGTTTCGAAATTAAAAAGACTTCTGCAGCTAAGAGAAAATGGCAGAAAAGCATGACATTTTCTTCTGAACCCCAAGTCTGATTGACCTGAAATTTTGCACATGTAACAACTAATGCCTATGAATTATTATAAATATGCTGCCCGACATAGTTTGATGTCCTGATCACGAATCTGGTCTTATTTCTATCCCAGGATGCACATTTTTGTCGCAAATTGCGATCAGAGTGTGATAAGGCATAATTTTTTCCCATATTTGCAGGTCAAGTGAACAATAACTGTTACAGCTCAAACTGGCGCTCAAGCGAACAACTCTCTCCGCTCCAAAGTTGTCAACGAACCCTTGCGCACAATTTCCAATTCCTGCACGTACACCACACCTGTTCGCAATGCATCATTGGTAATTCTCAACAAACCTAATAGCTTTCACCCATGCCCCGGGCTATTACCATTCTAATATAAGTCCACAGCCACGGCGCAATCTCTGCAAAATTTATACACACATATGCACCTTGAGTCATAATGAGCCTAATCAACGCAACATTTATTAGTCCAAATTTTCCCATTAAGGAAATATCGCAGTTTCCAGTTGTTTTTTTTTCAGATCTAGACCTGATATACCCGTAAGGAAGAGATGGGCTTTAGGATGCTGCGAAGAAATGAAACTAAGGAACTAGGGAATGAAACTAGGCCGTGGCCTTGAATTGCTCAATGGTTTCAAGAAAACAACAGATAGCTTTGCTTATTCCTTCTAGCTATTTAGACTAAAATTTCATATCTTTATATCCCTCCTAAGGTTCCCTGCCAGCTACATGCATTCTGTCCTCACCTGGTTTCAAAAGTGAACCGAGCCCAGACAAATTGCATGGGACATCGGAGCGGGGTGTCATGTGCATGTCATGTGTCGAGCAACTTGAAATGTACATACTTAGCCAGGTGAGCCCATCATCAAGCCTGACAAGGGACAAACTCTGTAGTGGTCGTCAGTACTACTATATCAGTACCACTACGGCAGCGAATGCCTTAAAGAAAGTCATGCTTATGTAGTACAAAGGTAGAAGGCCTATTTCGATATACTGCTGTAACTATCCTGAATGACCCTGGATATGAGAAATTTTGCTTGTTTGGAATTACCTTATGGCTAAACAAAGCTAATAATGCTGTGGCAATACACAGTCAATACTGTGTCGTTTCCTTGGCCAGGCTGGCTGTATTTAAATATGAGAATAGTGGATGTATCATGGAAAGCAGGCTGAGGTGCTTCCTTTATGTAAAGCTGTGCTATCATAGCATATACGAGCAGCCTATGTGCGTCTTGATAGACAAGAGGACAGAATTTGTTGTAGATTTTTAACATATAATCCTTTTGTAAACATAGCCGGCCTTGGCAAACTGTGTCTGTTACTGTTGTAACAGAGTTTTCCACTTCAGTTGTGCATAGTTTGTTGTAATTTGTGCTGAATACTCCCTGTATTGTAAATGTAAGGAAAACATCTGAAAAAACATAAGATGTATTCAACCGTACATGTGAGACACTTGGGCTCTCTTAAAAAAGCAAACCTTCCCGCTTTCGTAATGTTATGTTCTCATCACTGCTTCGAAGTTATAGTTTCGATGCATAGTTTTCTTGCAAATTACAATCAAATCACGTTTGGATTTAGTTGGAAATCACTTACCAGGAAACTGTTTTAACTGTAAAACTGCAAATTGGTATGTGCAAACGGCACATATATGTACTGTTTGTGTGTAGAATCTTGAGCTGTGTACTAACCACAAAACATATAGCGTTTCAAGAAGTATCAAAATCCCGATTAACTGTGTTTCGAAAATTCATAAGCACACAGCTACGTGTATGGTATAGCTACATGCACATTAATGGCTAAGAAGAATGTATGAATATTAAAATTTTGGTACCCAGTGAAGTTTGATACTCTAATCGCATATCTGGCGTTTCTCTCCAATGTATAGTACTGTTGCAAAAATGGGACAGGCGCCAGATAGACCATATGTAGAAGTGAAGTGGGACTTAAAACTGGTGAGTGCCCAGGCTTACATGTGCGCTGTGTGCCTATGTAAATGTTTTTACCCGTGTTAATAAAGACGCCGCTTGTCAGAGGGCCAATTTGCCGTGTTGCGCATGCTCCCACAGACATAGGTTGTAAGCTGCCTATACACTGCATTGATTCGGTCATGTTTGTTAAAATACTGGTATGACTGTGCTGCACAGCTAATGATACAAACTTTGCAGTGTGCTGCGGCTGCTCTGTGTGGAGTATCTTTCCTGCAGTGCATCTTTTAGTCACAAATTGGATTAAAGTGCAAAAAAGTGCAATTTCACCCATATTTGCATGTGACGTGACAGAAAACAGTGAAAGCTGTAAAGCTCAAGATTGCTCAGTGGAAAGTGCTATATGTACAGTATGCATGTTGGTAACCTGTGAGCTGTCTTCAAAAATACAGGATATACAGGGCTTCAAGATTGGACAAAAGGTCGATTTAGTATATTTTGCATGTATGCATCTTTATGATGCACCTACAGTGCTTTTATGTTTAGGATGAATGTACAAATATTAAAAGCATGACGTAGTCTGACGTCCTGAACACGAATCTGGTCTTATTTCTCTCCTGCGATGCTGACTTTCACCGCAAATTGTGATGGAAATGCGGAAAAGTTTGCTCGATATTGGCAGGTAAGGTGAATAAAAACTGTTACAGAAGTAAACCAGAAGCTCTCCGATTGCGAAGGGCTGCACATCCTACTCTTTGTGCTGATGTAACGAACCAGCTGGCTTGACCTCCGGCATCACTGTCCCTGACAGCTATATTTCATTCTGTATTACAAGCGTTAATCATGTTTCATCATGATGCGTTCATGAATTTAATAGCGTATAGGACCAAAGGATAAAAGGCAATAAATACCTGCTAACACTGACAATGCAGAATACCCCATGGGTGGGGTTAGGTGTGACCAGGGGGTGTCCAGGGCGACAGAGGAGCGTCAATGGTAGGTGTTTATCTTGCCATTAGCAAACTGTTAATGACTCACATTGTGCTAATGAAGAACAGGTACATTCACCTTGATATTGTTTACAAGTTCCACATTTCATCATGGTGTTATTGTATTTACCGGTACAGTGTTCCAGGGTCATATATCTTCACTGCAGTATTAGTGAAATATTCTTGAGTATGACATAAAACATCAATTAAATAAATAAATAAATAAATGAATAAATGTGATATATTTTTGTAAATCCATAATTGTGCAACCAAGAAAATTTCTGTGCCTTGATTTGGTGACTACATGTAAGTTATTTAGCACCATGCAGGTTTTTGTGTTTTTGAAATTAATCATGGGTTTCTTATGCATCTACCTGTCAAAGGGTTTACCTTGCCAGTCATCTCAGAATTTGCTCTTTACTTCAAGGGGGAGCTGAAACTAAACTGAGTACTGCACTCAATAAACCACAAAATTAATCGACTATAAATAAGTCTCATTTCAGCTTGCGACTGACGCAAACTAGAAAATCTACATATCTTACAAGAAAATGAAACTTTCTGTTCTAGAAGAAATGGTGACTGGCAAATTTATTGTTTGGTAAATTATCTAAAAGTTTGCCGCTGAGTGAGTTGCACGTTTTACCCCGTGAGATTTTTATTAGAAAATGTTTTGTTAGAAAGGTGGTTTGTTTGGAAGGTAGGATGATCGGAAAATATAACTTTTAGCATATGGTTTTTTGTTTGCCTCTGTATATACACTTTTGGTGCAAAACTTTAGGTACATTTGTAATATTGTAAGCCAAAATAAGACTTCTGTAAATCTTTGTATGGAGAAATACTAACTGGGTGTGCAAAGTATTAATTGGTGGTGTTCTTCCCTTGACCCTGAGCTAACCTTACCTCAGAAGTGTATTCAATTTTACTGTATGTCACCTGAAGGTAAGCATTTTACAAGTGACACATGTTACCTGATTGTGAGTGATCCACCTTATATGGCCAGCTGTCAAAGAGTTCTTTTGTGAATTTTGATTAATTTTTTATCAGCAAAAGTAAGAGTTGGCATCCAAAAAAGTGTTAATTTTAAGGTCTGTATCTGCTTTTGTACATGTAAGTACACCTTTACAGACTTAACTTTAGGTGAAGTACAGTTTACTATTCTGTGTACGTCTATTGTCAGTACTTAACAGCATGGGTCTGTGTGCATTGTCTTCTGTATACATGTATGTGTACATGTGTAATGTTTGTACTGTACTGTCAGTTGACCTTTTCTGACAATTGCCCACTTCCGTGTTTGCCGTAGACCTTTTAATCAGACTCCGGATTTTAACATGGGGTTTATGAACCATCGACAAGGATTGTTATAATTGCAGCACTTAACAGCTATTAAGCAGCACTGCCTTGGCTTTGGTAGAGTGACGGCTCTCTCTATCCACTGTTAATGTCAGTAACCCTATTTAACAGTGGCTGACTAACTGGAGTGAATGTTACCCTGAAGAAGTGCGTTTTTAGAGGCAAAAAATGTCAAGAATAGTTACTTTGCTGCTGAATCTTCCATTTTCTCGGTAGGATTTCAGCTGCATGTATCTTCCAAGCCTCAAAACACATCTCCAAGATCAATAAAACCCTCAGAATCTGGCAAAATAAGTACTGTTAGTTTGGAAAACATACATATACAAGGAGTGGGCTGTGGTCGTGTGGTTACGGTGGTAGCCTTCTAATCACTGGGTCACAAAGGACATTGGTGTAGTTGCATTCTCGGACAGGTAATTTTCTAGATTCCCCTGGCTTTGGCAGCCAGTGTTCTGGGGGTCTTGATGCCAAGGCCCATGTTGCTGTTCTGTGGTTTTTGCATGACCTGTATCACATGGGAGAGTTAGCCAGTAAGTCACCAAAGGTCAGTGGTTCACTGCAGGCACTTAGGCGTCTTTGGCCCATAAGAATTCTGCCGTCATATACATTACAGAAAAATGCTAGAGTATGGCATTAAACAACAATCATCAAACACACAAGGACATGCACATGTGTATGTGTAATTATTTTATGTTAGACATACATGTGAAACAAGTACTAACTGAACACTTCATTAAATCACTTGGGTAATATCCACATTATGACATTGATAACAGCAATCATTGAATTTTTTTGTTAGCATTCAATTGAAACAGGGTGATCCCTGTTTATTTTCACATAATTGATAAAGCTGATGGAACAATGATGAAAGGTCACTGGGCATATATCTAACATTACAAGCAAAATTTTATTCCAAATTGGAATGCCTGTTAGTTGTTCAAGAGGTCAATAAGTCATAACATTGGTCAGTGTGAGACAACATGGATTCAAAGGATTCACGCGGTTATAATACAGCAAAACTACTCGTGTATGTGGAATTGTCCAAGGGGCCTGTGGATAAATATCATGCGGGGTGCGTTCAAGATTCATTGACCTTGAAACATGGAAGTACATAAGACAGTCATCATATATCCTAGCTGTGTAGACATTGTACAGTTCTGTGTATTGTGTGCAACAGGCATAATCACTAATAATGAATTGTTCTTCAGTATTAGTGTTTTTTTCGTTTAGTCTGGAACAACATGTCAGATACATGGAAGTGTCCCCTCTGGAACCTCAAAATGGTCACAATTGAACTGTGTCCATCTGGAGCTAATGCTGCGGAGGACTGGCAAGGAAGTGTGCCCCTCGGAAGCCTCCCTCTCTACTGGTACATGTGAACTTGTGCTCCCTGGCTGTAGTCACGTATCGCATCTAACCTCGATCACTTTCACACATACATCTACTTCACACATGAAGCTTTGTTTGTGTTGAAATAACAGGTCTGTTCTAATGATCATTAGATCAGATTGTATTCAGAAGCTTGGTTTGTGGTCATCCTCAGAGGAAAAATGTAATAGGTGTGGTTAAAATATTTCATGAAGCATCTCTGTAGAAGGGCAGATGTTGAAGGGGAGGTGTACATTGTGTACCAGATGTTATTATTGAAGTATTAATTTCTTTAATTTGAATATCTGTGTTCGTGTAAATGTATGTAGGCATCATCTTTTAATTTATTTATTTATTTTTTTATTTGATTTCTTGTTTTACGCCGTACTCAAGAATATTTCAATTACGCACAGTGGCCCTCAGTGTAGTGGGTAGAAACTTGGCAGAGCTTGGGGGAAGCTCATGACGATCACAAGGTTTCTGGCAGGCCTTCCCACATATGGTAGGAGATTAAGTTAGCATGATCTGGACTTGAACTCAGGGCGACCACATTGGTGGGTGGCCTCTGGGTCATTGCGCTGCGCAAGTGTGCTGGCCGACTGAGACACGGAGGCCTTGCGTAACCTTTAAGTAAACTAGCCCAGAACTAAATTCAATGATAGTACATACATGTATTATCACGTCACTGTTAGCTTCTGATTAGCTTTTGAATAACATTGTTTTGCCTTTTTTGTTTTTTCATTCTTACCAGTTTTTATGTCCCTCTATGAGCAGGTCCCAAGTGCTCATTATTATAATGTCGATATGCTTCTCATATATCCCATTATTTTAATGGAGTATTCAGTAAACCCAGTGCGCATGATCTGGTTAGCTTACTTTTGCAAAGAACATTTCAACATCTGTTACATGTACTCAGTTTTTACTGGTGGAAGAAACCATGCACCACACGGCTGGAAAACAGGCCTTTTGTCAGGTATTTACCAGTAAAACCTGCTGAGGTAGAGCTTCAGCAAAACTCAGAACACATTGCCCCATTGGTCAAGAGCCACTTATGGGTCATTATGTCAGGAGAAGGTCCCTGTGAGGAATTGAAGCTGTCTTATAAGTTAATATATTCTCACGAAACTGAGTACTATTCAGTATACCTACTAGCTGGGACTGCAAAACAGCTCAATGAAGTCATTCGGTGGGTCAGTCAAATTGTGGACATCCCAGCATTTAACTTGGCCCTCCTGCCTTTGAACATTGGCCATTTGTTCTAACAAGGGGCCAGAGTACAGGCTGACATGAAAATCTATATTAAGGATGTCAAAGGTAGTACAAATTTATGCTTGTTTGTTTTCAGTCAAGTCATCGGATTCCTTTTTTTTTTTTGAATACTAGATGACCTACATTATGCTACAGGCCGTTGTCTATTAAATATTGTATTGCCTCTTCTATCCTGAGGCAAAATATTTTTGGTTCAAGTAAACAAAATTTTTTGAAATTTTCAGAGTTTTTAGACATATGAGAACTGCATATTTCCCTCTTGACTCTGGGAACCCGGAAAGCATATGTGTGGTGTAGTTCATCTGGCCTCATCTTATCCAACCATATTTATATTTGAAGTAGAACATCAAAGAAGCAATTTACATTCCATGATATCTAATGACCATAAATTTTGGCCTGGCAATTACATACATCGTCCACTTTATAACCCTAACCCAGTGCTGGATGCCAAAAAGAATATGTAATGTTTCTTCATCTGGATATGAAGTAAAATTGAACATCAAAGAATCAGCGATGAGCCTATTACTCATTGCTACACTGTGGCTCCTTTTTGATTCATCTCTTTTGTTCTGTCCATTGATATCTGTTATCTCAGATCTTTTTGGCTGTAATAGGAATTGAAAATAATGTCATTATACAGGCACGGAATACTTGTTCCACCATTCCACCAGTCACTATTCAGACTGCAGTGGTCTGCCTTCACCAGTACCAATGGGAACATCTTTCATTCCAATATTGGCTTTTGCGATGGGAAGAAACCAACAGCTGCTTCATAATTAACATGGACCCAGGGGCTCAGACGCAGATTAATAGTGGGTTCTCTAATGACCTAGCTCTCATCATACATGCCTTTGACCACTGAGGTCCCATGCTCAAACCAGCTCAAGCTGGCTTGGCCACAGCCTTAAGTCAGGAAGGAGCATTCTGATTTAATTTAACAGCTATGAGCAAAATGGTGAAAATGCAGGTTTTATGGACCTTGTTGATAATGTGGTTCACCAGTTACAGTCATCGACATTTCTCTGGCCCTAAAACAGAACTTCTATGCCATATTACATGTAGCCCTTTCATACACAGAAACACATTACAGCATTACACTTTACAAGGAATACATTACAGCATTACAGTTCACAAGGAACACATTACAGCATTACACTTCACAAGGAACACATTACAGCATTACACTTCACAAGGAACACATTACAGCATTACACTTCACAAGGAACACATTAGAGCATTACACTTAACAAGGAACACATTACAGCATTACAGTTCACAAGGAACACATTACAGCATTACACTTCACAAGGAACACGTTACAGCATTACACTTCAAAAGAACTTTATTCAGAGCTGAACATAAAGGTGTACACAAACATCTTGTGACATCAATGGTGACAATCTTTATCAGTATGGTCCACAAACCCACCATAAATCCAAAGGTTTCACTGCATTTAATTCAGTCCAAAAAAGATCTAAAAAATAAGTAAATGTATTGTTAGAGATAGTTACCTCTCTCTGAAGATCAACATACATGTATGTAAATTGTTTTTTCCCTTCAACATATAAGCCATGTTTTGTGTGCTAGAGCAACATGGATAGCTATTGATTTAGTAGCTAAGGTCAGAGTTGAGGGGGAAAAGTGCCTCCCCCCCCCAAGAAGTCACAAAAACATAAGGTTGTTAGTATTTAGGGCCCATTTATAGGTCTTTAATGGCGTGTGTAAAACAGCTTGTTTGCCTAGTGGCTATAACTTTGGTTTAAAGTTAAGTATTACCACACATCCAAACATGGCTGTTCATTGTACCACATTATATCAGCACTTTGTCTACTGGTGTTGGATGAGATCTATGTTTACTGGTCCCCGTGGCAACTACTAAAATGCATAATCCAGTATCTTTCCCAGGCTCCCTGGGCAGATCGTTGTCTGGCAGGGTTTGCACCACTTCAGTTCACCACAGTCACTTCCTTTTAATAATTTCAACACATGTGTGCATTGTTTCTGTATGACAAACACCGAAATATGCAGTACATGTATGTGTGGCTTCTGGAGACTGCATGCACACGGTCGGCCTGTATGGATGTTGTCACAGTGCTGGCTGGAAATGTGGTACCCATTAATCCAGGCCAGCATAATGCATAAATTAAGAATGAACTTGTTATGTACCATACACTGATTTTATAAGCAGTTACATGTATATGGGTTATAGCCCTTGTCTTTGATATGAGCTTATTAGTAAGTCCTGTACATGTATCCTGGCTCAGCTGTGGTTATGCCTTAATACCTTTGGTTATCTTTATTCCTCGATGAATTTTTGATGAAAAATTCAAATTTAATGTCATTAAAATCCTTTTCCACAAACAGAAATGGTTTGCAACCTTTTTCTTCTTCACTGCCAGTTGCATGTACATGTACTTTAATATTTATTACGACCTACATTTCGTAGCCTGCATGGGCAAATTTAATGTCATTAAAATCCTTTTCCACAAACAGAAATAGTTTGCAGCCTTTTCCTTCTTCACTGCCAGTTGCATGTACATGTACTTTAATATTTATTACGACCTACATTTCATAGCCTGCATCGGCAAATTAATTTTGTGTGTACTTAATGCTTCATGCATGTGTTCATGGTCATGAGTTATAACGGTGATCAGTGATGGTCGCTGCTATGATTGATATCCACTAGCTGCATGTAAGGCATGCTATATTGTAAATCACTTCTTAATAATTCATAAATTCAGAGTTTTGACCACATGACTGCGTTGATCAGTGGCAGACTGACCTGAAGGGGAATTCATGCATTAGTTGGTTTGGTCAGCAAGTCCCCAGTGTGGTATCACTGGACTAAAGAATCCCATCCAGCTGGTAAAAAAGAGGATGTGTACTGGCTCTATCACATCCTATCACATTGCTCCACACTTAAATTTACAATTCCCAGTACAATTAATATTACAAAATGATCAGATGTCCTGCTTTGTGGGTGTACCTGTTGCAGAATTCAACAAAATCAAATCATGTGAGCATGTAGTCATGTGAAACTACATTTATTCTGTAATAATTCAACCTGTCATAATGACAAATGACTTCATGTGAAAGTGGCCAGGTGTTCGCTCAGTTATGTAATATTTGTGTACATTAAACTGAACACATACATGTATAAGTATTTGTTGCAAAGCAGAAAAACAAAAACGCTCCATTTTTTCCCCACAATTCCCATGACATGCACAAACAGGGACATTTGTCCAAAGCTGTGCAGATAGATGGCTAAATATGGAAGCATTACCCTGTCAAGTTAAAGAAAATGGAATTACTTCTCTCTGCAGCCTAGGGTAAAATTGTCAATTTGTGCTATTATCATGTGCTATAATTTGCAGAGCTGTTGGTGACTACCATAGCAACAGAAGAAAATGATGGGTTCAAGAGATTTCTAAAGACAGCCCAAAGAAATGATCTTGATGTGAAGGTATGTAGTAAATAGATTCTCAGCAACTTTCACCTGTTGGTTTTTTTATAATACTGTTGTTTCAGTGGCCATGCTTATTTCTACTCCATGCAAATTGAAGGAGCGTCTTTAGTTGCCTTTACTTAGACATCTTATACTGCATGGCTCTAGGTTAAAAATAGTAGTACATTGACAGCATTTACATCGTTAAAATATCAATGAATTAACCTGTGTAAATTGAGTATTTATGATGATTTGTAAGCCACATAGTCTGCTGTTAAACCTTTAATTCGAGCTAAATGTGGAAGATAATGATATTTATCATTGTGTTAAATATCACATCAATCTGCATAAATTTATTAAGTGCTTTAGAAGTACTTCTCTTTCTGTAAATAATCATTACATGTACCTGTTTACATGTACATTTACTTCATGCATATGTTGTATATCACATAATTTTAGTCCGTAAAGAGAAAAGAAGTTATCATTAGTTAAATTATTTTGGCTTCTCATAGGTGTCTCAAAACAATTACCACTATGAAAGACAATTTGTCATTGCAGGTGACTTTTCTTTTGTAAGTTTTAGTTGAGAAAATTAAACTTAAAATGACCCTTAAAAGTCCTGTGTGCTGCCCAGACGCTGTTGATTTCTTACATGCAGGGTCAAATACAGGCTTCTAACGGGCACTGTTTTCAAAAGTTGGGCAAGGGTCCAAGGGCTTCCTAGACACTAGAAGCTCTAAATGACCGAAGAAGCATTCTGGCAAATTTGGGCTATTAAAATTGAGATTTGTGTAATTAATTAATTTATTTATTTTATTTACCTGATCAGTGTTTGACATTGTACTCAAGAATATTTCACTTATATTATGGCAGTCAGTTTTGATACTGTAATATTTAATGTATTATATAATATTAAAACAGAAATAGTTTAAAGAAAACAGGTTAATAATCATTTCGAATCAAGTACTTGCATTTTAATTCGACACCTTTTTTAAGTTAAATCTTTCCTAAAGTTGATCCCACAGTCCATCGAAACAAGGGAGATAGTAAATTAGAGTCCGTGTTGACTTGTCTCCTCTGACTACTGACCCTGATCCAGCTGGTTGTCATTTGTTTTCGCCGTCTTTTTTACAGTAATAAATCTGTTCATACCTCCACCAGTCGAATTGAGAAAAGTCCAGAGTGCACATAGCTCACACTATTTTTCTTGTGGGATTTCCCAGTTTTTTTTAATCGACCCTGCAACATTTTACTTCATTTTTGTCTGCACATTAACAAAAAGTCAAAATGAGATTTGGAACCTTATAAGCATCCTAAAAGCTATCAGTGCACTCAACTGGAAATCCGATGCTCTCCCATTAACACGTGGCGGTCATGCACTGGCAGCAGTCATCTTATAAGAGGAACATTTTTTATTAAGGCATTAAACCCTGACCCCCCCCCCAAAAAAAAACAAATAAATAAAATGAAAAATAAATGAATACATAAAATAAAAAATAAATAAATACAGTTACATGAATCTTGCTGGTCTGGATTGGGTTTTAAGTCAGGAGGGTTTTCTAATACCTGACACATTCACGACAATCGGATGTCCTCCACCCATAAACCTAACGCAGCACCATCGTGTAACTGAAACTTCTTTTGAAACACCAACCAAGTAAATGAGTAAAGACATGCATTTGTCAGTGATACCATGGGTCTGTTTTCTATAGAAGGGTGAAATCTTGGCAGTGTGACTCTTTCTATAATGCAGTGAAATCAGCCCAATTGACTTGTTCAAGACAACAGTACGGGTACTTGTAATTACAACTATACATGGAAGAATTTTGTGCATAAAATAAGAATGATGTTTATAGCGCCAATAATTTGCATACTGCAATCAAGATAGACACTAAACTCCCATGTCCACGTATTGTAAAGTTCTGAGAGCAGCCATGAGCGGGTTATCACCAGTAGACTGAACCCCTGTCATATTCCAGGTAAATCAGTGGTATACCCATCAAAGGAAACAGCAAGATTGCACTATTGCCCTGAAGATGAAATATTAGGACAAAATGATTGGCCAAAAATAAGATATTATCTGAGACATGGCTGCACATAATGTGGGTTGTTATCAAACAATGCACTGTGTAATGTACTTTGAAGACCTTTTGTCTGCCATCAATAGGATTGGTGTTTATGTCAGGTATGCCCCTTTCTTGACCCATAAAATAGTTAATTCCTTTAGTTGTCATGATGTGAAATAAGCTGTTTTTGACTGTCATTTGTACAAGTGTCCTGAATTGGATGGAAATTTGGGATGTTCAATAGTAGATATAATTTTATGCAGTAAATATTGCAAGTGCATGTATCTACCATTAATAGGTGTTTGGATTGGGAGAAGTGTGGGATGGAGGGGACGTGAAGATGTTTGCTGGGGGAGGTCACAAGGTCAACTTACTGCGCAAGGGATTAGAAGAGTACAAAGACAGGACAGATCTGATCATCATGTTTGTTGACAGGTGAGTTTGCAAAATTTTCACTCTAAAACGAATAATACAACCTGTTTCCTGATAGATGAGTCATTTGTGAGTCTTGATTTGGATACTGACCGACATGTAATTCATTCGCCTAGAACATTTCTCTTGTCGTTCCATCCTGAAAAGCACTGTCTACTACTCTTTGACTAAGTACATCTTATTTTCTTGCTCCTTTTATATTTTGTACTTGTATAGTTCTGTGGTGCTTTGTGTTGAATGGTGGTTTTGAAGCTGCAGTTGCTGATCCAGAAGCTCCATTATGGTAGATGGCTGTCGTACAAATAACAGTTTCATCAGGTTATTTCATAAGTCATCATTGATTTGCCATCACTAGGACACACGAGGTGTAGGTTCCGAATGGGCCATGGATAGGGAATTTGTAGATTGTCCGAGACTCTCTGTCCTTGGGGCCTCAGGGTGACAGTAAGCATTGTCCATTAAATGACAATGACAATCACATGACATTAAAGCAGACTTATTGTTCAATGAGGACCACTTGTCACCACAAAAATGTACACCACACAGGGAAAAAACCCACAAAACTGACCACTGTCGTATGACTGAGAAATTCTTGATAATGACGTTAAATAGCAATGAAAGGAATAAAGAAAGATAACAGTTGACTGGTAGAATGTTTGGTCCTTATTGGTGAATTTCAGCAGATGTTAGAGGAGTTGAACAAGGTGGACAAGCTTGTCAGTTTAGGGGCGAGTCTGGTAAACATTTCATTGAATGTAGAATCAGAGAAAGTTTGTCATTTTTCAGGAAACCAGAAAACCATTGCAATGTGAAGTTGTACCGGTAATTTAAGATCGCATATATCTGGGCACTTCACTCGCTGGTAGCAGTTGTTAGACAATGAGACAATGCTATAAAAGTTACCATGGGAAGGTATAAGGAAATGAACAGACCGTGCGAGAAAAAATAGCATCGGTCAATAGGGAATTCTTTTTTTTTTCTTCTGGCTCATGTAAAAGATTTTGAAGAAATAAACATGGGGAGAAAAAACTAAAAAATTAATCAAAATACCATTAAAAACTTTTGAGTAGGGCCTCTTTTGGAGGTTTGTTCAGGTTACGGCCAATGAACATATTTTTAAGGATGACCTAACATTTTTTACCGTTGACCTGTAGAAGTGTATCAAGTTATAGGCGAGTCAAATAAGAATGTCCGACAAGACTTGCCAGTTTGTACAAGCTTAACCATTCCAATCAGCTTTTTTGGCCAATACTTAGGGCACTCCACTTTTCAAGTCCAGCATCTGCTGGCTCACCAGCAGCTTAGCGCATTGAAAAGTGTTACTCAGGATTTTGGGCAAAGTGTCTTGGTTTTCCAGACTGAAGAGAGTCACGACCTAAAGCAGCAATTGTGAATGTCAAATTTTGCATCTTATCAGTCTATGCACCTTTGTTTTCCTTTCAGCTATGACCTCATATTTCTAAATGGAGCAAAAGAAATTTTAGAGAAATTTAAAAAGTTCAACAGCCGAGTGGTGTTTTCTGCAGAAGGTTTCTGTTGGCCAGATGCCAGTCTGATGGTATGTTGATACAATTTGCCTGCTCTTGTACCGTCTGGTTTTCAACATTAGTCCTGTTCTCATGGTATGGACATGAGTACCAGTTAGTGAACTGGGTGCAAATTGTATATGTAACTAATGTTATAATGGATAATGTAATAAAATATTCTTTGGGGTTTGAATTTTTTTATAATTGATATATGCATTTGTTGCAAAACACTACCAAAGATATCTGTACAATCATACGAAGGTAAAATATAGCTTATTTAATTGGGCACCTTTTTAGTAATGTGATTTGGGCTAAAATATTTTCAGAAATTTAGTACTTGAACTTAAATCTTTATATACGTGTACCAGATGATAGTGTCAGAATAACTTCTAACTCTGGATACAGAGAGTGCACTTGAATATTACCTGTGTAAGGAATTTTTACAAACATTCATGGTAAATGTATCAGGCAATATTTCGCATGTAATTTGTGCTTTCCCTGGACTGTGCTTTAATAAGGGTATCAGAATGATTGTGTGAATAGCCCTGCTTACACAAAGAAAATTAGTACAGGTATCTCAGTTATCACATATCTTTATGTGATTTATATCTCACTCATGTGTACTTTTCCCTGTTTCGAATACTTAACCAGCTGGAAAGGCGTTATCATTGGTTACCTCGTGCTCAGTGTACAAATCCTGCTTTTAGTACATGTATATGCATGATGGTGTATGACAGACCATCATCTGTACCTTCGCATCCTACATCGATGTTTCTCAAATCCTGCCTTCCTCATCACATTTTTTTGCAGATTGTGGCACTGCGTGGTGGCCGTGAGATAACTGTTTGGCTTAGTAAAACGAGTACAACACACCAAGGGTCGCTGCAATATCTTTCCATCCTGTGCCCTTCAACCATGGATAAAGGCTGTGTCATGAACCTTTCAACACCCTTCGTCCATGGATGAATGAAGGCTGCATCACGAACCTTCCCACACCCTTTCTCTTTACACACTAGGACACACAGATTGCTGGTTCAAACCAGTTGTTTTACAAAGGAATTTGTAGACTTCCCAGTTCTCATTATTTGTGAGGCCTGGGCAGTAGTTGAGTTCAGTAGTAAAGAAATAAATACTGCACAAGCATGTTGTTTGATCTTTTTTCAGAGCAAATACCCAGTTGTGTCATTGAATGAAAAGAGGTACCTCAACTCAGGAGGTAAGAGGCCTATCCGTCTGTATGAATGTTATCAGTGTAGATTCATGGATTGTTCATGAAATGAGATCATAGTGGTACACAGTATCCCATGTATAAAGGAAGGGAAGAGATTTTGTGGCAAACATTTCAGGAGTATTTCTTTCAGCTGCATTCAAATTAACTCCATACCATGTTTGTGATCTACTGAGACATTACCATTTGGCAAGGAAAGGTAAATACATGATCCCCACCATTCAGCCTTTGTGTAAACAGAGAGGAGTTTTTTTCCCCTGTCCGTCTGAATCTTCTACCTTGGCAACTTAAAACATACATGTTGCTTTGTTGCATGTAGTTGTTGTGCATTAAGCTCTTCATGTTTTTTTCTCTCAGGTTTGTACCAACTAAGTTACCACATATGCCTACCGGCAGTGCAGTGATAGGTGCCCGGTGATTGATTGTCCAACACACCCATTTAAACATTACATGTGGTGATAATATGTTAGGATCATAAATTACTTTATGTGCGCATTAATGTCACAGTAATTGGCTAGAGTCACCTTGTGTACATGTACATAGAGTATTTTCTTTCCAAGCTGTATGTGGTATGGTATTATGTACATGAAAGTAAAAAGCGCATGAAAAAATATAGATTGGCTTCCTATCATCACTACATGTTGAAAGATGTTTTTATGATGCTTGTTGTTCCAAATGTTTGAAGGTGTTGAGCAATGATGATATTTTATTAACACCTTTGTAAAATGTGGATGTTTTGTTTGTCATAAAGTTCAGGGCTGGGTTTACTTCTTCAGCAGATGCCCTGTTTGCAGATGTCAGTTGTGTAACAGGTCATTTGACGTGCTGACATTTACATTTGTAAAGATCTCTTTTATTTCGAAAATGTCATTGTATTAACAATACAGGCATGAAGGGGTTGACATTTCCTAAAGACTGTGATGCCAAAAATATGAAGGTTTACCCTTTGGTGCAAATGGAGTTACCAAAGTATTAAGAAAAAAACTCCATATATGTATTCACATTATTTACATATTTAGCTCATGACTGATGCCCTGTATGTGAAAAATCCAAGGGAAAAAAATAATGTATTAAAATTCCTTTGCAATTTTGAGACACTAACAGGAACTATGTACTGATAGCTATACATTAGTTAGCTATACATTTTTAGTCAGTGAAGTACATAAACAAACAAATAAATAGATAAATAAATCTGACACGTAATGTACTTGCCTTATAATTTTGTATGGGACAAAATTGTTCATTTTGCCTGATTCTGATATTGATCTTAGAAAGCTGGAGGTTTGTTTGGAAGACAGGGTCCTATCTTACTGAAAAAATGAACGTTTCAGTTCCAAAAGTTGTATTCTTTGACCATTATTTGCCCCAAATTTTTTAGTTTCTTGCAGCAAATTTTATAGGTCAGATATAGAACATGGATGCATTTAAAAACAGCTACTCATATTTTTTGGATCTATGTATTGCCTATACGATAATGGAAATATCAGTGAACTTTGGTATACATTTACAGCAGTTTGAATGTAATAAATAATGGTGAAAGTAATACATGTATTTCAAATTGTCATTTGGATACATGTAAGTATAAAAAAATCCTAAAGACCCTTGGATCCTAAGATCTGGGTGATGTGGTAATGTGGACTCGTTGGCTTTCAGAAAAACTGATGGAGCACTTAGTGAATAAATCATTCATATCCTAGCCGAGCGAATTTGTGCTGGAATATCCAGTAAAAAGTCGATAGCACCTGTTTTGTTTGTTGTCCTTCATTGGATTTGACAGCCACTTGGTTTCTGGACAGTTATTAACACATGCGACTTCTCCGAATGCCAGTACTCAATGCACTGTCTCTGTGTGCTTTTGCTCTCATGATATTGGCTTCATTTAGGAGGAAAGAGAGTAAAGTGTCCTGAGATTCAGAAGCCAGCGTTCAAGCTCTAGGAAGTTCGTTCAGCAGACTTGAGTCGGTGTATAAACAGAATCTGGCAGTGTTGATTTCAGCACTTCTTTTTGATGTCACTAATGTTTCATTTCTGGTGCTTGAAACTGACTGTGTTCTTGAGATGAATTGAACGAAAGGAGATATTCTGTCAGTTCACAGAACTGTGACAAAGTCTCTTGGTCTCTGATTTGAACTTGACTAGTTCTGGAAAAACAGCAAATTTTGGCCTGTGACAAAATAAGAGGGAATCCACTCTGAGCGCATTTTACGGTGACGCTAAGCTTCTGGCGAAAGGCAAAGTTGCTAAGGGTGTTAATTATCTTCGTGCTTTAGGGTGGTAGCATACACATCAAAGCCCATCTTCGTCTTAATTAATAATAAATTCAAAGATATGAAGCTGATTTTGAAAACTGATCTCAACCGGCACATCTGTCTTTAGGCTGTGAATGTTCTCTGGACTGGCACTCGGCACTGAGAGGCCAGAGCAAGGAAACAGGACTGGTTGGCTGAGTGTCAGCATAATGTGATTGGTTGGGGTGTCATGTTTAGTGTCTTTGGCATGATGTTGCAAGGGGGCAACAGTACTTTGGCAACATGGACTCGCCCTGCCACAAGGAGACACAGTGTATATACATATCAATAGAATGTGTGTGTGTATATATATATATATATATATATATATATAAATATATATATGTATACTGCTTGTCATCATATGACAGAAAATTGTTAAGTACGACGTAAAACCCAAGCATACATACATACATGGGTACATACATACAATGGCAGACGTATTATTGATGTAAGGGCCAGGGGCTGAGAGAATCTGCAGTGTATACCTAAAACTTGATTCATAACTAATCTGTGCATTTTACGTGATTATATGAGAATTCTATTGATCTTATGAAAAGGCGTTTAAATCTGTGCTAGGGAGGTAGAATGATAAATGGTACATTCAAGACTTACATATTAGAGTCATTCTCTTACCCGTGTCATGTATTGTCCCAACAAGTTTGTGACGGTTCTTAGAGCCAGGTCTAGATCCACCTTGCCGCTCAGAACGACTGGGGTGGTGTTGGCTTGAAGCATCTGACAGCATCTTGAACCAAATGGGAGCATCCAGTCGGGCATCGTTTTTACTTGATGTATGCTAACTAGCGATAACTGCTGACATGGCATAATATTAATATATAATAATGTCTTCATTTTCTGAGGGTTATCCAACTCAGTCAGTATATTACTGATCTTACCTGTGGCCCTCCAGGCATCACTAACACACACAAACATTTCCTCAATGTACTGTTTGAACTAAAAAGAAATACAAATGAAATACAAAAAAACATAATAGTAGTCAAGGCAATATATGGTAAAATAGATCGAAACTAATTGATTCTAAGCTAGTAATGGGAACTACTGTATGTATAACAAAAGATTGTATAGTAAATGCAGTTAAACCCTCAGATTTGTTGACCGTCCGTACTTGGAAATTCTGTACTGAGGAGGCACACTGGGAAGTAGCAGGGAGAGTGTTTCAGTGCAAACTTCCTGAATAGGAGACACTCTGTGTTAACATTTCTGAATGAGGAAAAGGGGAAATTAGTTGAACTGTTGAACATGATGTTAGTTGTCTTTCTTGTAGTTCTTTGACATGAAACATATTTTTTATATATTCAGGGAAATAGTCACTCATAGATTGTAGATAGTTAGATCTTTTTGATACTGAATTTTTTCATATATTGTTAGGGCTGAAAACATTTCAGAGGTAGACATGCTTTTACCATTGTCTGATATCAACCATGCTGCAATCTTGTAGAGTTTATACACTCTTACCCAAAGGGCCTTATAGCAGTTAGACCATATGGTACCACAGTAGCTTAAATGTGGAGAAAAATATGCATTATAATAGAGAACTCTGGATTTGTAAGGTATGATATGTTTGTACTTCCTCAGTACAGACTATAGTTCAGAGATAGTGACACATACACTATCACAAGCCAATGTTTTACGTTTGTGCCACTCAAAGCTAAATCTGGTCATACACTGGCGGGTCCTTAAGATTGCGGGGTTAAAACAATTGAAAGTTTACTTGCGTTGGTTTTTACGCATACAAAATCATTACTGATTGGCTGATGTGAGAAACAAAGTGAAATTTTAGATACTGCACATTTTTTCAGAGGAGACTATGTCTGCAGACTTTAAACCAAGATATCCTAAATGTATCTCCACATTTTTGAAAACCTTTCAGTCAACATCGATTCTTTATTCCTTTTGTATTTATTTTAAAAAAAGTATTTGGAATTCATTTCCTTTTGTTACTTAGTTCTGAGGGAATATCTTACATCAGTAATATTAATTGTATATATGCCAGTGGTTATTTTTGGAGCAGTTAAATCCAACATTTGAAGGAAACAATTGAATACCCTTCTTTTGTCTGATGAGTTTGCATTATTGGCAGCCCTGTGATGGATATTGGCATTATTTCTTTGAATGAAATTGACAATGCAACCTACAGGGGCATGTATTCCTGTATCTATTCTTCATCCAGTCACTCTGTTTATGGGGCCTTTGTGACAATGAAAGGTTGACGAAGGTTGTGTTGAAGTTAGCCAGATCTGTGATTTACACCAGGCACTGGATTCCTCCACCCATAAAACTAACCATCATTGTACATGTAAAATTCTTGAGAAGAATAATTCGTTGTGCAGGGAGATCACATAATATGCCATGATTAACGTGTGTTTGCTCAGATTTGTCGAATCGTTGTGTATTGTGGTAGGTCAAGTAAGTTTAGAACTTTGTTTTTATGATCATTTATTTATCTATTTACTTGATTGATATTTTACCCTGTACACAAGAATATTTCACGTATGCAGCAATGGCCAGCATGACCCTAATTCCTCAACCTTTTTACATATTATAGAGCAACTTTCAGTGCAGTGTATGCACAGTTGTATTTTGATTTTGGAGACAAAACTACATTGATTACATTCAGGGCATTCAAGTATAATTTTATCAGTCAACACAGAATAATGCTTTCAGAATGAACTCCTTGCAAACATGTGAAAAGGTTAAAGAATTACAGTATGGTGGGAGGAAACAAGGCAGAGCGTGGGGGAAACCCACAACCAACTGTAGGTTTCTGGCAGACCTTCCCTTGTACGGTTGGAGAGGAAGCCAGCATAAACTGGGCTTGAACTCAGTAACCGCATTGGCGAGAGGTTTCGTTGTATTGCACTGCACTAGCATGCCAACCCCTCAGCCATGTTCACAATCAAGATAGATGTATTCTTAAAGTTCAATCCCAAACTGTTAACTTGCACATGTATTTTTGAGATTTTAATGGTTTGTTGAAGATTTTGTTTTAATAAGAAATGATGCTGAGATGAAAATTTTCTTTCTGGAGACATATGCACATGTAACCTTGTAATCCAGGAGAATCACATGGGCTGAATGATGGAAATCTGCTTAGATAAGCCTTCTTGAATTTATTGGGACAAATGATAAAGTGGTATGTGTTTCCATAGTAGATTGTGATGAGACTGTGGCATGTACAGTGCCACTAACTTCGGGACAAAGCCATTGATGTATGAGTATCAACATTCTCTCACATGCTCACTTTCAACATCATTTATACTTTGCTGAAGGGCTTTAATAACTGTAGATCATTATGTAAGCATTGTTTGACCTTTCTGGCTCTGCACGAAGCTGTTAGAGGATATGCCCATGTGCATACTGCTGCTAATATTAGTTCTGAATCGGATGATTAATAAGGCTTTTTTTCTGCCACAATGGAAATACTTCAAATATATCATGGTGAAGTTAGTTTTCATTAGATCATGGTGTTCTCTACCAAAACCTGGTGTTGGTTCTCTCTGCAGTATCATAATTGTGTGCTGATCTGTTGCATCATCCTTCACCATTAGCATTGGGTAGTAAATTCTGACATTTCAGAAGTGAATTTCCCAGATTTCTATAAAGCAGCCTTGAAAGTTTATCTTTCCCTGAAAAGAACTGTGATTAAAATCAGTCTGAGTATCGCCTTGGAAAAGCCTCACTTTCAGTAATGTCACAAAAGTGCTGTTCTTCTATTAGCAAAATGAGCTGTGCATTACACCGACCAATTTCAGCTTGCTGACGGCCTCTGTTTGCCCAACCTCTTTTATTGATTCATGTGTTAGATTGTCACAGTGGGGAGGACGGAGAAATATACAGCTATTTGAGCCGTTGGTGAGGGTCGATCTTTTTATAGAAGCTGGCCTGCGTGTGTCGCGGATAATGAGTGCTGATGACAGAGTCTCTGTGCGTCAGACATGCAGCTTGACTTTGCCGCTGAGTGCACGATGCTTCCTCACCCTGCTTCTCTATGACATCCATGTCCATTGTCAATGATGTTACGGTCTTGTAAATAATTAACAAAGCCTTTTTCTCTTGTTGTTGTTGTGATAATGGTGACTTATATAAAAGTAAGGGTGGAAATGAGTGCTTAATTTGTCTGCATGAACACACTGGCATGTACTCAGCTGGTTGTAATGTCTTTCTCAGAAGTACCAAGCTGAGCGATATTGCTGCGGGCTTCAGTATTGATTTTTAAGCCCAGTGTTTTTTTTTTTCAGAACTAAAAAAAAGTACTTCTCGTTGCATGCTGCTGCATAATTATTCTAGACCTTAATATACATGGTGTCACACATGCACAATGAGCACCTGAAACCTGAATGCCATCATGTTTAAAAATAAATTGGTACAGCGTTTTGCACCAGTCAAATAAATACACTGACAGGTATTCTGTCGTATGATCCAATAGACTCTGCGGCATAAGCTCTGACACATTCACAGTTATGTGGTACCTTATGTGGTATAAAATGGTAACAATTGCTAATGTTAATTTTTCTGTGATTTTCAAAACAACTTTGTATCAAAATAATGATTCTGTCAACTGATGCCATTGTTGGCCATAGGCTTGGGATGTTGTGCTGAGTTTGTGTATTAATACTGGTCAGAACTGCATACGTGTTCTACATATTGAGTGATAATTCAGTTCCTGAGTTTGTATAAGATACCTGACATTAGGGTGTGGTCAGTTCCCTCACCAGTAGGATTAGCCTCTAGGTCAACGTTCCATTGCTTCAGTACAAAGTGCACCATATCTGATGTTTGGTAGATTTTAAATGATACATACCATATGTAAGGTTTTCTATGCTTTTCATGGGGTATGTACCATATCTAACTGTTTTGTATGCTTCGGACATGATACGGAGCACATACACATGTGATACTTGAGGCAGCGTCACAAAAACTGTCTGAGCTATTCTGTAGAATGGTAACCATGGTGACCACAACTTGTACACTCTTAGTAAGGCTGAGTTTATGTTCTGTCTCACAATTTACTGCATTTAGTAACGTAAATGAACCATTATTTTTACCACTTTGATCCTGTACTTGTAGATACATCCGTTTATTAGCTTGCATGGTCATCATATGCCACAGTTTACCACACTGACCACGTAAATTTTAATACATCGATTATGTGTAAATATCAATTTAAATTACCACAGTTTACCATACCGATGTAGATACCACATGATTACTACCACATTTTACTACATCGATGTAGATACCACATGATCACTACCACATTTTACTACATCGATCACGTGAATACTGGCTGTTTGCAAGCACCTGATGTAATTTCAGTCATATAATGTTGCATTTCATGCTAATTTACATAAACATATTCCGGCCGTATATTTGCTAGGGGCAGCAGGGATGTGTGTTTACTAGCCTTGGAAATACAATATACGTGAGATAGGATGCATCAATTTCTAGCATCACCACCTGGTGGCAGATCCTGCGACGCTGAATCATGTTAGTAAATCATGATGATGGCAGTGCTTTGAGCATTCTGGCCTTGTATAACTGATACATGTTGTAAGACACTAGGAAAATTAGGTTGTAAATCATAATGCTCTCAGGAAAAAATATATACAGCATATTTAAAAAGAGATATGCTATCCTTGGCTGATGCACTGTTGCATTAAATCCAGGAATGCTGAAACACCTGATGCTCAATCCTTATATTGTTAAATATGAAATGTACAGTGTACAGACATACATGTCGTTGTATGTCAGACTTGGAGGGTGTATTGTTGCAATGTGCCTATTTCCCTGTAAATGATCATGGACAATTTTCCATGGGACACTGATCAGCAAAGTTTTGCAGTGATTCCCAGCCAGAGTTGAGCGCAGTGTCTGCATTCAGGACAAATTATAGATTGCTGTGAAGTGCTTAAACAGAGAAACCTAGGAAATCCGTGTGATTTTATTATTGAAAAAAAAAAAAATTGCATGTGTATTAAAGGTGTTTTATCTATTCCCTTTGTATTATTTCAAATTACCTTTGTATTTGGGAACTAAAAGTCATTTTTTTTTAAAGGTGTTTATGACACATGTTTAAATCGTCTTAATGTTACTGGGAAAAGAAAAAAAGAGGTAAGAAAAGAAAAAAAGCAGAGCTTGTTGTGTATTATCTAGTCGTGGTGCAGCATTACTATTTATAGGCTTGTTGTTTGAATAGTGCATCCGGATGGCCCAATGTAGCGAAACCAGCTGGGGTATAATCCTCAGTCAGATTGGCTGCGCCGGGCTAAGTGCCCAATTGTCCCTGAACTTCTTCCTGGTCGGGTTCTCCTGCCAACTGATTTGGTCACATGCAATTAACCTGAAAATAGACCCAAGCTTGGCTACGGTGGATTAGTCTCTTTGTGATTCTGCGTACATTTGGCCTGGAATTGTCTTTATTTATTATGTGGAGATTAGCTTAGTCAAGCTGCCATATGTACATTGCATTCCCTTTGGGCTTTGTTCAGTTTATCTGGAAGAGGATAAATTGACAATGTAACATGTGTACAATGCCATAGTATGCTCTTAGCAGTACAGATTTTTGCTTTAGTTAGGGTATACAAGAAGCAGTTTGTAGAAAACGGGTTCAGAAGACCGGATGCTGAATTCAATGTTATTGTGTTTTGAGTGGAATTAGAAGGTAGCCATATAAGGACATAAAGAAGCGGGCTGTTTTGTAGTGGTTATAAGTATTTGCCTTCTTATCTGTAGGTTCAAAGTAGAAGAACACTGGCTTTCCACTAATATACTGTGACTACTTATCTGCAACTTTGTTTCCTCTACCAATAAAAATGCTGGCAAATGCCTACATGAAAAAGTTGTGAGCACAGCATGAAAGAACGATGAAATAAATCAAATAAATACAAGTATAGGAATAGACAGTTCTTTTCGGATATCATCTACTGGGTCCATGGCACTCTGTGGCATGCTGACTACTAGCTGGCCACAAGCTGGCCACAAGCTGGCCACATGCCCACTTCGGCTGAGGATGCAGACTTCATACTGTACAAACAGTGAACTACCATTCCACAAGGTCACCACAGACTGTGAATCGATACAGACTGGCTCAAAGTTAACTCAGACTGACACACACTCGTCAACTACATAAACTTTCCAACTTAGAAATGCTTTTTTTATAAGTTTAAAAATGAAATGACTTCACAATGACTAAAGCTATTCTGCTGCATCCTTTGACTGAAAGCCAATGCTGTAAGCAGTTCATCTATTCAGCCCCTGTGAAGGTTGCTTTCAGTGAATTCTACATACAAGAAGAGTTCAGTAAAGATGCAGTTACTGTAACATATGATTGCTACATGGCTCTTTTGGCTGAAGGTCTGAGGTCTCAATACTGAGCTGGAAAGATGAGAAATACAAAGGATAAAAGCTCCCAGCAGTAAGGGAAATATCTGAAGATATGCTACAAATAGTCCATCTGGTGGGACCGTGCAAGTGTCATGTCAGGTGTCTTTGCCCTTATACATGCTTCAGTGAAGCAGCACCAACAAGACGAGATATGACGGTAACACTTATGTAAATGCTAGTAACCCTAAAGCTGAATTAGCACAAGGTTGTTTTGTGCTTACTTTAAGTTGGTGGGCTTTACATGTATGTTAATAATTAAACCCTTGTCTTTTTTTTGGTCTTCCAGGTTTCATCGGGTATGCGAAAGATATATATGAAATTGTTTCCCATGAGGCCATTAAAAATCGTGATGATGATCAGCTGTATTATACGAAGATTTATCTTGACCCACAGTTGAGGGTAGGCTGCCTGGACACTACTTCAGCTGAAAGTCTAAAATATTAAAAGAGTTGGCACTTTGCTACAAGATGACAGCCATGATAATGTGAAACCTGATTTTTACCTTGCTGTTACGAAGTAAGGCAAAGTATTGCGATTGTGTGAGAAAGTGGTATTGGTGTCAAAGTTGATGTATGGGTAACCTTTTTGTTCAGGACAGTTGTCCAGTTCTTGTTATTAAGCTGCTAACTTTCAGTAAACCCTTGCTTATACAAAATAACTGTAATAATTTCTTCTGTTTTAGTTTTTGTAGATGGTCTTTGTAATAGCTCTATGCCACAATGTTTGATAAATGCCTTGTAAGTTTCCCGGCCCTTTTAGTCTTACAACTGTGTAACACAATTGTAAATGCAGTTTTTGAAGTCATGAAGTGCTCTCATGAAACATGTAAATGCTGTGAGATAAGAAGTACCATGTACAGTTCAATATGAACTAAACATAACTGTGCTGTTTCACCAGAGAGCAACTTTTTTCTTTCAGAAAAAGTGGAGCATAAGGCTGGACAACAGAGGAGAAATATTTCAGAATCTAAATGGAGCTTTAAGTGAGTACACATGTACTGTTTGTTACGTTGACTGTGTTGTTGTGTTTCTCCTACAGTTCCCCTCATGCAGTTTACACACAAGACTTCAAATGTAGCAGAGTTGTCAGAGTTGTAGCACGCACGTAATATACATTTGCAAAGTTCCACCCTCCCAGAATTACCCAGCATATCACAGTTGCAGAAGGAAACAGACCAGCTCAAAATCAGTCACAGCTCCTGATTGGTTGTAGCCAGAGGTCATGACCTCACTGTTGGTCAGGTTCTGGTTTGCCCTGCCCCATTGTATTCACACATTAATCTGAATGTGCTGATGTAAATCAGTTTCTTCAGAACAGCGTGAAATTCTAATCAAGTAAATAATTGAAGTGCGTCTCTGTGAGTGAAATTTAAGGGTAGGACTTGTTCAAGATTTTCAGTTATCTTTTTTATTAGGATTTATTTGTTTTACATGCACATATATTTAATTGTGTTTCAACATAATATATTTGTTCCGAGGTGGTCAAACGGTAAATGATGATTGTCTCTAAAATTTTTACGAGCATGGAAGATACATATGTTGGTTAGATAAGGAAACATTAAACTTTCCCAATCTTTGCTGATTTCACTGCCTTAGTGGCACTAAAGAGGTAACAGAACTCTTATGGCCATTGTCTATTCATTATTGTGTAATGCCTTAATGAAGAATTTTTCACTTGTAAAAGTCAGTTCTGTGGGTGGGGGAATGAAAGTGCACGGCTATAGTAGCAGTGACCCGAGCATTACATTTACACACCATAGTGGTGGAAGACAAATGGTCTTCATTAGGATGTGTGAAAGGAATTCCGAGCATCGTTGACTGCTTAATGTCATTGAGGCCCCACAAACAGCGAGAGCCGAGAAATTTACAAATTCTCTTTGCAAATTCTCTTTGCAAAGTTGGATTTGACTCATAGTCATTGTTTCATGATGTTTGTTGGAGAGCGCTGGCCTTCCTAAAAAAAGACAGACATATTCATTTTTGAGCTCATTATCCAGTTGAATAATCTGTCTCACAAGTGTTAAGTTTGTCATTAACTTGCCCAAGGCTGGTGGTTTTCTCAGGGCACTCTGCTTTCCTCCATCTTTATGGGTGAGTAACTGCCGTAATACTGCATAAGATTTGTCCAATTATTGCCACATTGTAGCACAACGGCTTCCATGATAGTGTACTTCTCCATTCTTTTATATTTGATCACGTGCTTATTCCGAGTATTCCGCTGAAGTTACCCCAAACTAATTCCTCTTAATTAAGTAATTGAGAAAAAAAAACAACATTTACTTCTCTGGAGAAGATATCAGATTATGTTGTAAATGCCACGTTAATGTACATGTGGTGTTTTAAATGTGAACACGTAGAAAAAACAAAGGCAGCTTTTTGAAAAAAAAAAGAAGAAAGAAAGGTGAGAGTTGTTGGCCATTTGTCTTTCAAATGAGTAAGCCTTCAGGGCAGCATGACCTAGCTTTTGTCTCACAGAAGAATAGAGTGTTGTTACGGGTTTTATAGTATGTGACGCTCTCCAGTCTTCCAGCATTTTATGGCCCGGGAATAAATCTGTTAAAACAAACAAGGTGAAGTGCCTGTATTTATAATAAACTCATAACGCATTCCATACCACTTAGTGAAATAGTATTACACTCTGGACCACTGTCACAAAACTCTCCACTGTTAAACAGATTTTCCTCAGTAAATTAAGTCATGTCATGCGTCACAGACAGCTTATGTTCCCTGTCTTAAGCTTTACTGAAAGTGGACCCTGGGGAGTTAAACTGGGTAAAAACCATTCCGTCAGATTTGTTTTAACAACTAATACATTTAACCTCAAACTTGGCCTAATCATAAATGTTTATTTTACTTTATTTTTTTTATTTATGTCTTGAAAATATTTTACTATCTTGAATGCAAACATTTAAATATCTGCTGATAATATTTTATAGTTGTTTTAAGTAGACATCAATTCTGTGTACTTTGGATCTTGGTTTTTTTTTTCAGTGCAAAAATCCTGTTTCATACCTCGTAACAATTTTAGTTGGTGTTGTGTCAAAGGGAGACTACTTTTGATGAATTACCACCTGTTTCACTTCTGAGATATCAAAGCACACATGTACTCCTGGCTAGGATTTTAAGAAGGCTCAGCATCCTGATCCTAAAAAGTGTTCACTGCACTTGTTGTTTGGCATAATGCTAATTATATACTGTAAATGACCTAAAATTTCGTCCATAAAAAAGCTTCTCTAGAGGCAAATAAGGCAAAAATATTATTTCTGGTATTGAATCTCATATGTTTTCAGTATCATCGAACCTTCCACACAAACCTTAAGACAACTTCCTAAAATCAACAGAACCCTCAGAACTTGGAAAAACAGGCAGCGTAGTCATAGACGAAATTTTAGGTCATTTAGGCTAAACAGTGAAGATTGCCACCCTACCCCCTTTTTTGCGAAGGGGGGGGGGTTGCTATTTCTAGGGATCGGCAAAATGCAATTAGTGGACATTATATGCTTTAATAGATTTATTCCATTTGTGAGCCAGCTTGAAAGAGCATATTTGTCTGTTGTGTCTTTGTTACAGACGAAATTGTGGTAAAGTTCAAAGAACCCAATAGCTACTTGTACAACATCAAGACAGGAACAACCCCTATCGTTGTCCATGGCAATGGGCCCATTAAGGTAATGATGCAGGGTGTGATTGTAATACTAACTGATAAAATCTAATGTCTCGTCAAGGAAAAATGAAGTGTGCGAAAAGAAGACATGATATAAGTTACAAATGTTTAGTTTCCTGAGTTAGCAATATCTTTTCATGCATGTGTATATGTGTAATATCTAAAACCAGGTGTCTTCAATTCTGTTATGAAGCAATATGTTTCTTCAGTCTAATAATTGGTTTTACACATTTTTCCTTCTGAGAAAATTTAAAACCAACATCTTTAGTGTGAATTTACTCAAATTTGCATTTCTTTAGCTGAGCTAGGTACATGTCAGGTGTTTTTGGTCTAAATTTTAGAATGTTTGACAGCAAGTGCTTATGCTCTTGATGCACACAAAATATTACCCATGATATTTTCTGTATTGTTTTGTCAATTTTCTCTTTAATTGCAATACATGTATTTGAAGTAGATGTTTTTATTGAGAATTTCAAATTGGTTGAAAGGATTTTGTCCACTTCACTCCTAAATTCACTTTTATTTTCACTATGATGTAAACTTGTGCTTGCATGATATTCATGTTGTTAGCATCAATATTTAAGAAGTTACCCTTGTTGAAGTACACATGCAGATGTTTACAGATGTGATTTTGTCTGCACAACACCTCAGACCTTACAAAAAGATTCCTGTGAAATTTTTGAATGCTCTACATCTTCCCTTCGACCTAAACTTTACTACTACATTATTCTCCATGGTGAAATTGCTGTATATTTGACGGAGAGTTATCATTTGTACCACATTATTGTTTACAGGTGGAGTTTAACCGAATTGCTGCATATTTGGCGGAGAGTTATCATTTGTACCACATTATTGTTTACAGGTGGAGTTTAACCGAATTGCTGCATATTTGACGGAGAGTTATCATTTGTACCACATTATTGTTTACAGGTGGAGTTTAACCGAATTGCTGCATATTTGACTGAAGGTTGGACGCCCACCGGGGGCTGTAAGCTGTGTAAAGAGGACACGATCAGCTTGGATGGCTTAAAGGTTAGCCGGAAAGATCAGCTTTCTGATAACCTGGGCTTTCAGATTTCTTCCTGTGACAGAGTAGTACAGCTTTTGAGTTGTGGATATTTGGGCTTAAAGTTTGTTTTACAATCTAGTCACAATTCATGAACAAGTTGTTAAAATGCCTGCTAAAATCTACATGTAAGTCAAACATAAACTGCAAATGGGAGTTTAGTGTGGACTATAGATAATACAGGGTGTAGCAGGATATGTGAGATACTCATTTTAACAATGGGGCCCAGGGTTTAAAATCCAAATGTCTGACCTTGGAGTGGCAGGGTTTTCCATGTGTGATATATTTTTCATTGGTGTACTAATTTATTTACTTTTTTAAGCAAACCAAGTCAGACCCAGTAAGTCAGAAATTACCACACCTGTTATAGTTTCATCACCAAAGTCAGTTAAAAAGGTGTTTATTTTCCATGCAGAAAATGGTCTTAAATTAATACTGCATTTTGAAGAAATGTTGGAAGTATTAAGGTAAGTTTTTGCGTAAAATACAGTGCAGTAATCCTTAACAACAGTGAAATAAACTTTCAACAAAATGACAAAACAGTTACAGAAGTGTGTTTTTTGATTTTGTTTTGCTGCAGGAAGAAGATTTTCCCACAGTGATGATGGGGATTTTTATTGAAAGGCCGACTCCATTCATCACAGAGTTCTTCTGGAACATAGGAAATCTGACATATCCTAAACACAAGATAGATGTTCTTATTCATAATGCTGTAAGTAACTGAGGCTTTCTGATGGAAAGCTGACATATCCTAAACACAAGATAGATGTTCTTATTCATAATGCAGTAAGTAACTGAGGCTTTCTGATAGAAATCTGGAAAATCCCAGACACAAGATTGATGTTATTATTTGTACGCTGAAAGTACATGTAGGGGTCTCCATGGCTCAGTCAGTTAGCGCACTATCGCAGCACAGTGACCCAAAGCCTCCCACCAATGTGGTTGGTGTGAGTTCAAAACCAGCTCATGCTGGCCACTTCTCCGACCGTACGTGGGAAGGTCTGTCGGCGACCTGTAGATGGTCGTGGGTTTCCCCCAGGTTCTGCCTGGTTTCCTGCGACCATAATGCTGGCCGCCGTCGTATAAGTGAAATACTCTTGAGTGCAGCGTAAAGCACAAATGAAATAAATAAATAAAGTAAGTACATGTAGCTGATCGCATCTGACGACAATCTGACATGTTCCGATGGCAAGTTGGATACTACTATTCACAGTGTTGTAAGTAACAGATGGCTCCAGTGTCTAGCAGGGGAGTGGCTTGGTGCTCTTGCCTTTCAGTTACAAGGTGTTGGTTCCAATCCAGCTTTGGACAGGGTATTATCAGTTTGCCTGCTCACTCTGATTTTGGGTGAATATATTGTATAACAGTCTACAACATAGTGAGTAAAACTAGAGCAGTGTGGTAGTTAGCAAATGGTCACACAGAATCACAGTGGAATCCTGCCTCTTGTCAGTTGAACTTTGTTGGGATTTTATTCCAACTGTTCATGCGAATTCTCAAATACTAGCCACTTACCCACTGCCATGACAAGGGCCCAAGAAGAATTAGGCTAGGAAATGCAGCAATGTTCATAGCAATTGATAGATGTCACTGGTCTGGAATTATTTGGTAATTTCAGCATGCATACCATCAGAAAGATGTGGTACAGTTCACTTTGGCCAACAAAGGGAAGTACAACTCTGTACAGCTGATTGCTGCTGACCAGGAGATGACCGAGTGGAAGGCCAGGAATGCCGGCCTGTGAGTTCAGTACCAGTATTAGTCACCATTTTGATTGTGTCTCACTGTGGCGATGTTTCAGCAGAAATCCACATGGCATAGTAAAGAAATAGACAGCTGTTTTATACCTCCTATATACATTATCAGTATGGTCCATAAAGCTCACCATACCATCAAAACATTTTGACTGCATTCCAAACTCTGAAAAAAAAAATATATAAAGCCACTAAGTAATCCAGCTTCCTGCGGCCTCACGTATGGATGGTTTCCTTTGAAAAATAATCTGAATGGCCTGGCTGTTGTCTCTGGTTTCACCTTGGGTTGTCGTTTCAGTTTGTTTTGCTATGTCATGTCCTGTAGTGAACACAAAATGCCAAGTTGGCCTTCCTTAAGACGTACATTTTGTTGTTATTGTGTCAATGATGATTGCCAAAGCCACAGATGATTGACTGAACTGTTATAAAGCTCATCTGTCTGTTGTTCACGGGTCAAAAACTTGATGGAGAATTCATGTACAGGATGTCTCATTGGCACTTCCCCTCTATTTGCCCAATTTCTCTTGTGTAACCGTTGTTGAGCTTGAAATGTGTAAATATGGTAAATATTATTTCTTGTATGTGTTAGTTGAGTGTGTGAAAAGTAGTACAATGCACATGTATGCTGTTTTCATTTTGGAAGTTTTCTCTTTCATCACTTTCTGTTAAGAGCCCCTTTGACTTTTTCTCATTCCAGTGATGAATGCATGAAGAGGGACTGTCAGTATTACTTCTCCATTGATTCAACTGTTCAGATTTCAAACACAGAAATACTGGAAGTCTTGATTGAATTAAACAGGTAGGTAGTTGTTCAGATTACAAACAAGGAAATACTGAAGTGTTGATTCAGCAGAACAGGTAGGGAATCTTCCAGGTCATAAAGTTAGAAATACCTGAAGTCTTGATTGAATTGAACAGGTAAGTAATCATTCAGATCACAAACAAGGAAATACTGAATGTCTTGATTGAACAGAACAGGTAGAGAATCCTTCAGGTCACCAATTCAGAAATACTGGAATTTATTTATTTGTTTTCATTGGTGCTTTATGCTGTACTCAAGAATATTTCACTTATACGACGGTGGCCAGCATTATGGTGGGAGGAAACCGGGCAAAGCCCAGGGGATACCCACGACCATCCGTAGGTAGCTGGCAGACCTTCCCATATACGGCCCAGAAATCCTGGAAGTGTTGATTGAACAGAACAGGTGCCGGTAGGTAATCACCCAGATCACCATCACAGAGGCAGGTATTGTAACTCTGGTCATTTATTCAGTTATGATTATTGTTCTTGGGTTGTCCGAGGAACATGTTAATTCTTGAAACAAGATGTGCAATGGGAAGTAACCAAATGACCACCTAGGGTTGTCTCCTCCTCGTGCTTCCCATTGTTCTTGAATTTATAAATAGAGCTGGTGATCTTTGTCATTTGTAACATAATTTAGACAAGGAATAAAAACTGTCATAATTCTTAACAGGTGTTTCTTAAATATCTTCAACCTGCTACCAAGGCATGATACAGGGGATTTTCCTTCAGAAGGGGTTCAGAGTGAGAAGCTTGACATCTCTGTTTCATAAGATTTTCATATATTTGTTTTACATGCGAATGTGAAAATGCTTTGAAATTCCAGGGGTACCCAAATATTCAGCTAAATGAAACCCTGAGTGTAGTGATTTCTGTAAATTAATAGGACCAAGCAAGCCTAACTAACAAATTCTAGGGAATTTATGTCTCAGAGGGGAATTTGCTCCAAGACTGAACCTGCTGTACAGAAATCTCCTATTAAGTAGAGCCATTGATGCATTGTTTGATATTTTCTTGACAGAACTGTGATTGCCCCAATGGTGGTGCGTCCGTACAAGCTGTGGTCTAACTTCTGGGGAGCCCTGGACCCTGAGGGATGGTACACTCGCTCAGAGGACTATGTGGATCTGGTCGAATATAAGAAAAAGTAGGTACTACTGCATGTACATTAGAGTTGCTGTGGTCATGAATAGTCAGGGAAAACCCAGGAATTTTGAAAGCTGTAACAAAATCTGTGGGAAAATTCTCGATATTTTTTTTTTTCTCTGAGCAAGTTTATGTGTTAATGCACGTACTCATGTTAGCATTTCAACCTTCATTACATGAAGGGTCATGGGTGGATTTTTATTTCTTCATTATCATGTCTAGTGGTCGTTAGATTTTGTCATTTCATATTACAAAAGCCATGAAATGATGACAGATTTGGTCAGGAAGAGTTTTAAAAAATCATGATGGAAAATCTATGACAACCATGTACCTGTGAACAGTGTGTTATTTTGTGACTGAGCCCATTTTCTTGTTGTCACCGTGGTAATCAATGCTGTCTCGTGTAGTGTGACGTTAATGTTGCTGGACTTCAAGTTCTTGCCTTCCGTCAATACATGTATATATCTTTCACATGTGAGAGAGTTTGCCAGTAATTAGCAGAAGGTCAATAGTTTGCTCCAGGCACCCTTTTTTGTCTCCATCCATATAACAGGTCACCATTGTATAAGAGAAAACTATTCTAAGGCTTTTTTTCTGTTTTTTTTTTTTTTTTCGACACATCATAAAGTATCATTGGTTACATATAAATAAATGTATGTTATCTTTTTATTAACATGTGTATACCCTAATGTCTTGTGTGAGCATCCTAATAACAAACCTTAAAACAAATTCCTAAGATAAAGAAAACATTCAGAATGAGGCAATAGATAACTCCATCAAGGGCAACATTGTAGGTCTAATACAGTAAATTTGTTTTCAATAGTTGACTCAAAGTGAACGATTATTAATCTGACTAAATCGATGGGTTAGGTTTGATCATTTGTTAATCTCATGTTGCATGTACTTTTTTTCCAAGAAATGCAATCATGCTTATACCTTTATCTTTTTCTGCCTGTCTTACCTACAGAGGACTATGGAATGTCCCACATGTGACTCAAATATATTTGATTCATGGTCACATGGTACAGAAGATCAAGGGAGCATTCATTAATGGGAATCTGGATGCAGATATGGCTTTTACAAAGACAATAAGGGATATGGTAAAAAATCAAAAGTTCTATACAAGCATGATAATAAATCCCACTGCTTTTGGTGTTTATCGTCTTTTTACTTGCTTAAAATCATTAATGGTAACATTTTGCTGTATCCTAAAAGTCATTAATAATCTAGATTGTACTTTTTCTGTGTTGTTCTGTTCCCTGAAAGGTATGTTTTCACAATGCTTTAGAAATCTAGGATACATATTGTGAAATGATGACCTCACGAATCACTGTGTTTAATTTACAGGGCAACTTCATGACCTTGAGCAACCTTGAACAGTATGGACATTTAGTCAACAACGATTACTTTGACACCAGTCATGTGCACAACGAGATGTGGCAGCTTTTTGACAACCCATTTGTAAGTGAACATGTTGTCCATTCAGGAACGTCTAAGTTATCCGATGTCAAACAGACAAATAGTTCGTGAGATCGTTTGCTTGTTTAGATGGTGCATGGTTGCATACATGTACAAACATGTTTGACAGAACTGTTTGACCAAGGCATGGACAATCCTACAGTTAGTCATTGTAATAGCCATAAAGTGTAATACAAGTAATATCAGTTATCAGTCATCATTTGCCTTTTGCTTGAGAAGATGATGACAGAGGGAAGCCTCTGAGATACCAGTAGTTTATAAGGTTGATTAGCATTTAATTATTTGTGGCTGAGACGCAGTGTATAACTGTTTGTTTGGGAAGGATTCAGGATTTATGGGATAACTGTAAGATAACTCTTAAAACTGTTAACATAACATTGCTTGTGGCTGAATGTCAACAGCCTTTTGTTTGGGAGGGTTGGTGATTTGTGTCAGCCCATGTAATATCTTTTAGGGCTCTTCAGTATTCCATTGTTTTGTGGCTTACAAAACAAGCCTTCTGTCTGAAAGAGATAGGGATGTATACTTTTAAGGCTGCTCAACATTTCAGTGTGTATAATTATTGTTTATGGTTACCTGTAAATATGAATGTCCATCTGTTTGGGAGGGATGGGGTTTTGTCGTAACTTTGGGTGTTACTTACATTGTACATGTGATTGTATGAGGCAGGTCAACATTTCATTGTTTTAAGAGTATGTATTCTTTGTGGAAAACAAGGATAATGGGCGATTAGAAATAAGAATGCCTGAAGTTGGACTTGTTTGCTCTGCTAACTACATATCGGCACTAATGTTCTGAATGGAAGATTGTTTAGGAGATTACCCTACCTAATAGGCACAACTTCATGAAGATGTTGATACCATCAACACTGTCAAACAAAATATCCCTGGTACATGCCGAACATGTCATCATTATTTTGACTTTGGCAGGTGTTAAAAACATCTTCACTCAGTTTCTCATGTTTTTTTTCCATCTAGTCTGCTATTATCTAGTGCTGTCTGGGTACGATTGAAGCCTTGAAATGCAAACTGAATTTGAAATTTCCAATCCAAATATCATTCTTATGTGAAACACGATGAACTATACATTTAAAGATGAGCAATTTCTGTGATTATTATGATTTCTCTGGCAGGTTTTGAATACATCGTTACACAATTTCTTACTTGTTTTATCTGGGATTATAAAACTATGCATGGATAATCTTAATTGGACTCAAGCTTGAAATGCAAGCAGAATTTGAAGCTTAAAAAAAAAGGAGTGTCATTCTAAATGCCCAAAAATATAAAGAGTTAGGGGGTTTCTTGATGTTATGATGTAACTTGAAATGTTCTCTATTTTGATGGATTATATAGGACTGGGAGTTGCGGTACCTCCATGAGAACTACTCTCATGCTCTGGACCCTAACACAACTCTCCTGCAACCCTGTCCTGATGTCTACTGGTTCCCTGTCTTCACACCGGCATTTACCTGGTCACTCATTGATGAAATGGAGAACCATGGAAAGTGGTCAAATGGCCAGAATAACGTAAGTTACTAAAGCAGATAGCTTGTTTTCTCTGCCTCATGTCTGACTTCATTTCTGGCTGCCAACATATAACTGAAATATACAATGTAAAACACCGATCAAATAAACAAACAAATCATTATTTATTTTCGTCAGAGAAACTGATTGTTGTCATGTGCAAGTGCAGTATTATTTTTTATTATTTATTTATTTTATTTTATTTTATTTTATTTATTCTTGGTAACCTTGAGCATGGTGTTAAAGTTAAATCAAAAGATATAAATTCATATTTATTACTTGGATAAGCTTTAACATCAGAGCGTGTGGCATTTCATACAGAATTTGACATGTCCAGCCTTATAATGCTTAACTTTTAATTAAAAAGAGACTTTCAGGGTTTTTGTTCTCATTTATATTGATTACATGAGGATACTTAATCTTCAGTTTTCATATACCAAAAAATTTAAAATGGACAACTGTTTAGAATCCATTCAACTTAACAAGATGGTCTACCGACCAAATACCAAATTACATGCTGGCTTCCTCTCTGGCTGTATGTGGGAAGGTCTGCCAATAAAGTCTGAAATAAATAAATAAATAAATACCAAATTAAAGTGCCTGAAACATCCAAGTTTTTGTTGGTGGGGATTGGGGTAAACAAATTTACATGCAAGTCTGTCATGATGGAGCAAAGGCCAACATGACTATGTGTTTTTTGTTTGTTCCCAGTTTGGCCTGTTTTGTGCATGAGTGCTGATTCCCACTGGAAATTGCCATCTACCTTTTTACACTGTACTCGATGACATAGTATTAGCACATGTACACTTGTGGAGTGTTATATCTGGTGTATTTAACCTGGTTGCCTGGTGTCCTACAGCTATTAGAGACAGTCATGAAAAATCAGAATGGCTGCCAGCTGTCCACCTGTTTGGATATGTGAGCTTCTAATCCATTCCATCCCTTTGTTCACATGTCATTGTCCACTAACTGTTGCATTGACTCTTTTCCTGATTTTTCAGAAAATATATCTGTCTTTTTTTGTTGGTTGTCGCAAAAATGTTTCGGTAAAGGCATTCTTTTCCCTTGTTTTTTATGTTTACCTGCACAGTTCACATGCCAAACAAAGTCCATATTTCTGGGCCCTAACCACCATGATTGTTTGTAACAGGATCCCCGATTGGCTGGAGGCTATGAAAATGTGCCAACCATTGACATCCACATGAATCAGATAGGCTATGAGAGGGAATGGTTGTACATCATACAAAAGTATGTCTCCCCAATCCAACAGAAAGCTTTCACGGGATACTTCCATGATGTAAGTGGCATTCCAATTTCTCATCATCGTCAACCTTTCTCTTGTGGAGGATTCCATGGTCTAGTGGTTAAGGTGCTAGTGCAGTACTATGACCCAGGAGCTTCTCAGCAATGCAGTCACTGTGAGTTCAAGCCCAGTCTATGCTGGCTTCCTTTCCAGTGGGTTGCAGGAAGGTCTTCCACATAGGGTTGATTTCCTCCCACCATAATAGAGGCCGCCATTGCATCAGTGAAATATTCTTGTGTACAATGTAAAATACCAGTCAAGTAAGCAAACTTTTCCTAGGAATACATGTAACGGATATGTAGAGTGTCTCTAAATTAGACAGAAGTTCTACATGGTACAAAAATGCTCTGTGTGTGCATAAAATGCAAAGTTTTTCCTCAGCATTCATATTGTGTTAAGCAGTGTTTTCCAAGTTGAGCACACTGAGGTAAGAGCGTTGGTGACTTGAGTTCAGCCCCAAGCAGGTATTGGACTTCAGAAACTGGCTACTTTGGCAACACCTCATTTGACACCCAGTATTAAGAGAAGAGCCAGGTGTTGATTGGCACAGGATTTGTATGCTATGACTGGGTGGGACAGCATGTCAGGTGGTGTTCCATATTCTGCCACGGAGACAGCCTGATGAATGTTAGCGTTGTGACTGGCCTGATACATGGGGACATTGTTCTGATGAATCTTAGCGTTGTGACTGGCCTGATACATGGGGACATCGTTCGGATGAATGTTAGCGTTGTGGCTGGCCTGATACGTGGGGACATTGTAGTGATGAATGTTAGCATTGTGACTGGCCTGATACATGGGACATCGTTCGGATGAATGTTAGCATTGTGACTGGCCTGATACATGGGACATCGTTCAGATGAATGTTAGCGTTGTGGCTGGCCTGATAAGTGGGGACATCGTTCGGATGAATGTTAGCGTTGTGACTGGCCTGATACATGGGGGCATCGTTCGGATGAATGTTAGCATTGTGACTGGCCTGATACGTGGGGACATCGTTCGGGTGAATGTTAGCATTGTGACTGGCCTGATACATTGGACATCGTTCGGATGAATGTTAGCGTTGTGGCTGGCCTGATACATGGGACATTGTTGGGAAGAATGTTAGCATTGTGACTGGCCTGATACGTGGGGACATCGCTCTGATGAATGTTAGTGTTGTGACTGGCCTGATACGTGGAGACATTGTTGGGATGAATGTTAGCGTTGTGACTGGCTGATACGTGGGGACATTGTAGTGATGAATGTTAGCGTTGTGACTGGCCTGATACATGGGGACATCGTTCTAATGCATATGACAAAAAAAATGTTGAACGCAATGTTGAACCAAAAGTTGACAAAAAAATCCTTGATGGTTTATAAAATGTGCTAAGGTGATATGAAAGTGGTATAAAAGTTAAAAAATGAAAATTGAAGTATCGGTAAATCAAAAAAATGAAAATAACACCTTCCGTCAGTCAGTTATTTTGAGTAGAATAGTTAATTGAGGTGTTTATCTGTACACGTAAATCTGTGTTTTTTTGTAACATTGACCATATCATGCACATTATGGACTACTCCAAACCCAGGACAGCCTTTTTTGTGGTTTCCCTGGTGATGGGGTGGTCCATGGTGTGGTAGGGGCCAAAGGTTGACATTTTTGCGTAGCAGACAGAAATTGACATATTTTCAGTTGTATCCTCAGCCTCCTACGTCCATCATGAACTTTGTGGTGCGTTACAAACCAGACGAGCAGCCCAGCCTGCGACCTCACCATGACTCGTCCACTTACACCATCAACCTGGCCCTCAATCGAGCAGGCATTGATTACCAGGTAAGAACAAACACATGTACATATGATGTTTTAAAAGGCACCCCTGCTTCGGAGTAGCCAACTACCTGCCCTCCCCCTACTGCCTCTCCATCTGAGTGAACAGGTAGAGATTAGTGCTGCATGTGCCCTAATTCCTCAACTTTTTTGCATGTAAAGTTACAACATTCAATTTGATTTATGCACCTTTAAATTTGATTTTGAAGACAAAGCTGCACTGGTTGTGCTGGCCAATTTCAGAGCTTTCAATTTGAAGAATTGCAGTATAGGTTGCGTGCAGTGCACATCATAGCCTGTGTCAAGGTGAGGCTGGCCACCATTATGGCTGACACCTGGAGTAAACAACAGTACACAGTTATGAACTCCTTTTCTGTTTTGGGATGTTCAAATCACTTCAATAGAGAATCATCATGTTATGGGATTTATGAAGACTCAGGGAAAAAATACAGAAGAAATGTCCAAAAACACAGGGCAAAGTTGCTAAATACCATTGCGGGGATAGACCTTGCTTGATAGCACGTGCAATGACCAGATCGTCCCTAGTTAGTACATATCACAGATATATGCTGGTGCATCCAACCATTGACAGATTTGCTGTACTGATCTTTTAAGCCATTGTATGCACCTTTGACACCAAGTTCATTGTCAGTATAAGTTACTGGTAACGCACAATATTCATATATCTAAACACTTGTCAATAAGCTCACCTTATCTACTTACGCTGCCTTTTTCCATTATCTACAGATTGACACCATTACAAAGTTTGAGTCTTTTCTGTGTATCTCTCCTCTGCATCAGTGGGGAGGTCGTGACAATATGGAGCAAAATCCATCGTACCATCATGTCTTTGTTGGCCTGTCCTTGTTATCTTGCCATGAAACATTGCAAACTGCCTCTGTTATGAGGGTGATGAGTGGCGGCATGACCTTTATTGCAAGCAGCCTATTTGAACTCCCTTTGAACACCCACAATCACTGCATCCATCTTTAGCCTGCTGTTAGTTTGCTTGAGGTGAGCCTGTGGAAAGCTAGTTGGCTGGGAGTAGAAGGCTCTCCACCAGTATGCATGTGTTACGTTCAATGATTGGTCGTAATATTCTCAGAACATTGCAGTAACTGCACACCCTAAGCATTGTAAGGCTTATGGAATGATAGAAGTAAGCTACTGTCATGCCAGTAGAGAGCTTTTGGCATGTCACTGTGAGCCTTTGGCCTGCTTTTTTCTCTAGCCCATTGTAATATTTTTGTAAGTTAAATTTGGAAAGGGAGAAAAAAAAGGCATTTTCAGAAATTGTCAGTGGTTTATCTGTTAGTGAAGACTTCAGGTTGAATATAGTTCAAATAATTCATATGTTGGTCTGGTTTTGTCTTGTTTGATCCTTTTTTTTCACACTTTCATGCATGACTCAAAGAATACCATTTATCGCTGTATCATCTTCATTGTATCTCTGTTTCTTAATCCAGGGAGGTGGCTGTCGATTCATTCGTTACAACTGCAGTGTCACTTCTTTGAAACAAGGCTGGATGCTAATGCATCCTGGGAGATTGACCCACTATCACGAAGGATTAAGAACAACGGCCGGGACAAGATACATCATGATTTCTTTTGTTGATCCTTAGTTCTGGTGGTAACAAGTGTTCAAGATGTGTGTCTTCAAGTTATCTCCCTTTGTCTGATCTCTCATGTTTCACTATAACATGTTACTTAATATAGATCTGAGATTTTATGATTGGAAATGTTTGGTGGGTCCTGATAGAGCAGAATTACCTGTATAAATTTATTAAAGAAGTGAATGACTGAATGACTGTGTCATAATGCTCATGATTAATATCAGAGAAACTGTTCCAATAAAAAAGCTATGTCCTTCATTTCTGAAACCTTCCGTTGCAGCCATGTTTCTAATAATGAAAATAATTGTGCATGAAATTGAGCAAAACATAACCACTCAGCATTAGAAAAGCACACTGTACCTTTGTTTTTGTTTTGTAAATTTGTTCTTGTAGTGTTGTCGTTCCTTCAGAATAGTCCCAGAAAATATATGTTGGTAATCTATTTCTGCTGTAGATGCAGGGGAGTAAATAATACTTACAACATTTAAGATATGATCAATGTCAGAAGAATATTTTTAATTTGTTTCATGTTTGATGTCAGCCACTTCGGGCAATTCATTTGTCTTTACGATATGTACTAGTAACTCCATTGATCTTACTTGTATTAGCAATAATATAATATGATGAAATATTGTGAGTTCAAGTGATAGATGAAATCATGTTGTTGTTGTTAGAATTATCTTGTGAGCTGTTCTGGATGTATTACAAGGTCAACACATCTGGATTTTTTAAAGGTATAATTTTACTTATGAAACATGGCCACTGGATGAAGAATTTGTGTTAATTGTAACATGATTATACCAGTGCATTCTGAATGATTTTAATTAATTCGCAAACTTTGATGCAGAATTCCTTATTACCCAGTACGCAGATTTTGTCTATTTCAAGACTACCGATAAATATTTGGCATAGTACATATTTACCTGTAAGTAGTGTAATGTGGGTATATTCTGACTGTAAACTACTAAAATATCTCAATCTTGCAAAGAAAGAAAAAGTGTGCAGCAAATACAGAGGTCTGTGTGCAACTGGTGCAATGGCTGGTGGGCCTTACGATTAAAAAAGGCTTTAAGAAGGGGATCAGTGTTCTAATGAAGCATTAATCAAAAAAGTTCATTTGACATTTGAGATGCTTTAGAGAGCATGCACAGTAGAGGTGCCAATAGTTTGTTCTCTATTTTATGGCAAAACAGTTTTTAAATAGTAGAAGCACAAGCCTGATTTCGAATTTTTGAAATAATATTGTTGAATTTTGCTACTTCATATACATAGTTAAATGCTAGCAGACAACCTATGCAAAATGATAGTTAAGCCAAAGATCAAGGTTGTGGATTTTTTAAACATAAAATATAAGACAAGTTAATCGTAAGTGGTTTTATATGTGCTAGAATTTCCCATGCTTTTTGTGCCTCTTTTGAAGTTTTATACTTAAATTTGCGACTTACTTGTGACATATTGTAGTTTCACTTGTCAAATGCCATGAAATCAGACCTCTGTCTTCCACCAATTCTAGCGTTTTACATTACTTATTCATTGTTTTTTTTTAATACGAACACGAATGCTGTAACAAGTCTGATATTAGATCATGTAAATGTGATATTATTTTTGTGATCATGTCACAACATAGAGATCATGTAAATTGTGCCAATATCTTAAATTTATATTGATGATTTATCTGCTTAGAGTAATTTAGTGGGTAGTTTTTTTGGGTACCCTGTGTGTTGGTAATTTACATTTTTTCCAGATCAAAGCCTTTTAATACATGCAAAGTCCTAGAGACCAGTTTTTCTTGAAAGACTTGAAAACAGAGAAAATTCTATAACTGCATGTTTTCTAGTCATGAAAGGCCTACAGAATCTGTTTAGATTGGTTGACTGTGGAATTGGACAATCTTGGGTCAAAGCCTCAAACTTTCGTCACACTTGGGTGGGTGCCAAATATAAATCAACAGTATCTGAAATTGAGCTTAGCCTTTGTGTGCCTATCGTGCACAGCAACCAAGTAGCAAGGATTCTGTATCTCCACGGTGATGAGGACTCCCATCTGACTTACTGTAACTACCTCTTGGGTCAGTAGAAAGTACAATAAATGACCAAACATTGTTCCCGATTTTGAGTTTTCTGGTGGCCTTAGAATCATGTTTAGAGGTTTGTGTAGCAGGAAGAATATCCTGTTTGAAAAATTGAAAAAAAAAATTCAGCTCGGAAACTAATATTTCAGTATATTTATTTGACTCTCAAGGCATTCATGTTGACGAAATGTTGCGTCATTCACAGTTTTCCCTGTATGTGATAAATGTACCTACAGAGGAGAAAAGTTGTTTGTTTAAGCTCACCAATGCCTAATCGAAGATCTGGTTATTGAACTGTACACTTTCTTAACATGATTTATCCGTTTCACATAAAACTTCATAATAGTCTTACATTTATATTCTGTATTTAATGATTGTGTAAGGATTTATATTCCCATGTTAATGCCAGTGATGAATGTTTTACCCACACTACAGTATTTCATAATAGCTGTAAGCTTTCTCACTTGAATGTTAACTCTTCTATAGTAATGAATTTTTATGAAAGTACACTTGAAGGGTGCCCTATTTACCACCGAATCTCGTTGATATTGTCTATACACTGTCCAGATTGCAATCATTGACTGCATTTGTAGACCTGTTATGGTGCTAAATCATATATGAACTGTTACATGTGTCCCAAATAATTATGTATGCGCATGTACATGGCTCAACAAATCAAATAAAGTATCAAATACAATGGCTTTCCACATTCAGCTGTTGACAGTTTTCTTTGGTTTCGTTTATGACCATCAGAGAGGTAATGCATGTTTGCTGTATAAAGTCAACCGGTCAGCTACCTTCTATTTTTGCAGAAGGCTGGTTGAAGACTTGTCCTGTCCGTGTAGTTACATTGTGAGACAATGGTACACGAATGTCTTGAGTTAAACTGAATGGTTACATTATAGGATGAAATTCTCTTGAAATTTGTGCTGTTTTAATACCACTGGCGTGGACCATTAGGCCAATCGATACAGAATGAAAGTGTGGACTCGCAACACCTTGTTCGACCTGTCGAGAAACGGTCGTCTGTGGCTCAGTAGAGGTTACGTTGAGAAAATCTGGTGTATTTGTTCTCTTGCACCCGTTTTGTCGTACATGGGTCAATATTCGGTAATCATGTGTTTACGCCCTCCAGATTTGATATCACATTTGTTTCGTTTGATTCGTTTGTTCTTTATGTTTTCACCTTGATTCACATTTAAATGCATTTAAATGAGTAAATGCTACTGTAATAATTATTTTCCATGCCACGAAATGGCATGTCCCAGCATATATCCCATTACCCATAACAAATGCACATCCCAAATATACCGCATTACCCATTACAATGGCACATCCCAGCATACACCGCATTACCCATTACAATGGCACATCCCAGCATATACCGTATTACCCATTACAATTTCCACACTGATTTAATTTTGATAACGCTCATCTGTTCACTCCAACCTTTATTGTAGGAATGAAATGCGACAGAAACTTCATTTCTAAATAGAAAAAACGCCAACTATGTTTATACTTTTGAATTAAACCAGGCTTTTATTTTCCGCTCATGGTCTCTCAACCAGCTATTTCACGGGCGACGGCCACGCCCCACATGTAGGGGCTTAGTTGAGAACAGCCTCGTGACTGACCAAGTCTATAGTTCTGAGAACACGTGGGTAATCATAGATTCTCTGAAATGTTTTATGAATTTCTTCAAAACTAATCAGATGCAGTGTTTTTTCAGATTTTTTTGTCATCTACGAACGCCCGAGGAAGCAAATATTCTGAGCTGATTCCCAAATTATGCCTGTTAAAACGGGGTGACCTCTATATACGAAATGAAAGTACTGCCCGTCTCATCATCTAGACACACATAAAGCAATAATATAGCTTCCATAACTGTCATTTACGTGACATTTTCACGTGACGTAGATTACAATTCCCGTAACGGGTACCTATAATGTTACTTAATGGCACGTCTGAAAGAACAAAGACGGCACAAAACACATTCACACTATATTGCTGTGAATTGATACAGATAAATTAGTGTCATTCTGTATAGCATTTGGTAGTCAAATTAGGTTTGTCGTCAAGGATCGCCGCCCAATAAGTGTAAAACGTTACAAGTTTTGTTTCCGAAAGAATAAAAAAACATAACGGGTGCAGACTCTTTGTATTTCACCTGTCTTTCATGATTCGTCCATTAAGTTTATATTGTTAGAGAAAGACATGTACGAGGAGATTCTATACGGCTTCTACCAGGAGTGGAATGAAAGTCCATCACATATATATATGCTTATACATGCTTATATTTCATATCTTACACTTGCGATAAACTTGATTATGTAGCCTGTACAACTGATTGCCAACCAGAGTACACTCATATAAACTTTTATTTTTTTTTCTCGCTTCTATGTATCTTTCAAACCATTTTAAAGCCAAACAAGTTACCCCAGATGGCTGTAGCTTGAATAACAACACCGCAGGCTAGATTAAATTATGCTTTTCTCACTTCAAAGACGAGACAACTATTATTCCCTCCCCCCCCTCCCCCATCGAAATTTTACGTATTATTTTATTCAGCTTGAACACAGTAGAGATCGTCTATGAGTTGTTCAAAACGCCATGCCAGCTTCGGGATTGGACCTAGCACGCCAGTCTCCAGGAATCCAGGTCCCACTGTTTTATCAGAGTGCTGAAATTAGCCGGTCTCCCCGATGATGGACACACTGTCGATTTCTTGGCGTTTCCTTGCCAAGCATGATCCACGTATTCCACGTGAAAGACAGCCTTCAGCAAAGAATAACAGAAATGTTTTAAGTCATGTAAGTGAGCGAAATAAAACTATGTCTTAGTCTGCGCAGCGTTTATGTTATTGCGGATAAAAGTGATTTATTTCCCAGCTTGATTGTTGTTGAATATTCTCCAGACTTTTTCACCGATAGGACGACGGTAAGGTTTATGGGCTGAAAAAGGGACACTTCACCAGGTATCTGACAAACCTCTTGACTTAATGCCACAACAGAAACAGCAAGAGTTAGATTCGTTCAGGCAAATTCATAGTTCAGGAGCCAGTAGTCAATTATTAGCACTTATAAGGTACTGAAACTGCACAAATCTAGAGACGTGTCGGGATATGGAGTGTTTACAGGCCTACCACAAAGAGTATAGATTGTGAATTTTATCATCGCATTCCTGTTCTGAACTTGACATTTAATTAGAACAAGAATGCCACACAGGTTACATGGTGTAAAGTTATATACATGCCACATTTATTACCACAACAAAATGTCCCCCCAAAAATATGAAAGAATTAGGGTGACCAAATGGCAATATCACCCCCACCCCACCCCCATTCCTTGCAACATTCTGGACTGATATCCACGAAAACCTGAGTTTTCTCCACTCATAGCTAAGCCTATTAAGGTTACATATTCATCTGACAACATACATGTAAGGCTCTGTGGATGTGACTCGTTTAACAACGGCCTCCCGAATTAACACCAAAGTAAAGTTAAAAATACAAGCTCACTTTTGCTTCCAGCACCACCAATATCTGTCCTAAAAATTATAAGAATTAGGGCAGGCGTATAGAAATCTATGTTATAGCCACCTTGTTTTGATCTAGAAATGGCTGGAGATCGGCACACTCCGAATAATCCAGACATTCCTCATTTAGGGCCCAGTCGTAGAAATCCACCAGCTCTGCCACCTGTGCCAGATCGTTTTTCAACCCAACAGACAATCCTCGTTTGTGGGCCTCTGTTGTTCAGAAGGAACATTTGTTAAAAACATTAAACAACGCTTAAAAACTGGGCGTTTAACGAAGCTTTTGAAATACTAGTATTTCGGACTGATATTACGAAAAATACTTGGCTATGGCTTGAACAAGAGTCAAATAAATAAATCATGACCGACATACGTATAGTGCTTCCTCACTGGAAAGTCATGCTGAAGATTCCTGGCATTATACTCATTGCGCCGAACAGAACTGCTGCATATTCTATGCACAAACATCCTTTTGTGCTTTTATCCTTATACTACTTTTCTTATTTCAATCATGCCGTTTGTTTGATATGGCACACGGTATTTTTCTCTTTTTCCTTTCAAGATATATAGGACCTGTTTCAGACCTGCAAAAATAGATTGCGTTTCGTTTCAAAACCAAGAGCAAAATTGAAAACATAATAGCTCTAGCGAGTTTACCCATAGGTTATTAATTATCTATGGGTAAGCCCGCTAGAGCTAGGAACATGTATACGGACTACATTTTAACACATCATGGTAGGCAATTTTCCAGACTCCATACACTCTTACCACGAGCGATGAACTTGTTGAAATCCAGCTGATGAGCGGCAGTTAATCCCAACCCGTTGTTGTTGTCATAAGCGTCGACATTGTCCGGCTCAACGCCGTCACAGCCGCGGCTCTGGGCGTAGTCTAGGCGTGACGTCATGATCTGTCGCACAGTGGAATCCCGGATGTCCACCCATTCTTCGTCTGGATAGCCCGATACGGTCCACCCAAGGGTGGTCGCCGGAAACTGAGAATAGTCGGCTCGAAAGTTTTCCGCACTCCCCGCGGAAAAGTAGCAAATGACAGTCTTTCCCGCACTGAAATGGTAAAATCGTGGTTATATTCTAAGGTGGAACTTATCAACACAATCCCACAAAGGAAACTTACGCTCAAAACAAAGTTAAGTTCTTATTTTGAGAAAACCTGTTCCTTCCATAACTGCAAAAATTTATGTTATATTTGAATAGCCTCACTGAATTCAGAATAAAAAATAGAGGCCTACGGCAAAGAAATCAAAGGCTCTGACTTTTAAATTAATGTAACAACTTGGTGAAGAACTTACGCTTTCAGTGTGGCAATGTTCCAGCTTGTGGCTTCGTAGAGGTCTATGTCATACATTTGTACGTTTAGACTTGTGTCTATGGATTCAGTGATTTGCCACTGCCAGGTGGTCCCTGGGGTGGGGCGCCAGATGCAGTAGGAGAGGACCTGCCCCAACAGCGAGAGCAACACGGCGAGCCTTAGCCACAAGGTCATCTCTGCCCGCTGCCTGCAAGCACTCAACAGCGATATAAGAAATGCCTATAAGACTGGTGTAGCGGAGTTGTTATTGATTGCAAAGGAAGGTGATCCACTAGTGTAGAGTAACTCGTCCCCGAATAAAATGAAAGGACTCTAGGCTGTAGGCAGTATATATGTGTTTGTTTGGGCACTGGTATCAATTGAAACAAGTGTCCTCTAGCACTAAAAAAAGTCGGCCAAGCGTGACAAAAGCCTTTCATCCTCAGAATCACCTCCGGCATCTTCGTTACCGTATTAAAGGTAATATTGCTGAATATCTAAAATATAGACATGCACATACCTAGTTCATATAAACCTAAACCACAGTGCCATACGGGGTCACATTCCCCTAATTAAAAAATAACTCAAATAATGACAAATTTAACCCCTATAATATAAGAAACGTTTTTCCCCACGAACTATATGTTACATGGTCTACACGTGTTGTCTACCCGTGTACAATGACTCTATGGGCCTATACTGTGCATCAGTCATGCGGATATAAAAGGGTACCAGTAACAAAGGCAAAAACTCATTTGCTCACAATCCAGTGGAAGTATTTTTGGTGGGGTTTTTTTATTATCATAGCTGTAATGTAGGACTCCCTCATATGGTCAGAATTTTTGTATGAAGCGAACTATGAATCAGCTGCATAATGACCTTCTCAAATGCGGATACAGACTCCCGAATCACATGGCCCCCGCAATACACTGCAGAAAATATCGGCAATACTCGGGACACGACATCCCTCTTCATTTTCGAAATAAAAATACCACGAATTTACCTTAAAACAAAAGTGTCACTGAAATTACGAAATGAAAATTATAATTCTATTTCGGTCTGGAATGTTTAAGTTTAGAAAAGGGAATATGAACATGTAGTTAATGGAGTAAAGCGAGATAAACACGATGCAACCAATATTTATTCCACTACGTTTGACCAACACTGTTTAAACATGTGCAAGTCAACAATTCACCGTTTAGACATACGATATATCAATTCTGTCATATCGTCACTTTAGGTTTAAACAGTCAAAATTTGGGCGTTTGAAGTCACTCAATATCCCATATAGTCTTTGAGATTTGCTGGTACGCGCCTAACACGCATGGGTCTGTTTTATTGAACAGGCTTGGAGTTATCAGTCTGCTTAGTTGACTCAGGAGGGTTTAATGGTAAGTGCCGGTTCCGAGTCTTCCTCCTCCTCCATTCGAGGAATTGGTGGTTTTGGCACAATTGTCCTGAAGAATGAATTGTTTCTGGTAAGTTGATGACCAGCGTGATCCGCGGTAATCATGTTACCTGTGATGGATAGGCCTATCACATGGTACGGGTTCGGACTGAATCAACGCTTGGTTTTGATTTGTTCAGCGGAATATTTAATTAACACACTATTCCCTAATCTTAAGTCGCTAGGTCGGACATTGTTGCGTTTGTCAGCGTACTGTTTTGTTTTCTGTTTCGCTTGCAAGTCTCGTTGTTTCGCTAAGGCCTCCATTACATAGCTCTGGGTGGGAGATGGCATGTAGGGTATAGAGGAGCGAGGTTCACGGCCATATAGTAGTCGGAATGGGGTAGAACGAGCAGATGGGTGAGGTGTAGCACGATACTGGGAGGTAAACTTATTCAGTTGTTGTTTCCAGTTTTTCTCTTCAATATGTGCTACTCTCACGGCTTTCATGAGGAGTTTGTTCAAACACTCTGCTTGCGAGTTTGCTCTAGGCTACAAAGGAGTCACTTTCGTATGAACGAATCCATTGTTTTGCATACTGTGCAAGATCATGGGAATTGAACGGACTTCCATTGTCAGTTTCAATCACCTTTGGAATGTCAAATTGCGATATCACTTAATCCAGTAGGGGGATTACAGTATTTGAAGATGTAGAATTAACAATTTCTGCAACTGGAAATCTCGAGAATTATTACGAATAGATATTCACCTCTTGGCGGAGGTCCACAAAAATCAGCACTGAGATTCTCTCACGGTTGTTCTGGCATTGCTGACAAGGGGAAAGATTCTGTTTCTCTAGTATTAGCATAAGTTGTGGCCTGGTATGCAATGCAACATTTCACTGCACTATCCACTTTTTCGTTGATAACAGGAAGCCACACCTTCGATCTAATAAACACTTTCGTTCTGCTGATCTCTTGGAGTCCCCAATGTGCCAGTGCGACTGCTGTATCACGCAATTTGGAAGGAATCACAATGAAGTTGCCACAAAGTGTCTGGCTGGCAGGTAAGCTCATCACGGACACATCTGCAGAATGCAATTCGTCCTTGTTGATGTCTGGATCACACAACGTTTTGATTTCGTTTTATCTGCCTGTGGGGACGAGTTCCACAACTTTCTGTAAGATTTTGTCAGCAGCTGTGGCATGTTTCATATCGTCAATGTTCATCGCCTTGGGTGTTGAAGTATTGGCCACGAAATTAACAAACTGATCGGCCATTTTCTGTTCGCGAGGCGCAGATTTATTACTTTTGATAGGAGGGTGACGAGAAATATACTCTGCATGATTCTCATGTCCAGGACGGTAAGTGATGGTGATCTTATATTGTTGTAAGCGTAGTTCCCATCGTTCGATGTGCAAGGGAGGTTTCGGTTTCTGCCAGATCTTCTCTAACAATTTGTGATCTGTTACAATCGGCTCTCCATTAACAGATACATCAAAATGTTCACAAGCCCAAACAACTCTAAAAGCTTCACATTCTGTTTGGATATACCGGGATTCAACCTCGGCAAGAACTCCTGATCCTGATCTGACATTCCACCAAGCCCGACAGGACTAGCATCGACGATAATTTCAGTGTCCTGTGGATTGAAGTAAGCCATAACCGTATCACTAGTAAGTCTCTGTTCCAATGCCTGGAACGCGGTCTCTTGATCGTTCGACCAAGTCCAACTAACGCCTGTTTTCGTCAAGCAACGCAGAGATTCAGTAAGCGTGGCATGATCACTGATGAATCGATCACAAAAGTTTGTTGAAGTGCTCTTCACTTGCGAAACACCAGAAGAACGCGATGCGTTCTGAATGGCTTCCACTTTTTCGGACCTGGTGATACACCATTGCCACTGAATACAAGGCCAAAAAAATCCAGCTTGCTTTTGCCGAGTTCACATTTGTCATGATTAAACATTACGCCCTTTTCACTTAGGCGTTTAAAGGTTGCAACACCTTGTCATGTTTTTGCTGATCCTTTGTATACACAATAATATCGTCATTAAAGTTTTGGTACATTGAATATGTTGAATTAGGTTGCGTATGGTCTACGAAAAATCTCAGACGCGGACGAAATATCAACGTTCAGCCTCTTGTATCTAAAGAGTCCAAGGTGAGTACTGAGTGTAGTTATGTATCCCGAGTCCGGATGTGATTCAAATGGATAACCAGAACGGAAGTCAGTTTTACTAAACACTTTAGTGACAATCTCGTCCATTGTTGGCATTTGATGACGCTCCCTACTAATTGCCTTATTTGCTCCAAGCATATTCACGCTTTACTTCTGATTGATCCAGGATCCTTTTTCGGTGGCGTTACGATTGGTGAGACCCAGGGTACACCTTCTACTTTCTCAATTATGTCTTCAGCAAGTAATGTCTCTATTTCTTACTTATCTTTTGCTCTCAAGTGAATGGTGTGCGCAACGGATTTAACAGCTTCATCAATATGTACTTTCACCACAGTGTCCTTTAACTTACTAATCCCTGAAAACATAGCGGCTTATCAGCTCCATATTGGTGCAAATCTGGATGTTGACCTTTCACTAATTTCGGCTTACCTAATTTGCTGTACAATGTTTCGTCAAGAACGATCATAGGCGCACCAGTGTCAGTCAAGACAGAGGTAACGTTGTTTATTTTCATTGAGGATTTTGGGAATTTGACCCTGACCGAATTTATGCTGTGCTGCACCTGCACTGTATCTACTGTGTAGCAATATTCACTGAATATTCATTGAATGCTGAATAAAACGAGCTGTTTCCTAAACCATTGCTGTGCACCCTGATCTTGTACTTGTTCAAAGTTTGTTATTTCTTTTTCATTTTAAAACAAACAGATTTGAAATGGTCCGGCTTTTTACAGTAATTGCAAACTTTTAGTGGATAAACACCCATGTGCGGATAATTTCTGCCACAAAACATACATTCATTCTTTTCACGAGGTATTTGCTGCTTAAATGTACGTTTGTCGGGACTAATTTCTGTTCTTCTGCTTACAGGTGTGACGACGGCTTTGTCTCCTTTGGACAACCGATGCTTTTTGAACTGCATTTACACCGTCCCTTTCCATAGCAGAAGCTTGAACATCAACTAGCTCTAACGTGCGGCCTAATTCCAGAATGTCACAATGTTTTGTTGGGTTCACGCAGTGCACGTCTGCGGAGTCCGTCGGATGAACAGTGTTGAGTAAATTGCGACAAAATTTCGTTATCAACATCAGAAACTTCATAAGTCTCAGTTCTGTAGCAAATTCATCTAAAGACTGATCTTCCTTTTGTGTGCAGCTCCTGAATTTGTAGATTTCCAGCTGAATGTTAGTTTGCGGTTGAAAGTAATCAGTCACTTTCACGGTATCCCCTTTCTGGCATATATAATACAGTGTCTTCAGCATAATGTAAGAGAAAGGTCCGACGACATTTGTCATTATCAACGTTTATCGCCACACAGATTTTCCAAACGATCCACTTCATCCAGCGAGGACCTGCAGTGGACTTGTCGCTGTAGTAATTAAATGTCGGAAACACAGGTAGCTGTTTCATAACAGCTTGTACTGTTATGTATGACTCATTACCTCATATGGCCCGAGTACTCGTATGAAATTAACTAAGACTGAGCTGCGTACTGACCACGTTATTTACTTCTCGAAGTGCGGATACAGACTCCCAAAACACATGGCCTCCACAACGCTTTGTTTAAGATATCTGCCAGTATCGACAATACTCAGGACACGACAATAGACAAAAATACATAGCAAAAAAAAAAAAAAAACCTAAAAAAAAAAATGGAGCTGAATGGAAGCCCTCGGAGTTTGTTATATAGAAAGCTTTTAAAGGTTCTTTAGGTTATACGTTGTGCGACAGGCAAATGTGAAGTCAACGAAAAATGTAACAATCCGAAAATGTGAACCAATTGCCAGGATTTGCAAAACCGCCTAATATCCATGTATATATAACATGACATATACATTCCCCCGGAATATGGTTTGGAAAGGTAAAAACGTTTTTCAAACAGACAAGCTGCATTCAATCTGTGAGCCAAACTGAAAATAAGCTACTGTAGCCGTTTTTAGCCACCACGAGAGGCGCCAGATTCGTAGCAGTCGTGCATAACCACTTTTCCCACCCACCTTCGTGGGCGCAAGATTCCTCGCTCGCCAAAGAGAACGAGAGATTCCGACAAGCATTTCTCGACTGACGGTCGAATTGCCATTCTAATCTCCAATACTCCGATGTCGCTTGCATGGCCCTTTTCCAACAGGATTGTGGCCACATCTGACTTTCGCATGTTGAACAGATTCTGACGACACTCACTTTCAGCTCATGTACAAAAGATACACTTCCGAAACCTCTGACTTTGAAAGGACTAAGATCTAGATTTTCTGGGATGTTTCTTGATATACACGGAAAAATGAAATGCCTGTGGTTCTGAACTTCACGGTGAAATGGAACATAATAAGCTGGAAACCAGAGCATGTTAGGCAACTCACAAACTTTGTGATGTCAAAGCGTGAAACCAAAGGGAGTCAGACTTGGAACGAGTGACCTCGTCACAATGCTTAGATTTAAGGTTTTGGAAGTAGAAGTCTGTACAAACACATCTATAAACATCTGTGAGGTGGTCAATTTTTCTTTTTAATTTATACGAACGGATAAACGTCTATATACACAGTTTTTATGTGAAATCTGCTGACAAATTTGCAAAAGGAAAAAACACTCAGCTCAAAGAAGACAAACACACGAATATATAAAGGTTATAATTGGGAACACAATTTACCAAATAAATGCAACTTCATTATAATATGATACGCATGTACCGTTGCTTTGCGTGTTTAAGTGTGGAGAAATTTAAGATTTGTAAAAGAATATTTATTTATTTATTTATTTGACTGGTGTTTTACGCCGTACTCAAGAATATTTCACTTATACGATAGCGAGCAGCGTTATGGTGGGAGGAAAGCAGAGCCCAGGGGAAACTCACGACTATCCGAAGGCTGCTGGCAGACCTCACGTACTGCCGGAGAGGAAGTCAGCATGAGCTGGACTTGAACTCACTGCGACCGCATTGGTGGGAGGCTATTATATCATTGCGCTGCGATAGCGCGCTAACCGACTAAGCCACGGAGGCCCCCTATAAAATACAATTTACTATTTTCTGAAAAACAACTGTACACAACTCACGAAATGCATGCAAACAAATAATATAATACCTTTTATAGGGACGCAGGAGAATGCACAGTTATAAATAGTGTAAAAGAATGCTGAAATTCAAAGTTCATGTAAGATACAAAAGCATTTTAGTAAATACATGTATAGATCCATATACATCAGAAAGTATTTTTTCATTTGACAAAAGCTGATTCGCAACATTTCGACTGGCATAAATTATAAGGAAGCACTCGATACATAAGACAGGCGCCATATATATATATATATGTAAGAACTCATCTTGATTTACACGGAGGGGCCTCCGTGGCTCAGTGGCTTAGCCTGCTATGGCAGGACAATGACCCAGAGCCTCCCACCAATGAGGTCCCTGTGAGTTCAAGCCCAGCTCATGCTGGCTTCCTCTCCGGCCCTACGTGGGAAGGTCTGCCAGCAACCTGCCGATGGTCGTGGATTTCCTCCCACCATAATGCTGGCGGCCGGCGGATAAGTGAAATAATCTTGAGTACGGCGTAAAACACCAATCAAATAAATAAATAAACAAATTTACACGGAAAAGTTCAAGGTACATTTTCCGACCACTTTTTCAGATCAACCTCAGTAATAGCCTATGAAGAAACCTATAGCATGATTGGTCACTTCCTACACCTAACCACGCCGGCTAACAGCCACTATGGCAGTGCTACCGTTATCACATTGACCAATAATGAAATGTAGGCTTACGTACTGTACGGGTGGAACCAGATGGAAACACCTAACCCTAACCCTTTAGCCTGTCGTGATTCACATCAGTAATACAATAAAAATAACATTTGGTCAATTGGGACGTATACATGTATATTGGGTGACCTAAATGGAAAGACTTCAACCCTAGCCTCTTGGAATCATTGGACAAAAACGTATCCTTTCTGCATCAACAGTTCAATCTCCAGTTGTCCAGATCCCAGAGTTTAATAAGGGTCTCGAAACCAGTCAGCTTGAAAGGAGGCAGAGGGTTTTTTTCTTTCTTCACCTCTGTCTTTGATGAAACCAGCTCATCCAAATGGAGAACGGACTGCAACAAAATATGCTCTCCTCACTTCTAATATCCATGTATATGTAACCCTTTGGAAATTGCCAATGGATAGCTAAGGTAATATGGGGGACCGTTATGTTACATAGATAAATAAATGCTCTTTTAATTAATTTTTCCACCGAGGATTCCATGTGCAAATAGTCTAAATGACAAACATAAAAAAACGAACTGTGAAAACCTATTACATGTACTGGTATCGCTAATGAGAAATATCACGATTTCAGGTATAAACTTCTGACATTTAGAAAGTTATATTTAACATTAACATAAGCAGATGTTCGAGTTCAAAGTCCCTACTAGAAAAAGGATAAAGAAATAAACTAATAGAACATGCATGCTTTGATATAATCCCAGCTTATCCAGAAGACAGAAGAGTGTAATGCTTATTGATATGACGTCCCAAGAATTGTAAATCAATACGTTCGTGACCAGCTTGTATGGGTGGAGGACACCAGAAGGTTTGGTAAATTTTCTCTGTGCATTAGGTGGAAGACGAAACGTGTTTTCTGGACCCAAGACAGCGGAGGCACCCGTAAAAGGTACGTAAACTGTTTACTGACACCAAGCTGACTTACGCATGTAATTATGTTACTTATCCCTGCAATATATAAACAGCATATATATTGCAACAAGTTCCGCCATATATTGCAAAATTTAAGAGTCATTAAGAACACTGAGGGGCCCCTGTGTGTCAGAGTGCATCGACAAGTACCACTCACGTACCTTCTTCTCCCTGACCACGGGTATGACTTTATAAGCCTTATCAGCCGTGTATTTCTTGTTCAGATCCCAGTCCAGGCTCTCATACTCCCTGTACATTTCAACATCATGCATGAATCGGCCTGGAACGTCCGATATGCTCTCTGAAAGGCATATAACTTGTAAATCATCACACAAATATAGAACAAAATGTATTTCAAGGGTATGACTTATGCCTCGGGAATTATAGATCAGTGACTAAGACCATGGATGATCCGTTTTCCTATAAAAATACACCATTTTTGTCTTGTCTTGACATATGTACATGTAACTCCTACACTGATATGGTGTAACTCACCGATATGATGGAACCGTTCGGTGTAGCTTTGTAGATCCTTGTCCAGCGAGCCGCTCATCCTGTGAAAGTCATCTAGCTGCAAGCCTTCCATCTGTTCCTTAACCTTCTGCTGGGCTCGGGCCAGCAGGGTGTCTTGTAGAGATCCCCCGTGGGTGTACCAGATGGTGTCCAACTTGGTGTCTTCTGACATGGCGGGGAATGAGTTGTCAGGGGTTGTGTTAATCCGATCATGCATTGACTCGGTCATGATGCTTGAGAAGTAACACACCACGGGTTTCCTTGAATAAAGGAAGAGTTACAAAAAGTGTGATACATACATATATATATATATATATATATATATATATATATATATATATATATATGGTGGGCGTTTGTAAAGATTGGGCTATGCTATTGTTCGTCCGATGTTCATTGAGAACAGGACATTCTTCAATGAATTCCCGTCACTACCATATGACACCATCCTCATCTTCACTATAATCAATAGTCCTGGGCATCAATAGACATAAGAACTTTTAATGTCACCAACAACAATATCTTGGTCTTATCACTGCTGTGCAGCATTTTAGTAGCATGGTGCCAGCACGCCATCTTTCCTGACTGTGCAATACCAAGACATGGTATGGTATACACTCATACAGACTTAGTACATTTAGTATGATGACTTTAATTTCCATATTATCTCGTATCTACAGTATTCTACAGCTTCCTGGCTGTGCACCACCAAGCCGAAGACCCCAGACATGGTGTGGTATACATTCATACAGACATAGTACATTCCGTACACGGACATCAGACCAGCCGCTAAACTGGGCATGTTAGGAGTTGTGAAGACAAGTTTTGTGCCTTTGTTGGTCGCTGGCCCACTTTTCCGATATTCATTGTTAAAAGGACAGTCTTCAACGAACTGACATCACCACCACGCGATAGCTATCCTTACAGCTTCCCAAAAGTGTACAGCAGAGAGCAGCTGTAAAGGCTAGGGCTGTTCCTTTATTCGTCGCTGACAGTCTTTTCCGATGTTCATTGTGAAAATTCACGTCACTCTACCACATTACAGCATCCAGGTCTCTACCAGCGCTCTGGCGTCTTGTCAATTTACCTCGGTTATGGTATTATTCTAAATGTTCACGTAAACGCCTAGAAGGTATAGCAACTTACACTCCCCCTTGCACAATGGCTTACATAGAATTAGGTAAAGAAATATGCGGCGATGCTATGTGCAATGTATTGATTTATGGCAATGGGCTAGTATTACTCAAAATGATGAGTTTTCAAACAAAAGTACCTTTCGTGATTGGGATCCTCTGCCTTCTTACACATGTCCATTGTTAATGATGACTGGTCAAGGATGGGATTGTCCTATTTCAACAGATCTTTTTCTATTACAGCAAAGATCTGAAGCTTTTCGCTGAATCTGAACTTGTACTCTGCAAATCCCTCGCAGTTATGGATCGACTGGCTATTTCTCTGATGTAGGGCAAAACAAGTGGCACCTATCTTTCACGGAAATTTGCGTGAAGTACCGGCCAGTAGTTGCTGTAAACAAATTTAAGTCACATTTTTCGTTTCTCGTGCTGTTGCTATTCATATGAAAATACCCGTGCCAAGCGATGTCTGTGTGGTTACAACACTTTATGGCGTTCTTTGTGCACGATGACACAAACTCTTTCCTGCTGACTATGCCTTTAGTTCGCCCTCTTACGAATAAGTGCGCGTGGAATCTGTATGCTTATTTCCTCGGGTACATGACAATGCTGTAAAGAAAACTGTTTTAATCCGCTTTCTCTAAAGCTGGAACGAGCCTCTCGTGTGGTTGGTGTGACATCTCCAGGCGATAAGCGTTATGGATTGGCCAAGTCCTAGTCTGTCTAGTGTCGTCATAATGCGACTCAATGGGTGTCATGTCTGGTGTCCTTGCAAAAGCATGACAATGAGGCAGAACTACAAGTTTTTCTGCACTAATTGAGACCGGCCGGCACAAAACAGTTACTGCCACATTGGGTGTATTGGGAACAGTACAGTGTTAATGTTATTCCATTTGATTATGTTGTTACACGAAATTTATTTTACACTTTTGATGGCATCTATCAATTCCACTCGACGTAATTTACAATTTAAAGGCCCTTTGCTTGTAACGTAAGATACAGATATTTTTATCCCATGTCAGTGTAATGAAAAGAGAAATTCATTTCCCAGATGGTACATCTTACATTGATTTGCATATTTACAAAAGGGATCATGACATCCTTTCGCTTCGATTGTATGAAAACAAAGATGACTTAAATTTCGATATTGTCGCGTATCTACAGTATTTATGGATGGCAATATCGCTGAAAGCCCTGCATATGGTGTAGACATATCTCGCCTTGTTGCATATATGCCATAGGGCGTGAACATTGACGAGTTCAATCCACGTCATAATATACTGCATGGTGTTGAAACTTACTAAGGCAAAGGGTTTACTATCAATTGCCTCGAATAACAGTTTCTTTAACTTTGTCAATTAATTTTAGTTCATAATAAAAGCATGGAAAATCTATGGTACTATGTTAGCATGACTCTGAATCTGCGTGAATCGGAGCCAGGGGTCGCATAAAAATGTCACAGTTTTAATATCACCTCTATGTTTATGTGAAAAGTTGCAAATAAAATGCACCCGAGACACTTAATACTATTCTTGCTTGATAGGAGGGTATTGTACATAATACAAATGCAGACCTTTCAATTTTTACACATGAAGTGTTGTGGAGTACTTCATGAATTTGACGCATTTGGTATTAAACACTATATAAAGCTTTAGGTTACATAAGCGCATTGATTTTCCTTACTATTTGCTATTCCTGACCATGCAATTGCACCACCTGGAACTTTGACTTTTCTCTACGACATAACAACAAATGAATCCAGCCTGACCATTGTTATTTGAGCCGTTCCTGCTGGAATTGACATTTTGGTTTGAATATTGGTTTTAGGGCCACTTTCCTGGCGGATATCGCCGTCCGTCAAATCAGTGTTATATTTTTAACACATGAATATTACTGGTAGACAATAACAGTGTGTTGGTATATTATTTACATATGTACATGAGTGAATTATTGGAATTAATCCTTTTTGTGGCAATATGCTTATAACTTATTTTATGAGTTCAGTTGCTGCCATAGTTATTTAATAGAAAAAGTATAAATAGTAAGCGATTTACAGATATTTAGGTTATGTTTACATTAGATTTACATAGATCTACATCACAGAATTACATTAAGTTACCTATACAGAAAATTACACAGACAGAAAATAACAGTAATGCTTTTTTAAATTGAATAACAGAGTATTGTTCTCTTGCTTCCTCCCTTGTGACGTGCAATTCTGGTTCCCTCGCCACCTAAACTGGGAGCCGTCCAGGAAAAACCAGCGTACTGGAAACCTGGGGCCCTTCTTATAAAGCTGGAATAGCTTACGTCAGATGTAGATGTTTACGATCCGCTTAAGTAGCGGCTTCCGTCAGCTCCTAGTAGCATATTATGAAAGTTGTCGGATTCCTTGACAGCGTGTGAATCTTTTATAATTGGTGGAAGAAAACGGTCCATCGGGTAGGTGTAAATTTGCACCAAACTTTACATCAAGTCGCTGCAACTCCAGCTTTGTAAGACGGTCTGTCGTTCCTGTGACACATTTCCGACAGGCTTACACTCAGTCACAGCCTTACTCCAGCTTTGTAAGATGGGGCCCTGTGCCTGTAACAGGTGCGACAAGTATAATAGCCTAAGGATGTCAGGCCTCATCCACGGTGGTGACGTCATAGCATTTTTGTCACCTTTGTAACCTCCAAGGTGGGGAGAGGCTGTAGTAAGCCTTTGCAAATAGTTTTCAGATGCCACACAGACAAATATTCAGACACACAGACAAAATTCTGATATATTTTAACTAGATGTACAGTAATATAACAGTGCAGATATTCATGATATATCAACCACATACAATGTTTATGTCAGACCATATTACACGAACTGCGCATGTGTAACTTTCATACATCTTAATGACGTAGTGTATGGCTATCTCTGCAAACCGACATGCCTGTAGAAGGTTTACAGTCATGTGACAAGTCTTTATCCTGTGAATGTGCATGTTGGCTCATCGTGCTGCACCGTCATGCAGCATTGCACTCCTCATACAGCCTACATAACACACTCCTGATGTATAGAGCCAATACTACATGGCTTCCCGGTTACCTCCAGCCATAACGCTGGCCGCCGTCGTATAAGTGAAATATTCTTGAATACGGCTTAAAACACCAATCAAATAGCTAAAAAAATACATAAATACTACATGGGTAGGGTCCAAACATGCAAACTTCAGTCCAAAAGTTGCAGTGGTCGCCCATGTAACATCCCAGACTATTTGCCCACCGAAGATCTTGACGCTTAAAAGACGATTAAAGCTATAAGTATAATAAAGTAATCAATGAATGACTTTTCTGCAAAGGTTTTATATACCACGCCTTTTATTTACACAGGAAAGACCTATACTGTGCAGCGAATTTAACTCTCATCCTGTCAAGTATTTATTTAACGTACTCCTTCACGGAGTTGAGCAAATCCACTCAGCTCAATCGTTCCTAGGACAATGCTATGTACTGCACAAGAGAGAGAATGGTCACGCTGGTACTATTGCATATTATACAGTGTCTTGCTATTTATAATACAAACCTGCCTATTGTTTTCGTTTCGAAGTCACTTCAGTTAACTTGTAGATGCCTGCTTGGGCAACTGTACTCCGTCGTCTTCTAAAATCGCTAACAACCTCAGCGTTAGATTTTCGCCTACTTAGTAGAAGATCGCTCTTTGATTTTTCAATCCTCTTTAATAGCTCCACCTGCCGCATTCGGATAATTTTGGGGTCTTCTTCTTGTCGGATTCGCTCAATTTCCTTCTTCATTTGCGGACAGTCAAAACCATATCTCAACAGATGAACTTCAAGATGGCGCCGTCTCTCAGAATCAGATGTCTTATTGCTATGGGAGTTTTCTTTGTCTGTGGCTTTCATAATTTCAAAATTTTCAACTCGAACTGTTTCAAGAACTGCTTGGTACGCGGTTATATTCTGTGCCCTGTCTGTCATTCGTTTCTTCGAACGATTCATTTTTTCTGTTTGGCCCTTTGAGACTTTTGTCATGTTTTGCAGACGAGCTGTCAATTTTCGATTTTCTTCGCGGTTAAGCTGTGTCACTCTTTGGAGACTTCTGGTAAAAACTCCGTCAATATTCGGCTTCTCTTCGGCTAACTTCGGGCGTATGGTTTTTGGCATGCACAGAATCTCTGAGACGGCCATGGTTAAAGGATTTTTACAAGTGCCAATGAGTAGATCTGAAAACAGATATATATAGAAGAAAAAAAGTTTTAATTCTAATGTTGTCAATTACGAAGTAAGATTCATAGAAATTTTGAACTTTACCTTAAATCCATGATATAACTAATTAAAAACAAGAGAAGCTCCCTACATGGAGCGCCGTACCTTAACTTTGAATCTAGCTGAAGGGAAACGTAGATGTATTTTACACTGTTTGACTGCTTTGCACACGAGATAAATAGGGATTACAGAAGGGCAGCATATTTGTGGTAATGTTCAGAAAACCAGAAAATAGTTTCTTCATGCTTAAGCTGGGTCACACAAATACCAGCCACTAAACAGAACTTAAAAATTTCATATCCTCAAGGTCAAAAGCGTGTCTTACTCCCATCCAAAAAAAAGAAGGAACACCCTATAATTTCGTGATTTGCTGGCTTCAGAGAAACAGACCACTACTTCGATCAGTCTGCTGAGAATGTTCTGTGTCTACAGTCTCTTCTCTCAACCAACCAGCGATAATTGTGCTAGTTTTATAATGCCAAGTCAGAATTATTTTCAACAATATTTCACTAATACGACGGTGGACAGCATTGTGGTAGGGGGGAACCGATCAGAATCCGGGGGAAACCCAGGATCATCGGCAAGTTGCTGGTTGACTTTCCCACGTACGAACCGAGAGGAAACCAGTATGAACTGGAGTGTCCAGCAATGTAACGCGCTAACCGCTCGGTCACGGACGCCTCAGTCAACGTCTTCCGAACTGGATGTTTATGTTTGTTGTGTTCGTTCATGGTAATGCATCGTGATCAAACTACATATGTGGAATTAAGGCGTAATGGCTACAGCATGAATATAAATTCATATCCTATACACTCACCGATCCTGGTTTGTCACGTATGTGTATATTTAGTCGAGTTCAGGGTTGTCTTGTGCACAAATATCGCTGTCTACATGTATATGTGGCGCACCAGAGAAGTGTGGCAGCATTTATACCCTTTGAAATTACGATCATGTGGTCAGTTGGTCACTGGCACAGTTTACTTTTGGTGAACGACAACAATGTTTTTTGTTTCATTTATTTTAAGATCATTGTTGTTTAAAGAATTTGAAACTTGTCTTTTCAAAGTGAACTTTTTTCACGCGCCCACAACCAACACATAGTGGTCTTCATGCTGGTCAGTGAACTAACCTAGTGACCACTGGTCAGTATTATAGGCCTGGTGATCTATGGACACTATGTTGGCTCACCATTGGAATTTCAAGTGGACATGAACTGAGATAGGCTACTACTCATGAATATTAATGATACTAACCGTGGCGTTTTTCGTGCTTTACGGGAGAGGGATACATCGAGTGGACTTCGAACAAGTGTTCTGATTTGTGGGGGTTCATTGTTCGATTACAGCCTTGACAAACGGCGACTGACGCTTGGCCCTATCGACCATAAGAAAAACTAATAAAGCGGACACGGGTGTGGTACGCCAGAAATTCAACTTGATTCGCTCTCGCATCCACACGCACTATTTGTATATAGTCACTGACAGACTCGTTTGTTTCATTGTATTTATACCATACGGCTCGCACATACAAAGTGACGTATCTTCGTATATACGCCATAGAAAAGTCTAGCCCAAAATATGTTATAAGAAATCACTTTATTTATTTATTTACTGATTGATGATATACGCCACACTCCAAAATATTTCAGTTAAACGACGGTAGCCAATATTATATGATGAAAGGAAGCAGAGAAAGGCCTGGAGGAAACCACGACCATCCACAGGTTGACTTCATTTAACTTTCTTATATATATATATATAGGAGGCCTGAAAACGTTAGGCGCGGATATCCGGACTCCTTCAGTAAACTTCACACGCCGCCACTGCGTTGCGCTGATGAATTCTTCGCTCACATCACACGCACATAACAAAGCTTCTGAAATATCCGTATCAAGTAGGAAACTAGCTGCAAAGTTATCGGCGATAACGTGTAGTTTTCCCCTAAATATCACACAAAGGGATTGTCGTGGGGAAAGGGGAAGAGAAATATGGCTTAGAAAGTAAACTGTGTAAATTTTGTGTGACGTAGAGGCTAATAGGCACCGCTGGCGTCGAACAAACGCCTTAAACGGTTAAACAGAGAGAAGAGCAATTCCAAGACCAATTTTCAAAGCCATCAATTAGAGGCTTCTATAAATAAATAGAGAAAAGCAGAGAACAGCCATCAACGTCATGCAGACACAACTAATCGATACTTTCTGTCCCTGAGTGTTGTTTAACGCCATACTCAGGAATTCGCCATTAATATAATGGCGGCAAATATATTAATGTTACGGGAATGTTGATTGCCTTGAGTAAATACCGACCTTTGGCAAGCTATACTGGCAAATTTTCATCGATTACATATGGCAATAAAAAACTGTCTGTAGTGAAAAGCAAGTATCATTCATAAAGGCCACAAGGGAGAGAATGTCGAACAAAGTACTGGCACCGAGGCCTGGAAACAACAGGAGCAGGTGAATCATGCTCCATCTTTTTCCAGTACTGGAATGGAACCACTTCCTTCGTCCTACCGATGGAAAGGCAAGCATTTTATGAGCGCTCGACAAATGACTCGGTCCACTCCATGACTTATATACGCGTATATAATATCCAAGTAGTATATAAAACAGAATGTCTATCATTAAGTCTCATAGGCCCGACGATTGCTAATGAGGTGAAAGCTTTACCCATGGAACACCCACAGAAAGACACGAGAGGAACAATCAGCAAAATGTGAGCCAACACTGTCAAATGACAAATAAGCATGTGGAGATCACTTTGTTCATTTTAACCTTTGCTCATTTAATTAAATATTCAGACAACAAGCATTCGCAGCTTTGTTTTACCGCTGCATATAAATGTAATGACATTCCAATAATTTAAAAAAATACGAACATTTGTGCTCGAAACATTATAATTGTGGATTCTTGGGTTTCCACAGCAAACGTTGTCAGTGTTTGTCACAAAGACTTCCTTTATGCTGTATACAATGTTTAATAACAACAGGTAGCCTCACATGTATAGCCAAAACAACAACAACAACAACAAAAAAACCCCCAAAACCCCCACTAAACAACAAGACCTTACATACAACCAAAGCTTCCAGACGTGATTTGATAGTGTCCCCGATTATGACAACCTCTTCACAAAAACCAAATGGTGCAGATGAATATTCAGATTGTAGGGCGGGCTTTTACAGGTCAAATTTTTTTCTGTAAAGATATGAAGGCATTTTTTTAAGTTCGTACTGCATTTTTGAAATCCATTCATGTACTTTCGTAACCAACGTCATAAAACAATTATTACAGTGATCACAAAATCAGGATAAATGAAAATATCACTACTCAACATTTGGTCCATAAAGCCCACTTTGGAGTTCAACCATGTAAAGCCATTCAGTTCGTATGAATTGTTCAATGTTAGTACCTACATAAGATTTAGTTTTCAGTGGCCTTTCTGATGATGCTTATATTAATGTTCTTGTTTTGTCCTTCTCTAGGCCAGAGACAGGAAACTGGTCTGTTCCAGACAACACACCATCAGTATTTGAACACTTCACATTTCAGCCATAAACTAAAGCCAAGGCGCGCAAAAATATGGGCATCTTTTCTTACAATTATAAATTCCAATTGCAAAACAACCTTGTCTTTGTTTTCCTGAAAAAATGATACCCTACTGGTGAGTTTTGGTTTTGGAATTTCCAACCTTCTCTTCTGAAAGTATGAAGTATTAGGTCCCTGTGACGGGTTGGATCTCATTCCTGGAGGGAATGAATCTTGGTCCATGCTAATTATAAGTGCTCGTACTCAGTACCCTTACCGCTGGGCTATGTACAATTGGAGCCACAGGTTTATAAGCGTTTATGTGAATATTTCCCCAAAACAAAAACAATACCTGAAAATTCCACATATTCAACCCTGCCTCAAAAATAACTCAAGAAGAAAGTTATTAATAATGCTGAATTGTAAATCCCTCATTTTAAGAACATGTTAATAAGCACTGCTTACCAACAAATTATAGATATCACATTTATTGGACCTCATTATACACAAGAATTAAATCATAGCATTAAAATGATATATATATATATATACAGGAAAATCTCATCATTTTTACTTAAAAGTCTGTGAACTATGCAGCTATTCAGATATGCAACTTGCATATGTTTGTTGTATTTGGGATAACAGACATCAATAAATAATAAGACTAACATGATGGACATAAAAAAAAAACGTTTGAAGTATGAAGACATTTGACCACGCACACTCAGAATTATTAATCTGAGTGACAGCAGTCAGTTTTACAGGAACTGCACTTGAACACATGTAGATATAAAGAACCAAGAAAAAAAAAATGTATGTTATTAACATGGTCAAGGCCAACAATGGAATTAGTACATTTCAACGCACTGAATTTTGTCAAAATTAGGGCTTAACTGACATTCCTCACAATGATCACCTTAATTTGGTGATGTACATGTATTTATAACTGCTTGGTAGTCTTATTTAAAGAACTAAACTAGAACAGTTCATTTCAAACCCATCACTGGCTGGTATCTTCTTGAAACAGGTTACTACCAACCTACTTGTATAGCCATTCAATTGGCTTTCATTTATACTTGTAACATTTACTACATGAAATGTCACACAGCCTAAGGGATTATAAAAATGCCACATTTAGGAAACTGAATGACATGGAACGTCTGAGATTGAAAGAATAACTCCGAGAAACTTTCTTCTCAGATAAATTCACAACATTCCTGAATACTTAAATTTATGGCTTTTCATGATCTTGTTTTAACGTAAACTGAATTAACATGCTTTCATTATTAACACTTGAGGTACATCCCTCAAAATGTATTTAAAACAATGCAAAAATAATGTATCTGTTAACTGAAGATCAGGTTTTATCACAGAGAAAATAATACAAACATTTATTGATCTGCTACAAGTTACAAGTCAAACAAGTTTGAATAAACTATTACTTGAGAGGTGTAACATTTAGCTGGACACATCAATCATTCGGTAGTGAAACCACCTATACTTTATACATGTATATGAAGCGTGCGTGTTTTCTATAAGCACCATGTTAGTATATAAATATATACGAAAGAGATTTAATAAATTCTAAGAAATACATGTTCCAGTTTAAAAGACAAATAAAATTCAAAACATTACAAGAATGAAAACAAAGTAAAAATTCCACAATGTCTAAATCACAAGTTAAATAACTGAAATAATGAAAAACCTAAAAGTACATGCCCACGTACTCATCCAAAAGTGGTTTTCTAATGCATATAAAATGATATAGTACACATATAACACGTTCCACGGTCATAACTGAAAAGAAGATCATACTGAACACAAAAACAGAGGAAGTAACAACACTTTGCATTAATGCTGGTCTACACCCTGTTCAACAAAGCCATCACCTTCACCAATGCTTATATATACCATGGTAACAGATGTTACGCACATACATGGATATGGTACATGTAAATATAATCAACTGCAGAATGTTTTGTGGTAGGGAGCCATACTGTTTGTCAATTGAAAACGCTATTATTCCTATTAACTGATCTACTTCAAGCCCAGCACATAAGAGACATTTGTGCCTGTTCCATGACACCTATAACAACTTCATGCCCCATCACGCATCAGTGTGGGGATAACCTCCCCAAACAAACAGACAGCATAACCTTGCCTCTTCTGAAAAGTGTCCCCTTTGAACTTCCGAAAAACTACATCTGTAAAATGTTTTTGGCGTGAACATATACTACTGTGTGCTGCCGTCATCCTATTACGTATCAAGGTTGTGCTTCCCGGGCTGCACTGCTCTCCAAGATGCTTGTGGGAAATGTCATGTGGTCAATGGGCGGCCAATCCGGGAGAAGTGCTAGTTCTCTCTCCACCAGTTTATACTTGTTCTTCGGTTTCTTTTTGTTCCTCAAAAATCTGCACACTTTTTGAAAAAGTTCAGACTCTACCATCCACTACAAATAGACAAAGAATAAAGCTGGTGATATACATTCATGAACAACTGTCAAGAGACAATTTAAATCCAACTAGATATTCGGCCCTTCTCTGAGAATGATTCCATTTTACCACCTACATGTACAGAGCTTAATCATGAATAAACATTTCGAATATTTTTGTCAAAAAAGTGCACTTTTCTAACCCAAAGCTGCTCATGCCAAAAATGTTTTGTTACTTTAACTTCAAAACAAACCAGCCGTATGTATTAAGTTTCCTTCACCTCAATGTCAACTGAGAATATTTTTCCAAATTTCCTAAATTCAAAAACTGACGCCGCAGGTTTTAAGATTTTCATTTATCAAAATTAATTTTTTTTAAAAAGTACTGTTTTACAACTAAAATTCGGCCTGTAAAAATGCTATTTCAGAAGCACATGGAGGCCTTAAAATGACAGATTTCTCAGATAGGAAATTACACCATAAAAATCTGAATGTGTTTGAATCGGTCAAAATGAAGCAAAATGTGCCACATGAAAAAAGCTCAACTTCACATGAAATACAGCAAGTGAGAAACTGATATTCTTGATTAAACCACGTATATAATACAACAAAGGGCAAAAATTGGTTGTAAAACAAAACTGACCTCTATAAACAAGCACACCACAAAATTGACGGCGATGTATCCCACCAGCTTCAGTTTGAACTTCATACTTCTATTCGGATAATGCTTCAGCTGGAAGCAATAAGGGCACACAAAATGCTTAATAGATGATATAATTTTCACTCAAAATTTTCTTCTCTTAAATACAGGACATGTCTAGGCTAATACAGATTGGTTTCATTGCAATGAGCTGGCCTTAAGGTACAGAAACTTTACATGAATTTCGCCTATTTTAATACTAAGATATACTTGTTAACTAGCATTAAACAGGCGTTCTTACCAGGATAAGACATGCATATGAATGACTGCTGCTATTACGACTGAGATAGACATAAGGAAACCTTGACTGGACAGAGGTCTAACGGGAAGCCAGATTATGGTTCTACTGTACAACTTACTTCTGGTAACTCTGCCCCATGTGATGTGGGTCAGCAGTCAGAGCTACAGTGCTGATTAACAAAGGGTATCACTCCATCCTGACATCTTGCAGCCTACAGGTAAAACTAAGTTATTGTATAACCCCATACACATGTGTATTACTGTATAACATACCTTCAGGAAATTGCGTAAACCTTCTGGAGCAACAAACATAAGACAGGCGGTGAAGGCAACCAGAGCGATCAGAGACAGGCTGAACAGGACTGTGGGCAGGAACAAAAACACAAACAGTTCATATATCAGGACATCCAGGTTTGTTTATGAGGGTGGGTTTGATACAATAAGAGGAGTTCCATGTACCCAACTGTAATTCACAAAATTCCCTCACCAATAACCTACATTTCCACCTGTCTGTCTATGGTAAAGAATTGTCGAATGAATTCCTGCGCCTGGATCCCAATGGGTTGCTCCTCAGCCCTTGGGCAACCTGGGCGCAAAATTTCATCCCAATTCCTACATTAAGTTTTCCGCAACGTTGGTGACAAACAGACAAATACAATTGTCGACAAACATATAAGAGGTGAAAAATAGGACCAAATCAGGTTTGATAAGTGTTAAACTTCTACAGAAGACAATTACCATGCCATTTCAGCTGTCATATAGCTCAATAATGAGAAGTTTATATGACATGTGACCACACTTTGAGCAGTATTCACTGAACACTGACCGTTTGACCATATTCTCCTCCTAAATGGTGGTCCTTTAGAGTAGGCGAAGGCCAGGGTCATGTACTGGAATGCTGACACATAGAATATGGTGGTGGTTTCAAAACACTGGTAGTTATCGGCTGACGGGCTGGGCTTTACTGGAACAAACCTGAAGGAAACATACTTCTTAACATGACATGACTAACTATTGAGACATTCAGTAAAATATTCACTGGTTTGAACAGTTTGAGAGCAGCTGAAGTGTGGGTTTCTGTTACCAAAAGAATCAATTTCTCATTCTACCTTATTTATTTGATTGCTGGTGTATTTGTATTACAACATTCTGAGGCAGAGACTGCAGACATAAACTGGCCAGTATATATACATGTAATTTCGCGGTAATACTGGTGTGATGTGAAAACCAGTCAGGTTTGACCTACTTTCTGTCGCAGCAATTTGAATTGCAATGAACTACCCTTTCTCATGGCTAAACAAACTTAAATGTGGTAGCAAGGCTCCCAAAGAGCTTACCTGTAGGGGATAGATGGTGATAGAGTAACGAATAAACGTTGATGAGATAGAGAATTAAAATTAATATACTTGTGAAAGTGCATAACAAACTTGTGAATGATGTAATTTTTGAGAGAACAACTGTAACACTGGCTGAGCTCAATACATGCAATAGTTTCTCTAAGATACATTTTGCTGAACACTGCTTTCCCTGTTACTGGGGGTCTGAGGGTGAAATTTATAATTTACGGTAATTAATATGAATGTAGGGCATGACTGATGGAACATGCCCCTTGTGTTAATGTGTTCTAATTGTTTGCAAACCCTGAGCTCAATACAATCAGTATTTTTAAAGATACCATCAATAACATTCTGTTTAACAGTGATTCTAATACACAGTACACTAAGTGAGGAATTCGGTAATTTACGGTTTTTAATGTGTACACAAGAAATCAATGATGGAATATACCCCTCATGTTACAGTGCTCTACATGTGTGCTTAGTACAGGTGAGGTAAAAAGCAGTTAAACATTATTGAAAAGTTCTGACTCAACTTTAAACCTGCTTTCGCATAACGAACCATTGTTTGCCTCATGAACCAGCCAGGTCTTTACACTTACCAGGGTTGTGCCTTGACGAGTAGGTAGGAGCCGACCTGAAAGATTGTGACAGCGATCACCTGCAGGATGATTGACAGGAGAATGGACAGCTTGAGAAGACTTCCCGGGGGTCGTCTGGCGACCAGTTTTCCATACGCCCCTGTGTAACCCACTGAAAAGACAGGAAGTGGGGACAGATTGATAATGTGTTCCATTGCTGCTGCTTAACCAATATGTACAGGGCTTCTGTAGAAATACTTTTCAACAAATGTACCATTTTAAGGCCTTTATGTGCTTCTGAAAGATCTACAGGCTAAAATTTAGCTGAAAAACAGTACCAAAATCTGGAAAAAAACTCCGAAGGTTATAAATACAACTTCAATTTTACACGTAAATGCAAGTACTGTACTAGTATTTTGATGGAATATTTCACCTCTGGAGTTAGATTTGTTCAAGTAATATTGGTAAAATATTTATTTTCGGTTTAAAGCCAATCTCGATATGCTTGGAGTAAACTACAGCCATCCCATCCTGATGGTGTCAAAATGAGGCAACGTCAGCTTGTTATCGTCAAAAATGTTCCAAATCCAAGCAACAGTCTTTCATGTGACAAACACTAACATCTGTCGTATATTAGTTACCACAAAATCTAGCTGTGTGAAAAGCAGAAGTAAAATAGAAATCAACTCACTGAGAAAGGCAACAGTTGTTGTGATAAGAAGATCTACATACAGGAACATGAAGTCAGACAGATTGGTTTTGAACTGAAAACAGAGACATGAGCTCACATCAATCCATGTGTTCATGGTACAGATAAACAATGCTTAAAGTTACATGCAGAAAGCCAGTAGAAATCAATTAAAAAACAAGGAATCAAAAGGGCTAAATTCCAAAGTGTCAATATTTGGGGTACAATGAAGCTGTACTCATTTATTTCCATCTTTGATAGTTGCTGACACATCCTCAAGAATTTTTCACTGATAAGATGGCAGTCAGTTACATGGATGGAGGAAACGGGAGTACCTGCTGTAAACCAACATCCACTTTTAATACTGACTAATACTCCCACGTCATGGCTTTCAACGAACGACTGCTCAAATGGACACATAAGTGTCATCAACTGTTCAATGTCACCAATGAGAATTCGTATTCCCTGACCATAGCTGGGTTTGAACCAACACTGTGTGTCCTTTACCTTATTGAAAGGCAAGCTCCTTTAACCATTGAGCAACACCTCGCTGCCGCTTTTGCTGAATTTCTTGAAAGAACTGCCCAGTTTTAGGTACATCAGATCCAAATTTATCCACCAATTACTTAAGGTGTTCTTATGATACTCACATTATACAAAATGAGGACGGATGCGAACTGTATCATACTGTAGAGAGCCATGTATTTAAAACAGCCAAATGATGTGACCAGGGCAGCTCTTCCTTCCCTATGCAAATTAGAAAACAACACAACATTGATGAGAACGGGGGAAAATAGTTGAACTGAAACAAGTGCAACAATGAATGTTATTGGTGTGATTCATACCTGGATGGGTGGGTAGATAAACAGACATATATCAGCTTTTATCAAAATATAATAGGACGGACACTGCTACACCCAAACACACTTTTTCTTTATGGACAGATCAAGGCTGTTTAATACATTACATGTAATTCCCTTTCTTAAGTTAAATTTTTAAGCGTTAACTGTTAACTAGCATGTTACATGTACATAACTGTTCTGTATCGTGCATAAAGTGAAGACAACATATCAATACCACACTGCAACATTTGCAACTGGGCCACAGTGCCGGAAGTATGGCAAAATGACACACCAGCCTAACAGCCGTACCTGATGACAGTGGGCACACACTCTATGTTCTGGGTTTTGGAGGTGAAGGGCGAGGCCACAGATGCTTCTGCCTCTGACAGAGATATGCCAGCATGGGCAGTCTTCAGGGCCTGCAGAAAACAAAATCTAGGCTCATCACATCATATACAACACTAACTGCCATTACCACGACATCTGACGTGCTGAACTTTATCATCTACAAACATAATAATCAGACAGTACCAAAATCATCAGCCAAGAATGTTGCTATGGAAAACATCAGAATTCCAGAACCGAACCTGACGAACTATTAAAACAAGGACCAACCATACCTCTACTCCATAAATTTGATGTCAAAGTGAAATACCCCATGGGATACACGTAGACAGCATTCATAGCATAACAATACAAACAAACACATATGCATGTAGTCTGGAGTCCAAGAAGGAGTGACAAGACAAGAAACCTAGCTGAGTCCAAGAAAGAAGAAATAAAAGAGTAACCTAAAATTCTGTCCATGATAAAGCTACTCACTTTGCCTCATTCTGAGAGTTCTACTGACATAAGAAAGACGATTCAAGGCTTGTTCGCAAATGAGGCTGCCATCCAACTGGTTGTAAAAGTTTCAGCACTAAACATACCATTCCTTGACCTTCACTTGCCTCTAAAAATGCCCTTTAGGAGGTGAATTTCAAGGCAAATACAAGATATCGTTCAAAATCACGAAGACACAAAGACAAGTGAACTCACCATGCAATCATTAGCGCCGTCTCCACACATGCCTACTCCATATCTGCAAAAGCCAAAGTTCCCAAATGCATATCTCATAATTACACTGTTAAGTTTGATCCATGTAGAAACACCACATTTTATTTGAACTAAAACTATATAAAGGAAGGGGTGTTTGGTACTGGAACTTGCGTGACATCAAACTCCTGGACAAATGTGTCACCCCTTCATCTTTCGATTTTATATGTCCTACATTGTAATTGCCAAAATCAGCAATAAGTGACCAACAAATCCAGCACTAGTAAAACACTTACCCCAAATCCTGTAACTGCTTCACAAGCTGGGCCTTTTGCTCTGGTGACATGCGGGCAAATATAGTTCCTCTGGTACAGATCTACAAGGAGAGACACACAAAACACCGGTAAGGGTACTAAAACAATATAACTTTCTATCTCCAGGTAATAAAGGGTCATGGCAGTTTTCTGAAAAAGGTGGCGGCACTTTTCTGCCAGATTGGCCAGACACTTTTCAACCAGACTGTGGAGGCACTTCCAGTCAGATTGGGGTGGCACTTTTCTGTCAGATTGGCCAGACACTTTTCAACCAGACTGTGGAGGCACTTCCAGTCAGATTGGGGTGGGACTTTTCTGCCAGATTGGCGAGACACTTTTCAACCAGACTGTGGTGGCACTTCCAGTCAGATTGGGGTGGCACTTTTCTGTCAGATTGGCGAGACACTCTTCAACCAGACTGCGGAGGCACTTCCAGTCAGATTGGGGTGGGACTTTTCTGTCAGATTGGCCAGACACTTTTCAACCAGACTGCGGAGGCACTTCCAGTCAGATTGGGGTGGGACTTTTCTGTCAGATTGGCCAGACACTCTTCAACCAGACTGCGGAGGCACTTCCAGTCAGATTGGGGTGGGACTTTTCTGTCAGATTGGCCAGACACTCTTCAACCAGACTGCGGAGGCACTTCCAGTCAGATTGGGGTGGGACTTTTCTGCCAAATTGACGACACACTTTTCAACCAGACTGTGGAGGCACTTCCAGTCAGATTGGGGTGGGACTTTTCTGCCAAATTGACGACACACTTTTCAACCAGACTGCGGAGGCACTTCCAGTCAGATTGGGGTGGGACTTTTCTGCCAAATTGACGACACACTTTTCAACCAGACTGCGGAGGCACTTCCAGTCAGATTGGGGTGGGACTTTTCTGCCAGATTGGCGAGACACTCTTCAACCAAACTGCGGAGGCACTTCCAGTCAGATTGGGGTGGGACTTTTCAGATGTTGCAGACTGTAGTGGAACTTTTCAGCCAGACTGCAGTGGCAATATTCAGCAAGAATGTAGTGCCGATGTTTTTTTCAGCCAGATCACTGTGGCGCATTTCAGTCCGCCATGTTCTGAAGATGTTTGAATTTCAGTTGGGATATGGGGTCTTTTCTTTGCCACAATTCAGCCATGTGATAATGTACATGTAAGTGTTTGATATATTTTCAAATTCAGTGATTTCTAACCTTGGGCATGAGATCTTGGAAGTAGGCGGTTAGCACAGCAAAACTTCTACCAGTAACAGCAAAGTGGTATTTCTCGGTTTCATCTGACAGGTTTACGGCATGATAGGACTGGAATAACACATGTAAAATGTAAGATACGTAGAAATGATTTCAAGAAAAAAAACAATGCACATCTTACATTTCTTTATTTATTTATCTAAGTGATTGGTGTTTTATGCCATCCTCAAGAAAATTTCACTCATACAACAGGGACCAACAATAGGGTAAGAGGAAACCAGGCATCTGCAGGTTGCTGGCAGACCTTCCCATGTATGGCCAGAGAGGAAACCAGCACGAGCTGGATTTGAACTCATTGCGACCGCATTGGTGAGAGATACCTGGGTCATTACGCTGCACTAGAACGCTAAGCCTCTTGGCCACAGAGGTCCACACAATCCTTAACTTACATGTCCTCCTAAACTGAGAGGCTGCAATATCCATGTAATAGACTCATTAAACAACCTTGAAACAACTGAACAGTATTAGAATAGGAGAACAGGATTTCCCAATACACTGAATCTCTCCTTTTACATGCTTTAATGTTCCAGCATTGACTGAAATTCTGAGAGTAAACATTGTTTCAGAGTTTTCCTTTTCTTTTTAACTTTCAAACAGGTTAAACAACTACTGTTAAAGCTCTCACTACACTTTGTACTGGTGTGCTCAAAACAAAGAAATGTGAGTGTTACAAATCATTTATCCACTAAACGTGAGTGTTACAAATCATTTATCCACTAAGAAGAAGGCAGATATGGAGAAACCAGGTTATAACAAACATCTGAAGGGGGATTGCACCATGTTATACATGATTTCCTTAATGACTTATACCAATCCAATTACTGTAAAATGTGTAATGAATTTACTTAAGCAGGAGCATTTCACAAACCTTTTGCATAAAAAGTCAAAAAAGAAAAAAAAAACAAGTACACCTGCTCATGGCAAAGTTCCAGTCATTAAAGTGAAAGACAGCACATGTTCAAAGTTAATTTTGCCAAAAAGGCCGGACAATATTCTGTTTATTTCGGTACAGTATTTTTTTTTAAACACAACTACAACAGTGGAAACTGACAGTTGACCCTACACCGTTGTCTGACATGAAACACCGCCATTCTGTCTGGGCTGTGACGTAATTCTTCCGAGCGCAGAACACTCTTGTCACCTGAGACTGTAGTAAGCTACTAGGGTTGTGTTTGAAACCTATGTATATGTGTAAATTGTTTTAACATAAAATGATCTTGAATCTTACTCCCGCTATAATATAGTGGTCTGGAAATACTTTGCACTGTTGTTCACACATGTACTTGTTATAATTACAACATATATCATTAAAACAAGTGTCCTGTCCCCATGTTACTACATGTTACACTGACAGTCAACTCGGAAGATTCACGTCACAGCTTATGAACAGTTGATATCTCCTAGCTCTCTGATTGGTCAATCTCTCATAAGCCTAAAAGCATAGGCGTCTTCAGATCTCCAGTTTGCAGCAAAATACTCCTCACTTCAAATTAAGATAATTCAGCGACAAATTCATATAAATTCAAACAGTTTTTTTGCATACAAGACAGAATCTGTTTAATGAACAGTGCCTTAGTCATCAACTGTCTTTCACTTTAAACTCATATATATCATAGTGCAAAGGGAAGAAGCTATGGGAATTGGCAGACTGACCTTTCCTCCACCCGATGTGCTAGCGACATAAGGAGTGGCCTGAAAGACATGACAGTTGGCTGCAGATAATGGATCACATCAGTTAAGAAAACAAATGGTTAGATTTCTTTCTTTCCTGTTCTTTTTTTTTTATTAACAGTACGGGCGATGTGCGCAAAAATTGTGCACTTTGCCATAAAGGTATGAAACTTGGCATAATAGGGGATTCTGCAGATTTCCAGATGTAGAGTCATTGTGAATATGCACACTGTTGACTCCGCTAGCCATTTTGTTTCTGGCATTGCTGAAAAAAACATTCTCTTTAATATCTTTGGGACAAGGGACATGGGAATTTTACCACTGTTGTGGTGGTTCTACTGTGCGCCAGGTGTGCATGATTATCTGAAATGTAACCCAAGATGCCACTCACATCCCCTCCCCTTCCTCGGTCTCACAGCATCCCTTATGTGCAGAAGCCAGGAGGACTATGTCGATATTTGTCTTTTGTTTGAGTGCACAAAGCACTGTATCCATGCGTTCTTACTACACAATCTGCTTCATCTGATTATCTTCATAATCTGCTGGACCAGACCGGGATGTCTAGTGGTGAGAGGCGCTTGTCTTTCAATTGCTTTCCTATCATTGGCCTTTCAAAACCCGACATTTGACACAGAATTTACAGATTCTCTTGATTTTTTGGCCAATGGAACATGAGTGACAGTAATTGGTCGATGACACTCATGGGACCCTCTGCACAGTGTAACATTCACTCAAGGCTATGTGTCTTCCTGCATTATGATGTGTATATCTGTGTGATACATGTGGGAAAGTTTGTCAGTAACTTGTCAAAGGTCAATGGTTTTCTGCAGAACTCTTCCAAAAATAAAATGGTGTTATGCTACAATAAAATCAAATCATAATTGTATAATATGCCTTTTCTGAATTGCAGATAACTCCAGACTTGTTTTGGTCAAACTGCAACCATAGGGCCCACTGACAAGAACAGCTTCATCAACAGCTTTATAAAGTAGGGTGGCACCAGACTTTGGAACATTCATTGCCATCTTCCAGAGTTTTCAATTTATACAGTTTGCTTTCTTTTCTGAGACATGATTTGCTATGAAAGGATAGTTATGGTTTGTATGGATGGTATGGAACAAATCGTGCAGATTGACATCTACAGTCTGACAGGCTATCTACAGATCTTTGAACATTACCATAGCCACTTTAAAAAAAACTTAAGCTGAAGTTCTGGCTTTGAGCGTTCTCTTGCAGGTGGGAAACAGAAATCAGTTTCTTACCACAAGTCAATCACTCCTTCATATATATATCAACTAACATTTGGACAAGTCTTTACTCTTCTCTGTAAATCTGTTCCCTATGCGTACCATTATGTCAACTACTGTTTTTGTTTGATCAGCATAGGTAATGTGTATACATTGTGGCTGCTTACAAAGCCCTGTACATTGGTAGAGATTGTTCACCTCAAACTCAGAGACCATGTCAAAACAATTAGCCTCACCATCTCCAATCACTGATGCATCAATTTTTCATAGGTTCAGAATATTCATTTTAGCTTCTGAAGTGTGAATTGACCAAGGGGCATTTTATTGAGACTGATCATGTCTGTCACGTGAGCTGGGAGCCATCGGGCAAAACTTGATTCACCTAACGCCATTAAAACATATACTGCCTTCCCTGAATTTACAAGGTCCAGACTTCCCACATTTGTCAGCTCTCCCAGGAAAAGAGATATTGTCATTCAGGTAGTGTGTAACCCTGTACTAAGGTTATGAATATATAGATAATTTAACGAGTTTTCTATGATAGCAGCCTTAATTTATGTAATACAGAGTATTACTTGCATCTGATGTTCTGAAAGGCATCATATTAAAAATGGGCCATCAAACATGGAGGCGCAGTCTGTATTTGTCATCAAATTTCACCCACGTACAGAGATAATGACGACAATACCCTTTCCTATAATGATGGAAACAAAATGAAGGCCAGGGTCAAAAGAGGTCATTTTCGAAATGGTTCCACATCTAAAAATCTCCACAGGGACATAATCTGCAAATGTGCCAAGTTTCATGCTTTATGATAAAATGCACAATACCCTTCACATTTTACACACACTGTACTATAAGTTTGTCCACAATGTAAAGCACATATAATATTACATGTCAATTATTATTTTCTAATTGTATTTGAGTTAGAAATTATATTTGTTAGAAATCTCAGGAGATATAATTAAGGATATTAAATACATAGACATGGATACTCAGTAAAATGTAGATTACTTCAGTACCACAAACCAGAACTTCAACAATAGATGACCACAATCATAGCATAATGAAGAAAGGTGTCAACAGAATAAAAGAAAATGAGCTCTAGGTACATAAAAAAATTATAAAAACAGCGTCCATGTTCATGGTCTGTAGTCCATGTGATAATAACCATTAATGGGACATGAGTGAAGGATCAAGGGTTAACACCAAGGGGATAAAATAAAGAAGAGAACTGGGGTTAGGACATCCAGGAACACATTCCAGAACACAAGAACTCTGAGGTTTTATAAGACAACAGTATGTATCTGTGCCATGATAGTATTTTTTATAGAATATGGTAAATGACCTAAACTTTTGTCCATGACTAAATTGCTCAGTTTGCTGATTTTGAGAATTCTACTGATATTACAAATGTGTTACAAGTTTGTTTGGAAGCTAAGATCTTATCTTTCGTGAATATTTTATGACAGATATACCTTGAAAAATATGCTCTTAAGGGGAAATTTTAGCTCATTAACTAGTATATTAATGGAAACCTTATTTTAGATTTTATGGATTCCACAACAAAGTATTTATTCCTTTTTGTTTGTATGTGCATTATATATATACCTGTCAATGTTTCATCTTTTGGACTTCTTTTACCCATAGCAAATACAGGGAAAAAATACCTAGCTGTTAGAATGCCAAGTGTACAATGAGCAAAAAATCTGCCAGTTCATTCTACAGTATCCTGGACACGGGCGACTGCTAATGATAGCTGACCAAATTTCAGAAGTGACCTTACCTCTGCGGGAACCTCCGCTTCGCTGGCTGAACTGTCCGACGGCATTTCTGCAAACTCCCAGAGGATAGAGGCTTCCTTGTCGGTGAGGGGATCTGGCGGGGTCGCGTTGACCAGAATGACGCGATCACTACGCTGTACCATCCCACAGTCCCGGGCCACACTTATAGCTGTCAAGATGTTATCCCCTGCAACACACTGTCCCTTACAGCAACATCCTTCTTTTAACCTAATCCACCTACCCCATTTCAACCTTTTTTTAAGTGATACTTCCACAATGACAACAGTAAAAAAGGTTTTATTACTAAAATGGAGTGAAAATCGAAAATCCTTACAAAAGATCATCTCACAGGAGTTTCTGTAACATCAAATTATCTCTTGACCATACTGATAAGAATGTGTGAACAAATCTGAACACTTATTTCAGAGAAGTCTTGGTTAGAAGACTGTACACTTACATGTACAGCTACAAAAGCACCAGCAAATGGGTGAAAAATCAAAATGTCTTAACTTCAGTGATCCCATATTCACCTAACACTTCAAGTTTTTTGTTTACTTAGATTTGATCAAGCTGTGAGTACATGTCCATGTAATGCAAGCATGTATGTAATGAATTATCAATATCAAATAATTTTGACCAAACATACTCAGAAACATGTCAAGCACATAGTTCATAGAAGATTGATTGGCATTTAATGCCATGTTCAAGAATTTTTCCCTTATGACGACGTTATGGTTTTTGGGTGGATAAAACCAGAGTCACAAACATGTTATCAAACACAAATTTGGGCTAATCAAAGATGAGGTTTCAAAGGATGCAGGCTGTGTTCCTACACCCCCGTGGCCAATCGGAGCTAAGGTTACAGACCTGTGACCATGACAGTCCTGATGTTGGCAGTCCTCAGTTTCTTGATCACAGGGGTGGTTTCTGGTTTCACAGTGTTCCTCATGATCAACAGTCCCAGAAAATCCAGATCATGCTCTATCTTGTCCCTGTGGCATACATAATCAATCATCCTTTCAACATATCAAAACACACAAAGGAAATACTCGCAAAGAAACCTGAACGGGTTGTTCCTTCAGAACACAAAATCTCTGCAAGAACAATGACAATCCCCCAATGCAACATCTCTTCTTACAGCTTTCAATGACGACAGTTTCGGTGTTTCAAGCAACACCTGTTACCCATCCATAACGTGTAATTAAAGTGAGAGACAGCACATGTTCTAAGCTGAGTTTGCCAAAAAGGTTGAACAATATTATGTTTATTGCAGTAAAGCCTTTTTCTAACAACTACTACAACTGAGGAAACTGACATCTGACCCTGCTCCATCGGCTAGCTTGAAACGCAGCCACTCTGTCTGAGCTGTGACGTCATTCTTCCAAGCGCAGAATACTCTTATCACCTGAGACTGTAGTAAGCTGCTAGGATTGTGGTTGAAACTGAACTACATGTGTAAATCTATAACATGAAATGATCAAGAAACTTACTCCATCCACAACACAATGGTCTGGAAAAGCCTTATAGTGTTGTTCACACATGTACTTGTTATAATTAAAAGATACAGCATTAAAATAGTGTGCTGTCCCTATGTTATTGCATATTACAATCACAGACAACTCAGAACATTTACGTCACAGCTGAAAAACAGCTGATATCTGCTCATTAAGTATCTTGAAAAATCTGGATGGCAGATTATGTTCAAAAATGTAAAATTTAAAATGTAAAGTAGAGTTTGATTTCTTTATCTGATTGAGAATAATCTAGAATTTTTCAGTTATACGATAGCAGTCAGTTTCAGGAAAACTATACCCTGGTAGTAAACCACCAGCCATTAGCAGGTTATTGATGAACTTTAAAGCGGTTTTCAATGAATGTCCAGCAAGATACACTCCTTATGTTTTAGGGATTGAAAGGCAAGCAACTTTACCTCCTGTTTGTCATCAACCAGTATATGCCTTAAAAATTACATTATGATAACTGACTTAAAGTGTCTACCTTGAGATTCTCTGAGCTTGATGCCAGGTGAGTTTGGAGTCGAATTCTCGGTAAGCAAGGGCAATAACTCTGAACCCTTGTATGGTATACTGATGCAATACTTCTGGGAAATTCTCTGGTACTGAAATAAACCAGACGAGAAATAAAAACAATTTCCAGTTCTACAGTAACTGCAAAGAGAAACTTGTACATGTAGGTATGCAAAGGTAACTACAATAAGAAATAACAGTAAGTATATTTCGTATCCCTAACAGAATGAAACAAGATCAAAATACATCACTGAATATTACCTGTAAATTACAATGAAATGGAATTCACCAGTTTTAAGTAAAATCTAACTCTCTGAAATAATATGGCAAATATTGTGGATGAATGAATGATTATGGCTTTATGCCACATCAGTAATCAGCCTTATGGTGGTGACAAATGTTGTACCTGTAAGCAGCCGTCATAGGGCTGTTCTGATTTCGGACTGCATGTTATTCAAGGGATAACTGGTAAGCAATGGTAATACCCCTGTTAAAAGTTTTGCGGAATTAGCGGATAAACAGGAGATTTAGGTCCTGAATTGTGAGTAAAAAATCTGTGTGCCTGTGTGTTGTATAATTTAGCTAAGTGAGTGGCTGAATTTGACTCCTAATTATTTTCAAAATCAATTCCATGCCATGTTAATTTCCTATCTGTCTACCTCAATTAGATGCAATTATGACTTAATTTTGGAAAGAGTAACACTGTACAGATAGGGGTTCTGAAGTTTTACTTCTTTAAAGGGGCACAACTCATGATGGTGAATATGTGGGGTCAAAACTGTCAACAGTGAAATGCACAGTGTATTGTAAATGCTCAGTGGCAAAAAAACCCCCAAAAAACAAAACAAAAACAATTTACAAAAATTAAATACCCAACCAAAAAACTGTTTATATAGAGCAATTGTTGCTGTTGGCTGAAAGGCTGAATGACAAGTTGATTCTCCTTTAATATGTCTGTGATGTGTGCATGTGACATGTTCGACTAGTGTATTACCACTGGCTTTTAATAGTTTAAATAGCAGCAGATAGCAATCTAATACACTATTCCATTCATCAAAATTTCACTTCTTTGTCAACTTACCAGTATGTGGCTTACAAAGGGAGATAATTTTCTCCGGTGCTCCCTTCACATACGCAGACATGTGGGATTGACCCAATATACGTGCAATGACGCTCATCCTCTGCATACTACTGGAGAAGGTGAACTGACGAACAATCCCAACCTCAAAAGGAGGCTGGAGCAAAAACAAACAATCATTACTATGGTTAATTGTATGGATGAGTGAAACTTTTAAGAAAGACAAACAAAAAGAGGAGCCGTATATAACTAACCACTGAAATACAGGTAGTTATCATTTACACTCACCAACATTTCAAGTTATGTTCAAGTAAGTATCCTTTGTATTTTGTAAACAAAAAAAATTACAGACAGCATGAAAAAAACCATTTTATTTCATTAATTGAACAAATCAATTAAAACCAGGATGGACATACACTTGAAACAAATGAATGCAAAAAATCACTACTCAAAGGTTTCAAAAAATGTAAGTTCTAAATTGCCATTAAATTGTTCATCTGAGGACAATTCCGTTACAGGTACACTATAATAATTAAAGAACAAAAATTAATGTTTTGAGAGGGTTAAAAAATAATTCACAAGCATACACATAATACAAACCAAGAGTTTAAATTAGTAGAGAAAGAGTTATGAGGTGGGCAAGTATGCAATGGAAGAGTCACTTTTCTACAACACCGGTATTTCAATAAATGTCTTTTTGCGTAAATTATAAACATCTGATTTGTACTGTGATTACACGAATTTCACAACTTTTGTTGCCAAAGAACTTCAGTTTGAAGGAGATTTTCCAGAAAGCACCATGAGCAGATCCTGACTATACATACATGTACAGACTAATTCAAATTCCTGATACAACGAAACCGGGAGTCATGATTTTCAATCTTTCATTTACATATCATATTCATTTATATATTATAGTAAGTTAACAATAACTTAATCTGTATCTCCTCTTTTCTGTCAAAAGTGTAACAATAACTATATTTTGTTTTAAAACATGACTGAAACCCCTATAACTTGTAAAATATGTACATGTACACATGTCGCAAATAACAATTTTGTTCCAATCCTGTTGTCGACACAACTGGCCACCTATCAGCAGACTGGCAAAAGCAGAGTGGAGGCAAAGTAAGACTGGAGAATAGTCACCTTGTCAGGCAGACAGACATCATGCATGAACGTGTCTCGTGTACACGGTTTCACAACAGTGGGCATCATCGTTTCAAATTTACTAGTGTCCTGACCCGGCTCCTCTAAAATCTGAAAATGTACCAGTGAATGTCCTTCTAGTAGTAGAAAGGCAAGAATACATTAAGCTGAAACCACCACCAACTATTTGAGGATTCCTGAGAGCACAGGACACATTTCGAAGAGCAGAAAACATGCTCAGTGTGCACACCCTGCCAGATTCTGAATGTCCTTCTGATCTCAGAGAAGTGATTTGTGGTTTGTTTGGGACGGTAAAAGATGTACGTCTGTCTGTATGTATGTACTGTGTACATGTTTGCATAGATGTTATACATCGTACTTAAAGAATTTTCAGTCATATGACGACAAGGAGTCCTTAGAATTTATGTACACTGTGTCTTCTTGTGGCAGGGCGAGACCATGCTGCTGCCACTGGGGCATTAGACCCCCGGCATGACAGGCCACCCCGTCTTTGGCATGACCCAATCTGGGACTGATTCCAGGTCTCCTGACCTCAACGCAGATACTCTAATCACTCGGCCAACAAGGTAGTCTGTTAGGGACTTATAAGATGATATCCTATTGGAAGATTGCACATTTCAGGATCATAAGCACTATTTTATGACATCTATTTGGGCAAAAGTTTGGGTTATTTATCATGTGTACCATAATGTAAATGTTCATGTAACTATTATGTCAATGCACATGTTGTGCCAACAGAAATCTATAATCACGGGCCATAAAGCTGATAATTAGGCATTTTGGTAATAAGTGAATTGTGCAAATTTCTTGAAAAATCAGTCATTACAGTGTGACAAGTCAAAGTACCAAATTATCAGTTGGCTCACTGATTAAGAATACCATGAGTAACTACATAGATGTTCAATGAGCTCGAGACTTCAGTGTACTTGAGTACTTTTTCTCAAGAGGTCAGTGAATTGTAATAGCTGGTGAGAACTGATTATCTCAGTTTCAAATGGATCTTGATTAATGATTATCTCACTTTGAAGAGACTCATGTTATCTGATTATCTCACTTTCAAGAGACTCTTGATATACCATTATCTCACTTTCAAGAGGCTAAACAGCTCACTGCTTCCTACACAACCAGATACACACAAACAAATAGGACTTTTCAGAAAGAACCCAAAGCATATTACAGGTATTAGGCACACAAGCAAGCATAAAGCAGATCTTACAAGCAACACAAGCAAATGTAATAACAAGGCAGCATAACAAAGTAAGCCTAATGGGTTAATGGTGTGTGCTGAAAAATCACGTATTTTTAGTGTTATGTTATGATACTTTGTGAGAGCACCCACCCATGTCTCGGCCAAACAGCGTTAATTTTGCGAGATGGCTCCTGTGCTGATTTGGCTTATACGTTGATTCCAGCCCGCTTCTCATGGTTTTAAATGTGTAAAACTGGTACAGTAAGATGAATTCGAACTGATTGGCTCAAAATTTGCCCCCTTGTAATAACGCCAGATGTGACTGAATATAATGGAATCGTTCATTTATCTCTCACCAGATCCACCATGCTGCCGAGAAAGATTTCGTTCTGCTCTCAACAGTGAAAACTCAATTTCGGTAACAGAAATATAACTATACTCAATATCTGTGCTGTAAATGTGGTCTTCAAAATGAATGACACACTATTTTCTGTCTTTCATTTCGAGAAAGCCAATCTGTTGGAAAAGGCATCGCGTCAATCTTCGCTGTCACACTTCATGTTGTTGTTGTATTGAAAAGAAGAAGTCATACATTGTCCTCATTTTGAGGACACAAATGGCACTGTTTTTTTTTGGACAAAATGTTGCTGCCTATGGTAAAGGAGACACAGAAGTAAACTAAGCATTCGCTAAGGCTCCCAAGCAACTCAGTAAGTGGTCATAAAAGAAAGTTAATGATCAACAAGTGGTTTGTTGAAAAAGGGAGGTAATCCTCTTTCGATGCTAATTTAAGGCATCTTTAGAGAAATAATCACAGAAAGGATTTTCAATGAAGTCTTTCACTCATAAATGTAATGTATGTATGATATTGTTACCATTTCTTGAATTCAAGTTCTACTTCATATTTTTTTCTATTCCATCCCAACCTGTAAATGTGATATTGCCAGTCCATGCTACTGGTTTCTGTTTATTTGTTTGAAAATTTTGGTTCTTCTCAAAATGACTTAAAGAGTGGAACTGTGAAGTGAATACAGTTTTTCTTTACTCAATTTATCATCCCTCAAGAACTCACATTTCTTGATTTCGGTTTATACAATTTTGAATTCTATAAATCCCTGCTACAGTTCTTCACAAAAAAGAAACAAACAATCAAACACACAAAGAGACGGGTGGACTGATTGGGTGCCTTACCGCTAGCAAAGTTCCAGTCCTGAAACTGATGAAAGATCTTTTACTGGGTTATTTTTTGTGAAAGACCTTCACCATTTTTCCTACACCATTTTAAAGGCCTTTGAGATAACCTCCAATAAAATTCAACAACCATTTCACCACTGCAGCATTTCACTATTCCTTGTACAACAACACAGTATTCATAATAGTGCTTATGGAATTAAGACCCATGAAATCCTAAAATGACCCACTGAAATGGGTATGTTCAGGGCAAATGTCCTACAGGCTTCAGATCCTAACAAAATCACTGATGAGCTAGCAAAACTATTTGCGCATTTGTGTGAATAAATACATCTTTACATGTGCATGCTTTACACTGTTGTTTCACATCAGGTCAAATGTATATAAGCATCAATAAAACATCCCACATAAAGTTTTCAAAAGCATACACTTTTTGTCTTCATGATTTTGCATAACAGGGATATTATGAAATTGACAGCCACGTAATGTTATCAATTTTAACCAATTCGTGGCGAGTTATTTTACCAGCCCAGAATGCAGCTGTATCTGCTGACGTTATGAGAATACTGTTTTGACTTATGAGCCATATGAGTGTGGGGTACAAGAGAGACATCATGGTTCAGGTGTCTGAAAGACTGCTTATTAAAATGTGATATACAAGGTAACACCTTACAATAAAGTGGCATTGGTCATTTAGGTATGCTTTCATCTGTTTTGCAATTAGTGACGTCATATTATTTGATGTCTTCTCTTTTATCAATTTTCAACACTCGGCACAAATTAAACATCTCAATGGTATAAAATCTACATACAAGCCAAATTTCCGTGCATTTCTCACACCAATAAGCACAAACATACAGGCAAAACAAAAGCATGACAAGCAAAATTTAAGATCATTAATAGCAGCCTGAAAGCAAGCAGCCCAAATGCAGAAGTGTAGTCTGAAGACAGAGTTAGGAGGGTGAAGTGGAGGGGCATCGTGGATATGGTGTGCGAGACCGTCACCTGCTGGTTACTGTTGTAGGAGGGGTATCCCCGGTAGAAGGCCTGCGTGCCAGAGGCTTCAGGCTTAACCACAGTGGGCATAAGACAATCAAAGCGGGTTCTATCCTCCCCAGGTTCCTCAATGTCCTGGATAAAAGGCACAGCCATTACATACAGTACCAGGTGCAAGTAGATTCGACATCACTGTACATGTGTAATGCCACCAAATTAGGAGAGTGTTACTTAAAAATAAAATAAAAATATGGAGATGAAAAAGTCTTTTATTGTCAGACAAATGAAGAATCGCATTTCTGGAGATATCTGGGGACATTATAATGAAAACAAAGTGAAGCTTGTAACCTTCTAGAACTAAAGAATATTTTAGTTTCACATCAGTTTAATAAAATCTTTTCACATTTAAATGTGTATTCAGTGGTGCATATAACTGACCAATCAAAACTGAATACAGCTTTAAATTTAAAATGATATCACACAAAAACTAAATCACAAAGAATGATGTCTGTTACATTCACCTGTGACATTAAGTGTGCCTGTCATTTAAGTAAAGATTTCTGGATAGATTACGACTTCACAAAAATAAAAAACAAAAAACGAGGAACAACATTTTGGTGAACCTTGATGTGGCAATGATTTATCTGCCTCACATCCACATCACAATGATAAATGACTCCTTCAATCATATTATCTGCAAAGCATCAAATACCAGTTATCAGCCATTGATTCAAGTGCATAAGCAGCATTCTTATATTTCTGGCATGAGCTTTCATGCACTTTAGTAAATGCCATAGTAAATAATTCCTATGAATCCTTGATTTTCTAAAGGGAACAGGAAGGCGGGTCTCGTTACAGATAATAGTATACCTGACCAGTGAACAGATGTGCTAAATGCAGCCTTTGCAGCTAAGCACAACATCATGTAAAACAGCATATAGAGAGCATTATCAAAGCTGGATTATTTGTGTCCATCTTGTAATGCAATATCCGCTTTTACATTACACTAAATGACCTAAAATTTCATCCATGACAAAGCTTATTTTTCCTGATTTCGAGAGTTCTATTGATTTTCGAACTTGGTTCATGAGGTTTGTTTGGAAGATTTGATCATACTCTCTTGTTTCCTCACTAGAAGTAATACTTTATGGCATTTACTTGCCTCTAAAGATGCACTTTTTTGGATGAAATCTTAGGTCATTTACAGTAACATTAATACAGTGGACAAGTGTATTACCACAGACCTTTATGAAAATGCACATGGAGCACGCATAATTAAATGAGGATCCCAGGACAAGATCTGATTGGCTGTGCGTATATCTCTATATGTACATGCAAGCACTACTTTACATCAGTGAAATGTTGTTGTTTTCCCACATGTACAGATTCACACTAAGTGAATTCTGGTATAGTCAGAGACTGACCAAATCCTGGGCACATCATGAACATACTTCTTACCAAACCATAAAGACAATTACTTTTTAGTCGTGCTACTGACACAACTGATACTCAGTAGCACCAGTAAATAAAACTGTATTTCAACCCTACCATTTAGTTTCAACCAAAATGTAACTTGGTACATAAACTGTCCAAAAGGGAAAAAAAACAACAAAAAAACGTGCAATGCACTTAAAACGCATTAAGCACAATGTAATGAATAGAAAAAAATTCCGAGAGATTTTATGTATAACACCAGCCATTCATAATAATGTGTAGCTGTGGTATAAATTTGGTGAACTTCGGTTATTTCTGTTCTAGCGATAGAGCGTTTACAAGCCTATTGTAAAATTTAACTCAAATGACCCCAATGACCTTGGAGAAAAAGGTCAAGGTCGCTGAAAACTGATAGGGGTATTATTCATGCCACTATCTTAGTGTGGTTTAAGTTTGATGAACATCAGACAAACCGTTCTAAAGATAAAATGTTTACCAGGAATATATGGACAGACAGACGGACGCTGCCCGCTACGACAATACCCCTTGGTAAAATTGGATGAGGTGTAATAAAATTCACAAAGTCTATAAATCAACTTCCATCCCAAGCACAACCGATTGGACACCATTTCAAACAAGCTATGTACCTAACAAACCTGTATTAAAAACACATGATCTGACTGAAGAAGGCCTCAGACTTGCCAGCTGAAGCAAGATCAAAATTATACATAAAAGAAATATGACAAACTCAACTTGCTGTAGTGAAACCCTATTCACAAACATACAATGTGTACATCAAATTCACACATGAAGTCACAAATCTTATTTCAGCTTACCCAATTAATGGATTCAAACATTTTCAGGTCCAGCGGGTCTCCATTCAGTTCTCCCTGGATCATCGTCAGAGAGTGACACGTTGCCATACAAACCAAAAAGGGGTCACGAGGCAACGTGCTGGGCTCATGGATGATCCCATGAAACCTGCCGACAAACAAGAAAGGATAAAGAGCAACGGACATGGCTTGTGGAACACACCACTAACCCCACCCTCAACCCCACCCTAAACCCAAAAATGACATCATCTAATGAAACTGAAAATGAACATACTGTAAATCTTTAACCTTTTCAACCACTAAAGCACTTTTTTCAGTGGAATTTATGCACACAATGATTATGAAGATGACACTAAAAATGATTTGTTTGTATGATTAAAGATGCTGGCTTCATAAAACTGCAAATTATTTCTCTACACCCCACAGTTCTGTCAGAATGTTTCAAAATATTGGTTGCAGAGGAGGCTGAAAAGGTTGAAGAATTAGGGTAATGTATATAAACGTGTGCATATGCATATGGCCTTCCTTGTATAGCCTTCTTGTAATGGGTATTTTAACCACAAATTGCACTTCCTGAGTGAATGACTGCCATCATGGCAGGCCTAGGCCTGCACATCTGAGGTCACCAGTTATGTGGTCAGAAGGAAACCATTAACTCCATCAACATTTATGGCCTGAAATCTGACTTTAGAGGGAATTGATGTTGTCATCCAATTTTAACTAAAAACATTAACATTTTGTGTGCAATATCAGTAGTTCTTTAATGACTGCTGACCAGGATGCAGGAAAACCAGTCACTGTTTTAGGTTCCCTCACATTAAGGCCTACATAGTGGGATGCATACCTATTGCATTGGGAACATAGTTCTCAATGTAACAAGTTTGTCCTAAAATAATGTTTAGATATGCTGTTTTAATAGACAAAGTCCTAGAATATGCCTTAAAATGTAAAAAAAAAACAAAAAAACGAACCACCTGAGATTAGAAGCTGTACCTGATAAATACTAGAATACAAGTAGTAACTGAGAGTACATGCAAAGTTTTTAAATCAAAGACACTGCAAAAGACCTAAAATTTCACTCCAAAAAGTGAATTAGTAGAGGATAATTTATCATAAAATATTATTTTTGGTTTTGAAATTGACATTTTCCCAGGTTCTTGACAACCTTCCTGATGTGAAACAACAAGAGCTGGATTCAAATATGCTACATCATTGGTCAAGGACCCGAGAGTTGCAGTCAACCAGCACTGTAACAAACAGTCTGATCCATCAACAGCCTGAGAGTTGCACTAAGCCAGCAATGTAACCATCTGAGCCCGAGAATTTAGCACTGAAGCTGACGGCCATCCTGTTAGAATGGCCTTACTGATAGAATGACTTGTAAGTACCCACCTCTTATTAACCACAGGCAGAACACCCCACATATCCAAACCATCTTCTGTCAATGTACCAGTCTGAAAGCAATATGAGCAACATTCACTCAATCACAGGGACAATCTCACAATGAAGAAAAATAAATCATGTACATGCATAACAGCTCCAATCAATGTAATTTAATGTATTTCTGGGATCAATCTTTGTTAAATTGCTTTTTTGTAAATACATAAAAGTGTATTATCCCTTTGGTATAATGTTATTAGTTCATGACAGACATACACCTCAACTCTAGGTTAAAAATCGAAATGGAAACTAAAGAAAAGGCCATCTTTCACTCCCAAAGTAACTACAGATTGGTGCAATTGTCTTGGCTGCACATATTTCGATTGATTACTTACCTTGTCGAAACAGACAAGCTTGAGTTTGCCACAGAAATTAATCCTGGGTGGGCTGATGCAGAAGATACCCTGCTTCTTCAGTCTCATCTGAGCGTACACCATGCCCACCGTCATGGCGCCCGGGAGTGCTGGAGGCACCACGATGGTGATGATGTCAAGCGCTCTCAACACTATCTTACCAAACACAACCTGGAAAAAAAAAAAGAAAAACAGATTTTCAGTGTTTCCTCAGAGGACGAATTGAGAGCTTTTCAGGAAAAACTGACAAAACCTACCAGTGTAACAATAATGTACTTCCACAGTTCAATGCAAGAAATGTGTACCTTAATAAGACTTGAAAGACCATTTATACAACCACCTTTAGGAAAGCATCCCCACTCCCTTGAAAGAGGCATGCACTACAAAGCCCTGTAGTATGTATCTGGTAAGCTATTCTTACTCACCCCTTCCTTGTAGAGAATGACAATGCTGTAGATCATGCCTACTGCTGCTATGAGACCCAGGAATAGGATAAACCTCATGGCGTCTTGATAGAACTTGAACCCCACAGGCTTGGGGAACAAGATTGAGCGGATTAACTCCCCTTTGGCTGTGTTGAACCCTATAGTATGAAAGTGGAAACTGAAGCCATGTGCAAGCATGAGATAACATGTATTAAAAAGTAAACCGCGTTACTGAAAAAAAAAAAAAGAATAGAAAGCCCTCCACTAAAGAAGTAACAGATAATACCCAAGACAATACTATAATAATAATAAAATTTATTTACAGAGGGTAATATACACTCAGTCAACATAATAGCTGATCTTACCCACTACTAAAACAAGTGCAAATCTGTAAATAGCTTGTAATCCTGCATTCAGTAACATGAGCACTGGTGGTCCACAGTAAAAGACAGGACTTGAAAAAATCAAGAAACTGAATACAAACATACCCAGTGCTCATCTCAGCTAATATGCATGAAATATTCACAAAGTTAACTCTATATCATTCATTCCCCCCAAATTAAAAAACAAAAACTTTAAGATTTGGTAGCAAGGCTAGGGAATGCAGAAATTTAAACTCAGAAAGTACTTAAAATATTTGCCTTGAGATGGATTCTAACACAAAAGACAGACATAGTTAACACACATGAAGGGCATCAGACATGGACCATCCACTTTGTGTTACTGTGCTTTCCATTTTACTGTATGCACAAAGCCAGCTCAATACATGCAGCACTCTTTGTGACCACCCCTTAACATTTACCATAACCTTGATTTCAATACAAAAGAGGTGGAGTTGAGAGTTTTGTTATGAATATGCATACACACACAGACATCTGAGATGTAACATCCCCTTGTACTGTTGTGCTTACCTGAACGCACGAGCTAAGCTCAATATATGCACTATCACCCTCAACATGTACCTTAAGACTGCTTTACCTGTTATTGGATGTTCTCTCATGCTCTGGGTATGACACAAAGCTACACCTGTACTTTATGCAGATTAGCTATAAAGTAAAAATTATCCAAAACAACATTTCAATTATTGAAGCTTATGACCCAAGGTTACCACCATCATTATCACAAATGAAGGTAGAAGCTGGTTTCTCCACTACTCACCTGTTCTGATGACCACTGCCAGAACCTTGGCCTGACCGTAGTAGCGGGTCTGTATCACCTGAGTACCAGCAAATAAGGTGTGGCGCTTGTGCTCGTCCGGGGAGTAAGTCTCTGTGTCCTCCTGGTGGCTTAACGGGGTCTTGGTGACAGGTACGCTCTCACCTGAACAACAGTCAAATATGCTATGTCAGCACACATATATGTATCTAGAGGTATGCAGATATACTGTATTTGCCCTAAAACTTCCACCCCACCCAGCTGATTTTTAGAGGCCAAAAAGTTCATAATACATTACTCATAGAACTAAAATTTAAAATCTGTAACAGTAGGACGTTACATGTAACCTAGCTTCCAAACAGACTTCAAAACACTACTGTGAGATGTCTGACATCTATTTATTTATTTGGTTGGTGTTTTTTGCCACACTTATAATATTTCACTTATATGTTGGCAGTCAGCGTTATGCTGGGAAGAAATCAGGCTGTAGGAAATCCACGACCATCTGCAGGTAACTGGCAGAGAGGAAGTCAACATGAGCTGGTCTTGAACTCACAGCAAAAGCATTTGTGAGAGGCACCTGGGTTATTACGCTACTCTGCACTAGTGAGCTACCCCCTGGGCTGCAGGGGCACCTCTAACATCTATAGTACAAATCTTACAGTTAATCTGTCAATGCAAACAGCCATTATTGAACCTTAATTAATCGGATATGAAAAAAAGCAAAATACCTCTCACCTGTAAGCATGCTCTCATTAACAATACAATTGCCCTGTGTGAGAACAGCGTCACAGGGCATGAGACAGCCATGGGAGGGGATGGCTATCACATCACCGGGCACCAGGCTATGGATGTCCACCATCTCAAACTCTGGTAATAAGAATATAGTTCAAATGGATGTGTGGCAGTGTTTCATTCTAAACAAACATTATATACCATGTGGCCTTATGTTCAGGCCAACCAAAAAAAAAAAAAAAAAAAAAACCCGAGACAAAAAACATACACCTTGAACTGGACACAAATAACAATTAAGATTAACATTTCTGAGGGAAAATGTGAAAGAACTTGTTTACATAATACTTCTGAATATAGATGACAGTCTTTGTGTTCTTACTTTTTGGACAGGCACTTAAACAATTAATACTGATAACTGTTAGAAATTTGACATCAAACACATACCTTTGTTTCCTCTGCAAACCAAAATCTCTGATGTTGTCATAGCTACCATGTCCCGCAGAGTGACACTTTGCTGCGAAGACGAATATGGAAAATGTCACCTGCAAGTTACTGCTTGATAATGTTTGCACGCCTATAAACGGTTTGGCATCACTTCCGTCATTATTTTGGTTTCTTTATCATGATATTGTCAAATTATTTCCCACAATGTGAACGTAAAAACATCAGAAGTGTGCAGTAGGTATTTAGTTATTCGACTGAAGTTGTAATTTAATTAAGGAAGATTACGGACTTACCTTTCTAGTTTCATAGAGGGACACAACGATGGAAATGAGGGAGATGAAGATGATACAGCCAGCATAGTAATAATATTTGTCTGAGAACCACAGTGCCACGCTGAACACTTGGAAGATGTAGAAAGGATTGAGAACCTGCCAACAGATTCCACACCAAACATCATCATTCAAAATCATAACAGCACATTTCGGAATATCAGTCAATGAAGCATTAAAGCATATTTTAGCACAATTACTGAAACAGCGCGGCATATTTAGAACATTTCTAAATGAAATAGTTAAGCCCATTTCAGATGTCCATAGCACAGGTGTTCCAGTATTTCTCAGATATCTGCTGCCGATTTATTAGAACATTGGGCATATTTTAGAAAGAGAAATTTATAATATCTGATTATAAAGGCAGGAGGTTTTCTGAACAATTTCTGTAAGTTTTTGAGTGAACTGATGTCAAAAATAACTTATTTCAGCTATATTTGCTTTCTTTGGTCAACCAAGGCTGATGGATGAAGGGAAATTCAGATTTATTAAAAGTGAAGATAATTGGCTTACCTCATCAATGAATAATCTCCAGTACGATTTCACTTCAATATCAATAGAGTTAGGTCGATATAACTGAAGTCTGAAAACACATGGGTTAGACAAAAATAGATAAAATATAAAAAATATTTGCGGAATACCCTAAGAACGTTTATTTCATCTACATGGAAAAGCGAATATCTAAATTTAGCTTATATTTTGTTGTTTAAAGTCATAAAAACTTTCCACTTATTCATTGACAGACAGTTTAACGGATGAAAGAAAATCACTGGAGTGTTAAGTGTCAGAAAACAACAGCTCTTGCACATATATGACATAAACGACTTGCAATGCATATTGGTAGAAGGCATACTGCCTTAAAGAAAGGTATAAGTTTGTTCAACTGTCTCACCAGTGTCGCTGGTAATATATTTAAAGTCACTGATGCTCCACAATCAATGAGAGCAAAAATTTTAAGTGTATTCTGATCAAATTTTAATTGTATAATATAGCTCTTGGTTGCTGATATATTTTTTATAAAGTTGGAAGTGAATTTTAATATTTACCTTAGCTGAAGTGTACTTGAAAAACAAATTCAATGGAAGAAGTATTAGATAAAATGTTTCAGTTGGAAGTTAACTTTAAGCAGTGTTACTGGTACAGTAATTTATGGGGCAATGTGAAGGTTATGACAATAAAATTTGCCTCACTTCTCTGCTTGAACAGCAGCTGAGATTCCCTGGAACTGGTCATGGAAAGCTGAGCACTTGGTCTTGACATCCAACCCCCTGGGAAAATGTAGGGAATACACAACATGATCAGTTTAGGTTCAACATGAATCTACATGTAGGCCTGCATACACAGGATAAGATCATTACAACATTTCACATGATCAGTTTACCTGTGTCAGACTCAATTTGAAAAAAAAAAAAAAATCACTCTAAATCTTAGTATTAACCTTCTCCTAACACAAAGAGCTCCTATAGTTTTGGATGATTACTAGGCCGCAATAATGAATCTGTTCACCAACACAACTCGTATTGTGTAACATTTTCTCTATCCGGTTAATTATTTTCACCTTGTGACGTCTAGGAATTTTGATCCAGACTGGCCATATTTACTGATAAAAAAATTGTGCGGTTAAGCTTACTGAGAATGGATATCTGTCACTTACTGTAATCTCCTGTACGTAGCTGACTGGATATCCCAGACAAATCTCTCATGATGATGGTCAAAGTACGTCAACACCAGCTCCACTCCCTGTGTGTGAGAATGAGTGATGATTTACTGTCACTGTATTCATTAAACGAGTCCATGGGACAGTTCCACATCAATAATGTCAGGTCTGGAAAGAGCTACCATATATTTAATTCAAAAGCACTATGATTATATCTACTGTTTGCCAGTTCTTGTAATACAGGTCATGCTTTCCATTTTAACATATTTACTGCACCAGATGGGATGATATGAGCCATACTGTCACACTTTCGTTTTCTACACACTTACCATCTGTGAATATGATAGACAGGCTGTCACACCTTCTGTATTTACACACTTACCAGTCTGTGATAATGTCAGACAGGCTGTCGTACTTTCTGTATCCACACATTTACCAGTTGTGATGATGTCAGACATGCTGTTACAATTTCTGTATCTGCACACTTACCAGATATGATGATGTCAGACAGGCTGTCACACTTTCTGTTTCTACACACTTACCAGTTGTGATGATGTCAGGCATGCTGTCACACTTTCTGTTTCTACACGCTTACCAGTTGTGATGATGTCAGGCATGCTGTCACACTTTCTGTTTCAATTCCTTCCTCTTCTTGTCCATCATCTGGGGACTGAATACTTGTACTACTGCAACAAAGAACAACACAGCAGGATTTTCAGCAAAATTTATAACTAACCAGATAACTAACCTGTCATTCTTTCATGTCTCTCTACTGCTTATCACCCTAAATGAAGACTATTTTAGTCATAGGTCCATGAATCTTGCACAAAATTATTTACATCTAATACTAACAATAAGGGATGTATCAAGACTAAGTTATACTGACTAAATTGCAGATTAAATTCCATGAGAACCATATCATTTAATGTTTTCATCCAGCATTAATTGTAGCAAGCCAGCTGAAGATATTGCCTAGGTCAGATACCTGTATGTGGTTTGTGAATATTACTGAAAGGCTCAAGAAACATATCAGAAACATCAAGAGCATCGCATGAAACCTGCTCTAACTAAAGTCAGTATCACTGCATTGCTCAGAGTATCTCATTTCCACTTCTGTTTGTAAAATGCTTTACAGACCATCAGGGCCAATCTTCTCAAAAGAATTCTACAGGGTCCCATTGAACATTTGAACATATTCTGCTTCTTGGTCATCTGGAATTTCGATTTACAAACGCTACAGTTCAACTTTACCACACATGAAAACAGGATACAAGCAGAGATTCATTCTGCAAAAGATTCTTACATGCCAGGGTTTAAATGCAAAGTCTGTATATCTGCAGTGAAGAACTGACCAGAGGCATCCTAGAAAAGAGACAACACTTTGATGTCAACAACAGCTTGGAATAGTTCATTTTGACTTGTAAGAATGACAATTTCATTATAAAATAATGCAATGTATATAAAACATTCATGTACAAGAATATTTTTCTGTCTCAACTCAGTTCTAAAATGCACATAAAAATAAATGTACATCCCATGTCACACAATCAATTGTACTATGGCTTAATTTTCTTTCTTTACTCTTATAAATGACATTGACCTATGAATTTGATATGTGTGTAATGCCACACTTAAGAATTTTTCACTTACAATATGCTGGTCAGTTTCATGAGTGAAGGAAACTGGAATGTTCTTCCCAACAACATTTGTCAAGTTACTGCAAAACATGTAAACAGCACTGGTGTGTCTTACCTTAAGCAGGACGCAGGTGGCCCTAGCCAGCGAGCAGCGAGATTTTGTCAGGTAATACCCCCACTCAGGCTTCCAGCGGGTGAGGAGGAGAGAAAAGCCCAGGCTAAGCACACACAACAGGTAATACATGCACTTCTTACAGACATTGCCACGGTAACCAGAGCACTCCTGAAATACATACACGCCACTCAATATAGCAAAGTATACAATACAATATCAGTGTTACTGTAATGTTATCCATTTGCATATTCACAACTACCTTAATATTACATACCCACTCAGCTTTAAGTAATCAATACCAATAAATTATGACAATCAAGGAGAAAACAATGGCATCATCTTATATCCTTTCAAATACATATGTACATGTTTTACATTTATACGAAGGTATGTATGTAAATTAAATGAGCATTAAGACAAAGACCATTAAAAAGTCTATAAATTTACATCAAGTTTTTCTTTGGACATTTTTTTCAAAGATTTAAATGCAGGCACATTCAGGTGGGCTTTACGGACTATGCTGCCAGAGGCATGGTATTCTGACATCACCTAACATATTTCTGCTTTATGTTCACTCACAGGTCAGATTTTTCACGGCAACTTTAAATCAACTGTTATAAGAGCTATTCAAACATTAAGCGCTACCTACATGTAAATTCAAGCTGGTATAGAGTTCATGCATACCCCCACAGAATTCAAACATCTGACTTCATTAAACTCTCTTAAAACTAAATGAAGGCATTTTACTAACAGTATAGCAATGAAATCTCTATCAACTTACATTTCCTAGATTTTTAACATTTAATCTGGGCTACACTGATCAAACATGCTGGCAATGATATTCTCTATGGTGCCCTCCTGTGGCAAAAGGATGCAAGTGACAAAACCACCGTTGATATTCTGGCAAAAAAACATGAACACTGTTCGCCTTTTTCAGACATCCTTTATGTCAGAATCAATTTACCTTGTAATTATAGATCATAAGAAAGGTAATTAATTGATGTATATTGGGATGGATAATTATTAGGATACACACATATATATATATATATATATTATGTTGGTTACCTCCTTCTGTGGCTGTATGTTTCGTCCTGGGCTATATCACTGTTACATTGACAAAAGGAAACAAGTACCCAAAGCAAAGCAGGATCTCATAAAACAGGAGTTCTATTACCTCAGATAATCACTAACACCAATAAGAAACAGTTTTACAACGATGACTTTATTGAAAATGCCAGGTATTAATATTATAGAGGGTGCAGTTTTTGATGATAATAGAACAACAACAACAACTAATATATATTCTTGCTTTTGTTGGCTAAAACAAAATACACTAAAGCAATTAGGCAGAGAAAAAAATAAACAACAAAATATTGCATTACTTAGGATTTCTTTAATTTGACAAAGGCGTCTAAGTTTCAGAACGCTTGTCATAATTAACTGGCCTGCTACAATAATCTTCACAGGCCATGCTCTGTTAGCAATAATGCATTTCATTGGCTGGTAATGTTCATAACTTACATTATGATTGGCCTGAATCATTTGTTTCCTTTTGCCACAGAAAACTATCATTCCATGAGTACTTGTTAACTTTTGCCTCTTTATCACAGACAAAAGTAGACAGCATTTCATAAATCCTAGTGCTGAGACATGTGCCTTCCTTCAATAAGTCACATAGTGTGATCATCTAATTTTTGACCTTGCTTTCTTTTACTATGGGACGGCAGCATGCACTCAACAAAGTATGTGCTGACAATGCATACAATCTAACGCAATACACAAGCAGATCAAAAGAATATCGCAGATTGGTGAACTGGAGCAAAACCGTTCTACAGAGCGTTTACAAGCCTTGTATAAAATTCAACTTAAATGACCCTAATGACCTTGCTAAAAAAGGTCAAGGTCGCTGAAAATCAATAGGTTTCTTCTTCATGCCAAAGTGTATTTATTTACCTATTTGATTTACCTATTGTTTTATGCCGTACTCAAGAAAATTTCACTTATGTGACGGTGGCCAGCTTTATGGTGGGAGGAAACCGGGCAGAACACGAGGGAAATAACGATCATCTGCAGGCTGCTGGCAGACCATCCCACTTCCTCCTGGAGAGGAAGCCAGCATGAGCTGGACTTGAACTCACAGCGAAAAGCCAAAGTAGAAGCGTGGTGTAAGTTTGGTGAACATCGGAAAAACTGTTCTAAAGATAAAGCATTTACAAGGATACGGCCAGCCGGTCGGGCAGACTATTTGCTATGACAATACCCCTTGGTCAAGCTTGGCAGAGGGGTAAGAACAGTCATTCACTCTCCTTTGAATTATGCATTCTTAATAATGCATGGATGTCTTAAAAATCTCTTTAAAAATCCTAATAAAGAAAACACTTAGATGTGGTAGCAAGTCTACCAAAAAGCTTGCCTGTTGGGGATAGATTCTAATATGCAGTACACTAAGTCAGGACTTTGGTAATTTACGGTATTTAATATGCAGGAACAGAATCAACGATGGAATATCCCCCTAGTGTCATTATGCTCTACATGTGTGCAAACCCTGAACTCAATACATGTAGTATTTTTCAAGATACCACCTCTAAAATTTTATTTAACATAGATTCTAATACACAATACACTAAGTGAGAAATTTGGTAATTTACTTTATTTAATACACTCACAGTATCAACGACGGAATATCCCCCTCATGTCCTTGTGCTCTAAATGTAGGCAGTACTTTTTAAGATACCACCAATAACATTTTGTTTAACATTGCTTTCCCTGTTATTGGATGCCGATGTTGACACTCGGGGTACAACACATACGCTATACCTGTACTTAGTACAGGTGAGCTAAAAAAGGGAATGCAGAAATTATTCTATCCAAATCACACGTACCATTCACTAAATGAAAAAACGACTTCCAGGAAGCCTGCCCCAGGTGACTAACACAGGTGAACATTTTCATACATACATATATATACATGTATGTGTAAAGACAAACTAAAATGTTTGGAAGTGTACGTAATTCCCCTGTTCATAACTGAACAATGGACACAAAAGATTTCAAACACTGACAAGAACAATGGTGGAAGAACATAAGATTGCCTCAGTATATGAATACAAAGACAGAGCAATTAGGTGTTCCCATGTTGCACATTTTAATATTACCTGTACAGACTGTAGCTTGACTTAACTGTAACAATCTTAACAGCATACTTAACTGCTACATATATACACGTGAAATTAACTCTGAAACACGACGAATGACTATGTATGAATTACAGTTGAACCAATGTGACTTCCAGGGAAATATGATATTGTGCAAGAGCGTGAGAAGAAAGGATTTTACATTTATTTATTTCACTGGTGTTCAGGATAGGGCCCTTCATGCACAATCAACATATATGTACAGGTATGTAGATAAATGCCACCACAGACAATGGCTTCGCACTATGGCGGAGGTGAACAGGAGGCATGTACACATATATCGTGCAACTATGTGGGTTAACACCCCTTATTAAAGGGGGTGTGATCATGTAACATTTACCACAAGTATCCAACCACAAAATCTTAAACAGAGCACATCTTTCATTACATGTACAAGTACGTACATGTATAGTCAGGACATTATAAAGTATTCTCTTGTGTCACTTTATCACTGTGGTAAGCACAATGACAAATATTGCAAAAATGAGTTTTAGACAAATTTTGTAGTGAGTTTTTAATACCTTGATGACAAAATAATTCTCAGATTTTTTATTTGTTTAATTTAAGGTTCTAACAAGAAATTGGCTAGAAAACCCCCTGCACACACATACCAGCAAATGTATGTGAAAAAGTCTTCTGTTATCATACCAGTAGTAAATCCAGGTACATGTATTTATATTGAAGTGTTCTTGTAAATGTTTTCTCTTCATTATAAGAATTGCATAATTATTACGCTACAAATAAACTTCCATGCAACCCAGTGTAGGACATTCTTACATTATGGCCAGTGTATAACCCATATAAGCCACCGCTATGGCCATCACAGGTACTTGCCCTGTTCCTGCCTAAGTGTTAAAAATACAGATTTTCAAAAAAAAAAATAAATAAATTTTTCAGCAATTATACTCAGATCTGCATAAGAAATTATGATTTCTCCAAAATTAACATGTTTGGCCTACATCAGACAATCAGGTGTATGATGGGCTTATCGCAAGTCTAATGACATGTATACTGTACATGTACTTGTCCTTCTGTGTATTTAATTAATCTTTACAATTACAACAGATTAAGATTAACTAAGGATTAAATTAATTAGACCCTGCTTTATAGCGCAATATTGTGGCACCCTACAGTGATAGACTCTTGGGGGGAAAATGAACATGTTCTATTACTTTGCTGTGTTGTTGTTGAAACTATAAACAAGAATTTTGGTGTTTATATAAGGTGTGGCAAATATCTTACACATAGAGAGATTGTATTCTGCCATGTGTACAGAGAATGTACTCAGAGGTGTTGGGTACTAACTTATAGCTAGGTCTGTGTTAGAGTCTGAGACATCAGCATGTAGGCAGAATGTCCCTGATTATGTATACACACCACGGAATGTACCATGTCACGTAACATGTTGTATAGAATAGGTATCTCTAGCCATATCTCTAGTGTTTCATTATACAAACTGCGTCATGACAAACCAACACATGCTAGACAACTACACAACAACATGTGATATTCTGTACTTTTTTTTTTCTCGTACCATTAGATTAGTGAAAATAAGCCCTCTGTGGTGGTGGTGGCAATTAACAAAGATTGCATTCCAATGGTAGCAATTCCACTCACCAGTTGTTCCCCCTGTCCATCTGTAAGGATAACCTTGTTGATAAGAACCCCCGAAAGAATGGAGTGCTTTTCGGAGGTGTTATCTGGAACGGAGGAGAAATTGTTTAAGTATCACACAGACTGAATTGCTAGATGATACCACTAAGGTTATAGCTTCATATATGTGAAGCAAAAGCATTGTATATACTGATAAAATGCAGAAAGTCAACATTGTATACAGTCTTTACATTTCTTGTATCTCCCAGGAATTTACTTCAGCCAGACTATATATGTAGATCTATAAAAACTGTTCACTTAGGAACTGCTTCTGTTTCTAAAATCTAAAAATATAACCTGATGTTAAATTGTGGTATGAAAGGAATTAAATTTTTTCACAAGCGAGATACTGTAATCAAAATATTCTTTACCACATGCCCTATACATGCTATAGCATAAGTGAATTTCTAATCCATTTTAAAATTGACTACCAACTGCCACATACATTACCATCATAACTTCCAGATTGCATAGTACTATACATACCCATGTATAGAAAGATAGGCCACAAGGGAGTTTCTACATGTGCACTTATACCTTGCACAATGACCTGACACACGGGTGAATCAAAATCCAATGCCCTACTTGTAAATTTTATATATCATATAGCGGTAGTCTGTCTTCCTATAACATGCTGGTAACATTAAACAGGGAATAACTGTCATTGTAAGCGCTGAAAGAAGAAAACACTACTATTTACATCTGACGTATATATACAGTATTGGTCTTTCATACTATCCATCCAGACGTACAGGCACACGTATATATACCAGAAATAAGGGTGTATTGTTGTACCATGGGTATACTTGTGTGTTTCTGTGACAGCTGGGAAATAAACAGTTGTGATACTACATGTATTTATTTCAGCTTTTCTGCTTAAAGGTGAACTATTCCCACCAATCAACTTTTTTGCACAAAACTGGCACAGTATACCCTGTAGGTATCTAAAAGCCGGAACTGCAGTTATGTGGTCAGCTTTCCTGCCTTCCCATCAAAATTGGAAAAATGGATAACTGCAATGCAACGTGACCATTTCAAATGAAATAAGCACCCCATTTATGCTCTAGCCATTTTGAGGAGACGTGTTTTGATCTGGCAAACAAAAATACAGTGTGCCTCACAAATTTAAGATATTTTAAAACTTACTTACAAGAAAGTAATATACAGGTTAAGTTATGTTAGGTTATGGATTCATTGGTGCCCTTTAAGTTTCTCCACACTTCTACTAATACAGGTGATGATTTAACAGAATCTCCTATCCAAGCCTGCCATGAAGAACAAAGTTTTTCAAAATTTTGTGTAATAATGGTTGTGCATTATTTTAGTTTGGTGATCTCTAAATCACTGGTTGACTGAATGGAAAACAAGACTGACTTTGCTCACAGTGCAAATGACTTAGATTCACTTCTTTTATAACCTTTTTCATTAACCTGAGACCCATGATGGCCTTGCCCATGTAAATCAGTTTTAATATAAGCGATCAGTTAACTTTTCCTCAAACACTTGCGTCAGTCATGTGGTGTCTGTTTAGTTTATTGTTGTATACAATATCGCATAAATGATACCTCACTCATGGTGGACAATGATGTCTACAGTACAGTGTTTTAATTGTTACATGGCTGTGAGTATTGGAAACCCAATGGTGCATAGATGTATCACATCAGTCAATTTTAAAAGCAGAAGCTCACTTCTACTTTATCAGCAATTTTAACACGGCGTTAAATCATCAGAAAATGATCTTGACTGTAATTCTGACATATTTGTGCGGTTTCACTTCTTGAAGAAGAGGGACCCACCTCAGCTACGAAACTGCCAACGTAAAACATAATGACGCAGTGTACATCAATATGGCAATGGAATAACGTAACATTTTCAACATTGCTCTTTCATGGCGATGATGAGGAGAAAGTTGTTAGATCTAAATGACGCCAGAATTGGGCTTGCAACAGATGGATTTTAATAATGTAGTATAATATAAAAATTACCTAGTCCAGCACCACACCACCTTTGTTTTTGATGTTGCTTGTGGTGATGTCATACAATGTTCTATTTGCTTTTCTTTGAGTACTGTAGTGCTAGGGTTTTTGACACTTATCTTGTGTTTAGTTTACAAGTACAGATCTGCACTATCATGCACATTACACTTTCGGCACTCTCACTTTCATTCTGTACCAGCCTTTCAGGCCTCAATGATCAATGTCCCATGTTATACCCAAACCAGTGTGCATTGGGGTAACAGCTGCATTTTTTGCCCCTGAAGTTCATTTTGAAGCCTACAACTGCTGTAATAAATTACCGACGCAGATGTGCATTGCTAGGCCAAAAAAACTGGTCTACCAGGATGGACCATATCAGACCCCATTAATTCAGGTTTACAGAATTTTAGATGGGGCCACATGCTATGTAAATACAGAATACATATGTACGTATGTTTGTGTTTTTACGTTGGTCTTAATAATTTGTCATATGACCATGAGGAGTGCCACTGAAGTATCATGCCAAAGACATCCAACATGACACCCCACCCAATCACATCACACTGACTGTGGACCGACCAGTCCTGTTTCTGTGCTCTAATCTCTCAGCACTGAGCACCAAGCATTGTGAGGCAGCAGAAGTGTTGTAAGGCAACAGAACTCTGGCACTACTTCAAGAAAAGTAAATGGAAACCCGCACAATGTATAACGTCACTGTAAGCGACATGAAAATATCGGAGACAAAGTAGCACAATGTAGAGATGAACTGATGTCTGACCAAAACTTATCCAACATCGCTACGAAAATTTTACGGGCTGACAATCGCCTGTTAAATTAGAAATTCCCAAAATATGTCCTGGTAAGTTCAGACAGAAACATTCGGGTATAGTCAACATGAGGGTGGTGTTCAGGGTTCGACACTGACAACTGTATGAGACAGATCTGACTTGTCCAATTACACGGGTCAAACTGACCCAAAAAATGGATTCTGCATGTCTCAATCATACAGAAAATCAAATTACTGCAGTGATATAAACATAAGAAAGAAATTTAACGCCTAGGTAAGTCAACACGTTTCTGCCAATAGCGGCACTGTCTGATGTGCCGCATCCTTTCCCTGGACCGTACTGTTAGATGTTTATTGATTGGTCTGGCCTCTGCAGGTCTCTAAAAGCGCAGTTTAATCAGTTCAGCCAATCAGAGATCATGGTTCAAAACCCTTTGGTTTTGTTGCTGAACATGGCTGCCAAACAAGTTTTGCTGTCAGATTTTGAAGTCTGATTTTAAATATATTAATGCGACCGCTGGTCAAAAATAAAACTGAATGATGATTTCGAAAGACAGTTATGAAGAAAAAGTGGACTTGGCCGATTCAGAAGTCTTGCAGAGAGCAATTAAATGGACTTAAGGACACAGAGGCGGGTCATGTATGTTGCTTCTTTAAGTAGCAGTAGGCTTACAGGGCACATGGAGAGTCACCATCATACATAAACTCTCTAGCTGCAAAGGTTGTGAAGGACAAATATGTAATTTATTTTCTTTTGTTCCGTATATCAATTTGTAGATATATAGAAGAGGGAAAATTTGACTCAGTAACAATCGCGATCATGTGCATGACCAGACGATTCTAATAAAAGCCAAATCAGCATTGGAGCCGACTAACGCTGTTAGGGTGAGATATGGGGATGTGCTTTCGCAAACTAATGCAAAATAACACAAAAAACACATGATTTCCAGTGGTCGCTATAATATACACATTTGACAGACGCGATTCCGTAGAAAAACTGACCGAAAAGTGGACGCAGAATGCAAGAACCTGAAATCATGTCTTTTTTGCGATAGTTTGCAAGAGCATTTACCCATGTCACTCCCAAACATCCTTAATCTCGTGAGACAGCTCAAATGACAATTCGACTTCTTAAACAATAATCTGAAGTAGAATTAAAAAAAAACGCATTGTGGCAGTTGGGACATGTAAGCAACTACGCTGGGCAAGTCATTCGCGACTACCACCGGCCCGACTGGACAGGTAACCTGAAAATCTAATGTCGAACCCAGGTGTCACATGGTAGGGTGACATCAATTCATTGATGAAGGTCCTTTTCTCAATGAACATCGGCCAAGTGGGCCCACGACGAACAATAGCACAACCCTAGTCTTTACGAATCCCAAACATTCGCCAACACTGAGTTCTACCTGTAAACTTATCCCACATCTATATGAAGGCACACAAAAGAACACCGATTAAGCACCGGTTTCTCAATCAAGCACGCAACAACAACAACAAATAGTGCGACAGCGCGCTCGTATTCTTCACTTAGAAAACTTCAGAAGTTCTCAAGTTTGTCTCTAATATATACACCATTACCTGATTGGAGGTTCATCATAGAATACTGGCGACACCGAGAACATAATGTGAAAACGTTCCCAATAGGTTGTTGTCCTTAGAAAGCCAGACAGAAAACAAGAAACTTCTTTTTCTTCGTGACAGGAACGATACGCCGAGTTGGCCAGCTGTTACTTTCAGCTGGTAGCTTCCCCAAGCCTCATAGATAACGGATTAAATCTTTTTAAATATTTGCGCAGGGCATAATTTTATGACAGCTTGATGAAACTGAAATAAAGAAAATATTTAAACTGAACTAGGGTAATGCTAAAAAATGCTACCCAAGACTAATAAAATTTCAAAAGTATTATATATTTTCGGAGGGGAAAGCTACAGTTCAGAACAGCCGATCGGGCAGAAATATTCCAGGGGAGATAACTCGTGGCCAGCGTGACTTCGTGCCACGCAGGCAGCATCGAGACATGCCACGGTTTGTTTATGGGTTGCCGGTACCTGTACTAAAATATATACTCAATGATAAATTAACAACTATAGAATTAAGAATTAAATATCGAAGCCACATATTTATTTAAATATATAAGTCAATATATGCAAATAGTATTAACATTTTATACATTTTGGAGGCACAAATTACATAAGGTATATGGGTAGCCTGTAGGACTGACTAGACTAAATCAGACCCTCAGTAAAAATTTCCTACATGCCCCCAAATTTGTTAAAAGTTTGCCAGTGAAATACATGAATACGGGCTTGCCATATTCCACGTGATTTTTGTTGGAACCACTGCCTCAGCCCAGTAGCTTGTTGTGTGAGAGTTTCTCTTCGTTTTTTTTTTCCCTCCAATGTTCAGCAGCTGCTCCCTGCGTAGCTTCGCGGACTCTGTCAAGTGTCCACGGGTGGTTATTATGGACAGCTACATCATGTAATAGGCCTATATTTACAAAAACTGTATATAAGATCATGTGGTGCACGTGGTGACACAGGGTGCCATCTAACCATATGGGGAGCTTCAGTGTGCACCAACAACCCTGTCTTTAGAAATAACGGTATGTTGCATGTTGGTAGGCCTGTTACAGTACGCCTATTGGAAGTTTCGAGCATCCGGGAACTGTGCATGGGCCTGGAGGTGATGAAAAACGTTGGGCTGAATTGGTGAAATTGTGATTTTTCCCAATTTCCAAAGTTTAATGAACTGCAGGTCACTCAAACTGACATATCTGAAGGCTAATCAAATTCGCATTACTTTTCCAGAAAAATTCTAAGAGCTTTATTTTTCATTTATTTATATTTTATCTTTATTTTTTATGGCAAAATATTACTGAATCTCTCCTTGATTAAATTTGCTTTGTTTTCCCTTCCAGTACCGGTAGTCTAGTCACGTGACCAAAGACAGTGCTGTTGCTTGGCTCAGAGGTGCTATATTGACATTGCAAAACTACGAATAGCATTAGGCCTAAAGGGCGTATATACCGGTGAAATAACAGACCTCTGTTAGGGCAGTAATAGAAATGCCCAATGAATAACACATTTCCAGATTACGTCTACGATAAGAGCGATGGCATATTTCTTAACAATTTGAAGGACTAACCTTGGAAGTTAGAAAGATTTGTTTCGAGACCAGTATCGGATCTCCTTTAAAACTACATGTAGGCACGTATGCATTGACGATAAAAGGTCGCGATTTACACGATACCAGGTCATCTAGTATCGGTTCATTCCCTCAGCCAAGAGACCGCATGCGCATATATATGCTCGAATTCATCTGTCGTTGCTCATGGAATGGCTTTAAGTCATGCAGTAGCTTTTTCAAGTATTTCCCACTTCCATGCCGTTGCTCAGTGAGGTTCCTTGTTCCTGTCCAGCGCTCGCTGTTCAAATTGCCCAAGGTTTCGTACCAAGGCTGAACAGGTACCTGTCGGAGGTCGGTGGTTTTTCAGTGCAGTACTCATATTCTTCAACCATAAACCTAACTGCCGTTGCATATATCCGAAATACCCCCCTTTTTTTAAAAAAAAAATTCACACCAAATATTCGTGAAATTTATGAATTTGAAAACGTGTAAAATTACGAAAGCTCCGTAGTGCTGGTCGTCGTCGTATAGGTGAAATGTTCTTGAGTACGGCTTAAAACACAATCACATAAATGAACAAAACAAGAAGAGTCTGCTCTCCAATAACGGCCGTGTACCACACACAACAGTGTAACAAAATCGAACATCTACACCTTTCTATATACAACCGGTGCACTTGAGAAAAAACGTGTACTGGTGGTGCAATCTATACAGTGGTGCGTACCGTTGTGTTTGACACCAATGTGTCGATGTTCAGTTTTGTTTCCGTTAATTTTATCCTTTGTCACAAAGTTGAAGGTGGGCAAATATACATGCTCTCAATATTTAATTAATTCAAATATTCGAAGCATCCCTCGCCACGATATGGCTGAGATATTGCCAATGTGGCGTTAAGCCAAAATCATTCATTCATTCGAAGCATCCCATTTAGTGATGTGACCAACAAGTCTTTTCCCAAGTTATATGCTTGAGGAACAATCTGCAATTTAAAAAATGCAATATTATATACAAGGCGAACCGTGGAATTGATTACATAACATTTATAATGAACTGTCAAAGCCTTCCTGTCTTACACCTATGTATGTCTAATACATTTTAGTTACTTGGGGATAGAGCAAATATTATAAAATATTATAAAAAGCAAACTATAAATACTATCTCGTCTTGGTTCTTTTTTCAGTTTTAATTGATTGTTTTTGAAAAGTATCTCATCAAGTTTGTTTTGATGATTGTCATTCTGTAAACTTCTGGGTCTGTGTACAGGTCTATGTGCATAAAAATTAAAAAAAAAAGACTGTTTTGGATCACGGTGTGGCTGCCATAGCCCATACTACATGTATGTAGCTTCCGAAGTGGTGTTAAGCCATAATTATTTGCGATTGTTTGGCATTTTCGCCCGGAAACAGGATACAACTCAGTATCAAAATCGCACGGAGAGGGTAACTGATAATACGCCGTATGAAAATGCAGAACTCAGCATGTTTTACGTCGCACAGTTAAAAAAATTATGATGTGGAAATCGCAATTAACGTTAAGCCTACTTACGTAAAACCACAGGTGTATGACAGAATCGTCTGAGTCGTATTTATACTTACTTCATATAACAAGGTGTATACACAACTTTCATTCCTCGTACATCAGCCCTAATTCTACATAACTGGATACAAAGCAGGGGAAAAATATTCAAATCTCAACCAAACAATATTCGTTCCAAAGTTGACACATAAAGCTTTATGAATCGGCAAACCAATGTTAATACCTACTTGCCTGACGAATTAAGCCTGCATGAAACCCGCAAGTTTGCGTGATTTTCTTCATTTAGACCCACAAATCTGTTCTGGTTGATTTCTCAGCGAGGAAAGCAACTGGACCCACCATATTTCTACTCTATTTGTCAAGTAAATTGTTCTTGTAATAAAAGACTTTTAAGGCTCCCTCTCCGGCCATACGTGAGAAGGTGCGCCAGCAACCTGAGGATATCGTGGATTTCCTCCGAGCTCTGCCCGCTTTTCTCTCATCATAATGTTGGCCGCCGTCGTATAAGTGAAATATTCTTGAGTACTGCGTAAAACACCAAATAAATAAACAAACAAACAAACAAACAAGTAAATAAATAAATAAATTTAAAGACCTATAATTGATTGGTTACTTTGTACGGAGGTTACACGGCTTTTTCTGTTCTAAATGCAGAGGTGCCAACTCTAGCCGCCAGGACAGTTGTCACGGCGCTGAAAGGTTTACACTTGCGAAGTAAGGCGCGGTAAGCCTATACCTCCATAGATCTTAATCAGTCAGACTTCAAAAATGCTTTATCGGGAGAACAATTTACCACAAATTATTCAGAAGAAATACGGTGGCTTTACATGCTCTCAACACTAAGAAATCAAACAAGAACTGCCGCCAGTCGCTCTTTTTCCGGATTTGTCCGACGAGACAAAAAACTTACGGGTTTTAAGTTTCGTTCAGCCAAGTGGAAACGTGTTTGTTTGCGGATTCGACACCGGCGTAAATGTTTAGAGCTGATGTCCGCGGAAGTTGGGTACCTTTGTTGCATATATGGCGTAAACAGCTTTCAGGTGTTTCTACGATCTCATATACTGTTAAAACCATGTGCCTGTTGGAAAAATTAACCAATGCAAACGGGCTGATGAACTGACAAGCACTGGGACTATAATAGCCTACATGTCGAGGCACATCGGGCTGGGGCGTGTGACCAAATCCCCCAAATAATATTGACCTAGATACACTCGCGCGGCTATGATACCATCACGTGTACGATAATATATACAAAAAAGATAGCACTTGTTTATATTTACTGATTTGCTTGTTGCTGATTAAGTCATCCTCCTTTATTGTGAAGTTTGATTATTTTTGTATGAGAAAAACTGTGCTTCTGAAAGTCCAATTTTACAGGCCAAGCGTTAGGTGGAATGCAATATTTTATGTGTAGAGAATCGCTGTGCAGTCTGCCTCGTGGATAACCTATTTACAGAGGCCTACGTACACTTCAGATCCCTGCCATGCGCCGTGAATGTGCTCTTTCACCAACATATTGATCACGCGGAAGCACGTGCAAGGGATGCGCATTGCCATCGAAACTACAGTCATATGAGCGAATGACTTCGCGTTTTTGACACATATGTATGGGGCTAAAGATAATGAAACCGTCACTCGAGAGACACCCGGCAAATTAGTACATTCTAGTTTGCATGAGACTCTAGTTGTTTGCTGTACAGGTTGGGGCTAGTTGGATCAAGACACACGTACCCCTGTCATAGAGAGGCTGAAATATGTTTGATTCCATCATCTTAAAGTCGTTGTACTAAATGTATAGACATGTGGAAAATTGAGATCCCTATAGCTACTCCATTTTGTGACTGATAGCTTTCATTGATGTGTTGTAAGAATTCGTATGGAGAAATTACTCCGCCCTAGTAAGTTTTTGCCATCATAATTAGCCGACATAGGTAAGCCTTCGTCAGCAATTTTGCCTCGTAACTACGTTACAATTGGTATCAAAGTCTACGTGTAATTACAGTAGCTTTGGAAGGTATTAATGCTGACACTTGTCATTCGGAATCATTAAAAAATGGCGCACATAAGAAACGGAACGAAAGGCAGAGACATTCACCCTGCTCTGAAAGGCATATCAAAGCCCATAGCGACAACAGAGGATGGACTTGTACAGTGGAACCAAACCTACCAGGTTTCAGCGTCCAGACAGATTCTACCATTGCCCACAGAAATGGTTTCACCGCCACCGCCAATGACGAGCGTCAAAGCTCTCTGCTGTCATATCCCTCTGAGGTTCCTCAACTCCATCCTGGCCATCTTGACTGTCATCTGCAACGTTGCCATGAATGTGACGCTGCCCATTTATGCGGACGCCATGATTCAATCTGGAGGTGATGTCTTCGATGCTCTCCTCTTGGCAGGACTTTTTTTCCCAGTTATCTTTTTCACCTTTCTTTTCGCCAGCAAATTCCTCTGTGACAGGACGCAGAAGCTGTTACCCATAGGTAGTTTTAAAGTGACAATTTTGGTCGGCTTCTTGACAGCGATGAATGGAGTTTTGATAGTGTTCGCCAGTCCCGCTGACAGGACACCCCCTTACCTACAAGGCATACTGACAACGACACTGGTACCTTTCACAGTTTTCTTTCGGTATCTGGTACTACGGAAAGGTAAGCTTATCTTTCTTCACATACTCGGCATTATTGAGGCTTACTTCTTTCCACGTTTTCTGACTTTCAACATGTTCGCCATTCGGTATAGAGATGGCGTTATTTTGTTCTAGGAGGAACCCAATATCGCCCTATGCGTATAAGGATATAATGCTGGCTCACTGCAGCAGTCTTGTCGAAGAGACCGGGCATTGCATCTTGTTTTTATTGGATTGTAGTTTATTTAATGCTATTCTCAAGAATTTTCACTTATACAAAATGAAGCGACCAGTTTTATGAGTGGAGAAAACCGTATAGTCTAGAGTAAACCAACGTTCTCTGGGAAGTCACTAGCGAACTTCCCATGTTTATGTATATGTAGATACATACAGGTGGCCCGTGGAAGCAGGGCAGTCTTGAAAATTGTTACTCCGAGAATGTTCGAACGTTCGTATCGACCAGAAAGCAAGCACTTCAGTGGGCCACAGGCCACCTCTTTATACCCATTGAAAGCATTTACATGAAGTTGTACAATCAAGGACGGACGCACATATCACGTTTTGAATCTGAACCCATCAGGGCTGGTCCCTACATGGTATCTGTTTTTCTAGACAAGATTTCTGCTCTCTCCGTAAACGCTTAGGCGGATATAGGTTCAGCCCCATAAGGACCACCACTTCAAAAACGCTTTTTGGGCATTTCTTAATTGTAGATCTATCCAGTTTCTGCAGCAAGTGTAGCACGTAGTCAGTGAAACATATGTTTATATGGCCGGGTGTATATCGTATCCATCCATCTGCAACAGATTTAGTGGTCATCTCTTCTAAGATCACTTTCTGAAACGTGTGAGCTTAATTTGAAGTATTAAATGACTGTAATATTTTTGATAAAATAGTTACAAAAAAAGCGTAAAAGGATTTCTCTTTGTGTAACGGTGAATTTTCAAGTCATCAATACATTGAAAACAACTCTCAGATACACGGTAGAAAACAAGCTTGAGGTCATTTAGTTTCGAAACCATTGTCCTGTCCCAGTATTACAGACATTGTTTCGCTTCCTAGTTGATTGATTTATTTATTTGATTGGAGTTGTATACAGTACTCGAGAATATTTCACTTACACGACGGTGGCTGGCCTTACGCTGGGAGAAACCCGGGACGAGCCCGGTGGAGCGGGGAGGTGGGGGGAGCCCACGGCCATTCCAAGTTGGAGGCGGATCTTCCTACATACGGCCGGAGAGCAAACCAGCATGGGCTAGGCTTGAACTCACAGCGATCGTATTGGTGACAGACACCTTGGTTATTACGCTGCACTAGTGCGCTAACCCCTCGGCCACGGAACCTCCCGCTTACTGGTTGATGTGTTGTAGCTAATGTTTTGTCTGTGCATTACAAATTTCCGTGGCAGGATGTATTACGATAAAGTGTCTTCCTTTTTCATTGCACACACTATAACATGGATAAAAAACAGGAAATATCGAAAAGCTCTCAGGTCATGCAACACTTTAGATTAGTGATTCATAGCAACATGTAACAAAGAAAATGCTTGTATTGGGCATTGGTAAGTTAGTACATAGACCTGTTACTAAATTTATTTAGCAGGCCATTAATTGTCTACTGGTTAAAAGTGTAGAATGCCTTTTAATGGTTAGGACACTCGAGATGATTTGGGCTCAAACCCTACCTCAGTCAAGCAATTTGTAGATTCCCCCGCTTTCAAGGCTTGTGAGGCTTTGGTTGAGACTGAACGGTTATCGACGCTCGTGTGGCCGTTGGCGCAGTCTAACGCACTCCAATGTGCGGACCAACGTGCATTGTGGGCAAACCTGCACACGGAAATTACTTATTCATTAATTTATGAACGTTCCAAATGTCATCTCGAAATAATTTTCTATGTAATGGTATAAAATGGTGTAAATCTCGAACTTTCCCTCTATTGCAATAAATTCAGTGAGAATTTTGATATCTAAAATTCCAGTTATAAATTGTACTCCTCAAGTTTTCCTGAAAAGTATTCAAACCAATATTTTTACTTTCACGACAATACAAGCAACCGACATCAACGAATGATACACCCTCTAAAGCCATCCATCCCTGTCTTAGAGGGAACAAGTATGTCTTTTAATAAAATTTTGCCCAATATTAATATTTCTCACACTGTCAACCTCACACTGTCACATCTATAAATGGGAGATCTATAGACTGATATCTGATTCCGCTTGTCGCTCAGTACAGAAAGGTTAGAGGAAGGAAACATGACTGGTGAGCCCGGGGTCAGTATAATTTTTAATGATGTGACGTGTCTGGTGTCCTCGGCATGATGTTCCAATGGGGACATGGGTGCGCCCAGACACAGTATATATATGCTTTCTATGGACTTCATGTCATCATATCATTGAATAATTACGGCGTAAGAACCTGAGCATACATACATACAATTTGTTGTCGGTGAAAACCCCTCCACCACTCTGAGATTCAGAGAAATGCACTTTCTGATAAAATTATGTCAGCCAAAGATAACAAACACCTTAGCATTGTTACATTCCTTGATTTAGCTGAAACATTTTTTTTTATACCGCCGACAATGATTTTCTCTTGCTGAAAGTGCAGCATTAGGGCTTCAGAAGGTGCTTTTCGAATCGAAGCCAGACCATTTCCTTCAAAAATGCAGTTTCTGCATCTTTCACCGTCGTCCCATGTCGTTTCAATATTTGGTCCAATACCGATGTTTTGTTTACGTACATGGTATCATCTGCTGCTCAGATTTCCTAAATTACATTTTGTTTGCTGACAACTTGCCTAAGTCAGCCCTTGGGTCATGCGATAAGGTCTGCCTGTCTACGAGAAGATATAATTTCCTGTACTTAGAGTGCAAAGAATAGTATAAAAAACAAACCGAGGTCTTAGAGTTGGACAGCGAACTGTGTAATACCAAAGGTGTATAATATAAAACTACAGAATAGATAGTCATACCAAAGCAGCGGCGACAGGGTGATATGTTCACACGTTACCGGTGAAATCCGGCCTCTTAACAGTTTACTTCGTATAGGGTTTTATTCAAACTCTTCATGTAAGCATTTAACAAGTAACAACTTACACGCCTCCTAGCACCATGGCTTAAGCAGAATTAGGTAAATGAAAATTGCAGCGACATCAAATGCAGTATACGAGACGTTACTGGCCTAGGATTACTCAAAATGCTGTGTTGTCATTACATTAAACATGTGTACACAATAATATGAAAACAATGAAATAGGTCTATCTGAATAAAATAATGTTAGAAAAGATGAAACGGGTTGTCAAATTTTATATGGCTACACAATAAATAAGCACTTTGATTCGGAAGAAACTCATTTTGATGTTCTCAGTATTTCGACTGTAATTAACCCATCCTCAGGAGAAATGTAACTAACTACAATGTATGTAAGTCGAAATATTGAAGGTGTGAAAATAAATTTCTTCGAAGTTACTTTGCTTATTTGCTGTGCTAAGCTGTTCAGTGGATCAACTACATTGCGATTTTACACATGTTCAAAGTATGACGCGTTTGTTCTGCGTTCTGATTGGCAGGTGTCAGTTTTCAGCGGTTGGTCTGTACGGGGGTGGTTCTGGTTGGGCTATTCATCACCATAGAGCCTCAGATCTGGAATCTCGAGGGTAGCGGCTCAACCTCCGGTAACGGCGGGGGCAGCGGGATAGGGCGAGTGCTCTGGCCCATGTGTTTTGCCCTCGGGTTTGTTCCCGCGGCCCTCCTCAATGTGTACATCGAACGCGAAACCAAGAGCGAAGAGGTAAGCCGGTCTTGTGTCTTTCAATAGACACACAATTAAGACAGGGAATCTCGGTGTGTCTGCGGTCGTTTGGGTGCGCAGACGGCGTTGGAGGTGGGGATGGGGGTGGGGTGAGCATTAGTACAATTGTAAATTCGTAGAATACACAATTCCTTAATACACAACCCCGTGTTCCAATCGATCAGAACCGTGTGTATAAATCACGCAAGTACACAACTCCAAGCCCCAATCGATCAGATCTGTGTGTAGAAAACTATCCTCAGTACACAACTCGTTGGTTAGCGCGCTAGCGCAGCGCATTGGAACTGGAGCCTCCCACCAATGCGGTCGCCGTGAGTTCAAGTCCAGGCCATGCTGGCTTACTCTCCGGCCGTACGTGGGAAGATCTGCCCGCAACTTGTGGATGGTCATGTGTTTCCACCGGGCTCTGTTATTTCAAGAAGAAATATTCTTGAGTTTGGCGTAAATTACCAATGAAATAAATAAATAAATAAATAAATAAATAAATAAATTAGCACACAACTCCAAGGCCCAATCGAGCAGACACGTGTGTATAGGACTATTCTTAGGACACAACTCCAAGTACCAATCGATCAGACCCGTGTCTATAAAACTATCCTCAGTACACAACTCGTTGGTTAGCGCGCTAGGGCAGCACAATGGCCCAGAAGCTTCCTACCAATGCGGTCGCCGTGAGTTCAAGTCCAGGTCATGCTGGCTTCCTCTCCGGGCGTACGTGGGAAAACCTACCAGCAACTTGCGGATGGTCATAGGTTTCCACAGGGCTCTGACCGATTTCCGCCTACAATAATGCTGGCAGTCGTGGTATAAGTGGAATATTCTTGAGTACGGCGTAAAACACCAGTGAAATAAATAAATAAATAAATTAGTACACAACTCCAAGACCCAATCGATCAGACACGTGTGTATAAAACTAATCTTGGTACACAAATTCAGGTCCCAATCGATCAGATCCGACACTGCAGCCAGGCGACATGTAGTTTATAGTTTCCAAGCTCAAGACAAACAAATCCAATAAGCCTTGAGTAGGCTTGTTGATAACCTTTTGTTTCTGCCTGCTGATAAGGGTAGTGCGTTGAGCAATTTCCGCATTGCTTGTGTATTTTTTAATTTCTTTCTTTCCATAATCTCTGGTTTTCAGTTTGTGTTTTGAACAAGTGTCGTTTTTCCATTTAGCCAGATTTTCAGATGTAGTTTCGAGCACATCTGTGTTCTTCAAACCTCAACGAATGACATAAAACAACTCTGGGGGTGGCATGAATTTCGGTGAAAGAATTGCTAATCGCTGGTTTCTTTCGTGGGAATTTTATATCCGACAAGCCTTCCTTCATATATCTTGGACATTTATAAACGCAAGTGTCCAGGAGCCTCAGTCGGACACACGATATTTTGTGCAATGTATGTGTGCCTGCGGTCGTATTGGGCGGGGGGGGGGGGGGCTATTAGTACAGGTTGTGAGCATTGTTAGCAGTGGTAAAGAATTTTTCCAGTCCTCGAGGGCAACCAGTATATTGTATAAATCCGTCAACCTGGAATCTGTTGAGAAATATGATTTTGTATTTGTACTGTTACTTCTCCATAATCTGACTAATGTTGCGATGTATATATATCTGTTTCATACTTCAAGGCTAGTGGCTCCTCTCTAACGGGCTCCCACTATTTGTCGGTAGTACTTGCTGCTGAACTTGAATATCAGAATAAGACTGGCAATATCTATCAGTAGTTCGCTGGCTGGTTTAGGCATTTCATAGTTAAGGTTCAGTAAGTCTCCTAATCCAGTTTCAAGGAGCGCAGTATTTCATCACAAGACAGATTTGTGTGTGGGGAGGTGGCGGCATATGAAGGGAGTATTGTATTCATAGGGATTTGCAGCTCCTCGATGGACTGAGTTTTAACAATAGGTAGTAGAAAATATAGCCTAGGTATTTTATAGACGGGGTCTGTTAGTATAATTTTACTTCCGTTCAAAATCACGTCACACTTGGGATAGGTGGTTTATAACGGACATGCTGATCCCCCCCCCCAACCATGACTGACGCCCTTCATTCCATAGTATGGCGCTAACAAAAGTCAAATAATCAAACGGATGCATGGCGCCATGTTTTTCATTTTCTAAAATGATTGCATGTTCTTGTTTCAGGCGGAATCCCTCGTGTTCATCACCTGGATTCAGTTTTTTCAAACTGTTTTCGTTGTTTTGTGTTTCTGGGCGGATTTCATTCCTGGCTTTGGAACCGTAAGTGGCAATTTCACCCAGCTGTAATTTATGACTCGAGGGTGTCTTGATAGTCTTTGAAGCACTGATATAGAATTTTGCGACGATATGCTGCCAGGATGCTCATATGCGGCCACTTAACGAGGTCAGATGTCCGCTGAAAACCACTTGTAGTATGCCTATCTGTTTGAGATACGCGTGAAAACTCATTAGTATAATTTGCCAGTGATAGGTGGTTCATTTTTTCTCATATTTCTAGAGCTGACAGTAACCGTACACAGATGAACTATTATGGCGTTGAACAACAATCAGATAGAAACATAAATGACTAGAAGGCACCTCGAGAGTGCAGTCTTCCACAACAGCTAAACGTTCACGAAACTGAACTCCCGCATGACAAACAAAGGGACGATACTCAGCATGCCCTTGTATATGTGTACGGTAAAATATCTTAGGAAATATTTTTGGAAATGCATCCCTCACAGGATCACCACCAAAATAGGATCCTCACCAGAATTAAAGGGATTGGTTGTTATCCGAAGGCTAACCTCGGCGCAAAAAAAGTCATCCATGTAAAGTAAATGTTCCACGAAGTTGTTGGCGGCTGCTTTCTGTATGCTGACAAGTAGACCAATGAACACCGGCAAAGTATAACCTCTTTGGCGGAGGATAACATTTTCATACAAAATGAGCCCTCGTTGGTGTCTGAGAGGTGTGGTGTGCCTTCAACACTTTGGAACACTCTAACTCGCAATCGTCCTCCGCGATGCAGGCTTCCTCTCCTGTCGTACGTGGGAATAACCGCTAGCTACCAGCGGATGGTCGTGGGCTTCCCCAGGGCTCTGTCCGGTTTCCTTCTATAATGCTGGCCACTGTCGTATAAGATAAATAATCTTGAGTACGACGTATTAAAATACCAGTCAAATAAATAAATAAAATACAACCCACAAACAACAAGGTCGCGTGTTTGAATGGATTTCCAGCACCTGCTGGATCCCATTCGCCTTCATGTTATTCGGGTACGCAGAATTTATGATACATGCAGTTGTCTCCCTTCTCGATTCGTTTCCTTGTATATCAAACCGCCGTCACGATAATGACGTGTTATTCAACACGACATGAAATGGTGGTGAAATTAAAGAAATGAAGAATTGGGTGCCTTTTCTCAGCTGCATGGCGGCTTAGGTTCAGGTTGAATTCACCTTTTTCCTCTTGCAATGCAGAAAACGAGCATGTCGAGCAAAGAGCTTACGTTCGAATGGTACTTTAGGCGCTAAAGTTTCCACATGTCAACCTTTAGACATTTTCTTTAGCCATTTGTGATCGAACAGCTTCAGATGTCGATAACCCACACAACATAATTCCAGTGTCTCCTTGACATTACTGGTATAAACACGTGAACTTTATTACGGCATTATTAGTGTTTGCGCTGTGATAATGACACCATGTATATGTGAAGATTTTTTACAAATCAAAAATGTTTATTTTCCCTTCTAGGTCAAGTCTTCCGCGCTATTCTTTTCTAAACTGAAGACAGCCTTCGGCTGTATGTTCTCATCGAGCGCCGATTGTTACGGAGTTGCCTTCAAAGCCTGGATCTTCATCACGTCCTACTGCTCGGCTAACCTGTTTTCTCTCCTGCTGATCCAGTACGCCGAGGGCGCCATCTATGCGGTCATCGTCCAGGCCCTGGTCACACCCCTAGCCACCCTGTTCTGGACCATCTTCAAGCCTTCCCCAGGCTTCCACTGGGACCCCGAGTTTACCATGACCACGGGATTTACATTGGTCGGTCTAGTGGTTATTTCACCCGCCGTGGTCATGTATAACTACTTTAGTAGAAAAGAAGGCGAAACACCCAATCCCACCATTCAAGATCCTTAATAAGGATAGCTTTTCCCAAGAGTTGTGAACCACAATAGGCCTGTTTATCCAGATGTCAAGGTTAGGCATACGTAGGCCGCAAACGCCCTTCCCCGTCCCACAGACACACCTATGCAATTAAAATTACTAGTGATACCGGCGATTGCATCTTGGATTGAATTTTGGGGGCCCATACAAGAAGCTGAACTGTTCTTTCGGTGTGAATGCTTTGCAAAGCTCGTTAAAACCTTACACAAACATGTTTTACATGAAACAAATCCATTATTTTAGATATATCAAAGTTTTATTATTAGGGGTTTTGCGCGCCAGCGAGCCCTTATGACCCAGGTGCCTCTCACCAAAGCCAAGGCCAGTTCACGCCGGTTTCTTCTCCAGTCGCATGTGGGAAGGTCTCCAGCCATCTGAGGACGGTCGAGGGTTTCCTCCGGACTCTGCCCGGTCTCCTCCCACTACATAATGCTGGTCGCCCTTGCATAAGTGAAATGTTCATGAGTACGGCGTGGAACACCAATCGAATTAATAAATAAATTTGCTATTATCCTGCCTTGTTAGGACGCCAAATCCTGTACTTTTCAGGTACCAAGCAGCCTAGATCAATCCCTTTAGCAGTGTATGTGACTTTCCTGATGATGATGCAACCAGGTTTGAAGTGAATGTTTTTTTCGCCGACGCTTAGGTGATTGCAGATTAAAGAAATTTACATAATAAACGGGTCTTAACTCTTCACTCTTAATCCGCACCCTCTGGCTAGACCACGCTTATGCCATAAAATCAAGAAATACTATTATACACCAAGTTTGACATCACAAGGAAATGAAACAAACACCACAAAAGCATAAAGAAGCTGAGTCAGAAGACAAACGTTTGGTTAAATGTGCTATGATAGAAGTTTATTGGCTTGTATATTAGCAATGAACTCTAACGGCACATACACATAATAATATATTTATTTATAGTTGTAATCAAATATCTTTATACGGTACAAAAGTATATATATATAAATAAAACACATATATTTCCGACGTATATACATGTGATATCCTACATGAGATAATTTTGTGTGTATTTTTGATTTTATTTGTTCATATATTCTGGCAAATCAGACGATCAAATTGTATGTACTTGCTTTTGATATATAACTTGTATTCTTCTATTGTAGAAATGTTATGATTTATTTTAACGAACGCAAAAGTCATGAACACCAACAGAAATCAAATCCATGTCGCCAGTGTAATGAGAACAATGAGAAGCATTTTAATATACATTTTCACTTTCGTCTCACCAAAAAGCTCGCTCAGCTGGGGAAAATCTGTGTCCCAGGGAAGAGAGTTTCTCAATTACTTGTCAAAGGCTAGTGCTTTATTGCAGTTCCCACGGCCTCCCCCAGTCATGCTTGTTTGCCTTTTTATAAGTGAAATACTCTTGGGTACAGCGTATTTGGGTATTTTATTCCAAGAGAAATACTCCATAGATGCGAATTTTAAATTTATATTACGTCTCGCATCGACACATTGAGGTCCCCGAATGTAGTTTTAAATGAAATACTAGGAAGAAGCAAGCGTTCACAGAAAAAAGGGAATGTCAGAAATATGTGTTTAGAAGGCCCACACTCATGAGGGATCTGTGTCAGTCCAATGTGGCTGTAAGCATCACAAAATACAGCGGATGAGATATTATAGAACATAGCATTTCCAGTAATGAGGACAAAACATTTCCTTGATACAGTCAAGAGCACGTAACATTTTGACGGTCTCTTGCAAGCAAGCGAACCCTGATGAAAAAAACTTAGACCTGTAACATACATTCTTCTCATTGTTTTAAAGTTAGCCCTTCCTTGTTAAAAACCCATGTCAGAAAAATAACGGGCGGAGTGTAGGAGATACAAAACACGTTCCCGAGTTGTACATGTATAACTAATTAGCGGAGTGTAGGAGATACAAAACACATTCCTGAGTTGTACATGTATAACTAATTAGCGGAGTGTAGGAGATACAAAACACATTCCTGAGTTATACATGTATAACTAATTACCGGAGTGTAGTAGATACAAAACACGCTCCTGAGTTGTATAAGTAATTACTAGAGAACAGGAGATAGAAATCATGTTCCCTGTGTTGTATTTATTTATTTATATTTCATTAGTGTTTTACGCCGTACTCAAGAATATTTCACTTATACAATTGTGTATTGTAAAACTAACTACCGGAGTATAGTAGATACAAAACACGCTCCTGTGTTGTATAACTAATTACCGGGGCATAGGTGATCCAAAGCAAGTTCTTCAGTTGTATAACCGATCACCCGGATACAGGAGACACAAAACACGTTCCCGTGGTGTATAAGCTAATTACCAGAGCACAGAGGATACAAATCACGTTCTTCCCTTTCATTTTCACAACAAAGTAAACCAGACGCCTCAGAATTTTTTTCACTCGCTGGCTTATTGAATATAACTGCACTTTAAAAATCCATCTTCACAAAGCCGAATCAAAGCCGACGCTGCAAAATCGTTAATATGAGTGGACAGAAGTAAACACAAACACTTGAGAAGAGATTTGCGGAATTGCAGTGATCCTTGATTTGACCAACACAGGAAGCGTACGCCATCACATGCGCAATGAAGTTCTGTTCACGGACACCGTGGAAGAGGTGTGACATCGGACCAATGGCGTAAATCGACACATCCTCTCCGCCATGAGTCTCCGACGAGAGAACAACTGCACTCTGCTGTATGTAGTCCTTGTCGGCTGCAACGAAACACATTTCCCTATTTATATATAAAACGATATACTTATTTCGAACAGATACCTGGACTAGAGAACAGGCTATATCTATGATATCATCTCTCCGTGGTTTTAACCGTGGACTGAAAATGATGAACCTTTCCCTGTGAAGCAATTCAGCCCTAAGCTATGTAGTCTTGCCTTTGCGATGACGTTTGCTGAGCAGACTGCCTGGTGCCGCTTAGTGAGTAGATTGCAAGGTACCACTTGGTGAGTAGACCATGTGGCTCCGCTTGGTGTGTAGACTACATGGTACCAGTTGGTGAGTAGACTACATGGTACCGCTTGGTGAGTAGACTGCATTGTTCCTCTAGCTGAGTAGCAGTACCAGCTTGCTGCCGAAAGGCTATTGTATGCTAAAACCTACCTAGTAAGATGACTCATGCAGAGCTACAGTTTCCAAAGGAAGTTTCAGGGTCCGTTCTAGAAAGCGTGCCCTGTCTCAGCAATATCGTAGCTATATAATATGTACCCTGTCACAGCAGGCCTTCAGGAAAGTGGTCAACAATTCTTAATAAAAGAAACTTAGTTTGCAGAATCACTGCCAGATGTGGACACTTTGCTTGTAACATAAAAAGCTAATCATGAGTCTTCATGAGACTTCATTTCTTTTAAAATGCAAACACTGCAAAAGAAGGTTCGAGGCAAAGAGTCTATATACTTTTCTAAAGTAATTTAACTGTATGGACAACATTTTTACGTTATGGTATTGCACGTCTGATGTATACACGCCACCCTCCTGGTGGAAGAGAAATGATCTGTAACCGAAGTACTCGCGGTTGAGAGTTGCATGCTATACCACTCAGCCGATCAGTTTTATGGATGGAGGAAACCGGAAATAAACCGCGGACCATTTACAAGAGACCCATATATTTTCACCAGTATAACGAGACCGATTCGTGTATCCTTTTGGTCGACGGTAAGTGATGTACAGTAATCTTCATTTAAGGCTACGCTTGTTCATTCATTCGAAAGTCTGTCGCTATTAAAGGCGCCGTGAACAGTGTAGGCGAGGGGATCCACTACATGTCAGATTCAGAGTCTGGACCTTTTGTGTCCTAACGACTGAAAGTCAAGCATATTAACCAGTAGCCCACGACTAACACCACCCCCACCACCCAAACGTACATAGACATAAAGGAACGGTACAGAGATAAATACATACAGTAAATTTTCGGCTGAGGGTAATATGTAGATCATGTATCTCTATAGAAGAACGTCTCACAGGGCCAAAAAGTCCGCGGAAGCCATGATAACGAGCATCAGCACTAGAAATCTCTTCATTCTTACTGTGCAATTCGCACAGGGATACTCACTGGTGTCCACGTTTGTGAGATTCTCACGAGGGACGGAATAGCCCGGGCCGTTCCCATACAACAGGGTTGTCATGGGTTTTCCGTCGGTGGGCGAGTTCTTGTTCCGATTTGCCAGACCTGACGGATGTAAACAAGCTGGATGAGGACAGGTGCGACGAAACCATGTATGTATCTCATCTTTAATATATAGAAGAAAAAAGGTGCATGAATATTCAAAGTGGTTAATACCATGAAATCCATTGGGTGCTTGTGTCGATCGGACCAGCGAGGAACCCCAAAGCACATACGTATTGAAATGAAAGGTTGCTCTACACCAGCAAGTGCTTAATTTTTTCCTGATACGTTTCATTATTTACCTTTTCATGTCTCTGAAAAGGGACTGAAAAACAGATCTTCCTGATAAATCACTTTCTGAACACAGATGGATAGCTTTATTCAAAATTTGATCTCAAAAACTTAGGAAGAATCCTAGTCTTGAAATGTAGAAAAGAATGAAACATAAATATAAGTAAAAAAAAGGTTTTAAATAAGAGCAATGCATTCGTCAAATATGATATCCATTGAAGGGAATTCGTCTTTCCTCAGTCAGACGACCTTTCGATCCAAATGTACTTATCCCCTGCTGTAAAAGCAATCAGATCCCGATACGGATGACCTAGAGACAGCTACTTGATAATCCCAATGGACCAGTGGAAACGGCCGTGCTTTGTTAGTACTTAAGCGTATAACAGATTGGTCTTATTGAAAAGTATCGAGCGACATTCCTGGCAAGCGCGATGATTTCTCGTCTCCGGTCTATTCAGTGAAGAATAACTTCTTGATTCTGTCTATGTAGGCCTATGGAGCTGTGACATGTCCAAATCACGAAATTTTTTCCCTGCTGCATGTCAAATTTCTATGTGTATATGAGTGGACCTACTTTGTGATAGCTATGGATATGAATGAGGATCAATGAAATTACGTATACTTTGGCCAAGGCTTTTGGATCGTTCGACTTATTGGCTCACTGTAAACTAGCTGGTATCTGAAAATCGAGGTTTTTCGACAGACTTTCGACAGACCATGATGAAACCGATAGCTCGGAATGGTTTGTCGTGGAGACAGCAGGAAACTATATATCTACCCAAAATATTGTTGCCACGCGTCTGATATCCACCAAGCACAAACACGTGGGAGTGGTCGGCCGTGACCACCACGAGAGTGTCGTCGCGACTGGTCAGTCCGATGGCCGTCTCTATGGCAGCGTCAAATGTGAGCACCTCGTGCAAGGCTGTTGCAGCTTTACTTGCGTGATGGCCGTGATCGATTCGACCTCCTGAAACAGTACACAGTATTGATTGATTGATTGATGTTTAACACCACATTAAAAAAAATTTCACTAATGTGATAGCGCTGAGTCTTATGGGTAACATATGGTGTATACAGCGTTCTCGGGGGCAGGGTGAATGGTTGAATGAAAGCTGGGTTAATAACTTCATTTGTCCTTTGACAGGATATTACTTCCTGTTATTCAAAGACAACCAAGTTACATGTTGGCGAATGCATGCATGCACGGCAAAATGCGAGAATATTAGGCTCTGGTTATCCATATGTTCAAAGCTTTGGAGGCACTTAGTAGGGAACAGCCAACGGAGGGCTGATTCCACGAATTTTTGAACCACATGAATTAAAGTTGAGAACTCTATAGCAAGCACAGGTGTTATGTTGAGATTAATGTGCCACAATATGAACTTCCGTAGAGTAACCAAAATGTTCCACTTTTAAATTTTTGTCAAAAAATTGTTCCCTTGCAATCAGCTTTGGGTCTTTCATTTATATGCTAGTTGTCGTTTTCCCAGTACAGCTGAAGAAGGGTGTGTTAAACAATTGTTAGGCCATCGCACGGGGACGTCTCCTGGCTGCAACCAACCTGTACGTTTTCCCCTTTGTTAATTATATGCCAGCGATGGCGCCCGTCAAGGTTGCCATACTTCCCTCTGAACAGGAAGCTCTGATGTACGGACCACATCATTGCAGAACTGCCAGCGTATATAATCAGCGCAATATTGATATCGAAGACGGAGGCACTTGGTTTTGTTGGTGTGATGTATCTGCGTTAATATGTACATGTAACCGTTAAAGCGGGATAACTCCAAGTTTACTGAGCAAGAGGATCGACATTTCCTGAATGAGGGAGGCATTGGCTTATCGCATTGAATAGCCTGTTATTGTGCTCAGAATTTTTTAGACGGGCCAGGGGGCGTTATGTAGTTCTAAGTGGTGTCTCAAGTGGATCTCCGGTGGGGACAGGCATTTAGGATCAGGTGGTGAACAATTTTCGTGACTTTCGTTGCTAGGATCGTTTCACCGTGTGTGTTTTACGTAATCTTTATGTTGTGAGACACAACGGATGGACTGCACGTAAGTGGCAATTAACAAATTATAAATCGGACAGTCAAAAATTCTAGAAAAACGGTGTACAACATGAACAACAACAACGATAAACAACGATGGTTACTTCATTTATTGGGCACATAAATGAATTTAAATCTGGTAAAGAAGAATGGGCAAACCACAAGAAACATATGGAAATATGGATGGCTGCTAGTAAGGTCGAGGATGGCGATATGGTGAATGCTTTCTTTGCATCAACAGCACAGCTAAGCGATTTATGTTTAACTTCCCTAGTGCACAGGTAGAAAACATGACTTTATATTCTTTCTCTGAAGAAAGAGAGTCGTACCTGTGATTTTGGGGGATTCTCTCAAAGCCAGTCAAAGATAGACTTGTTTGGGGTGTGCGAGATAACAAGATACAGCAAAAAATCTGACAGTTAAGGACTTGGGACTTGGGATAAAGCCAATAAATTAGCAGCGGGGATGGAATTAGCCGTACAAAACAGCCACAGGGAAAGGAACTAACACTTCTCCCGAAGCAACCTCAATATGGCAATGTAAACACAGTCACAAAACAGAATTCTAAGTGATATTATAGCTAAAAGGGAAACAATCACTCACAGAAACAGACGTCTAATCACAGTCAAAACTGAAAACGTTTTCCTGTAGTGATGACTCATGTTACAGATGTGGAGTTTCTCACAATCCCGATAATTGTCCACACAGAACATCTACATGCCATAAATGCCAAAGATCGGGCATATTTCCAGATCATGTAGGAGAACGACTGTAAAAACAGACAAAACACGCCTTGTAAATAGCGATAATGATTGAGAAGAGAAATCAACATGCCACACAAGCCAGTAAGCCTTTGGACGAAATCATAGTAGATGTGTGGATAACAGCGCGAGAAAATCCACAGTTGACACAGTAGCTACAGTTTCGATATTACTTAAGAAGCCGTATAAGGAGCATCTGTCCCACATACCACTTAAACAGTCCAGGACCAAACTGAAGGCCTGTACTGGTGACAATATTCCAGTTCTAGGTAAAATAGTTCACAACTATCCTATGGTAAGCAGACGGCCACACTACCATTGATTATTGTAAACGGAGACAAACCGCCATTATTTGGACGGAACTGGATGCGTGAGATATGACTTGAGTGGACAGAACTGTTCGCAGTCAAATCTTCACCGTCTTCGGATGACATATTGGGAAAACAAGGATATTTTCAATCCTTGAATGGGTAACATAAAGCAGTTCAAGACAAAAGTGAGGGTTAAGCCCAATACACTCCCATATTTTGTAAGGCCTGACCTGTGCCGTATGCCTTACGTGAAGCTGTAGATGTACTCATAAAAGTAGAACACAATGAGTGGGCATCGCCTATTGTGGATGTGCCTAAATCTGACAAGTCGATAGTACTGCGGTGACTACAAAGTGACTGTTAATCAACATGTCTATTCTCTTGACTGTCAGGTGTTTAATAAAACTGACCTCAGCACAGCATATTTACAGTTAGAGACAGATGAGGAATCAAAACGGTATCTAACAATAAACACTCATAAAGGACTGTATCCATACCCACGTCTTCCATACGGTGTTACAAGCCTATCTGCAATTTTCCAGTCTGTGATGGATTAGGTTTTCGCTGGAATCAACAAAGTTTTGTGTTTCCAGGATAACATTTTGGTGCCTGGGAATAATAGTGATCATCTGCAGACGCCAGAAGAAGTCATACTGAGACGAGAACAGTATGATGTTAACGCCATCTGCAAATTTCTTCAAGAGAGCGTGGGTATAGGTACCAAGTACCCAATAGCTTGGGTATAGAATTGACAGTGATGGACTTCACCCAAATGAAAGTTGAGAAAGTTGCGGTAACAGTGAACACGCCTTAGCCAACCAGCATCAAGGAAATTCGTGCATTCTTGGGATTGTTGACTTATTCGGAAATTTCTCCAAAACCTTTCCACAGCACTGAAACCATTGTATGAGCTACCGAACTCAGACGTTAAGTGGAAATGGACTAAGCAGTGTTCTTGTAATGGAGTATGCCAGCTGTATAGCATCACCGCTCATATCACATGCAGAAGAAACAAATTCAGTTCTGAAGCTTTATCGTGACGTTTACTGGTGAAACCGAAAGTTCCGTGAAACTGAAAGTAACAAGAAATAGGCGTCAACACTTCAGTTTACACAAGACGAAAATTGGACACCAAATGGCGCCTGTAACATAGCACCATGTGCGTTTTACATGTATGCCGTTTTACTTGAAATAAAACTTCCACATGAAATGTTTTTCAGCGAAATACATCAATTATAACTTGTCATTATGTTATTTCAAACAGAACATACTAACCACCAAGGTTCGGTGAATTTACGTTTTGTCTACATTTCGCTTTTGCGAAAAGGCAGAACTTCACAGGTAGAAAAGCAATACACAATCAGGGGGGTTATAACTCTGATCTAAAGGGGAACTACTCTTGACTAATCAGACTGGCCTATCACAGGATATTACAGTTCTGACTCATTTGAGCATCCTAAACAGCTGTTGTTAAGCAGTGATGTTCCAGCTCATTATGTCCCAGCAATGCCTGTCACATTAACATGTGATGGATCTTCTCATCGGACAGGTGCAGTGATATCCAATATTAACGATGATGGAAAGGAGAAACCGATCGCGTTTGCGTCAAGGACATTGACGGACACCGAACAGAAATACTCCGAATTTAGCGATTACATTTGGTGTTAAGAAATTCCATAAAGAGTTGTATGAGCTCAAGTTTACTCTGAACTAAGACCATCAACCACTGACAAGGATCTTAGGGCCGAAAACAGGGATACCAACCCTGGCTGCACTCCGGTTTCATCGATGGGCTATCATTCTTCAAGCTCACCAGTACGATAGCCAGTATCGTAAATCCGCTGACCATGCGAATACCGATGCATTGTCACGCCTTCCGTGGGAAAATTCAATGCTAGCATCTGAAGCTCAGATCAATTACTTTTCTCATGTGAACGAACTACTTGTATCAGCTAAGGACACAGCTGATGAGTCACGTAAAGACACAGTACTTTCCAAGGTTACAGATTACATTCGTCACGGATGGCGAAATTATGTGACCGACTCCGTTCTGAAGGCTTATTTCCAGAGGAAAGAACAGCTTTCAGTCGACCAGAACCGTGTTTTGTGGGGGGTGAGAGTCGTAATTCCTCCCAAATTTCGCCAGAGACTGTTACGTGAACACTGACCTTCCAGGCACTGTGAGGATAAAAGCAATTGCGAGATCTTATTTGTGGTATCCGGGGCTTGATCAGGACATAGAGGCGATGAATGACAGTTGCGATGTCTGTCAAACAGTTCGCAACATACCACCACAGGTACCGTTATATCCATGAAATTTCCTATCTCGTGTTTGGGAACGTGTTCATTTAGATATCGCCGAAAAAGACAGTCAAATGTTTCTCTAAGCGCTCAGTAGTTATTCCCATGTCTTAAATAACGTCAGCCAGGGTCATTGATGTTCTACGAAATCTATTTGCTTGTCGTCTACAAGAGGAAATAGCGTCAGACATTGGCCCGCAATTCAGATGCAGTGAAATGGAACATTTCTTGAAAATGAATTGTATTCAACAGAATTTTGTTCCACCGTACCACCCACAAACTAATGGACAGACGGACGCAATGTTCAGACACTGAAACGAGTTCTAGAAAAACAAGTTTTGCAAGCTCGTATCTCAAACCAAAAGAGTTCTCTCAACCAACAACTTAACAGTTTCTTACTAACTTACCATACAACTCCATATGTTGTTACTGGTGTTTCTCCAGCTGAATTATTCTTGAAGCGTCAACTAAGAACCAGGCTTTCTCAACTAAAACCTAATCTACAGAAGCTTTTTCATGATCGACAAGAAACACAACAGCAATTTCATAATATTCCTTGGGTACCAGACTATCATTCCCAAGAGATGCGCGTGTACGTGTGCAAAACACCAATGGCTCTAACGGAGAGAGGTAAATTCTCAGCATTATCAACTGAGGCCTTGACCGAGAAATTACTTAGTTCGTGTTGGTTCCAAAATCCGATACTGTCACGCGGGTCATCTTCTTAAAGCTGGACCGCAGTCAACTGAAGCATGCAACAGTGTGCCGGAACCAATCATTGTGCGTAACGATATGAATACTGTTGTAGCAGTACCAATGCCTGCACCTGAGTCAGTTCTACAACGTTCCAATTCAACACTGTGTCGTACACCAGTGAAACAATCAGACCGTGTTGCATCTCCAACAAAGCTACTTCAACAAAGCAACAGATATGTGTACCCGATCAGCAGATTCAAAACCAACCAATGGGAACTCCAAAGCGATATCCAACCCGTGCCAGAAAAGCACCAGACAGACTGAATATCTAGAGTTAAATAACTGATTTTGTAATAGGAACAAAGGCAGTAATGACAGGGTAAAATAAGTTGTGCAATTCATTTTTATTCCTCTTAAAAATTGAGCGTAAAAGCTCACAGTTTCCTTATATTTGCAAAGGATTATTTCAGACATTTGCAACACTGACTTTGTGCATCTTAATGTGATGTTTTTCAGTAATGGGTAAAAGTTAATGTTTAGGTTAAGTGTAAAGTGTATCACAACAAAAGGATATGTTTGATTACGCGTTAAACCTCATTTGATGGACTCTCAATCTAAGGGGGAGGGAGTGTGATGTGCCTGCGTTAGTATGTACATGTAACGGTTAAAGGGAGATAAATTGACTGCACAAGTGAAGCTGATGACGTCATTATCCTAGTGCACGAAAATGACGCCTTTTGTTTGTGTTCGTCAACCCACGTTAAAAACATAACTGTTGGTGTGCAAGAGTTACCTTCGACAAGCAGGAAAAATCCTTTTTTGTTCTTGCGCAGGACCTTTATTGCCAGTTCAGTCATTTCGGCCAGTGACGGTTGTCCAGAAGGAGTTTTATCTCGGTTTACTTCATAATCCATGTGGCTGTTGCTGAACAGCCCTGTATAAAGCACGTGTGGAGAAAGAAACAGTTTTGAGATTAAATCTTACCGATACGAGAATTGGAGACGTGTTCATATCTAATACAAAAATTACAACCAAATCGGCCAAAAAATGTTATCAGCGCTGTAAATTCGCGGATTCGCTTTATCAAGCACCAGTATACATCACATACAGTTAGCAAGGATTTTACTCAGGACTGAACATTAGACGTGTAGAAAATTTATATGTCGTCATTGGCGACATACATCACCAATATGGTCCCCAAAACTCACCCTATAAAATTCAATAAAAATACTTAGCTGTATGAACTCAGCTAAGAAAAAATTATTAAAAAATAAGTAAAGGTATTTTCAGCTCCAGTTTTTTAAGGTCTCTCAACCGACGCTTGGTTCATTTTTATAATTCTTTCCCTTTAATCGAAGATTATTTAACTCTGCTTTTTATTGACTCACAGACCTAAACGTTTATATCGCCATTAGATGATCGACTCCTGACCACCGAGTTAGGCTCGCTTGGCTACGGCTTTAAGCAAAATGAAATGAATAAATTTTCAATAAATCTTAACCTTTCTGATATTATTCTCCTGTAGCCACTGATAAAAAACCTAACAAAATCATGTTTTCTTCAAAGAAAGAGAACATAGACTAATATACAGCTTAACAATGCCTTTTTCAAATATGTATTTAAATAATGCGACATTTTAAAACCACTGGAATGATGATAAAAGTTTAACCATGTTCATCTGATTGGAGGCAGGTACAACTACATTTGGGGGGATTTATCGGATTTTTTTTTACGTCAACTGGACATTGTATAGAGAACGCCCATTTTACGTCAGCAGAAGTTGACATCATCGGCCAGGTCCATATATGGACACGTTATTGCATGATATGGACAAAACCATGGACACTTGCTACACCCCACTTCAAAGGGCTTGCTATTTAGATATGTATACGTATATTTGTTCATTGTCAGAGGAAAGGAGTATAATTTCAGACATGTTTATAATGCCATGTTTGTACAGTAACTGCATAAATGACGCACCTAAGACATAATCTACTTCATCTGGGTTCACATCCTTCATTTGCTGGGTATTGTTGACAGAGACGTGACTTTTACCCCTTTTTTTCTTGTCCTCGGTCCATTCCTATTACAATGAAATTTAGAGGGCAATGGTTACATTAAACATATAATCTAAGGTTTTAGAATTGTACAACGTTTTAAAAGCCACCATTTATTGCCAAACTGTTAAAATCTGCCAGAATCATCTGCAGATTCACCCAGTTGTATGAAAGCTTTAATGTGCATGGTAAAGGCATTGATAAAAACATTTGCAAAAATGCTCGTGGGAACGTAAGTCTGGCGGCGAAGAATTAATTCACTGCCGCATTCGCGGAGTGATACATAAATATTACAATAAATGTACGAGTCTTACAGTTATCAGATTTCGACCATCTTTTCTGTTGTTCTTGGCATCTTCCGGCATGACACTGCCGAGTGGAACGAATGCCCTTCTTCCACCTCCAAGCAAGACCTTCGCAAAAAAGACATGGTAACATACATGCATTTGCAAAACAGGAGACGATTGGCAAACTCGCCTATTTAGACTCCATCTAAAAACAAGGCCATCAAGTAATGTATATAACAAAATATCACGTACATCTTACTTTTTAAAACACATTTATTGGCTGCCTTGGCTACATATATATATCAATACGATTCAATGATAAGTTAGACGGGGCCTCCGTGCCTTTGTCGATTAGCGAGCTATCGCAGCACAATGACCCGAAGCCTGCCACCAGTGCGGTCGCTGTGAGTTCAGGACCAGTTTATGCTGGCTTCCTCTCCGGTCGTACGTGGGAAGCTCTGCCAGCAACCTGCGGATGGTCGTGGGTTTCGCCCGGGCTCTGCCGGGTTTCCTCCCACAATAATGCTGACCGCCGTCGTATAAGTGAAATATTCTTGAGTACGGCGTAAAACACCAATCAAATAAATAAATAAATAAATTAAAGACATGATCGGTCCTATGGGATTACTGACACACTGATCTCGCAGATATGAATGTTGCCTTTAAGGAAGATATTCTGGCAGTAAGAAAACATCTCAAATTTCATTAAACCTTAGAATGTGATCAACAGTAGTTTCCACACAAACAATGTGCCTTGCGATCCTGAAACTGTGCATTTCATAAGGCTCTACTAGGTGTATATTTTTTGATAAATTAAGTCACTTTAATTTAATATTAAACATTATACTGGCGAAACAGATATATGTGTGCGCTTGGTTCTACCAAGATGTCACAGATTGTATGAGTTGACTTTAAACTTGACAACGGGGGCCGAGGAGCTTAGCGCGCCAGTGCAGCGTAATGACCCAGGTGTATCTCACAAATTCGATCCCTGTGGGCTTAGGTCTAGCTCAGGTTGTCTTCATCTCTGGTCGTATGTGGAAAGGTACGTGGGAAGGTCTGCCAGCAACCTGCGGATGGTCGTGGTGTTTCTCCGCGCGCTGCTCGACTTCATCCCAACATAATGCTTGCTGCTGTCATCTAAATGAAATATTCTTGATTACGGTGTAAAACGTCAATCAAATAAATAAATGAATAAATACGTAAAATAAATTAATAAAGTGGACAACATATATTAAACATGTGTCTTGCCAACATGTCTTTCTCGGCCCAAATTAACATTTAATAGAGATCGATACCGATATTGATTAGTAAATATTTATAGATATAGTTCTGTAATAAATGATTTATCAATATTTCTCGATTAAATGTTCATTTGGTCTCTCATGTTACCCACTATACAGCTATCGACTGGGTGACACATTTACCTGGATGTCCGTGTTGTCCGAGATGAGCTGATCAGCTATGTCCTTACAGTTACCTGCCACGCCAACTAATTGAGCGTCTCCCTCCCAGTCACGGTCGGCGCTGTGAGCATAGGCTGCGCCCGGCGTGGCGTGTGTTATACGCGCTGTAGTCACCAAGCCCACGGATTTACCTGTACACACAGAGACATGACATGCCATGAATAAAAAGACAACATGGCAATATTTATTTATTTATTTATTTGATTGGTGTATTTCGCCGTACTCGAGAATGTTTCACTTATACCACGGCGGCCAGCATCATGGTGAGAGAAAACTGGGCAGAGCCAGGTGCCAACCCATGACCATCTACACGTTGTTGACAGACCTTCCCAGTCTTATGAAATCTAGTACCTTTCAAAAGTAATTTTCTTCCTTGATGTGTGTTACAAACTTCATCAAACTGGATGAAAAGATTTATTCGGTGAAAAAACGCGATTTATTATAAGTCCCTCGGAATATTTGTAGATCAAACATTCGAAGATCCAGAGAGAAATTCCAGGTTGAGATTGTTGCATACATTAATGCTTTATACTACGTAGTCAATATTTTTCTGGAAAATACTTATTCTTTGCAAAACTTCATCGATCATAAAAGCCTTTGCAATAATTCTATAAACCCATACAGATATAACTAGGGATATACGTATATGTTAAGTAAAAATTTTTGCTTACTGAATTAAGCGCCAAAATGAAACAAATAAATTGATGAAAATCATGAATTGCAACACAACGGCTTAGTGTGCATGTATAAAACGTCCAACTTATAACGTACAAGACAACGTGGTGCCCGTTGTTCGTCTCCGGAACAAGTGAAGGCAGCTACTTTGAAAAAGGTACAGTTGACTTCTACCGATGGGGTTCATTTACAAAACGTCATGCATGATAAGACCCATTGACCGGATGCCGTGCTAAATGTCTTAAGCACCATCCTCTAATTTATGCCGACACGATTAGTTAGGTGGTATTGCAACTATACTGAGGATAACACCGTTGCATGATTAACATATGTTTATTTATTTGATTGGTGTGGAATTATACACCATAACATATATTTTATTTTTATTTATGTACCATGGTGGCCAGCCTTATGGAGGGAGGAAACTGAACGCAGCCCTGTGAAAGCCACGACCATCCGCAGATTGCTGGCGGACCTTCCCACCTACGGCTGGAGATGAAGCCAACATTAGCAGGGCTAGAACATCACATGCCGTCACCGCACTAGTGAAAGCCCCCTCAGACAGTGTTCTGCACTTGAAAGTTGCACATGTATATATATCCGCTGTGATGCAATTTGAAGAAGCAACTTAAAACTTAACAGAAAAATTAACAGACGGTTAGAACAATCACTGATCTTTAGTTTCCAGTTTAAAGGTGGGCTCTAACTATTTACTTCACATATATTCTGTTGTTGCATTTTATAACATTGTTTTAAATGCAAAAAGACGCAGACACACGCCATACGGAAATAAATATCTTTCAAAAATTGGAAACCTTTGCGAATATTAACAACAGATTTGTAAATTCGCAGTCTAACCTTCAGCTAGAGACCAGTCCAGTATGGAGTCCACCTTATTGTCCTCCGTTGCCAGTGTGCAGTTGCCCCGGGTAACACGGGAGGTAACTCCCAAGACACCGGCGTTCGTCTTGACGCCACACAGGAAGGCAGTCCCCGTTCCCGCAGAATCAGGGGTTTGCTGGTCCACATTATACGTCTACAGAGACAGAAAGGCCAATGTTTAATAAACAGACTGCTGGTTATTTGAATGCCTAATTTCCTCTCCGGCTGTATTACAGAAGGTCCGCCAGCAACTTGTGGATGGTCGTGGATTTTTCCCCGGGACTTTACCCCATTTCCTCGCACCATAATGCTGGACGCTGTCGTGTAAGTGAAATATTCTTGAGTACAAGGTGGTATATAGGTTTTCGAGATTTTGCTGACGTAGTCTCTTAAGCGGACGATGCCGCAATACTGACCAATAACGTGTATCAAGCAACATATAAACTATTAATAAGAAATTTATTTCCACATTCCATAAAGGCAAGTGTTCTTTTCGAAGACGTTCATTTGTAAGTTACGCATCACTTGTGTTACATATAACTATTTTAACATTTATATTCCTCCACGAACAATTTGTTCGCCAATCAGATTTTTTCCCGAACTGTTTATCATCTACCTCGAAGTTATCTAAGTTATCAGCGTGCCACGCATTAGGCCTTGTTTTTGCATTATGCAGATATGTCATCTACTATAGAAAGCAAAAATTAGCTCACCTTTATCGATGCCGAATAAGGAAACGTGTCAAAGATCAAATTTTCCTCTTCGCCACTTTGACCTTTGATCTGACCTTTGAGAATCCTGCCGGCTGTCACCGTAGACAACCCCATCCCATCGCCCAGAAATAGGATCACGTTTTTGGCCACATTTAAGTTGGGCTTCATGTTCAAGGCTGCTTTTAGGTCATCCTGGGCCATTTTATTCCAGAATTCGGCATCTGAAAATTATGGACACAAATGTTGGCCTGTTATTATATTCACTGGCATTTAACTAAGTCGGGGGCCTTCGTGTCCGAGGGGGTTATGACCCCGTGCCTCTCACCAATGCGTTCGCTGTGAGTTCAAGTCCAGCTCATGCTGGCTAAGTCGGTCGTACGTGGGAAGGTTTGCCAGCAACCTGCGGGTGGTCGTGGATTTCCCCCGGGCTCTGTCCGGTTTCCTCCCACAATGACGTTGGCCGCCGACGTATAAAAATTCTTGAACATGACGTAAACACCAATCAAATAAGTAAATAAATTTAACTAAGTCATAAGTATTCAACCAGGCCTCAGGATTCACGAAGATGACCTAAACTTAAGTCATGCTTTGTCGTAACTTCAAACGACTCGCCTAAAATTGTGACTTACTTTAGGAAAATTTAATTTAAAGGTTACTGTTGTGTTAGACATTCACAATGAAACATAAATATGCCCTTAAGTTCAGGAACTGTGCCAAAATTTAAGACCAAGACAGTTTTGTGACCCTGGGATCTTTTTCTAAACTTTAAGTATAGGCTTAGGATTGTTAGGCTGATTACTAAACATTCATAGCACTCGCCAGCCCAAAAATGGCCTCTGAGGCCACGAGTTTGAAACCAGCTAAACAGGCTGTGGACTTAAGTCATGTATGAAGCTTGACTGGTACCTTGTCTAATGTGTGATCCACCAGCTAGGGTCATATACTTTGTTCACTATAAAGCAGATCGCATTTTGGCAAATGAAACGTTATTGATGAAGACTTGGAACAACTAAATGAGTGCAATTCATATTCTTAGAAGTGAGTGAGTAACAATGTTTCAGCCATATGACATCGAGGAGTCTATCTGGTGTCATATTCCTACGAGGATGTAATAATAATCATATAGAGAGCATAATGTTTTCACACATGAATCCAATGCCATGCGCAAGCCTTGTTTCAAATGTCACTTAGTAAAATGTTGATAACTTGTCTTCAATGTAACAGTCTAAACAGACCAACGTAGTCTTAACATTATTTAGGACATAATTTAAGACGGTGTTTCTTATAGCAGGCCTAATCCTATGCCGACGAATTTATAGTGCTGTATCACTGAAACACCATGATGAAGACACCAGACACGACGTCCCACGTGTCACACGATGTTACCCTTCTTCTTGGTATCACGAACATTACCTATGACAAAAGCTTAGAAAATGACGTCTCGATTCAGGATTGAGGTAGACTCGTTGGCAAGATGTCAAGGTAGACGCGAAGAGAGTTTGCTATATATACTCTCTCAAAAACCAAAGTACTCAGTTAGGTGGCTAAATTCATAGCGATAATACTAGAATGTTTATTTTCTTTCAGGAGATATGCATGAATATGGATGAGATTGAGATGAGAATGTTTGTGGCTGACCATTTGATAATCGGAACAGTAAGCAAATCAGTGCAGTATATCATGTCTAATTGAGATTGCAAAAGGCTACACATTTCAACTGAGTAATTTACATGATAATAGCTAATAACACTGGAGATCTTATGGATACAGGCTGGACATAAATAATCCAAACGATATAGTGAATGACTTCATACTCTGAAACCGAAGGGGGTGGGGTAGTGGTGGAAGAGATAGAAGGAATCGAGTTGATAGAGGAACACCTAAAATTAGGCATATCTAATTAATATTTTTTCCAAATAGCTTCGGACAACATAATAGTTTATAAAAGTCACTTTTATAAACTAACTGATTATATATGAAACATTTTATGAACGTTTGAATAGGCTCCAGAGAATGAAACGTAACGCTGTTAGGTTGCGCGGTGAAATAGATTCTTTTAGAGGCATACGGGAGCTGGGGATTTGTATAAAGAGCACGAAAATTACCCATGCATAGCATTTACCCTTTGGTTTTTTCGCAGTATAATGTTCTAACATAGGTCTTAGTACTGACAACAACTAACTCTGACAACAGACACAGGAAGCAGTTTGAAAATGTATGGGATGATATAGGTGAGTGATAACTATTGACAAATAGACAAGTGAAACACATGTGTATACACCTGGAGGTTACGCCGAAGTGACAACACGCGGTGCACTATTCAGGTTTCAGGTTCAGCACATGATCCTTTCATATCAGTAAGACACCTCACACATGATACACTTGTCACGTGTATTAATTCATCAACATCGAGGTCGCGTGCACGAGACCAACCCTCGGTCACGTGGTTTGGCAGTACTTGGTGAACCAGTTTTTCAGACTGTTTTTGTTTCCGGTTTAATATGTGATATGCTGGAATAGAAGAAAATAAAACCGGTGTAAAACCATTTATTTGCTGTCGTATATTCCTTAACTGATTACATGTATGTACATAATTAATTAACTAGTCTGCACGTGAGGTGGGCGGGGTTGCGCGAGAACGACAATACTGCTTACGGAGTAGTTGGTATATCACGAGTGATGCCGCTACTGTTTTGTCCGATCACTTCGTGTTTCTTCTGAACAAATTTACGGAGTGCCAGCGTGACCATCGCCTTGCATGTAATCAGTGGCTGGTATACAGAGCTAAGTTTGTGGTTACACTGGGTGCAGCACTTATGTGCTCACTTCTCTCTGTCACATCTCGGCACACGTGACACATTAAAGCGCAAATGTGAGTCTAAACGACCTGCAAGTAACACAGTCATTTACAGTCAATTATGTGTAATAAAATACCCTATATTAACAGTGGTGTCTGTAAATACTTCACTCAGCGGTATCTGGTCGAGCGTATTATAAAAAAGGATTTATTAAGCCTATGCCGAAGGAAACTGAATCGACGAAGACGTGTATGCGAAGAGCATATACATTTTCACCATTGTCGGCATTATATATATACCTGAAGGCTTTAAAACGCCACCAATTGAGATATTGCCTGCGAAACAGTTCACATGCTATACCTTTGTGTCTGGGCCACTGGGTAATATTATTTAACTGTACGGAACATAAAGTCAGTGACAGACTGTCCAAGGACGTCTCTAAGTTGTATAACATCCCATGGCAATATTTTGGATTATTTTGGTTTCGCTATATGATATCGCATTTGTTTCGTGAAGAGTATAATTGGAATGGAGTAGTATACGTCGTATTATACAGGTATGGTACAGCGTGGTGCCGTATTGAATACATCCAGAAGCAAAGAGACCGTATCCGCCAGTTTGTGCAATTAGTGAACATAATGCAGTTTGTCAAGAACGGCTAACACTCCCACATCTCTGTTCACGACCGGCTGCCGTAAATCAACACACAGTGCAATAGCAACATCGTAGTTGTAGCCGGTCATCTGGGTTTGCCTTCCACTGTGAATAAACCCCAGATTTGGTTCATACGCAGACGACGTACGCTTGGAAGTCTATATTGAATAATGTGCGCTTGGTTCGAGCAGTTTTCAATTTAACCAGGACTTTTCTATTTCTATATTTCCACAGAATACACCTTCGCTTTTCTAACCCAGACAGATTCATGTACAGACATTAGCGTCTCACTCCATGTCCCCTCCACCTTCATGTGCCATAATGCCTAACACACTGTTTCAGTTTCCAGTCGTTATATTGTTGGCACCAGAAAACAGAACTATTCATTTACAACCATAATTCTGTTACGCGATATATACTACATGATTGTGACAACAGATTCCCTCACTTATGAAAATATTCGCCCTCTCCCCTCTCCCCCACCTTAAATGAAAAACAAGTGAATAACAAATACTCTACAACCTCTCTGCACACTTTGTTGCAGACAAAGAAAACAGCCAAGATCAAAATTCTACTTTGTGACATTTTTATTTACAAACAATGCAAAGGACCTACGAGCTGTATCCAGCGTTTAGTGCATATATGTATAATGTTGTGATTCAGCTTGCACGCAGGTACTACACGTGTATCATAGACATGGGCAGAGTCGGAGTCAAATATTCATTCAATCACAACACTTTGCATGATGGAGCACTAAAATTGCAAAATAAATTATATACAATTTCGTACAGTTCACACATCACCACCTGTATCTCTGAATATTGTCTTCTTCGGACTCAGGTGCTCCTTCTCTGACGAGGGGGTTTCGGGGGTGGACAGCACTGGATCATGACGCGTGACAATTCCTCTTCGGGTAAAATGTTCAGGGGAAGAATTTCCCGATTGAGTTTCGACCATCTGATCTTGACAAAATCAATATGCGGGACAAACATACCTATAGTTTCGCGAAACACGGAGATTTCCTTCAAGTTGCAATGTTGTCTACTCCACTGAACCGCGGCATCCCATTTTCTCTCCTCCGTCGTCTGAAGATCGGGCCGGAACAAGACGGCTTTCACTGAGGACTTAGGCAGACGTTCAAAGTCCGGATGTACCAATATGTCGTCTGCTCTTGCTGCGATGAAGTCGAGCATTTTGTTCAGGAGACTGGCTATGCACCTGAAGTTCATGTAAGGATCCGACGAAGCCAGCAGCTGAAGAACGGTTTTCACAGTAATGAAGCGGGCTGCCAGCTGTAAGCAAGCCTTCCGGAGGTTGAGAATACCGTAGACGTCCGCTGCCGTCATAACGCCGATCACCGACGTCACATCTACGTTGACGCTGCCGCTATGCAGGTAGAGAATGACTCGGCGGAAAATATCCAGCTCGAAATCGGTAATAGGGATGACGAGAGGTGACGATTCTGCTGGAGAAACAGTGCATTTCTTACACGACTCCTTCAACGGCACCAACCCTCTCTTCGTTAACCGTCGTAATTTCGCTACGAACCCTTTCGTCTTTTTAGTCGGTACGGAGGCTTTGGCGTCAGCGATGTACTTATGGGATTGTATCATATTGTAAAACATCCTGCTTCTCGTAGCCAGTATGGCTTTTACAGCGTATACAGGTGTTTGACTTTCCCCAACCAAAAATTTAACATCACACATTTCTGGCATACCCAAGATTAGCCTTAAACCGTCGCATATCTGCTTGGTGTTTTTGAACTGCATGGATTCTGGTTTTGATCTTGGCTGAGTCGTGGAAATCCTTGATTCGGATGAGAGGCCTGCTCTAGACATACCAGTTGTGGAAGCCCTGATTGTCTTTACGGGGGTTGTCCTGGCGGGTAGGTCGATGTGGGCACGCTCAGGAAACATGATCAGTCTGCACAGGATTACGCGGACTAGGTGTTTGAAACAGATACGATGGTTCTGAAGCGTACACCGAGAGGTTTGAGAAAGCTATCTTTCTCCTCACTTATATATCGTCATGTCCGCACAGCCAGTCTGTCGGAACAGACAGGGTTTTGATTGGCTTTGAATGCTTGGCACCGTGAATAATGCTGACGCCGGTTTCCAGGCGCGAAAACATAATAAATATCCCGCTTTCTTCTTAACAGGTCGGCTTCCTTAGTTTGCCCCCATTACCAGCATTCAGTAGCAATCAGTGTGCGGCGGGCGACCAGTCGATTCTCTCGCCCGCCGTCTCCCGGCAGAAGGCAGACGACAGAAGCGTTCTGGGTTAGATGACAGCTTGGAAGGCGGCGCGCACGAGGAAGTCTTGGACCCCATGGGGAGTCACCATACGGCTCCCACCTTGGGCACAGCGAAAAGTGACAATTGCAGGCCTTGTCCTCAAGCAGAAGTTTGTATCAAACACGTTTTAATCAAACGGATTATGACAATTGCCTGACGACATTTTGGAAGGCCGAGTGAAAATCATCTCGTCAAGTTTAGTCATGTAACCTTTACTCAAAAATTTTGTAAAGCACAATGGAAAGGTAATGAAAGTGCCCCAGACGAAACTCTACTCTTTCTGACATCTCAAGTCATTTACATGTAATCACTCGTGAAATTTTAAAAGGTTGTCCATTAATGTCTGAAGTATTAACAGAACAAACATTGATAGGACATAAAAATCAACACCAGGTCATTTCTATTGGCATGTACATTAACACCTCGACATCTGCAAATGCCTTTGAGAGCTTTATCACAACATTGTTTCAATAGAAACGAATGGCCAGTTGTAATTAGTGACTAAATGCTTTTTCACAAGTATGGGTTCAAACCTCTAATAAGAAAATGAACACCCCTTTAAAACAACAGTATGTTTTGCGGACAGCTTCGTTTCTTGTCAAATGATTCTTTGTCGTTCTCTGCATCGCTGTTCCATGTTTTGATTTGTGATTTCATTTACTCTGAACAAACGCGTACATATTTTCTTTTCATCTGAATGCTTTTTACGTGCAGATCCTGCTTTATAACAACGAAAGTGCAATTTTTACAACTGTATGATGTGTAATGTTGAATAACACTGACAGGTAACAGTGCTTTTAGGAGTTTTTATGCCACTGATATTTGAATATGCGCTTACAAAATATTTATCTTTTTACAGACATCATTTTTTAAATTCTTGCAGCAGTTAATGGTGGCTATAACTGGACTCTGAGCAGTTGGACAGGATGAAGCATGTTTATTTTGAAATTGACGTTAATCCTTGTCACTTAACACTACGTCTGAATTTCAGTATACTGTATGAAAAGGAGCTTCTTCATAAATTGTTACGTTCATGTATTTTCCAGATTTAAACCTCACACTCTGTCACTTATAGCCGTATACCTTTTTCTCAGATCTGTGGATAACATATTTTATAGCAGAGTACTGTAGCAACTCCAACAAATATCACAAGGCGATATATGATTCAATATTTCGGTTTTATTTTAAACATTTCCAAGAATTATCACGTTCAAGTACATTTTTTAGAGCCGCCAAAAATTTTTTGAAGGTTATCAGTAAAAAATGGAAATAAATAATTTATACATGTGTAGGAATTCCAGAATCGTGTTGGTCTGCTGTTATAACTCAGAAATATGCGCGTGAATCGAGACAAACCAGGTTTAACCTAGCGCATTTTTTTTTTTTTACTGCTTTCCCCGAAACTTTGCCTCTGGTGTCGGAATCGTGAATGGGAGTTTTGATAAGTGTCCTCTCTCTCGTGGCTATGTTTATCCCCACCTCACCCCTGCCCCAGATATAGCACCTGACGGAAGCCAGACGCATGCGCCACCTCCTGCTGATGCCGTCCGCCAACGTGGGCCTAGCCGCGGCTGTGACTGGTGCGCAACACTCTTTGTTTGCAAATACGTTGTTTCTGGTCCCAGTATGACACGCATCAGCTTTACTCTTCTTCCACTGCAGACGGTGATTCTGACACCTAACCGAATACCTGTACCTGGCATGTATTTTTGTACCATACTTTACCACTGAGTAACCATTTGTTGCTCGTTACGAAGGGCTCGTATCCATTGAATCATTGATTTGTTGTACATTTTGCAACACTTTTTCTTCTTGCACACAGCGGCTAGGATCGGAAGGATTAAAGGGAGTAAAATAAATCTTGTACACTAGGTCCTTCCTGTCACTGAAATTTTCTTTCCCTCAAAGAACTAAACAGCCAGAAAATACATACCCCTGTCAAAAACAATTTATTTCATACAGGCAAAATCTGGATGTTGTCTGGGTGGTCAAAACAACGGTAAGCAAAACATACTCGCTTGGATATGTATTTTATTGCCTCTTAAGGCGATGTTTAACTATTTTTGCCTTATATGATGTCAGTCAGGACGAAACTGTAGTGCTCGGAATAAAGAAATACAAAACTGAGGCATAAGAGATAAAAGCATTAACTGCAGGTATGGTTTAATTCAACCATGTGTTTCAAAGCTGTATTTTTGTCCTAGTGTTAGATATTATGATTCCTTGGTGTCCTAGAAAATGACAAGAGATTTTGGCTCGTTTAAACAATGAAGTCAACGTGGAAATGTCTCAATGCCTGCAGATGGCTCAGATCACACATCAAGCTTGTTTTCATTTCTGAAAAGTGAAAACTAGTAATGAAATACCTGAACAACAGTGTGATTTCAGAGTGGCTTTGTAAACCAAATTGTCTGTTTTGACAAGACACCATGCTGGTGAGAGTTAAAACAGGTTAGCACCATGTTTCCGACACAGTACACGCATGAGTTAAATAACACCGTT